>OY728129.1:1555134725-1555763588 GCA_963277665.1 Viscum album
TATCCTGGGAAAAATAAAACATAGAAAGGGGTGAGCTCAGATTCCCATTAAGGATAACAATATAGCAGAAACTTTCATAAATAAACATAAACATTTAAAGGAATGTATAACTAAAACAAAATCCTTTTAAACTTGAACTTAAAAATAATATGGTAAAGATAAAATGAAATAATTCCATTTACTTATTCACATGGATATTCTACTAAACGAATAATCACATTAAATATCAATAACCACTTTCATAATAAGGGAATGAAAAATGCTAGACTATCATAACCACGTAGTCAAGGCCTTGTGTTGAGACTAAAAATAAGAATTATTCAAGGCCTTGTTCCAAGACACTAGTTTTTATCATGAGACATACCGATGCATCGAGGAGCTATAGCGGGCTCTACCCATCACTCACTAAGTCCAATGCATTCCTCATATGAAACGGTTTAAACAAAACAGAAACATTCATATGTGAAAGTAGCATAAAAAATGTCAGTAATTTATCCATAAACCATGAATGGTATGAAATAACACATCCACATTCAAACATATCACATAACCTTCAATAAAATATGAATGTTTTGTATCATAATAAATCAACATCAAATAAGCATAAAATCCATCGAAGGATGTTGACATGGATGAAATCGAAACTGTTTGATAGAAATATCTCTTTTTTTGAAATCATTTCAAAGTCATGTAATTATAAAAGAAAACTTTTACTTTTAAAATATTCTTATAATCTTGTAAGGGAAGCTTAGACGATTCTATAATGGCAGAAAATAGCCGCCCCCAACGTATAAGTTTAAAAAAACTTTCTTACCTTAATTCTGTTGAAAAGGTTAAAAACCCTTGTTTGGAAAACAAAGGAAAGATTCCTTTATACACATCTTATAAAAAGTCAAAAAACGGTATAGATTTCTTTAACCCATAGTATATAAAATATTTAAGATGTTTTGAAATACATTTTTAAGAAACATGGATGTTGGTGATAAAGAGGTCCTAGTAGATACTTACTTAAAAACAACCTCGGATAATAAAGAGATTGTGAAATTAAACCTTACCTTCTACTTTTCCTTGGTTGATGGTAGTTTGACATCCTGTATAATGGTGAAATAATTTTTATTAAATTATACAAGAATAATATACATTAATATGATATCATATATGATCTTTTACCATTGCTTTGTTAATAACATATTAATATTATAATTGTTTCGGGTGTTAACTGATTCATTTTCCTTTCTATGCGTTGTTATGTAAGTTTTGTTTTTTATTGATAGGTTGTATCTTATTCATATACAGAATGATATAAAGTCCTAAAACATTATTTTTTATCTTAAAATGAAAATTATTCTTGAATGGATACGATGGGGAATGAATCTCATCACGTTCGTGGAGACGGTATTCCGTACGTACGCATGAGAGACAATATCATTCTTTTGATTATTAAAATAATATATAAATAGATTTTATATCACATATACAGAATCATAATATTTTTATATTAATTATTTACATCAATTACACATTATTATTATACCCATCCAAATAATAATTTATTGAATAACAATTACACCATGATGGGGAGACGGTAAGCCGTACGTACGCACGTATGGTGACATGTCATTCAAAGGATGGATAGAATACTGAATATGGTTGTACCATATTTATAATAACATCACAGTATATAGAAGATAATGGAGTTATTATTTTATATTGGAAAGAACAAATAAAGAAGAGGTGGAATAAGAAAGGAACTTCAATGAGGGTGGTGAAATCATTACCTCTTCTTCGGGTTCTTCCTTTTGATTTGATAAAAAGGGCTCCTTAGGTTGGCTTTCTGATTGAACTAAGGCCTCAAGGTTAAACTATGTAATGTTTAGAGAGTATTTGGGGTGGTTTTGGCCGATCCAAATGTCTTTGAAGGTGTGAATTAAAGAGAAGGGGGAGTTCCATTTTATAAGAGGGGTGAAGGGAACCTTAGGAAAAGAGTGAAATATTATTTTATAATAAATTCCTTTTCGGTTTGTAATGGCTAAAAACTGATTTATTTCTAGGATATGGTGGTTATGGGTCAATAAACACTCAACCAATAGGATTTAGATAGGTTTGGGTCATCATATTAACCTTATCATTATGTTTTAACTCTTAGTTAGTTAATTTAACATTTACCATGTCTCTTTGTATTTTTATATTATATGGTTAATAAAAATACTATATACTTACAATGGAACCCCAAGTGGTTAATTAATGTCAAAACTATCATTGTATAAGTCTCTTGGTTAGACCTTAGATATTTAGGAACAGAATATCAATTAATAATATAATATTTGTTTTAAAATATCTTTTATGTCAATTTTGACACTATTTGGAAATTGATTTTTGTGAAACTCATAATAGAATTATTACTTCAAATAAAGTTAATTAAATCATTAATAACATGTCATATTAACCTATAAAATTAGTTTAATTCATAAAAAGTTTCAAATTATATTTATTTGGGTATTTATAATATCAATTATTTTAATATTTTATTAAAAAGGTAATTACTGCATCACCATTGTGTCATAAGTAAATAAAATTATATAATGTCTAAAAATTATAAATAAAATATAATTATGTATGAAATCTTTTTTTTCTAATGAATATTTATAATCGAATATATCATATGTATAACCGTATATTAAAAATGTTTTAGTTATAAACATGATTTTAACTCTTTTAACTCTTCTTTGAATTAAATAATAATAAATTTCCTAATCTAATCCAAGTTGACCAAATAAGATAATATTTTATTCCTAAATTTTTTTGGTCTACTTATACTATTATAAAAGAATTAGGACATGTTTTAGGGTAAAAAAAATATCATTTTTACCTTTAATTACACTATTTACTTTTAACCGTGGTAAAAAAAAGTAAAAAGTTATTATTCACGAAAAATTATTTTCATCTCATTGAACCACATTTTAATTACAATATCAACCATGTATATATGATTTTTTAAATTCCACTCACAAAATTGGTAATAATAGGTTTTTTGAAAATTTGCAAAATCTCCTAGGACGTGGGTAAAAGACTGTGAAAAGTTCAATAAAAATTTTATATACCTAAACTTAATCTAAATTGACTCCAATGAATTACATTCAACTTAAATAGGTATTATGTATCTATTTTGACATAATATTAATTTAAATAAAATAAATAATTATTTAAATAAAAAGTCTTTTTTAACTAATAACTTAGTGTTTTTCACTATTCATCAATAAATGAATGTTTTCAGAAAAATACCAAAAATTCACCCTAAGCTAATTTGGATATTCCGAATCCAAAAATTAAGTACATTTTGAAAATTAAAATTTCTAAAATTTCAAAAAGTGGGAATTACTATTCATAACGGCTAGTTTGATTGGTTGTGGTGTGTCAGAACTCGAAGTTGCGTAAAATCCAAGCTATTGCATTATTCAAAGGGAAGCGTGCCATGGAAGCTTGGGGTGTTACCTTCTCCCCTAATTCAAATAAATATTTCCTCACAGTTTCTAGAGTATTGCTGCATAAAAAGACTCAGTTGGTTCTTAATCATAAGTTCAATGGGTTCCCACGTCGCCTCTTCCATCTTGAGATTTCTCCATAGAACTTTTACCAGATGAGTCGACCAGTTTCTCATCACTTGTTCTCTTATATCAAGAATCTAGATGGGCTCTTCGCAATAAGAAATATTAGGTTCTAGTTCTAATTCTTCATAGGTGAGTACATGCATTGGGTCAGGCATGTATTTTCTCAACAGAGATATGTGGAACACATCCTGAACTTTGGAGAGACTTGGTGGCATTGCCAATCAGTAAGCTATAGCCCCAATTCATTCTATAATTTTGAAAGTTCTGATGTACATGGGACTCAATTTACCTTTCTTACCAAAATGTATAACTCCCTTCCATGGATATACCTTTAAAAAAACATGATCACCGACATGAAATTCCAAATCCTTCCTTCAATTATCGGCATAACTCTTCTGCATACTTTGAGCCAATTTGATGTGGGTTTAGGTTACCTTCTCTGTTTCCATCGTTTCCTTCACATGTTTTAGGACTACGTGTTTTCTTTCACCAACATCATCCCAACAGGTTGGTGTGCGATATCTCTTTCCGTATAATGCTTCATATGGTGCCATATGAATACTTAAATGGAAGCTATTGTTATAGGAAAATTATAACAGAGGTAAATATTGATCCCACATACCCTGAAATTCAAGTGAGAAGGATCTCAAAATGTCTTCTTAAGGTTTCAATAGTTCGTTCTAATTGTCCATCTGTTTGAGGGTGGTAGGCAGTGCTCAAACAAAGTTCAGTATCCAAGGCCTTCTGAAGAAATTTCCAGAATCTTGATGTAATACGGGGATCATGATCAGAAACAATTGATAGGGGTACTCCATGAAGTCTCACAACTTCATTAATATATAGTCTTCCAAGAATTTCAAGTGGTAGATCTTCTCTTATAGAAATAAAATGTGATGACTTGGTAAGACGATCAACAATGACCAATATTGAATCATTCCTTCTAGGAGTATTTGGTAGTCCCATGACAAATTCCATTGTAATATTATCCCATTTCCACTCAGGTATGGGAAGAGGTTGAATGACTCCTCCAGGATGTTTCCTTCGAGCTTTCACTTGTTGAAAAACCATACATCTTGACACAAAATCAGAAATCTCCTTCTTCATGTTGTCCAACCAAAAATGTTCCTACAAATATCTATACATCTTAGTGCTACCAGGGTGTATGGGAAAATTTGAGCTATGGGCATCATCCAACAATTCACTTTTCAGATCAGGTATATTGGGAACAGAAAGTATTTTCCCAAATTTCAAAATTCCATCTTCATAAACAAAGTCACTCGATCTCCCATCATTCATAGCTTTAATCTTCTTTTGAAACTCCTCATTATCGGCCTGAGAACTCTTTATCCTTTTTTGTAAATATTGTTTGGAAACCATTTGAAAATGCATTGATGTTTCACCTTCCAAGGTTATTCCCATATCCATCTTTACTAGATCCCTGAAAATAGGATCCTTTTCAACACTCATCTTGTTCAAAATTCCATGATCCTTTCTACTCAAAGAATATTCCACCTTATTTTCCTTCCCCGAGTGGTAGTGTATAGTGAAATAATAATCCTTGAGTAATTCAAGCCATATTCTTTGCCTCATGTTGAGTTCTTTCTATGAGAAAATATATTTCAAACTCTTGTGATCATTATATATCACACATTTTTCACCATAGAGATAATGTATCTATATCTTTAAAGCAATGATTACAGCTTCTAACTCAAGATCATGAGTAGAATAGTTTTTCTCATGAATTTTTACCTTTCGTGATCCCTAGGAAATAACCCTATCATTCTGTATAAGGACACCACCAAGTCCTTTCTTTGATCCATCACTATAAATAACAAACCCATCATTCCATGATGGTAGAGACAAGATAAGAGAATTGACTAATATTCTCTTCAATTCTTCGAAACATTCTTCACACTCTTTTTTCCAAATAAATTTAACCCCTTTACGTGTGAGATTCGTTAATGGGTTTGCCAATCGGGCAAAATTCTGGACAAAATGTCGATAATAACCTGATAAACCAATAAAACTACGTACCTCAGTTATATTTGTTGGTGCTAGACATTCTTGGATTGCTATCGTCTTGGAAGGATCAGCGGATATTCCATCCTTAGAGACAATATGGCCATGAAAAGATATCTTTTTAAACCATAATTCACACTTTCTAAACTCCCTGTATAATTCATTCCTTCTAAGGGTTTTCAGAATGATGCACAAGTGATTTTCATGATCTTAATAGCTTTTGGAGTATACCAAGATATCATCAATAAATACCACTATAAAGTCATCAATATATTCCTTGAAAACTCTATTCATTATATCCATGAAGACAAAGGGTGCATTAGTAAGCCCAAAAGGCATTATTGTAAACTCGTAATGCCTGTACCTGGTTTGAAATGCTATTTTCAGAATGTCTTCCTTCTTCACACACAACTGGTTATATCCAGATCTAAGTTCAATAATTGAAAAGTATTGACCTCCATGAATTTGATCAAATAAATCATCAATGTGAGAAAGGGGATACTTGTTCTTTATTGTTATAACATTGATCTCCCTGTAGTCAATGCACAACCTCATAGATCCATATTTCTTATTAAAAAAAATATCGTGGGATCCCCATGGAGAAACACTAGGGAAAATAAATCCCTTATTAATCAATTCCTCTTTTTTTTCTTTAGTTTCACTAATTCCACAGTGGTCAATCTATAAGGGTTCTTTGATATGGGCCTTGAACAAGGAATTAAGTCATTGGAAAACTCAATTTCTCGTTCTGGAGGATGTCCAGGTAAATATTCTGGAAACACATCAACATATTATTGCACAATAGGTACATCCTCTATTAGAACATTCCTTTCTTCACCCATAGTTATTTCATATTATTCCTCCCTAGTAATTGAATTTAGTTGGGCTACTGGGGGTGGATCTAGATAAGAATTAGGTGATAACATTTCTGCTCTAAAGATAAGGTACTCTTTATCATCATCAAAAATTGTTGCCTCCTTCTTCTTACAATAAATTTTTGCATCATGGACTAAAAGACAATCCATACCGAGGATTATATCAAATCCAATCATGGGTATAATTATGAGATCAGCAAATAAAGAATATTTATATTCTTTAATGGGAACTGATTCACAAAACTTTGTGGAAAAGATAATTCCTTTAGGAGTTCTAACTAATAACTCCCTTGTTAAATAAAATTAGAAATATCATATTTTCTTAGAAAACTGGGAAGATATGAAACATTTTGATGATCCAGAATCTAATAAAGTATTGGCTAAACTTGAGGAAACTATTAAATTACCTTCCACCACGTCTTTATGAGCTTCAACCTCAGCAGTAGTTATAGAATAATCTTGTCCTTGATCCCTTGGTATTTTCTGAGGTAAGTTTCCCTGACACTTAGGAAATTAATTTCCATAATGTCTCATCTCCCTGCAATTGTAGAACAGAACATCGGTAGATTCTTTATTCCCCTTGCAATCACGATTTCGGTGGCCTTTTTCACCATACTTGTAACAGACTCCCATTCCTTTCAAAAAAGTACTAGGGTGTTTCTTCCCACTTTTAATGCAGGATGTATATTCAACGTTTCCTTTATTCCCTTTATTTCCATTTCCAGAGTGATCAGCAGATGTCTTCTTATCTTTTTTTCTTTAAAGTCGTAAGACATAGATAATTCCTTTTCCGTCTTGATAACACATTAGACAATGTCTTCGTACATTGAGAAAGATTGTGATACTAATGTTCGAAGGAGAAATGGTTTTAACCCATCAACGAAATGATAAATCTTACTCCTCGGGTAATGTATATAATCTGGTACATGCCTTGATAACCTTGTAAAGTTAGCTTCATACTTTGCGACATTCTCATCTTCTTTTTGCCTCAGACTGAGAAATTGGCATTCCATATCTACTCGATGGTCATGAGGAAAGTATTTTTCTCAGAAAATTTCTTTAAACTCCCTCCATTCCATATTTGATACTTCTTTATCTTCCTTTTTATTATGAAACAAGGACCACCATTGATCACCATCTCCAGTGAGGCGGTAAACTACCACGACAACATTTTCTATTTCGCTACTCCCCAAGGCATGGAATATTTTCTCTAAGGAATTGTTCCATTGCTCAACTACTAGTGGATTTGTACCCCCATTAAATGTTTCTAGTTTTTGCCTCATGAAGCGATCTAACATTGATCCTCCACACTATGGATCAGGGTTCTCCATACGGGTAAGGTTATTATTCATAACCTGAGTGAGTTGTCCCAGTATAGTGATAAGCTGGTCAGTACCAGTTGTATCACCAGCTCCACTATAATAATCATGAGCAGGAGGGAAATCCCTACACGGAGTCCATGCATTGATATGGTTTCTATTCCTCCTACTAGGCACCATTTCTAAACAATTTCATAAACTAGATTAGTTTATAAATCGAAATACATAATTCCATACTTGTAAAACACTTAACATAAATTGAATAGTTTATGGATATAATCCATAATCATAAAATTGTTTTCTTTGAGGATGTATATAATCATAAACCCTTCATAATGGTTTGTAAAGAAAATGAGAATTATCCTAATAATATCCCCCAGGAGTTCCGTAACCAAGAGTACAGCAAGGGCCATTGTCGTGCACCAGTTCTCGTTCGAGTCTATCTCAAAGCGGTGTTTTCGGGTTTTACCCCTAGGTACATCTGTTACAGATCCACCTGTACCTTCTCGTATCCAGACAGGGATGTATTGCTTAGAAAACTCAAAAAATATCTACAATACCAAAATTCTAGGAAGTTCTTCTATTTTAATCCTCAAATTCCATCTTAGGGCTATGTGCTCTAATCAAAGTTTACCAAAATCTAGCTTCCAAGGTTTATTAATAATCTTCCTCTGATACCAACTATAATGTTCTGACCCCAATTACCTAGATTCAGTGCATTATGACGTATCATTGGCATGATCACAAAAGATCAAGTCTCGAAAAATCGATCAGTTTAGTAGCCTTGGAAACAATAGATTTATTCATAAGTCTTACAATACATCATAAACTAAAATCTATGACAACATTTTGTCTCCATATACCACACTCATATACCCTCATACTATAATTATAGGTCATTCATAAAATACTTCTTTATATCCTGTGAAAAATAAAACATTGAAAGGGGTGATCTCAGATGCCTAGTAAGGATAACAATATAGAGAAAACATCCATAAATAAACATAAACATTTAAGGCAATGTATAACTAAAACAAAATCCTTTTAAACTATAACTTCAACATAATATGTCAAAGATTAAATGAAATAATTACATTTACTTATTCACATTGATATTCTACTAATTGAATAATCACATTCAATATCAATAAACACTTTCATAATAAGGGAATGCATAGTGTCAGACTATCATAACCACATAGTCAAGGCTTTTTTCCAAGACTAAAAATAAGATTTTGTCATTGCCTTGTTCCAAGACACTAGTTTGTCTCATGAGACCTATTGATGCATCGAGGAGCTATAGTGGGCTCCTCCCTTCACTTACTAAGTCCAATGTATTCCTCATATAAAAAGGATTAAACATAACATAAACATTCGTATTTAAAACTAGCATACGAAATGTAAATACTTTATCCATAAACCATGAATGGTATGAAATAACACATCAACATTCAAACATATCACAAAACCTTAAATACAATATGAAAATATTGTATCATAATAAATCAACTTCAAATAAGAATAAAATCCATTGAAGTACGTTGACATGGATGAAATCAAAACTGTTTGAGAGAAATAACTCTTTTTTTGAAATTAGTTAAAATTCAGGTAATTATAAAAGATAAATTTTACTTTGAAAATTTTCTTATAATATTTTTAGGGAAACATAGATGATTCTATAATGGAAGAAAATAGCCACCTCCTGCCTTATAAGTTAAAAAACATTCTTACCTTAATTTTGTAGAAAATGTTAAAAATGACCTTGTTTGGGAAATGATGGAAGGATTCCTTTATACACATCTTAAAAAAAGTAAAAAAAGGGTATAAATTACTTTAAATCATTGTAAATTAAATAGTAAAGATGTTTTCAAATACATTTTTAAGAAACATGGATGTAGATGATAAAGAGGTCCTTGTAGATACTTACGTAAAAACAACCTCTGCTAATAAAGAGATTGAGAAATTAACCCTTACCTTGTAATTTTCCATGGTTGAGGGTAGGTTAAACTTATATATAATGGTGAAATAAGTTTTATTAACTTATACAAGAATCATATACATTAATATGATATCATATATGAACTTTTACCATTTCTTTGTTAATAACATCTTAGTATTATCGTTGTTTTGGGTGTTAACTGGTTCATTTTCCTTTATATTCTTTATTATGAAAGCCTTGTTTGTTATGGATAGGTATTATCTTATTCATATACAGAATTATATCAATTCCTTAAACATTATTTTTAATAATCAAATGAAAATTATTCTTTAATGGATATGATGGGGAATGAATCTCATCGTGTTTGTGGAGACGGTATTCCGTACGTACGCACGAGCGACAATATCATTCTTTTGATTATTAAAATAATATATAATTGGATGTTATATCATATATACAGAATCATAATAATGTTATATTTATTATTTACATCAATTAAACACCATTATTATATCCATCCAAATAATAATGTATTGAATAACAATTACACCACGACCTGGAGACGGTAAGCCGTACGTACGCACGTATGGTGACATTTCATTCAAAGGATGGATAGAATACTGAATATGGTTGTACCATATTTATAATAACATCACAGTATATAGAATATAATGGAGATAATATTTTATAATGGAAATAATAAAGAAAGAAGAAGTGTAAGAAGAAAGGAACTTGAAAGAGGGTGGTGAAATCATTACCTCTTCTTCGGCTTCTTCCTTTTGATTTCATCAAAAGGGATCCTTAGGTTGGATTTCTGATCACACTAAGGCCACAAGGTTTAAAGAGAGTGAAGTTGATATAGTATTTTAGCTGGGTTTGGCTGAGCCAAGTGGCTTTGATGGTGTGAATTAAGGAGAAGTGGGAGTTCCCTTTTATAAGAGGGGTGAGGGGCACCTTAGGAAAAGAGTGAAATATTATTTTATAATAAATTCATTTTCGGTCTCATAGGGATAAAAACTGATTTATTTCATGGATAAGGTGTGTATGGGTCGAACACCACTCAACAAATAGGTTTTAGACATGTTTGGGTCACTATATTAACCTCATCATTAAGTTTTCACTCTTAGTAAATTTTACATTTACCATATCTCTTTGTATTTTTATATTATATGGTTAATAAACATACTATATACTTACAAGAGAACACCAAGTAGTTCATTAATGATAAAACAATCATTTTACAAGTCTCTTGGCCAAACATTATATTTTTATGAATATAATATCAATTAATAATATAATATTTGTTTAAAAAACTCTTTTATGTCAATTTTGACACTATTTGGAAATTGATTTTTGTGAAACTCATAACAGAATGTTTACTTCAAAAAAAAGTTAATTAAATCAATACTAAAATGTCATATTAACCTATAAAATTATTTTAATTCATAAAAAGTCTCAAATTATATTTATTTGGGTATTTATAATATCAATTAGTTTAATATTTTATTAAACATGTAATTACTTCATCACCATTGTGTCATAAATAAATTAAGATATTTAATGTCTAAAAATTATAAATAAAATATCATTATATTGGAAATCTATTTATCTTTCTATTGAATATTTATAATAAAATTTATCTTATGTATAACCCTATATTAAAAATTTTTTAGTTATCAAACTTGATTTTAACTATTTTAACTCTTCCTTGAATTAAATAATAATAAATGTCCAAATCTAATCCATGTGGACCAAAGTGGTTAATATTTTATTCCTAAGGTTGTTTTGGTCGAATTATACTTATCCAATAGAATTAGGACATGTTTCAGGGTAAAAATAATATCATTTTTACCATTAATTACACTATTTACTTTTAACTGTGGTAAAGAAAAGTAAAAAGTTATTATTCATCAAAAATTATTTTCATCTCATTGAACGACATTTTACTTACTGATATAAACCATGTCTCTCAGATTTTTGAAATTACACTCACAGAAGTGGTAAAATTATGTTTTGTGAAAATTTGAAAAATCTCCTAGGAGGTGAGTAAAAGAGGGTGAAAAGTTCAATAAAAAATTTATATATCTAAACATATTCTAAATTAACTCCAATGAAATAAATTGAGCATATATAGGTATTACGTATCTATTTTGACCTAATATAAATTTAAATAAAAAATAATTATTTAAATAAAAAGTCGGTTTTAACTAATAACTCAGTGTTTTTCACTATTCATTAAAATTGAATGTTTTCAGAAAAATACCAAAAATTAACCCTAGGATAATTTCGATATTCCAAATCCAAAAATAAAGTCCATTTAAAAAAAAATTTATAAAATTTCAAAAAGTGGTTATTTCTATTCATAACGGCTAGTTTGATTGGTTGTGGTTTGTTAGAACTTGAAGTTGCGTACAATGCAAGCTATTGAATTATTAAAAGGGAAGCATACCATGGAAGCTTGGTGTGTTAAAAACGGTGTCTCTATGAACCAATGTATCCTTGAAACAGTGTCTGGATGGTCATGGTGTCTGGTCATAGTGTCTGGTTCACGGTGTTTGTGCACGGTCTCTAGTTTACGATGTTCGGTTCACGATGTCTGGTTCAGGGTTTCTGGTTCACGGTGTCTGGTTCACGTTGTCTGGTCACAGTGTCTAGTCACAGTGTCCTATTCACTGTTTCTAGTCCCGGTTTCTGGGTCCTTTTCTAGAAAAACAAAACTGGAGGCAGAGTCATGATGTCTGAGACTTATCCAAATATCTGTATTAAGATGTAAGAAGTGATATTCATAGAATTGCTTATATTTAATCATTTTATCAAATAAATCATTATAATGTAAATCAATTATAGTTTATAGTAATCAAACATAATGTATAACACTTAAGATCTTTGGATATCTTTTCAAACAATTGTACATTTTATGTGAGATAGATTACACATGATTAATAATGTTTTTAGATTGAATAGTATTTTTGATCATTAAAACATGATTAATACATGCACAGTCTATCAAATGTTTATTTTCATCTTGAAATTTTAATTTAAAATTCAGAATGAAAATTCTCAAAAAAAATATCCAACAAAACTAAATCTAAAATGGAAATATTCAATGAAAACAAAAAAACCAAAACACACACATTGACATAAAAATATACAAGTTTATGTTGAATTAAAAATTTCAAGTGAAACATTAATTTGGTAATTCTTATTACATATATACAAACATATATTAAAATTTTCATTGAAATTTCAAAGAGAAAATTTATAGTTACCAGTTAATATTCCTTATCAAATTTAAATATAAGAATCTAAATATATATGAATATAAATATATTCAGAAATATATATATAAATGTTAATTTTTCTCAAAAAAAATTATTATTATAGATATAAATTTGCACTAAATATTTAAATTTAAATTTTACTGTTGAAATTTGTACAAGACTTCTGATATCTTAAAATTTTGAAATAAATAAATATTTGAATTCCACATGAATATATATAAATACATAAAAAAATTATGTATGTTTAAATTTTATATTTTCAGTCCAAAAATCTACTATAAATTTGTAGTACAATGTTTCTCATGGAATTTAAAATTCAAATTTCTATTTAAATTCTAACATGAAAATATTTTAATATATAAAAATCAATGTAAATTCTCCTCAAGAATCTAAAGTGAAACTTTTCACTAAAACGTTTTGGTGCAAATTTCCACCAGAATTTTATAGTTAAAATTTCCACTAATATTTTTTATTCTTATTTCCAATATATATTTTATAAATATCATATTTTCCCTAATAAAAATATACATTTTTAATGAAAATTTACACTGTAAATTTGCAGTGTATACATGAATATTGTTTTGAAATTACTATATTCATACATTTATACATTCATGTATATGTATCTATATACCATTATTATGTATTTTCTTCCTTAAATAACATATATTAATATATATTTTTTCAATTAAAATATTAAGAATAAAAATTATAAATAAAATATATAACTATATATATATAGTTTTTTGTGAAAAAATAATATATAATATATTTTTTAACATTATAAATATATATAATTATGAAGGTATACTAATTATTTAATAATATATAGTTTCACTATAATTAAAGTATAATTTATACTATGTTATTGGGGGTATAATTATAATCAAATATACAAAAGATAAAAAAATGTTATGTAGTTTTAAATTAAAATATTTCTTAAAAATTTTAAAAATAAATATTTTAAGCTGTAATTATTGTACATGTATAAAAAAATATGTAAAAATATAAAATTTTATAAATGAATGATATTATATAATTTTATTATTATTATTATATATTTATTGTTATTATTTTATAGTTCAATATATCATTTTTTTAATTTTTTATAATAAAAGTTTTTCATTAAATATTTTTTGAGATAAATATTTTTTAAAAGTGGTTTACACACTGGGGAGGAGGGTAATTTTGGTACGACTCTTTAAAATGAAGTAATTTGCTTTTTATAAATTGGTTTAATTAAAACATAATCTAGTGAGACGTGTCTTGTTTTCCACGTTGGTAGACATATCACTGTGAACCCAGCTCTCACGTTCTGTACATAACCAAATGATGCAGCTCTTTAGCTTCCCAAAATCATTTTTAAAGGTGGTACCACTAATAAAAAAAGAGTAATTTTCACCCCTTGATACAAGAGACCAAAAAAATCAATCTCTAGACTTAAACAAAACCAACCTCTCATGTCCCCCCTAGCCTCTTGTGACCCTGACTCCTTATGAAAACCCTAGCCAACACAACCCATCCTCTCCCTCTCTGAAACCCCTCTCCACCTCCTCCACCACTTCCACACCTACTTTCAAATCTGGATACTTATCCCTCCCTAACTCCCCTCCCCACCACCACCACCACCTTCTCCTCTGTAATTAGCTCCCCATCTCTCCCTAGCTCCCCTCCCCACCTCCACCTATACCCCTCTCCCTCAACTCACTCCCCTCCCTAAATCACCTTTCCACCCTAGCTGACACATCCCTTAGGTTCTATCCCAAAAATTCATTCTTCCCTACCCAAAACATCAATTATTCATCATCCCTCCACTGATTGCTAGCGAAATTCATGGCTATCAACTGTTTATCATTCTACCCACCTTCATTGTATTTTTGGAAACAAAAATTCTTTTTCATTATTCTTCCAGAAAGAATTTGTGTTTTCTAAATAGGTTCTCGATCTTCTATTGATTGACATCAGTTCCTGATGATGAGTCCACTATACCATATTTTCATCGAACATTTCATCCGGTTCACACGACGATATCTTAGTTTCCCTGTGATATTTATATTTACATTTTATTTCTTTAAACGTTATTTTATTCCCTTAATGTTTCTTACATGGATGCCATTATTGAGAAATGATCTATCATGGTTCTCTCATTGTTGTTCCTCCATAAAATCAAATGAAACATCATGTATGTTCATATATCAGTTGTGTATTCTTTCCATGAACACGATTGATCATCCAACCCATTTACTTTTAGTTGTGCTTTCCCTTAGACTAAATCCAATTGAGAATCATTTTCAATATATATTAGAGTTTTTTCTTCAATTATTCCACAGGAACCTCGTAATTTTTTATTGATTCAATTGTGATTTTTAATTTTTTTTACATTTTTACTTCAATTGTGGTATCATTATGCCTACTACATTGTTCTGAAAATAGGTACCATGGATATAAAATTTTTATGTATTGTAAAAGTTTAAAAAAAATTTATAATTTGAAATTTGTTTTCCTTTTTTTATCTATGACTAAATTTGTATCACAATTAGAACCTGAGGTATTTCCAAATTTTTTTCCCCAAATTATTTGTTTTTTAGACCAAAATTATTGATAATAACAAATGTGTTGGTCGACATTTTTATCAGTAGTTTTTTATATGTTTATTTAGACACCATTTTGTCATTTTCCCTCATGTAGATTAAGTGTTTGATACTTATAAAAAATTATTGGTATTATAATAAAAATGATTTTGATGAAGTGATCATTGAATTTACATCTCAAAAATGTGTTAATGTAAATGTTACAAATCCAAAAATGGGGTCTTTTCTATAATCTAATTGGCTATTGTTTTTATCTTCCTTAACTTATAAACTAATATCTACCATTCCACTCATTCTTTTCAGGGTTTTCTTTTCACTCGTTTTAAAGTCTATATTATCCTCCCAGAGTAAGACATTTACATATTACCAACACCATTATTAGTTTTTCGAATCATGTGTATTAATTACGAGCATGATTATTATTTCTTTTTGAACCACGTATATATATTATCAACGTTATTTTTATTATTTGTTTTTGAAAAATGTATTTCTATTATTTGAATTTAAATTTCTGTTCTTTTTAAATAGTTGTAGACTCATTGGAGTAATAGTATTATATTCTCTTTTTATTGTTTCAACGTTGGGATAAAAATTGTTTGGGACCCTTTCCCCATTCCAATTTGTAAATGAAATTCTAATGGATGAATTCCTACACCTGATATGTTTCATAAAGAGTTATTCTCAAGTCATTATAACCTTATAAATGAAGAAATTATTTAAAATTAATTAATTTTTGACAGGAAATAGGGTGAAAAGTCTGTGAATTCTCTCTATTTACATGATTAAAAAAATCAACCCCAGTCACCAATAAAAAATAATCTCCACTTCACCATATTCCTATTATCCACCACATATCATCATGAGGTTATATTGAATCCCATCAATCACCAAATTACTCTTATGGTTATAAATCTCCCCACCTCACTCAGTTCAGAACATAGTTTGGATAGTAGGAGGGGAAAATAATGTATGTGAAATACCTTTTTAGGAGAATAAATAAAAAAATCTTAACCCTAAAACGATTCATTTTTTGTTGACAAATTTTATTTTATTTTCTATTTATTACCATTTTTATATTCATTTCAGAGACATACATTGAAGATAATAGAGTATTAGTAAAAAAATTAGATTTTTATTGGACGAATGTTTTCTCTATATCATATTCAGTGTTCATTCATCCTTAATGATTTGGTTACTTAAAAAATTGTATTTCATAATTCAATTATTGTATTTTTGTTCATTAATATGAGAGGATTATAAATTTGTTTTATGACTTTAAAAAAAATTATTTTTAATTACTTGAATTTCTTTCAAATAATTTTCATATATTATTTGTTTCACTGATGATTAAAAATATTTTATAATTATTTGTTTTGATTAGAAACATCCATTCAGTAACGTTATTATTATGTGAAGTCTTATAATTTAGAAAAATTAACCCTATGTTTTCATTTAAAAAAATACAAATTTTTATTATATTTTATGTCATTAATTGTAAAAATATGATTTTTGTTGTCATTGGTGGGACACATTACTTCAATGTGTAATTGATTGATATAGATTTTTTAAAATTTAATGCATTTTCTTAGACCATGATATGTATCTTTTCACTAATTTTAAATACACATGAACTATCTTAATTTACATGAAAATAAATGATTTTCTACTATGAAAGTATAACGTTGTTTAATTATTTATGATGCTTAACTAAATTACTTTCACATATAAAAATTTATTATTTCTATACAAGTTTTGACTAATTTATTAACACTAATTAAATGAATATATTTTATTTTGATATAATTTTTTATAAAATGAAAAATTCACATATAAATTAATTGTAAATATAGCAGGGGAATCATACATATCTATCATAGATCATTAAAAACCATTGATTTTTTATATTTCAATAAATCAATTTGGCTTCATGAATTTACTCATGTTCACAAAGAAAATTATTATATAAGTGTGTTATTTTATATTTTTAAATTTTGGATGAAGATTATCTTATTTTTAATGAATCAAAATAATCTTGTTTCATGAATTTGGAAAATTAGTCAATTATTATCCATAATATCACGCTTAAATTACTACTTACCTATTCCATTATGAAATTATATACAATTATACTTAATAATTGTTTTCTTTTAAATATATGTTTAGTTTTATTATTTTCCAGAATTATTTTGTTCAAATTTTATTTTTTAGCGATTGAATTATTTCTACATAATTCAAAAATGTTAATAAAAAATCTATCAAAATGTAGAAAATTTTTTCTTCATCAAAATACAAACTTGTGGTTTCATTGAAATCACTTATTCAATTGTTATTAAAGTTGTTAAAATTTTACATATGTATCTCATTTTGATATTCAATTTTAATTTTTTTAAATCAAATAATTGAGCATAATTTTTAGTGTATTTTAGATAACCAAATGTCGAAATAAAGTTATTAACTAAAAACAACTTATTTTTTCTATAATGATCATGGATAAACATATAAAGTTATTAACTAAAAAACAACTTCCATTATTTGGGTTAAATATATAATTCTTGATTATGTCTTGCTAAAATTATGTGTGAATGAACTATGATTGTTTTAAAATTAATATCCACCAATATTATGTGTATTTTTATTTTTCAAACATAATAATATAATTGATTTATCCCAAATCTTGTCGTACAATCATTTTAAGGGATTTCGTCTCAATTTATATTCAATTAAGACTTATTTTTTGTTATGACCCAATCCACTATTATATGGTGTATATACATCCATTTTATATATTATATCATGAATCTCCTTATTTTCACAATATTATAATTTTTGTTTTATTTTATTGATTAATTATTTTTATTCATTTATTTCCTCATGTGGTAAAGGATTATTTAACAAAAAAATAATTTTAAATGTTTTTGAGATTTAATCTTCTAAATCCTTCTCTTTCATGTCCATGTTTTAAAAGGATTTTAAGGATTTATTTGTATCAAAATTAGTATTTCAATGTGTAAATTACATTCAAATGTTTCAAATTGTTATGGGACACTTTGATTCAAAAATATCTTTATTAAATTTTTTAAATGGGTTTGAAAATGGTTTGATAAAGAATTGATTATTTCAATATATTGAAATGATATATTATGATTACAATGTGGATATGTTATTTTCCAATTTATACTGGTTTTATGTGTTATAAATGATTTATGTATCTCCTCCATTGTTTAAGTATACAGGTGGTTTTGTGATAAACCTAGGGCTGGTGAGCCCGAGATAGCTCTCCAATGTATTGGGTAACATGAGAGAGATAAGAGTTAATGTTTCTACTAAGAGATATTAGGTAATATATTGTGATGGGTATTTCAAGTGTAACTCCCTATGTAGATGTGGAATATGCAATGTAAGTATGTTATGAATGCCACAAGTTACTTTGATGATTTAAGAATTGTGATTTTTGTTTGTTATTCATAAATATTATGATTTCATAAGGTATATTATAATTGAAATGCATGGTTTCATTGATTTATATTTACTGCCGCACTAATGTTCTCATTCATTATTTTATAACCCTTTCTGAGATTTTTATGATTATCCCACATTTTTGAAATGTTTTCCACAAGACATAAATATGAATAGAGTCTAGGATGGGATCAAGGAAAATTCATACTATCTAAAATGTGGAAGTAGATATGTTTCTTTTTTATGTGATTTTATTTTGTGCAAAAAAATTGGATACTCATTAGTAGTTTCTACATGTAATATTCAAGTTGTTATATATTATTTATGTCTTAATTGTCTAAAACTATAATCCAAAAAAGGATCCTCAATGTGAATTCTTGGTTTAATTCAACATTATATAATGTTTTTAGGATGTGGAGTTATATAAAATATCCTCCACTTTGGTTTTCAAGATTTCATAATTAAACACGGTAATAATAATCATTTTACCTGTATTTTAATCCATTTATGGATTGATAATTTAGAAAATATAACCATTCAAATGTGTCTATAATGGTCAAAAAAACTGGAATCTATTCTTGGATCACTAAAAAACTCTAATTTTCCAACATATTTCCCAAATAGTTTCAACAGTCTAAATCGCCTGTTGATGTGGTGCTGACATGGTTCACCGGTACAGTCTACGGAAAACGTGTTGGAAAGTCACAGCCATCATGAAAAAAAATTTATTCTTCGATAAAGCTTTAATGTAGCACTAAGGTATTACTAAACCATTGAATGGATCTATCAGCTTCATTTTAGCTCTTTTTTTATGTCTCTTATGCCATTGGAATAATATTGGTGAGTGCATCATTTATCTGTCACGAAAAAATCCAATCTCCTTGAATTTTCCAGTCACCAGAAAATCCTATGTCATTTCACATTTTTGACTCCACTACCTCTAATACCACTTTTATGTGTTAACGAAGTTTCAAGATGATTAAATCAAACACAGATGTGGAATAAAATAGAATAATGTGAGATATTTATGTGTTTCACCAATGGTTCCTACATCCACAAGAGAAGGGTGCCTATTTCGATATTTCTTCTCTTTGGATAATTTTTTTGAGGATCGCGCGTCATACTAATCTTGGGAGATTATGTATTTATAAAGAAGAACCAGAAATATAAATTTCTCCTATTTAATGGGTGGTTTATCCACACATAATGAATTTTTCACCCCAGTTCTTCTATGTACAAAGTTCCGCCTAGTTTGGTTTCCATCCAAGGAATATGGTGCTGCCTATAGAAAAAATATTCTCCCTTAATTGGGAGTGACCTCATATTTCAGTGGAATACTATCTCTTCAGTGATCATCTTGTTTGTTAGTTTTAATTTAGTTTGAAATCCTTCTAATCTGAGTAATTTCAATTATCTTAATGATTCTTAATCCTCTTTGATCGTGAAGTTATCTTCTACTGGATATGACTGATGCAACCCTATGCTAATGAAAATCTCATATGGAAACCAGAACCACTACAGTATTGATGATATGAATGCTTTTCTAATGGATGATATTTAGAGTTGTGAAGTGGCTGATTCTAATAATATGATGCATCCTTCTAAGGTAGCATGACTAGATCAGGTTTCCTGCAATTTTCATTAAAAATATCTATGGCATTCTGGAAGATGATGTTTTGAAACATATAAATGATTTTTGGATCAAAACCTTTCAATGTTACTATCATTTCACTAATTAAAAAGCATACTAACCTAATATCTACCAAGGATTATAGATTGATTATTATTTGAAATGTTATCAATGAAATATCACTACCATAGACCGGGGTAAAGGCATCATTGACCTTTATGAGTGGTATGAAAAATGTAATAATTAAGGGGGCCTTTATCAGAGCAAGATAAAAGTGCTAATCAAAGTTTCTAATAAAATATATTATTAATTTATATAAAATTATTATATTTATATTCAAACCTAATGTTTGGTTTTACACATTATATTAACAGCACATGTTTATAATTAAATTTTTTTTAACAATTCAAATTTATATATAATGTTTTATAAAAGTATTTATAAGATTATAAATATATATTAAAATAATTATAAAATTATAATAAATTTTATTAAGTAATAAATATATTTATTATTTTTATATTTATATATTCATTATTTTTTTTAATATTCTTCTATAAAAACTTTTTAAACATATAACATTTTAACTATAATTATTAATAAATATATATATTTAAATATATATATATGTTTCCAATGATTTTGGTCATTAATATATTGATGTGTGAGTATAATTGATGTACATATGTTATGTATTCATGATGAATTAATGTTAATTCATACATTACAACCTTGTTTTTATTATCCATGTTGTCTATATGTGCTGACTCATTTTTTAATATTTATATATACTAAGTATTTATATGATTCATTCATGTTATACCCATGAATATATTCTCATAAATACTCATAAAATTACGTAAATAATATTTAAATAATAAATATATTTATTACATTTATTATTATAAATTTTTTAATATATATAAATACTTTTTAAATATATTTATTTTTCATAATAATTTTAACTATATATATATTTCTCTAACGAATTATAAAATTACAATTGATACATCTATTATAATTTTATAAATAAATAAATATTTATATTTATATTTATGTAAATAGTTATAAAATTATAAAAAATATTTTTATTATACTTATAATGTTATAAATATATATATTTAAATATATATATTTATCAATATATAAAAATATTTATAAATAAATACAAATATTTGTAATCATAATTCTAAATAGAGTGAAGATTGTGGAGTAGTGGTTCTCACGATACTCCCATGGAATTTTGTTTTGCATCTAGGGTTTTCCATGTCAATCCCTCATTTCTTTGGTTCTGTGCGGATTGGTTATGAAGACAATGTACATAGGGAGGCTGCTCAGTGGGATGCATCAAAGCCGCGATAGAGTCTACTTGAGATTGGTAGTGAAATTTCGAAGTAGGATTAGGGTTTTCTTGATGTAGGTATTACTAGTGCTGGATCGAAGCAGTAAGATCTGCTCAAAGTTGTGGCTAACACTGGTGTTTGACCATCGTAGTAGTGGTAGGGTCTGCTTATTGCGGGTATTACCAGCGCTGGATCGATGCTGTGAGATCTGCTTGAGGTTGTGGGTGCTAGACCATTGATGAAATGGAAGGGTCCACATGATGCGGGTGTTACTGACACTGAATTGAAGTGGCGTGATCTGTTCGAGGTTGATGATGCATGAAAACTCGCTGCTAGTTTGATGAAGAAATGAGGTCATGAGGGTTTGATCGTAGTTGTAGATGTGGTGTTCTCTTTATCCCTATAAAAAGGGTTATTTTCATTTTTTATTCATCGTGAAGGAAGCGCCTCACACGTTAAAGAATATTTGGATACAATGTCAGAGAGACTTGATACGGGTAAACAATCTATCATTTCTCGACTTATTTTTCATAGGGGATCCATTCCATTGAAGATTTTTGAATTCTTTCATCAGTTATAAGAGATTTTTGGATTCAATAATTTGAGATGTGTCTTTTATGCACGCAGGTTCTATCATATCCTCTTCACTTGTGAGGAGTTGGAGATGTGGGAATGGGGATTTAGTTCTTTATCTCTTAAGCGTGGGTTTCTTGACATTAAGGAATGGGACAAAAAATTTAATCCCTTGGATGCATGTATATCTTCTTCCCAAATATGGGTAAAGGTCTACGGTCTTAATTAGATCCTTTGGCATCCAAAAATCCTATATGAAATTTCCATGTCGACTAGTCTCCCCATTAAAATAGATAAGGAATCCCAAACTGCTAGGTTCGGAAAATTTTCCCGCCTTCTGGTTGAGGTGTATTTGGGTTCAACTTTGGTTGATCGAGTATTTTTTCTATTAATAAATATGAGTTTGATTTGAAACTTTTATATTATAAGGTTCCAAAATTCTTCATGGAATGTAATATTATTAGGAATTATCTTGTTAATTATAGGATATCGGTTGTATGTGGTGTTTTTTATACATGATAAGGACTCTTATTTAGAAAGGAGTAAGAAATCAGGTGTTTATGGTACTCTAAAGACTAGGTAGCTAGAGGTTGTCTCCAATTTTGATGGAAGAATTGATGTTGGTCATTCTGAAGGACAACGGACTAATGCCGTCAGGCAAGTAGATGAAGAGGGAACCTAATAGTCAGTTGATATTTTTCTATAGGGATATAGTAAGAAGAGGATTTTCTCTGATATTATTGCTAAGGTAACTCATGATGATGATGGGAAAAGTGAAATTGTAGAAAGAGATAGAGTTCCCCTTGATAATAAAGTGGGTATCCCTTTTGATCTTGAAAAATACCATAGTGAGAAAGGAATCATAAAGATTGATGCACAAGATGCGGCTGATGATCAAATTATGTATGAGAAAGAGGCAACCATAGCTATTAAAGGAAAAAATACCCGAGAGATTATAGATTCTTCTGCATTGTCAAATAGGTTGGAGTCTATCAAGAGGGAATGATATATGAATGAAACCAAAGTTATGCATGATAAAATGATCTCAGGAAGCAGTAAATGTAAGAATAATGCGGATAATGAATGTTTCCAAATGGTTCCAAGGAAAGAATGCTTCCATTCTAAGTCACCTAAACTTTATAGTCATAAATCTGATAAGGAAAAAAAATTCATATAGTGTAACAGTTTTGAAGCACAGGATTCTACTAATGATTATGTTAGTCATTTTTCTAAAGACATAATTGATGAAACGGGTGACCATGATGTAATAGCACATCAGAAAGCATGGAGATGTGGTAGGCATCCAAATGGTCGAGGTCGGGGGTGTCCTTGATGATTCAAATTGAGGGTGTGGGTGAATAATGTCTTCGAGATCTTCTCAACTCACTCCAAACAATGATATGATTAAGGAGAAGTTTATTGCGCTTTTTAATCAAAGGATTTCACAGTTAGAGTGGAAGTTTGCTAATGATTCTAAAGATTTTGATCATTATTATGTTGATACTTGAGTTGATTGAGTTGATATTTATCTTTATGGATGCAGGTATTCCTTTTTTTACTCAATACATCTTTCATGTGCTTGTTTATTTTTCTTTTTCCTAAATAATATAGTTCTTGACCCTGAGGTTTTGGGTATAATTCTAAATAATGATAGATATATTTAAATAATTATAATGTTATAATAAATATATAAATTATATCTACTTATAAAATTATACATATAATAATTATATTTCATATAATTTTATAATTATTTTAATATATATATACATATTTATAATTCTTATAATGTTAAAAATATATTTTATTAAATAAATTTATTTATAAATATATAAAAAAATATCTAAATAAATAAATAAAATTATAATTATAATTATAATTATATTTAGATATATTTAAATAATTATAAAATTATATTAAACATATTTATTGTGTTTATTTATTTAATTTTATGTATACTAAATACAGTTCTTATAATCTACAAAAATGTATATATATATATATAAATAAAAATATTTTATAATTTTATAACTAAATTTTAAAAATTTATATTTATATAAAGTAATAATTATTAATATATATATAGTAGGTGTTTAGTGGTACAATTATATTAAACATACAAACACCACAAACACTGGTCAGAATTTCTGGACATAGCACCCCCAAAGGGATATCCCAACCTTCAATACTTATTTAAATAAATATATATAAATATATAAATATATTTATTTTATATATAAATATAAATATTTTTTTTAAAAGGTTGGGGCCGAAGCCTCAATTTATTATTTGAAAGAAAAGACCTCTTTAGATTGGGTAGAGGGAGACCCATTACATAGCCCGAAGGCCCAAGGCCAAGTGGCCTGAATACAAGGCTTGAAAGCCCTTTTTTTTTGCCCAAAGGACCCCTCGGTGAACAGTACTGCTACAGTACCCGCGCTGCTACAGTACCTGCTACAGTACCGCCACCGCTACAGTGCTACCGCTGCTTCAGTGCCACCGCTGCTACAGTATTGCTACAGTACCTGGGAAATTCCCCCATGCCCAGATTCGATCCTGGGTCTTTTGGATGCCAAGCAGGAGCCTGTACCACTAGGGTACAGGATCGTTGGCATATAAAAATAAATATTTATTTATTTATATTTCGTTATAATTATAAATAAATATATATATATATATATATATCATGTAATTTTATAAATATATATAATAATGTAAATAAATTATTAACATTATAGCATTATAAGTGCTAAAAATCATTGATAAACTTTGTCTTTATTAGTTCTATAATTTTACAACTCATTAATACACCTTTTATCATCGCTTTTTTAGCACTTCTAAAGGCATATCTTTATCAGCACTAAAAAATCACTGATAAGGGTAGGTTTTACCAGTGCATTCTATTTTATCACTGATAAAACATACTGTTATCAGTGCTTTTTGACTAGTGCTGATAAAAACATTAACTGATTTTAAAAATCAACCCTAACAGTAGGATACTTCTCTTACATGCCTCAAGATCTCATGGAAGATGACCCCTACCGCCGACCCCTCCTCTCCCACCAACCCCTTCTCTACCCCAACCCCTCCTCAACCGATGTGAATCCCTCAACCACCAAAAATACCTCCTCCACCGTGAACCCCACCTCTACCTCCCATCGAAACCCAGCTCCATCATAAACCCCTCCTTTATCATGAACCCACCTCCACCAAAAATCCCAACTCTACCGTCGGACCCCACCTCTACTATAATCCACTCCTCTATCACAAACCCACCACCAATACGAACTCCACATCCACTTTGAACCCCTTCGCGGCCTCTGTTTCCAATGTTATTTCCGCCAACCCTGCCTTCGCCTCCGTCGGACCTTACATGTGCCACTAAACCTCAAAATATAAGGTATTTCCTTATTTGATTTTAAATTGGTGATGAGATTAGGATTCATTTTTTAATATAATAGGATTATATATTTGACAATCATGGGTGGTATTAGGTGAAAATAAAAAATTTCCTAGGTTGAATCCTATGATGTTTATGTGATGAGCGTATGATTCCCCATGTGAAGAGAATGGGATTTCGTAGATGAAAAGTATACGTTTCTTTGGTTTATGATCCACAATTTCTTATCTGTTGATAACTAGATAGCTAAGTGAATAGAATTTTTTTATGCTTGTAATGATATTTGGAAACTTTTGGTGATGATCCTTGGATTATTTCGGTGAAAATACCAAGATGCATTATGTGATGAATATGAGAGACTCCCATGGCCTATCCTTAAAATGATAGATAGCCATTTTAATTCGTGACAAGACTCCCAAAATCTCCCTCCTTAAAAATGTTATTCACTCTACTAAGTAAGAAATGTGATTAATTAATTAGTGTGAACATGAAGATGGCATCGAGAACAAGATCCAAAAGCATGTACAAAATCTATAAGGGAGTATCATAATATGAATCATCTTTTTAAGAAGGGATATGTTCTTGCATCTCATCCTCCAACTATGCTTTGATAGTGAATGATTAATTATATGGTTGTAGTGTTCCTAATATTTTTTATGTATTAATTATGTGTTTGGATTGATTCATTAGTTTGAGAAAATGGTTTTTTAATTGATAATGTGTTTTATTGGTTTTTTAGGAATATTATATGATAGTTTAGATATTTTTCTATGTCTAGTAGTGTAAAAACATGGTATAATTAGAATTGATGAATTTGGACTGATCTAAATTTGAGAACATGTTTTTATGAGGTGGTTTGATATATTTGAAACATTATTGGGATTGTTTTGTTGAAAAGTATCATGATTAGTATTATAATGGAGTGATTCTGGTGAGTACTTTAGAAAGTATAATATTTTCAATGGATAAATAAGATAAAACACTTTTGAGTTGGAACTTGTAGTGAAAGTGGGACATGTGTTTGGGTTTTGATTAACATTTTTATGATTGATTTGCTATGAATCGAGTTGTTTTATATTTATGGTTATCTAAAATATATTTGAAATTTTATCATGTTTTATTGTAGTTGTTGATGTGTAAGTGGATTCCTAAATGGGTGGTATACCATGTTGACATGATAGTTTTATAAATGAGTTTCATTGATTATTATTATTGGGATTTTAGAAAAACATCATCAGAATTTTTTGGTAGAAATTTTGGAATTCTAGATACATGAGTTATAATAATGTGGTAAAACATTTATGACTTTGTAGAAATTACTAAGAGGTTCTTTTGAAATTATTAAATAGTTTTGAAATGTTTCTAAAAAATTATATGTGCTAAACATACTGTTTGTTGGTTTTAAATATCTTTTAAATTATTTAAACACTTTGCATGGACTTAGGTTCCATTCCAAGTGTTTGTAAACTCATCTAATTTCTTTTCATAAAGGGATGTGAATGTTATTAAAACGTATTTAATGCTGGTTTCCTTTTAACAAGGGGTGATTGATGTTTTAAATGAAAATTTGTAAAATATAGATGGTGTTTGAGGAATTTAAATTATTAAGACTATTGGTTAATGGAGTTTCCTTGAATTATTTTAAACAATGAATTATGGTTTTGTGATAGAGTGATTGTAATTGATTGGTTTATTTTAGAAATGGTGTGTTATTTTAAAGAGGAATTTAGGTAAATAGTTGGTTATTATAATGGTATTTCAAGTGTGATTTTATAAATAGTTTTCAAAGGACATATGAAATTTATTTTTTCTGTTATATTTTAAGTCTAAATTTTTATAGAATTTGTAAAACCATTACATTATATTGGTAATTCATGTATATTTATAATAACACCATGGAAATGGCATGTCACTATCTCTATCATACCCATAGGTTTTCCATCATGAACTCACTCCCGAAGAAGGTGAATTACCATTTAAACCCATTGAAACTCTTAAACATACTTTTCATCCAACATTACCTACATGGGTTAAATTAGGGGAGTCGTATAAAATTACATCTTCATTCTGGTTTGGTGTTAGCTTCTAATGGGATGAGTATCATGCAACACAATGAAATAATAACATTCATTAAAATGGTGAGTTCAATTTATTTTAAAGGCCCCTTGTGTGTTTTTATTTTTTTAAATATTAATATTACCAAATCAAATATGATGGATATGAATAATGAATGGGTGGGTTCCAATCATTTGAAAAAAGAGTATGAAGATGGAGTTAAAGTGTTCAAGAAGTATTCAAAAGATCATTCATGTGAACCTTCTCAAATCCTTTGTCTATGTTTATGATATTGTTATTCGAGACTAATTAGTCTGTAGGAGTTTGAAGAACACTAGATTTGTCATTAAATAGATCAATGATATAATTGTTGGAATAAAAAAGGCAAAAAATTTAATGTAGATAATGGGTCAGATAACACTATGTTTTAGAGATAATCTGATATTATAACAACTTTGGATAATGAATAAGAGAATATGGAGGATCTGATTATAGATATTCATGATGATGAAGATCATATTGAGGAAATTATAATCATAGTTGAAGATGAAATATGTTATTACCAAAAATCGTTTTTTAGTTAAATAGATGTGAAAAGATGACATGGTATGTTGGTTGCACTAAATATATAGAATTTTCAGCCATTCTGAAGCTGTATAATTTGAAAGAAAGAAATGGATGGAGTTCCACCAGTTTTATTGAAATAATTTCTATATTTAATGTCATTTTCACAACACATAATGATCTCTCGATCTGAAAATACAATGTCAAACTAATTCTAAGATTGATGGGTTTGATCTCTAAAAGAATACATGCCTTCCTGAATGATTGTATACTATTTATCAAGGACCAAAAATCTCTTACATAATTCCCAAAGTAAGACACATGTCAATACAAGAAAGATGAATCTGTTTCTGTGAATGATGTATGGTATTCTCCAATCATTCCAATGTTTTGGCGCCTATATGGAAGTGATGATATTTTAGGGAAATTGACATGGAAAACATATTCATGAAATAAAGATGGGAAACTACATCACCCGACAGACTGTCTTCAATGTAAGAGAATTGATCATGAGTATCATGAATTTGGTAACGAGCCGAGAAACCTTCATCTCATGTTATCTAAAGATTTAGTGAATCCTTTTGGTTTTCAAAGAAAAACTCACATTACATGGATGGTTATGATGAAAATTTCTAACTTTCAACAGTATTTTTTAATTAAATTAAAATACATCATTTTATCTATATTTATATCAGGACCAAAAAAACTAGTTAATGATATTGATGTTATTTGGCTCTATTGATCAATGATTTGAAATTATTGTGGGATTAAGGTGTTACATTGTATAATCCTTATTGAAATGAAGATTTAAAATTGATATCCATGTTGTATAAGATGATAAAATAATTTCCTTCTAGTGGAAATTTTTCAGGACATATCATTAAAGGAACTCAAGGTTGGCCCATTTAAAAACAAGGTATATAGTCAATTTGGTTGAAAGATTCAACGAAAATAGCATTTCAAGGATATCGTTGATTTCTACCCCGATATCATAAATATTGATCTTGGATAACATCATTTGATGTATTTTCATAAGAATGTACAACACCATATCCACATAAAAGTGATCAACTGTTTGAGAAAGTAAATTATGTGTACACTACATTTGGTAAACCTTTTTCAAAAAACCCTACAAAAACTGATTGAAAAAGGAGATCATTTTGTTACTAACCATACTGGAACTGTCTATACATAAGAAATTTTCTTGATGGTATTCATGTTGAAAAATAAATATGTGATGGTATCATCGACACGTTGATAAATGCACCTATAAAAAGGATAGAATAAAGGACAGATTTGATGTGTTTAACATGGAAATAAAAGAAGAGTTGGTGCTAGTGAAGGGTGAAAAATGAAATTTTCCTCCTCCAACTGCTTTAAACTCTTTCTAGGTATTAGAGATATTAGTTTTCAAACATCTTTAAATACTCAAAGGTTCCATAGGGGTATTCATCAAATATCACGAACATCATGTCAATTACCCATTTAATGTTAAAGGTTCTCAAATCACATGGCTTCCATGTGTTTATGAAGGATATAATTTCTATTTAATTACATTTCATTTTCCCAAGAATTTTTATCAAAAATTAACAAATAAATTCTTATTATTTAATGATATATACAGTAATGTTACAGACCCGACGAAATTTCCGACTATGGTAAGAGATGTTTTTATTATAAAATGTGAATTTTATATGTTCTACCTACCGAAATTCTTTGATATGATGGTTATTTTGATTATTCACTTGGTGAGGGAGATTATAATATGTTTTCCTACACACTATAGATAGATGTACCCTATTTAATGAAATATGAATATTTTTAAAGGGTATGCATGAAATCGAAGTAGGAGAGAGGGTTTTGTTATAGAGTGATATATTATTGAGTAATCCATATAATTATGTACTGAATACCTATTCAGTTTAGAAATCATTGTTCTACAAAAACTCATCACATTGGGCAGATTTTAGGTGGAGTAATTTTTGAAAGAGATATAGTCACAGCCAGATTTACAGATTGGGAGCAGTCTCACCTTTACATTTTTCATAATAAAATTAATGTTTCCCTATATGTTGAAACCCACAAATAAATTCTGATGAATTTGAATCCATCAAGGTATGAAATATGGATATCAAATACACATAATCAACTGTTTATATTATGGTTTCAAGAACATATTTTAAAGGATTCATATGAAAATACAGATTCAATTTTAAAAAGGCTTCGATGGAGAGTCTAAGGAAGAAGTGTGTATGTGTTATCATAAAATGGTTATGTAAATAATGTTTACACATTCTATAAAAATTAAATTGATGAAAATAGTACAATGAAAAATAATGGAGTTACACTTGTTGCTTAAGCGATGCATGTTTCCTACACTAAATACAAAAATCCAATTTATGAAAATCTTCCATACATTGGCATCAGAAAACAATTATGATATTTTCATTATACAACATTCTAAGTGTCTATTTTTTCTGTGAATTAGGGTTGATAATAGTAGTTCTATTAAATTAGATTAATTGGGATTCATGAAAGTTTATTTTAGTAAATAATGGTACAAAGATGAAATGTTTATAATGGCATTATAGGTTATACAAGTATTTTATCTTCCAGATCCTCCAAACCAAAAGTGGTCAGTTGTTCTATTATTGAACTAAACCACTAAAGGATCAAATTAAAATTCAAATGTGGATGAAACTTTAATTGGGACATCACAATAATTTCCCAACAGTCCCAATGGAAAGGGAGTTTTCTATCTCATAGGAGACCACAATGAAGGGATATGGATTGTCGATAGAAGGGAAAAAACATACAACCATTAAAAAAGATATTTTAATAACTAGGTTATATTTTTTAAAATATTAAAATTGTAACCTCACATCATCATCGATTTTAAACTGTATTTATGTAATCTAAATTAATTATGAAACCCCTTCCATGGATAATAACGTATGCACATGCTGGTGTTTCCAATCCCAATGAACAATAGGTCTATGAAACTGCTAATGCTTATAGTGTAGAGGAACAATGACCTTATGCACATATTGGTGCTCCCAATATTGATGAAAAAGAGGTTTCTCAACCTGTTGCTACTCCCAGTGTAGAGGTACAATGACCATCTTCACTTTCTTATTCTACCTCTATAGAGGAAGATATTGACAATGTTGAATCAGTAGAAATGGTAGGCGATGAAGGGACGGTGATGTAGGAAAAATAAAAGCACCATAGTTTGAATGTGTTAACAAAATCACTATGGCAAAAATAAAAGGCATCAAATATGTGGTCGGATAGAATATGCAAGGCTATAATGTTAATACCCACAAGGAAATGTTTAGTAGTTACATTGGAAGCATCACTCAGAAACACATGTCGATTGATGTAGATTCATTGAACCATGTTGTGGTCGTGCATAATACACTGATATGTGAATAGATTATGGTAACAATATGATATAACTTATTAATTTTAATAAAAAATAAAATAACAAAACATTTAATTACACTTCATCATCCCTTGAAGAGTGCATTTGTAGTATATTAATCCGATAAAAATCATATATTTATTATTACTGGATGGATTCATAGAGGAATTCAAACAATTATAAGAAAACATTATCTGAAAGATGCTGATGGGAAAATAAACCCACACCCACCTCTTATCTATGAACACCTAATAAACCATGAATCATGGGATGCATTTACTAGCTGTCGAGTGAATGTGTCATTTCAGGTTCATTATGGCTAGTAATATGTTGTTTGATGAAACATGGATTCATCATTTTGATTGAATTTTTTTTATTTATGAAACCAAAACTTAGTATTGGAAATGAGGAATATACAGTAAAACCAAAATACCCCTACCATAAAGCATGGATGGGCCACGCTTCACTTAAATTTTATTTATGTATTTTAATTCTATTCTATTACTTTTATGTGACATAAAAAACATAATTATGTTCCTATGTTAATATACATATTGATGACTCCAAATCCAAACACACTTCCATCCCACGCCATGTGCTATGGAAGGAGGCATGTGTAAATAAAAATGGGATACTTATAAATGAAAACACACAAAAATTGAGGGAAACGTCTTTATGTATGATGTAATAAATAAATTTTTTCTTTAAATAGATATTACATAAAAATGATTAATCAATTTACTATATTTCTTATATGACATAGTCACAAGAATTAGAAAAAAACCTATACTAGATGAACACCTACTATTGGTGGAATTGATATGGCAGGAAAATTATGTTCGCATTAGAGGTACAGGTTTTGGGGTGACACCTCAAACATATTTTAAGAAAAAAAGAACAAGAGGAGGATCAATGAGGAGAAATGAAATAGATGATAAAATGATTTTCTACCCTTGAAGAACAATTTTAATAGTGGACAGAGTTTCTAGAAACATATATTGGGGGGATTAAAAGAGAATAAAGAACTCATGAACAACCAACATGTGAAGATCTAACCCCCACTATCTTTGAGGGGATCTATTACCATAAAAAAACTATCATAGATGAGGTAATAAATGTTCAACTAATTGTTTCTATGAAATGTGAGTCAGATAGATAGTGATACATTTTATGTACTAATATTCTATAGGATGATAATGGTTGTGATTTATATCTATCCACAATCACCCATCTCCTTATAGAGAGAGCTATGATGTTTAATATCGAAGAATATTTTCTACACAACAGAGAACTTCCAACATGTCATGTGAGAGTTCCGATTAGCATATCCCATGAGTTGAAAATTAAGCTACCTATTCTAATTAATGAGGAAGATATTCAAAAGTTCAAACAATTCTTTGTAACATCCATCACATGGCCATTACATCTTGTAATAAACATTTTCACAAGGAGGTATTGATTTCCTATTTATTTTTCAAGATAAACCATTACTAATTAATTAAAAAAGTTCTAAACTAATAAAGGGTATTATAGATGGAAAAATGGAAAGGGTAAAATCAAATATTGACTCAAAACCATATAAAGGATTAACCAATTGATTAAAAAGATACAAAACCCCACACTTCATATATCCTCATTTACTATAATTAATGTTTAATGTGGATACAATGTTAAAAAATGGTCATAAAAATATAGTTTATTTTGAAGAGAATATATACAGAGAGGAAGTTAAAGACTTCATTGGTGTTGAAAATGTAATTTAAATCTTCTACTATGATTGCCTAAGAAACGTATTTGTAAATGTATACATGAAGTATGTTTTCCTTATTTCATTTTCCGAAAGATAATATACTATGTTAATTATGTCAAAATAAATTTACTATTTTTTGAAGGAATATACATCAAAAACAATAAAAGAGATTTCCCCATTAATTTTTTTGTCTGGTTAGTCATCGCATATCCTCTACAGAATAACCAAAAATAGATTCCAAAAAAAGAGGATGAAATAGTGGCAGGCCTACTCAAATAGTTTGAATGAAAATTTACAGATGTAAGACTATTCTTAATACCAATGATACATGGATAAAATTATACAATTTAATCATATCAAATATATTTTCCTTTCATTAATAACTTATTCATTTTTAGGTTTTTAGGAAGAATTGGTTTCTCATTGTCGTCAATTTGGTTACTACAAAGATTTAGTTATTGGATTCAATGTATTGATATCAAACAAACCGACCACGCATGATGGTATTTTTCAAAATATAATACCCTACATCCAATGTTTTAGAAGTAAAAATCATGTTATATAATTAATATTATATTTTAATGAGGACTCAGTTTTGATTATGTGGTGCATCAATATCATGAAAAATAAGAAATGAGGCCAGGGTCTCAACACAAGAAATCTGAAATGTACTACGAATAGACATGTATCAAGGTATATGTGATAATATTTCACTATCCAAACACATATAAATTAAAATTACTTATTCCCCTCAATTTTTATACATTTTCAAAAACAAACAAATGGAAAATATTTTAGTTATTATGTTTTTAAATTTATGAGAGAGATTATATCCCATAAACAAACTATCGTCCCCAAAGAGATATTTTCAAAGATAATTACAATTTCATTTAAAATATTTTTTTAATCCATTATGTATTTATATTTTTATATTAATACTATTAATGTAGAAAATACTCACATTCACAAGGTGATATATATTTTCTCAGAAATGTACCTGATGGAAGAATGTACACACATCACATGAAGATGTGACATCCATAGATGTATGTGAATTTTTAATATTTATATTTAATTTAATTCTTTTTATTATTAATCACATAAGAATATTTTTATTATACAGGTTGATTTGGTTTTTCAGGTTGTTGTGGTTTGTTTGAAGAATATCATGCTCTTTAGAGATAGTACTTCGAGTCTATAAATTAGAATTCAATTGGAAGGTAATGTTTTTTTAGTATACTATGTTATCCTCATAATATTATCTTTTCTTTAATACATTAACATAATATAAATGCTTATTTTTATTTGAAAGTAACCTAATTTTATCTAAAAATTTTAACTTAATTTCTTTACCGTTTTTATCTAACAATTATTTAGTTTTTTCACATATCATTATGATTTCCATTGCTTCTCTTTTTCGAACTACAAAAAATGTATAGAGTCTGTGTTATTTGGCATAAAACCCATTCTTGTTGAAATCTATAAGATTATAGGAAGCTAATGTACTCACTGTGGTGACTACTCATTATAAAATTGGAACATGATCTTCCTCCACTCTCCAAAAATTCATCAATGAGAATGGTGTTTCCACTAATAACATCATGTCAATATACAGTGTACAAAATTCAAAAACAAGCAAGGGAAATCATTATAGAATTATCAATTATGGTTTTTTTGAGACTTTGGGAAATGTATCATTCTTCAACACCTCAATCTGACACATGATGCGATATATTTCACTCAATGTGTTTCTTTCTATTTATAATTGGCATAAATGTTATTAAAAAATACAACTGACATACTCAAAACCATGTAAATTATTTCATATTGATTGGCTAAAATAAGAAAATGGTCTATAAGTCATTTGTGACATTTTTGAATCCTCCACACCTCAATATGATACATGATGTGCCTAGTATGACTCAAAGTGGTTCTTTTTATTTGAATTTGACATTAATTTTTGTAAAAAGATCAACTGGCACATTGAAAACCAAGAAAACGCATTTGAATTGTTTTGATACTTTAGGAAAGCGATCTAAAATTCATTTATGATGGTTAAAAATTAACTTCACCCCAATATGATGCATGGTGTGACTGGTAAAACTCAAAGTGTCTCTTATTATTTACAATTAACATTAATTTTAGTAAAAAGAACAAGTGACATACTAAAAACTAAAAAAACACATTACTATTTGTTCTATACTTTGGGATTATAAAATCTGAGTAATTTTTAAGGTTTTTAAATCTACTCCATCTCAATCTGATTCATACTGTGATTGGTATGACTAAATGTGTCTATTATCAGTTTAAAATTGACATTTTAGTTCAAAAAACTCCATTCACTAATAACCAATAAAATGAACTCTGATTGTCTTGATAATTTAATAAAGTGATCCATAAGTCATTTTTGACATGTATAAAGCGTTTACACATCAAACTGATGCAAAAGATGACCGATATGACTCAAAATCTGTGTTTTCTATTTGAAATGATATTTTAGTAAAAAGTCACAACTTGCATACTAAAAACAAATCAAAATAATTTGAATTGTGTTGATACATTAGTAAAATGATCCATGAATAATTTTTCATTCGTAGAAGTCAACCACACCTCAATATGATTCATGGTGTGACCGATATGACTACAGCTGCCTGTTTATATTTAAAGTTGATATTAATTTATATAAAAAAGAACAAGTGACGTATTAAAAACTAGGAAAATTCATTCAAACTATTTTGATAATTTAGAAAAATGATACATGAGTCATTTTTGATGTGTTGGAATCAACCAAACTTCAATACAATACACAGTGTGACTGGTATGACTAAAAGTGTCTGTTATAATTTTAAAAGTTTTATTTTAGTTCAAAACATGACACTCACAAAAAACAATGAAAAAAACATATGTTTGTCTTGATTAATTTTAAGACATATTCTATAGTCATTTGTGACATGTATAAAGTTTTATCACATCATACCAATTCATGATGATACTGATATGACTCAAAATGCATGTTTCTAGTTTGAAATGAAATTTTAGTAACAAAACATAACTGGAATATTGAAAACTAATAAAAAACTTTCGGATAGTTTCCATACTATATTTAAACACTCCATGAGTCATTTTTTACATGTAGGAGTCAACCACACATCAATACGATGTACGGTGTGACCGGTATGACTCCAAGTGTGTCTTTTTATTTAAAATTGACAATAATTTTAGTAAAAATAACAAGTGACATAATGAAAATCGAACACATCAATTAGTATTATTTTTATAAGGTAGTAAAATGTTCCATGATTCATTTTTGATGTGTAGGAATCAACCACAACTCCATCCAACACACGGTGTGACCGGTATGACTAAAAGAGTCCATTATTAGTTTAAACTTGACATTTTAGTTCAAAATGTGTCACTCATAAAAAAAAAGAAACCATGCCCTGATTTCCCTAATAATTTTGAAAAGTGAGACATATTCCCTTTTTTGACACGTATATTTTAGGCTCACATCCAACCGATTCACGATGAATCTAGTATGACTCAAAATACATTTTTCCTATTTGAAATGATTTTTTAGTGAAAAACACAACTAACATACTAAAAAACAAGAAAATTCAATCTGATTATTTTTATACTTTATTAAAATGATCCATGACTCATTTTTGATGTGTATGTGTCAACATCACCTCAATACAACACATGGTGTGATATGTATGACTCCAAGTCTGTCGTTTTATTTAAAATTGATATTAATTTAAGTAAAATGAACAAGTGACATACTAAAAATTGTGAAAACACATTCAGATTTTTATGATACATTAGGAAAATAATCCATGAGTCATTCATAATGTTTAAGAAACAACTCCACATCAATCTGATGCATAGTTTTATTATTATGAATAAAAGTTCCTGTTATCAATTTAAAATTTATATTTTAGTTCAAAAATATCACTCACTGAAAACCAAGAAAATTTTCTCTAATTGTATTAATAATTTATGAAATCAACTCATATGTCCTTTTTGACCTGTATGAAGTTGTATCAGGTAAAACTAATTCACAATGAGACTGGTATGTATCAAAATGTGTGTTTGTAATTTGAAATGACATTTTAGTAAAAAACACAATTGGCCTACTAAAAACTAAAAAAATGCATTTGGATTATTTTGATACATTAAGAAAATGATCAATTATTCATTTATGATGTGTAGGAGTCAAACTCACCTTAATACGTTGGATAGTATGATATGAAAGATACCAATAGGGTCATTCTATTTAAAATTTACAGTAATTTAAGTAAAAACATCAAGTGACATACAGAAAATCAGGAAAACTCTTTTGGCTTGTTTTGATACTTTAGGATAATGATCTATGAGTCATTTCGGATGTGTTGGAATCAAAAACATCCCAATCTGACACATGGTGTGACTGGTATAACTAAATGTGTATGTTATCAATTTAAAATATATATTTTAGTGGAAAAGGTGTAACTTACTAAAAACAAGGAAAACACACTTTGATTGTCTTAATAATTTAGGCCATTAATTCATAAGTTTGTTGTGACTTTTATTATGTATTCTCATGTCAAAGTGATGCATGATGAACCCGGTATGACTCAAAATGTGTGTTTCTAGTTTAAAATTTCGTTTTATTAAAAACACAAAAGTTTCATATTGAAATCCAACCAAATGCATTCAGATTGTTTTGATACTTTAGGTTAATGATCCATGAGTCATATGTGATGTGTAGAAATCAACCCCACCTCAATCTTGTTCACATTGTAAGATCCTGACCTTTTCTGGAGTCATCTCAGGCACGTTTTCATGTACTTTTTGAATCATTTATGTACCATTAAATTGGATAAGTTACTAGGGGTGCGTTTTGGTGAACTTTTATCAATAAAAGGATAGTGGGATATGCACTGTTTGTGTAGGGTTTGAAAAAATGTGTGACCAAACCCTGTCAATTGTGAGAAATTGGACATATGAGTCTGCACGATTTACGTATGGTTTGATAAACTATGCGACAAGACCGTTCAGACCCTGAAAAACTGAGCAGTGGTGTTTTTATTTTTGGTGCACGGTTTTCATAAAATTGTGCCTCTGCCCAGGATACTGTTCGCATAGTTTTTAATATCAAAAAATCTATTTTAAAACCACCAGAAACCCACAGGACTCCCAAATTTGCGACCTTAACTCGGGTTTAACGAATTCTAGGTGTTTCCAAAGCCTCCAAGAGAGATTCCAAGGTGATCCGAACACCGTTCTTTGAGATTGAAATCCCAGATTTAAGATCTTTCCTCCTCCATGTAAGTGGATTTCATCCTGTTGCATCTCTTATTCTTTCTCTTATCTTATCTGGATCTTTTCATGGATGATCTCCATTGTTTCCTTGGATCTAAACCTATTGGTTATTTTATAGAGCTAGGATTGTAGATCTGAACCTAGTTCTGATATATCTGGATGCCTTTGATCTAAATTTGGTTTTACGGGTTTTAGATCTGGTGTTTGATCGACGGCATTGTTCCGCTTGGATGTTGGGAATTACAATTTGGTAATCATCTGCCAATAAAATAAGGTATGTGGTATAAATAAAAATCTCATAGTTATGATTCATTAAATGTTTATGAGTTTAAGAGTTTTATAGTTTTCTATTAATAATCTAATCCCTAAATTGGAGTAATTAGGAATTTGGATTTAACTTGTGGATTCCCATGGTGATTTAATTGGTAATTGAATCATGGAATAAAATATGGGGGTTTCACAAATTAATATTTTGGATATTTGATATTGTATTTTAGATATTAATTTGATGTGTAAGGTTAATTATTTGGGGGAAAATAATTGTGGAATTATGTTTGGCTATGTATGATAAATAATTGTGAGAATTAATTATGTTCCAAGAGGTCGACCAAAGATAATTAATTAGGAGAATTAATTATGTTTTAGGATGTGGATAAATATAATTAATTGTTATAATTAATTATTAATTGATTGTATTGAAATGTATAAATAATTGTTACGAATTAATTATGGAATGAAAATGGAATTGATTGATTAATTAATTGATTAATTGATTAATGGGTTATATTCTTAATTAATTAGTGAATTGACTAATACACTTTTTATTGTTTAACTAATCATTGGATTAGTAAGAAAATAATGTAGAAAATTATTGAGAATTAAAGAATGATTAAATGGATGAGATTTTGTGGTGCTAGGAATGGCGTCCTAGATCAATTAGAAGTTGGGATGTGGACATGGAATTCCTCCCCAATAGTTATCCACAATTGAGAGTATGGGGTGCTAGGCATGGATACCTACACTGAATGAAAATTGTAGTTCCATTCTTGATTACCTACACTCACAATATTTTTGGTTCTAGGAATGAAATTGCACACCAAATGATTAATAATAACAATGAATGATGATTCAATTGAGATTTGTGGTGCAAGGAATGGTGACCTACACAAAATAACAAATGATAATGAACGGTAATTCAAATGGGAAGAATGAATTTAACATGGCCTAATGTAATTATTAAATATTAAATGACATTTTGATAACAATTTAAATTTATGAATTTTATTTATTACTTTATTAAATTGCATGAACTATATTTTGAATAGAATCGTTTTAGACATAGTTGGTGGTGGCCTACTGATTTGTACTCACACCCTATCCAAACTTTCTGATCGGATCCTGAGCAAGCATTGTTATTGTAGGACATCATAAGGGAAATGCCTTGGGTTAGATTGTTGTTTGGTATTAGAGCATGGGAGGGGGAACCAGACGTGGTTCGGGATCGGTTTTGGAGTTGTTGTGTATTTATATTCAGTTGCATTGTAGACACTTGGAACATTATTTTTCATAGAATTATCTAAGTTTCAGTTGAACATTGAATTTTCTCGTTTTGACTATCATATGTCATGGATCTGTTCTAGTTATTTATATATGCTTCTGCACCTGGTTATTTTTATATTCTTTTTCTGGTGTTTTGTTCTGATAACAGAGCGTATAGTCTCACCAATATTTATTTACTAGACCCTCGCTGCATGTCAGCACCCTCTGAAATATGAGGAGGCGCGCTTGAGGTAATGTTTCCAACTGGCTCGGTGCACTATTCTGTGGCTCCTGGTTCAGGATGTCAAAAATTGGTATCATAGTATTTTTCATTTCCTTGTTCTTCATTTTTATACTATTTTGGGAAAAGGTAGATAAGAGACTAGAAAGAGTCGAGTTTTGGTAATGAGCTCGTGCACAGGAGTTGCAGACCCATGTACGAGGTAAAATCCAAGTAATCAGGGTAAGAATTGTTGTGATTGTTGTTTATTGTTACAGTTGTATACTATTTCACCTTGGTTGACACACTTGTGGTGTGATGTGATATGTTTTCCAAAATTGTTGAATTTTGACTCGTGGCCCAAAGAGGCACGATAGTTGAGTTTTCATGCATCACTCTAGGCACTCCGGGTTTTTGTGACATGTGTCATTCATGGAACTCGCGGGAAAATGGGTTATGAATATAATGTTAAACTTGTACTAGTTTTCCTTTTGTGAGAGTGGAATTATGATGAAAAATAAATGGGTTTTTAATGAGAACATTGATTTATGAGAATGGAATGAATATTGAATTTATTGTTTATTAATTAATTTGAGATAATGTGATTAATTAATTGTTGATTATTTAATGGGAAAGAATGCACCCTTGTTAACCAAGACCTAGGAGCAGGATAGTTAAGGGTAGTGATAAGGCATCTGTGTTGACCGTGTGGCGAGAAAAGGGAGGAAAGGATATGTTGAATCTTTTTGTGTTACTGTCTCCTCTTACATAAATGTTGTAAGGTTGTGATATGAGATCTAAGACATTTGTTTGGATTTGTTGAAATATGCATCCACGATGCTTCTTGAGGGAGGGACAAGGTATATGGCCCAGATCATTCTTCCAAATAGATAGTTTGAGGCACCATTAGTGAAATTTGATGAATAAGGAGAGCAGTTCAGGGAGAACTTTTCTTGTCTCGTGCAATTCAAGGGTAGAGACCCAGGGCGGGTTTAGAAAAGCATTTCTGAGTGGATAAGGGTGTTTCATCCACATCAACCACCTAATTTTACTAGAGAGGATAGACTTGAGGGATCTTAATTCTGGATTGAATCCATAGATATGATACTTGACCATTTGGATACTCTTTCTGAGAGGAGGGTTATGTTGGCGGCTTATATAATGCGGGGTTCCGTGAAGTGCTAATGAGACATTCAGGTATGATCTGGAGAGATGGATTATATGTTATTGAAGGAATTTTTGGATAAGTTTTTAGAGAAATTCTATCCAGACATGATAAGGAAAGATAAAGGTTCTGAGTTTAGGCATCTGCCACAAAAAAGCATGTCCATAGTGGATTATGATGAACATTTCATAGATTTACAGCGTTTTTCTCCAGCTTTGGTGGAAGATGAGTCTTCTTCAGAAAAATGATTTTAGGAAAGACTTAAGTGTGAAATTATGTCCCAGGTGAATATCATTAAGCTGAAGAAATTTTAGAATGTGGACAATTGGGAACTCATTTCAGAGGGGCACCTGAATGAAGCTTCTAGTTCTGGATAGGGAGCTGGATGATCAAGGAGTATTCCTTTTGATAGTAAGAAGTTCCTTCACGAGAATCTTAGTCAGGACATTGGAAGGAAATGTGGATAGTCGGGAGGAACAGTTACACTCGATCATTCTCATGTGCTTTGACACAATTGAGGTTGGTAAGGACACTATCGTACACATTGTCCTCCACCACCAGTGGAGTTCCGGTTTTGTGGAAAGTTGGGGCATCTACAAAGGTTATACATAAAGAATCGGCAGACTGGTGTTATGTGATCATATTCTCAGAGTCAGAGTGTGGGAAGTGGGTCTTCTACACCATAGAGATATGGCATTAGAGCTATTTTGGCAGAGCTGGTAGAGGAGTTGGACGTGGTGCTTTAGGTAATGAGCACTCATAACAGTAGGGTGGTGCTACTCAGGGGAATCAGACGACACAATAGGGAAGCGGGGCAGGAAATTTACAATCAGTGCAACCTACACTTGTGGAGAGAAAGGCTGGACCATCGACCATGAGATGTACTATTATAGTTTCTTCTACTTTAGCTAATAGCTTGATTGATATTGGTGCCTCCCATTCCTTAATATCTTCAAACTATGTTAACAGATTGAGCCCGGAGGTGGAGTTTGTGAGCAGGATGATTAATATTGATACACCACTGGGAACAAAGACTATGGATACATGTTAATGAATGGTGTGTTCCCAAAAGATTTGAAAGTATCATTTCCATTCAGATTTTTATGTCCATGAAATAATGGGATTTGATCTTATTATTGGTATGGACTGGCTAGTCATATATAGATCCCACATAGATTGTTATCAAAGGAGAGTGACCATTGTATAACTGGAGGGTGACCAATATTTCCTTTGTGGAGAATGGGATATCCAATCAAGAAGAGTTGGGCCAATTTCTCTACAATTGGGAGATATCACATCCCAGGTTTCTAGTCTTTTGTAGGATTATGGGAGTGTTAGGCAAGATGTCCTTGCACTAGTAGTAAAACTATTTCTGGATGTCCTTCCTAAAGACTTTCTGGGGTTTCCACATGAAAGAGATGTGCAATTCACTATTGATCTCATATCGGGGTTGAGCTTGTATCTATTCCACCCTACAAAATGGCACTGACTAAGCTTTAAGAGGTCAAAAACACAGTTGGAAGAGTTAGAGGATAAATGGTTTATTCTGCCAAGTATGTAGCCTTAGGGATCACCTGTTTTGTTTGCAAAAAAGGTCAAAAGGAGTCTATGCTTGTGTGTCAATTACTGGAAGTTGAATAAAATGACTTTGAAGAACTGATATCCTCTTCTGTGTATCGATGATTTGTTTGACCAGCTGAATGGGGATAGTGTGTTCTCACAGATCGATCTGGTATCTAGGTATGATTAGGTGAGATTTCAGACTTCTGATATACCAAGAACTTCTTTCAATATCAGGTATGTCCTTTGTGAGTATTTCTTAATGATGTTTGGGTTGGAAAATGCCCTAGATGTGTTTATGGCCTTGATGAACATGATCTTTCATCCGTACATAGATCAATTTTTTGTGGTGTTTGTGGATGACATCTTAGTGTACTCTAAGACTCATCACGATCATGCCCAACATCTTGACATTGTTCTGGGTACACTGAGAGAGCATAGGATATATGGAAATATATTTAAATGTCATTTTTGGATTGATAGGGTACACTTTTTTGGGGACATCATCTCGAAATATGGTGTGGAAGTGGACCTAGAAAAAGTGCAGGAAGTGATTTCGTGGGAGCATGCTAAGAATGTTTTCGATATTCAAAGATTTCTAGGATTAGCTAGTTATTACAGGAGATTCATCCAGGACTTTTCTAGGTTGGCTGCACCGCTTACTGGTTTAACAAATAAAGTGATTATTTTTGTTTGGATAGAATCATGCGAGAATAAATTCTGGGATTTGAAGAAGTGCTTCACTTCAGCACCAATGTTGATATTACCTGAGTCAGGTGTGGAGTACATGGTGTATTGTGATGCTTCTGGGGTCAGACTCAAAGGTTTGTTTATGCAAGGAGAGATAATTGTTGCTTGTGGATCTCAGCCATTATGGACAAATGAATGTATTTATCATACACATAACCTCGAGTTGGTAGCAATGGTTTATGCTCTTAAGTGCTGGAGACACTATCTGCTAGGTGAAAAGTTTATAGTTTTTACAGATCATAAAAACATGAAGTATATCTTTTCACAGTGTGACATGATTTTTGGCAGTGAATAATGGGTGCAGTATATGCAGTCCTTTTATTTTGAACTGACATATACACCTAGAAAGGGAAATAGTGTGGTTGGTGTTTTGTGTAGAAAAACTCACACTTAATTGATAAATGAGTCTTGTGGAGAGTGGAAGATAATGAATTTTCTGGAAGAAATTCATGTGTTAGTTCAAAAGATTCAAGAGAGGATGACATTGGTTTCTATAGTCATGGTGTATAAACTTTTGAGACAGATCAGGGATAAGAAGTAAGAGGATTTGGAGTGTTCATCCTTGATGAAAATCCTTGAAGGTTGAGATACACCTTCAGAGTAGAAACTAGAAGAGGATGATATCATCTCTATGAAAAATTAGGTAGTTGTGCCTACCAGTATGTGACAGGAACTCATGAAAGAATTTCATGCTTCAAGGTGGGTGGTACATCCTGGGGTGAAAAAATGTACATTGAACTTTGATGACAGTTTTGGTGTACAGGTAGGAAAAAGGAGATATCAGGGATCTTAACAAGATTTTTTACCTATCATCAGGTGAATGAAGAGAAACAAGGACCTAAAGGCATTTTGCAATCGTTACCTATTTCAGAATGGAAGTGGGATGACATGAATATGGATTTTATTTTAGGATATCCAAAGACTCTTAGGAAGAATGATTCTATTTGGGACGTTGTGGATCAACTAACGAAGGTAGAACACTTCTTGCCTATTAAAAACCCTTTACAATAAAAAATTTGGTAGAACTATGTGTCATAGAGATAGTTCGTTTGCATAGGATTCCACAGACTATAGTTTCGGGTTGTAATTCCAACATTACTTCATGCTTTAGGTAGGGTTTACAGAAGCCTTTTGGTACACAGGTTCTATTAAGTACGGCCTTCCATCCAAAGACAGATAGACAGTCAGATCGAAACAAATAAGTGTTAGAAAATATGATGCGAGCATTTGTTCTTGACATTAGTGGTTCTTAGGAGAAACACATGGATTTAGTGGAGTTTTACAATGAAAATAGTTATTAGGAAACTATACAAATGAAACCATATAAGTAACCTTATGGTAGACCATTTAGATCACTGATATGATGGTTAGAAGTGGGTGAGTCAGAGATTTTTGGACCAAGTCTCGTTCTGGAGACATCAGAGCATATAAAATTGATTCAAAATTTTATGGAGGTGACTCATAGTAGACCGAAGATGTATGAAGATATGTACCCTAGAATTTACAGAGAGTGATCGGGTATTCCTTCGGGTGTAACCTATATTGGGTCACAATAGGATATGGAGGTAGGGAAGGTTAGTGCCTAGGTTTATGGGATCCTTTGAGGTGCTGGAGAGAATCGAGTTGGGGGTGTACCGACTAGCACTCCCACATAAATACAGTTCTATACATGATGATTTTCATGTGTGAGAACTATTTTGGTATCACCCCAATCCTTCCCATGTGATTGATGTGTAAGTGGTTGATCTCTAGATAAATTCATCCTTTGAGGAGAGACCAAGGGGTATGGCCCGGAATGTTCTTCCAGACATAGATCTTGAGGAAACATTGGTTCAAGTTGTGGAAGAATGAGAGAAGTTCCAAAAGAACTATTCTCGTTTCATGCATTCATGGATAGAGACCTAGGGTGGGTTTAGAAATGCACGTTTGAGTTGACAAGGGAGTTCTAGCTACATCACCCTCCTACTTTTACTATAGATGGAGAACCTGGGGGAGGTGATTTCTAGATTACATCCAAAGAGATGATACATGACCATTTGGAGACTCCAACTGAGAGGAGGGTCATGTTGCCTTCTTATATATTGCGGGGTTCTGTGAAGAGCTGGTGGGACATTCAGGTATGATCTGGACAGGCAGATGATATGTTATGGAAAGACATTCTAGAGATTTTTTTAGAGCACTTTTATCCAGACATACTGAGGCAATATAAATCATCTAAGTTTATTCATCTGACAAAAGGAAGCATGTCAATATTGTATTACACTGAACGTTTCACAGATTTATAGTGATTTTGTCCAACTTTGGCGGTAGATGAGGAATCTTCTGCAAAACAATTTTAGGATGGACATAATTGTGAAATTAAGTCCCATGTGAATATCTTTGGGATGAAGAAATTTTTAGAAGTGGTTAATTAGGATATCATTTAAGAGGAGAACATGAAAGAAGCTTCAAGTTGTGGGCAGGTAGCTGGAAAATCATGAAGTATTCCTTCCAATAGTAGAAATCACTATCACAATAATCTTAGCCAGGACATTATAAGGAAAGTGTATAGTCAGGAGGAATGATTACAATGGATCATTCTCATGTTCTTTTACACCATTTCGGTTAGTGGTGTCACTATTGTGCACATTTTCCTAGACCCCCCATGGAGTGCCGGTTTTGTGGAAATATAGAAAATCTATAAATGTTCTTCAGGATGAAGTGGTCGGATGGTGCTGAGGGATCATCATCTTAGAGTCAGAGTGTGGGGAGGGGGTCTTCTACACCATATAGTTCTGGCATCTGGAGCTCTACTAGTAGAGGCGGTTGAGGAGGTGGAAGTGGTGCTTGAGGGAATGAGTACTCGTACTTGCAGTGTGGTGCTACTCATGGGTGTTAGAAGACACCCTAGGTAATAGGGGCAGAAATGTTACATGCAATGAAACCTACACATGTGGTGAGCAAGGGTGGACCATTGACAGTGAGAGGTACTATTCTAGTTGCTTCTACTTTAGCTACTACCTTTTTTGATATTAGTTCCTCTCATTTCATTATATCTGTAAGCCTTGTTAATGGATTGATCCTGGAGGTGGATTTTGTGAGCGGGATGATTAATATTGACAAACAATTTGGAACATGAACTATAGATATCTATTTATGCAGGTGATGTTCTCTAGAAATCGAAAAATATCATTTCCTTTGGGATATTTAAGTCCATGATATAATGGGATTTGATTTGATTATGGGTATGGACAGGCTAGTCACATAATGAGCCCACAAAAAATTTTATCATCAGAGAGTGGCCTTTTTATCCCTGTAAGGTGAACAATATGTTGTTCTTGGAGAATAGGATATCCATGCAGTAGAGCTAGGCCAATTACTCAACAATTCATGGAGCTCAAATCCCAGGTTTCTAGTCTTTTTCTGGATGATGGGAGTGGTAGGAAAGATGTCATTCCACTAGTAGTAGAACTGTTTTCAGATTTCTTTCTTGAAAACTTTTTAGGGTTTCCACATGAAATAGATGTGTAATTAACTATTTAGCTCAGTTCGGGGGCTGAGCTGGTATCTATCCCACCATAAACAATTGCACTGACTAATCATTAAGGGATCAAAATGTAGTTGGAAGAGTTTGAGGATAAAGGGTTTATTTGTTCAAGTACGTCCCCTTTGGGATCACATATTTTGTTTTCAATGAAGGCTGATGAGGTTCAATGATTGAGTGTCTATTACTAGATGTTTAATTAAATGATTGTGAAGAACAGATATCCTATTTCCTGTATCGATGGTTTGTTTGACCAGATCAAGGGGTGAGTGTGTTCTCAAAGATCGATTTGAGGTCAGGGAATCATCATGGGAGAGTTCGGACTTCTAATATACCAAAAAATTCTTTCAAGAGCAGGTATGACATTTTTGAGTTTCCCATAATTCCATTGGGTTGAAAAATGATCCAATAGTGTTTATGGCATTGTTGAACACGATCTTCCATCCGTACATAGATCTGTTTGTGGTGTTGTTTGTGGATGACATCATAGTGTACTCTATGAATCATGAAGATCATTACCAATAATTTGAAATCGTCGTGGGTTCCCTGAGAGAGCATCGAATATATTCTAATCTATCTAAATTTCAATTTTTGATTGATATGGTACACTTTTAGGGGCACATCATCTTGAAAGAAGGTGTGGAAGTGGACACAAAAAAGTTCAAGTAGTGATTTCATGGGAGCATCCCATGAATGTTTTTGATATTCAAATCATTTTTTTATTAGCTAGTTATTACTTGATATTCATCCACTACTTTTCCCGGTTTGCTTCACCACATACTGGTTTGAAAAAGAAAGGGAAATTTTTTTTTGGATAGAATCATGTGATAATGCTTTTTAGGATTTGAAGAATCACTTGACTTCAGTACCAATGTTGATCTTGCCTGAGTCAGGAAAATATTACACATTGTATTTTGACTCTTTTGGGGTCAGACTCGGAGCTGTGTTGATTCATGGAGAGAGATTCATTGCTTATGGGTCTCTGCAATTGAGGCCACACAAACAGATTTATCCTACGCATGAACTCGAGTTGGCAGTAGTGGTTTATGCTCTGAAGTGCATGAGGCACTATCTGTTAGTTGAAAAGTTTACATTTTTTATGGATCATAAAACCTTGAAGTATATCTTTTCAGTGCGCGACGTGATTCTTCATAAATGATGATGGGTGGAGTATATATATTCCTTTGATTTTGAAATGAGATATACATCCAGAAAGGGAAATCGTGTGGCTGATGCTATAAGAAGAAAATCTCAGACTCAGATGGTAAATGAGTCTAGTGAAGAGTGGAATATGAAGACTATTCTGGATAAAATACAGGTGTGAGCTCAGGATAATCAAGATAGGATGACTCTCATTTATGTAGGTGTGGATTCAACACTCTTAGGACGGATCAGGGATAGGTAGTATGGGGATTTGGAGTTTTTATCCTTGAGGAAAAGCCTTGAAGGTGGAGAGACACATTCAAAATTCAAAATAGATGAGGATGAGATCATCTCTATGAAAAATCAGATTTTTGTTCCTATGAGTATGCAAGAGTAACTCATGAATTAATTTCATGCTTCAAGGTGGGAGGTACATCCAAGGGTGAAAAAAAATGCATCATCACCTTCGATGACAGTTTTGGTGGCCAATTATGAAAAAAGAGATAGTATGGTTCATAAAAATATGTTTCAACTGTCATCAGGTGAAAGCAGAGCATTAATGACTTTGAGGCATATTGAAAATGTTACCTATCCCAGAATGAAATTGGGATGATGTGACTAGGTATTTTGTGGCAGTAATTCCAAAGAATCTTAGGTAGAATGATGATAGTTGGGTCGTTATAGATCAAATAATGAAGGTAGAACACTTCTTTCCAATTAAGGAAACCTTTACAAAAGAGTAGGTGGGAGAACTATTAGTGAGAGAGATAGATCATTTTCATGGGGTTCCATGGACTATAGTTTCAAATGACGATTCAGAAATTACTTCTCCCTTACGGTAGGGTTTACAGAAGGCTCTTGGCACACAGGATCTGTTATGTATGTCCTTCCATCCAAAGATAGACACATAGTCACGTTATACTATACAGGTGTTAGAGGATATGTTGCAAGCATGTGTTATTGACTTTGGTGTTTCTTGGGAGAAACTATTGGATTTAGTGGAGTTTTCCTATAAGAACAGTTATCAAGAAACTATATAGATGACTCCATATGAGGTACTTTATGGTAGACCTTTTAGATCACCGCTATGTTGGTTAGAGGATGGTGATTCAAAGCTGTTGGGAGCGAGTCTCAATTAGGAGACATCAGAGTGGGTACATTTGATTCAAAAATGTATAGTTACGTCTCAGAGTAGACAGAATTTGTATGTTGGTAGGTGGATAGTAACCCTAGAGTTTACATAGAGTGATAGTGTATTCTTTCAGGTGTCACCTATATTGGGTCACTATAGGATATGGAGGCAGGGAATGTTAGTGCCTAGGTTTGTGGGTTTTTTTGAGGTGCTAGAGAGAATCGGGCTGATGGAACACTGATTAGTACTTCCACAAATATTCAGCGCTATGAATTATATTTTTCATGTGTCCCAACAATGAATGTATCACCCTGACCATTCCCATGTGATTGATGTGGAATAAGTTGATCATGATATAGATGTGTCCTTTGAGGAAAATCCGATATGTGTGCTTGGTCGTAGTGAGAATGTGTTACGGGGAATGATTGTGCTGTTAGTTCATGTGTTATGGCAACATGGAAATGTTCAAGGTGAAACATGGGAAGGGGAAGTAGACATGAGGTCTGAATGACCCAATATTTTTGTCTTGGAATCTTAGAGAAGTTCAAGAGTGCTGCCCAAGGATGATCTGTTATAAGGTGGGGAGATTCTAAATTCTGGCCTTATCTGGAGTCATTTAAGGCACGTTTTCTTGTACATTTTGAATCCTTTAAGTACCATTAACTTGGATTAGTGACTTGGGGTGCGTTTGGGAGAACTTTTATGCAGAAACATGATTGTGGGTTGTGCACGGTTTTTGCACAGTTTGACAAACCATGCATCCAAACCATGCCATGTGTGCGAAACTTGACAGAGGAGTCTGCATGGTTTGAGAACGGTTTGAAAAATCGTGCAACCAAACCGTCCTACCCATGAAAAACTAGGAAGTGGTTTCCATATAGTCGGCTGATTATTTTCCTAACCATGCGCCTCTGACCAGGAAATCATGAATGCGGTTTTTAATACCCCAAAATCACATTAAAACCACATGAACCCCTGAGACTCCCACATTTTCATCCTTGGACCAGTCTTGATGAAATATAGGTGTTTCTGAAGCCTTCTAGAGAGATTACAAGGGGATATAAAATCTTTTTTTCGATATTGAAATCTCGTATTGAAATCATCTCTCCTCCCGATAGGTGGATTTCATCTTGTTGCTTCTCCTATTCTATCTCTTAACTTCTCTAGATCTTTTCATGGACGATCTCCACTGTTTCCTGGGATCTAAACCAATGAGTGAAGATATAGATCTAGTATTGAAGATATAGACCAAGTTTTGAAAGATATTAATGCCTCTAATCTAGTTTTGGTTTCACGTATTTAGATCTGGTGCTTGCTCAAAGGTGTTGTGCCGCTCAGATTTTGGGGTTTTTTGTTGGGATGACTTCCGTCAATAAACTGAGGTAGGTGGTGCAAATCAAATGCCCATATTCATTATTTATGTTATGTGTATGAGTTTATGAGTGTCCTTGTTTTCCCTTAATAATTGAATCCCTATATTGTATTAATTAGGAATATGTATTTGACATGTAAATTGCCTTGCTGATTTAATTGATAATTGAATCACGGAACAAATGATGGGGATTTCCAAAATTGATCTTTTGGAGATTTGATATTCTAATAAAGATATTAATTTGAATTCAGAAATATAATTAAATGGGGGAAATTAGTTATGGAATTATGTTTGGATATGTAAGATAATTAATTGTGAGAATTAATTATGTGCCAAGAAGATGACCAAATATAATTAATTAGGAGAATTAATTATGTTTCACGATGTGATTAAAGATAATTAATTGTGAGAATTAATTATGACTTGATGGTTTTGAAATGAATAATTTATTTTGAATAATTAATAATGGAAAGAAAATAGTATTTATTGATTAATTAAATGATGAATTAATTAATGTGTTATTTTCTTAGTTAATTATTGGATTGAATAATGGCCTTTTAAATGTTTATGTAATCATTGGATTAGTAAATGAATAATGTGGAAAATTCATGAGAATTAAAGAATGATTAAATGGATGATATTTTTTGGTGCTAGGCATGGCATCCTAGACGGATTAGAAATTTGGACTTGGATATGGCATTCCTCGACAATAGTTATCCATGCTTGAGATAATGGGGTGTGAGGCATGACGACATACACCAAATAAGAACTGGAGTTCTAGGCATAACGAACTACACTTAGAAGATTTGTGGTGCTAGGTATGATGTCCTACACCAAATGATTAATGAAAATAATGAATGAGGATTCAAATGAGATTTGGGGTGCAAGCCAAGATGACCTACACCAAATGATAAATGATAATGAATGATGATTCCAATGGGAAACATGAATCGACCTTTGCCTAATGTGATGATTTAAAAATAAATGACAATGTGATAACTGTTTAAATTAATACATTGCATTTATTGCTTTAAAATTGCATGAACTGTCTTTTGAATGGACTCATTTTAGACACTGTTGGTGGTGGCCTACTGTGTTTTACTCACACCCTATACGAGCCACCGGATTGGAACCAGAGAAGTCAATTTCATTGCAGGAAAGGATAAGGGAAAGGCCATGGGATAAATTGTTGTTTGGTATCGGAGCATGGGAGAGGGAACCATATGTGGTTCAGGACCCATTTTGGAGTCGTTGTGTCTTTATTTTCAGTTTCATTATAGAAACATGACACTTTCGTTATCATAGCATGCTTTACCTATCAGTTTAAAAATGTATTTCCTATTTTTGACTATCATATGTCATGGATTTATATTGTTTATTTATATACTTACGCACTTGGATATTTTTATCTTATTCAGTTGGTGTTTTATATTGATAACAGAGACTGATTTACCAGACCCTCACTGCTAGTCAGCACCCTCTGGCGTACGGGGAGGCATGATTGAGAGCATGTGGCCCACGGGCTCGGTGCACTGTTCAGTGGCTCTTAGGTTGTAACATCACACATGGTGTGACCACTATAGGATAAAAGGTTAGATTCTATGTTTGGAAAAAAAATCAAATGTTCCCCCATGAAAGTTTGTAATTTTAAATGACATTTTTTTAATGAATTAAAATATATTGTTATATATCATTAGTCAAAAAGTGAAGTATATGATTAATTTTTACACTTATCTTGTAAAATTTAATGACTCAATGATTTAAAAAATATAGAATCATTAAAACCAAGAATGAAATACAGAAAATAAAAAAAATTATAAAAAAAATATGGTAATTATAGAAACTAGTAATGAAATAGTTATTGGCAGAAATTACACATTTTTAACACGGTTTCAATATCGTATAAAAATTAGCTGAAGAAAAAAACATTTTAAAGACAAATTAAGATTATTTTTTAATTGCACTGTGAAATATTAAAATAATGTTATTCAATTTTTTAAAAAAGCCCGTAATAAATATAAAATTATGAAGAACCCACCCTAATTAATATTTACATAATTATATATCTTTAAACTAATTAATTTTCAAAAATTTAAATAATTAAGTAAAAAATAATGAAAATATGTTGGGTAGATTTTGTGGTAGTTTTTTCTAGAAAAAATAAGATGTAATGTTAATAATTATAAAAATTTCTTTCGATTATAATTGTTTTTTTGTAATTTAGTCAAACATTAATATCTTTTTAATGTAAAAATGAAAATTTATAAACTTCCTAAAATACATTGAGGGGGAAAACAATATTCATAATATTGAAATATTTATTTAACAAAAATTTAAATTCATTATATTAATTGTTTTATCTTGTGATAAAAAAATTAAATGTTTATGTACTTAAACTATACTAAAAAGGTGGTAAAAAATTTTATGATTTAATATTCTTAAGTAATTCCATTATTTGAATAAATTTTTACGACTTCCATAAAGTTGAGTTGGTCAATTCAAATTGTATATTTTGATTCTAGGATATCCCCAGTATTAATATGCTTCATAATGACCACAATTTATTTCCATGAAAACACCACTTTGTTTTTTTAAAAATTTAGATGTAAAACATATTAATTATATATAATTATTAAATTATAAATATAATAAATATACTTAAATTAAATTTCAAATTATTGAAACATATATTTATTTATTTATAATTATATATATATATAATAAATATATTTATAAATATGTGTATATATTTATATAATTATATGATTATATATAATTATAAAATTATAAATATAGTAAATATATTTATTATGATTGTATAATAATAAACAAATATTTCATTATTTATATTTGCATTTATAAATAGGAATATCTTTATTTAAATAATTATAAGATTATAATAACTATATTTATTATATTTATAATTTTATTAAATATATTTATAATATTATAAATATAATAAATATATTTATTATAATCTTATAATTATTTAAATATATAAATATTTATTTATATTTATAGCTATAAATAAATAATTATTTATTTATAATTGTAAAATCATAATAAATATTAATATTATATTTATAATTTTATAATTATATATAATAAATATATTTATTATAATTTCATAATTATTTATATATATATATTATAGTTATAATTTTAAATATTTATATATATTTATAACTATATTTAAATATTTATATATATTTATAAAATTATAAAATTTATAAATTTTTTTGTTATAATTTTACATTTATTTAAATATATATTTACTTGTAATTATAATTATAAAGATATATATATAAAAAGATTTTTAAATAATTATATATATATAATAATAGTAAATGTATTTATTGAAATTTTATAATTATGTATATATATAATAAAAATGGTTCAGTCGTGGAATTGAAGAAAAATCCTATGACCCCAAATTTATTAAATGAAAAGAACATAAAAAGTGGAGAAAATAGAAACCATTCATAAAATGCATACAACAATTATATATATAGTAATAATAATAATTATTAGTAAATATATTTAAATAGTATTTATAAATTATTAAAATTTTATAATTAAAAATATAAAAAATATATTTATTAATTTAAATATATTTATTATATTTTTATAAGTATTTCTGCAAACTTAATAAGTTCCTCGGTATAACATGAATGAATCATACGAGAGTCAATTTATAAATGGACATTCATAATGATGAATACGTAACATATGAATGTGCACATCATAATATGGGCAATCCTTACATTTGGAACATAACTCACAACCACATCCAAATATAAACTTTAGGATCATATATCATCAATTATACTTAGACATCAATTTATAAACATAAATAATGGCAATCATGTCCCAGAATATCATCATTATCTCATGATATATATATATATATATATATTGATCAAATTCATTAAAGACATATATGTATTTAAATATATATATAATTATAATTATTAATAAATATAGTTTAAAATTATTAAATATATTTATAAATATAAAAAATTTATTTATCATTTTAAAAAATTATTATAATTTTATAATTATTTAAATATATATCTATTTATTTATAAACATATAAATATTTTTTTATATTAAATATATATTTGAATTATTAATAAATATATATTACAATACATCATATTTATATTAATTATAAACATGCGTTTTTAATTAATGTATATAAATAAAACTTATTTTTGAATATTTATATAATATATATATATATATATTAATAATATTTTTTATTTAAATCATAAAATAGATGCTAATAATATTTTGGATAAAGATATCCATTATAAGTTCTAAAAACGTTGATAAAGGATACACCTTTATGGCTGTTTTATAGCACTAATAAACATGACATTTATGAAGCGCTTTTGGCTGGCGCTCATAAAGGTAAGGATTTTATCAGTAGTTTCTGCTTAGGACTGTTAAAAGTTGGTGCATCCCTTGTCTAAATCTGAGGTAGTGATTATAATATTGAATATACTAATCAATTAAATTTCTTCTTTTATGTTTCAAGAAATAATTTTTTTACCTTTTTTTAAATAAATTATAAAATATTGGGGGAAATAAAATTTAATATTGAATGAGTGTAGTTGTAAAAATTTTTAAAAAAGTTATTTCCCTCCTTATATCTTATCAATATTTGAAATTAGTTATATGTACTGAGTGTCATAATTTTTTAATATATGTTGTATATATATATATATAATATTTTTCATGTTTTTATATGTAATTTGGCTTAATCAATATTTGAGACAATTTTAATTTATTTTAAAAAACATATTATACTTGTTTATATATTCAAATTTTATGAATAAATTGAGTATGATTTAATTCAGAAATTATATATATGTTTTATAAATATCACACAAAAATACACACACCCATAAACACATAGATAGATGATTTTTTTACAATTAATTTCAATTGAAAAAAATTAATTTTCTATTGGAGGGTAAATGATATGTTAAAATGGATAACCGGGGATACCATTTCATTTTATAAATTAATAAAATTTACGATATCTAATTTTAATAAATTTATACTATATGTATTAAAATATGTTATGTTTTTATTATTTTCTTTGTAACATTATCATTTTATTTGACTAAGATAAATTTTATTTATTGATAAGTACTTGTAAAAATTTATCATACCTCTAGCAAAAATTATAAAGTAATAAAATTTTTATTGAATATGTTGACCTATTTTTATATAAAATTTTGATGAGAGAAAATGTGATATTATATGTATGGAAACAAATCAAACGTTCCCACTTTTTTGGAATATATGATGTAATGTTTGTAAATTTAAAATTTCTTTTCCATTATGACAAAAAATAGTTTTATGTACAGTCAAACATTGAACTCTTTTTAATGCACTCATCCATATTTTTTAATGTTCCTGAAATACAATATGGGATGTAAATATTCATAATATTATAATATTTCTTAAATATAAAAATGTTTTCGTTGTTTTTATTGTTCTAAGTAGTGATCACAAAATAAATTTTATAATTTTTACATACCTAAAATATAAAATAGTGGTAAAAAAGATGTGATTTATTATTCTTACATACTTTCATTATTTGACTAACTTTTGCAACATCCATTAAATTGAGTTGGACAATTCTAATTGTATATTTAGATTCCTGGATATCCCTGATATTAATATGATTCATAATGACCACAATTTGTTTTCATGCAATCCCCACTTTTTTCTATTTAATTCTCTCCATGTCACAAAGATTATTTATGGCTTCCCTCTTCCATCATTCTCTCTTCAATCCCTCACTTTTCCAGATGCTGTTGTACTCCATTAAATTTAATATCGAGAACAACACCTTTAGATTCCTCTTCAATCATGGAGTATAATAATCCGTCTTTCCACCACCCATCCACCATTACTTCGATGTCGACAACGAGATGACTATACCATTCTACCATGTTCATGAGGAATCCTACATTCTCCTCGGCACTTCTCGACTACATAGATGCTTCCTTGGAAAAACGCCATAGTGGCTTCCCATATCCCCCCTGTCAACACTGTGTGGCTATGGATTTGGAAGAATGGTTGAAAGGATGGATGATTCAGGGTGTGACATCTCTCCAGTGATATTTCCTTGAAGTCGATGTAGTGTGCATAATACCACATCAATCTATACCATTTCATAATTTTCAGAATAACCCTATTTCGAGCAACAGGTGGGATATATTCCATAACCCAATCAGAGTCACATTCAAAGGATTGGTCTTAGGAACCACAGTCGAGTTCCACAATGGAAGGCATTATCCCCACTGGGGTTTCTGTATCGATGATGATTGTTCTTTTGGTGTAATATAGTATATATTCTAGGCACCCCAATTTTCAACAGTCCATGCTAGTGAGGGAGAAATCTAGGGCACAAAAAATGTACACCAGTTTGAAGAACATGACATGTTCCCTTTTCTTCAGTTCCCACCATACCATGAAATCAGATAAGCCTTATTCTACAACCCCCAAACCATCCTGGAATTCTTGTTTGAAGAGTGGGATCCCAAGCACTTCTTCTACATCCTCAAATGTGAGTGGTGACTGGACTAGAAGCATTCACTTCTGTACACCGGTGAGCCTGGTTATTCATCCTCCCTCGAACCAGAAATCGGACACCCCTTCTTCAACTTCCACCAACAATCCCTTCATTCTTGTCAGAAGTGTGGGACACCGGTCTCTTCGGTTGTCTGTGGTGACAAGGCTAGTAGCATTCACTTCAGTACTCCAAGGACCAACGACATGAAATCGGACACACCTTCTTTAAATGAACCCACCCCATTCCCACGTTCTTGTTTGAACAGTGGGACTCCATATTATTCTGTCGTCTATGGAGACCGAGCTAAAATTGTGCACTTCATTACTCCGGTGACCAAGGGAGTGAAATCGGACAACCATTTTTCTACTTTCATCATCCAATTCCCACAAAGTTTTTTGAGAAGTGGGATTTTGGGCTCTACTACTTCATCTAACAAAGTAAGTGGCGATCGGGCAAAACATGTTCTCATCAGTACTCATGTGAGAGAGGGAATGAAATCAGAAACCACTTCTTCTAATGACCCCACCCCATCTGCACATTCTTGTTTGGAGTGTGGGACAACATGATCTTGTTCCACATCCTCATATGTCAGTGGAGATCGGTCAAGATTTGTGAACTACTATACACCGATGATCCAGGTTGTTCAACGTCCCCCAAGAGTGAAATTGAACCATCCTTCTACTTACCCCACCCCATACCCACATTCTTGTTTGATGAGTGGGATGCCAAACTATTTTGTTTTCTGTGGTGACTGAGATAGAATCTTGCACTTCATACTCCGATGACCAAGGGTGTGAAATCGTACACCATTTATTCTACTGCACCTACCACATTCCAACATTCTTGTTTGAAAAGTGGGACGCTAGGGTATTCTGCTATCTGTGGCGACCGGGCTAGAACTGTGCACTTTAGTACTCTAGTGACCAAGGGCATGAAATTGGGCACCCTTCTTCTCCTTCCCCCATCCCATTCCTAGGTTCTTTTTTAAGGAGTGGGTCGCTGGGCTCCACTGCTTCATCCTCCAAAGTAAGAGATGATCAGGCTAAACACAATCACCTTCGTACTCAAGAACTACCAAAGATTTGGGATTTCATAGAGTCACCCCATTAATAGTGCTAAAAATGGCTGATAATGTTTACTTTTAACAGCTCTAAAAAAGTGCTATTAAAAGTACCTCTTTATGAGAGCTTTTTTTACTAGAACTAAAAAAGTGTATAGTTAAAAAAAATTAAAATTAATATATTAATATACAAATATATTTATATTGATATTGATATAAATATAACATATATTTTACAAATGTGTTTTAGGTAAGGATAAATAGAAATTTAAACATAATATAAAATATATTTAGTAAAAAAACTTATGAAAGAATTTTAAAATTTTTTAATTAATAAGTTATTATTTTTATTGAAAAATAGTCATTTATTAAAAATTTTATATAAAATAAATAAATAAATAAATAAATTATCTAATATAAGTTGAAAAAATAATTAAAACATAAAACGACCAAAACTTTTGATCTGGGTGTCTTTTTCAGCTCTACCTCATATCAAATATAGGTTTGTGATGAGCTCTACACCCCTGTGACCAGAGGTGACCTAGATTAACGTTTTTTTGAGGAAAAAGAAGGCCCAAAAGGCCTCAAAAACTGAATTTTCAGTCAGCATACCCTGAAATTTAACGTTTCATGGATTTTTATGCTTAATTATGGGCGTATCTTTGCCCGTTCTTGGTGGGGACTAAATTTATTCACTGGTCTTGAATTCATATTGATATAATGGTTTTGAATTTTTTTTAATTTTTTACAATGTACTATTATTTAAAATAAAATATATAACAATATATACATATGTTTTATATATTCACACCTAAAATTAAATTTTATAAATAATTAATTAAACATATTTACATATAAAATATTTTTATTAATATATATGCCTTATCTAAATAAAAACTATTATCCATTTTATTTAAAATATAAAATATGAATATTTATATACATATATAATGTGTGTGTTTGTGTATATATATATATATATATATTAGTTTGTGATTGTGTGTTTTAGAAAACTGATATATATTATCTATATATTTGAATATATAAATAGACATATTAATATAAAATAATGTAAGAATATATAAATATGTATAATTATACTTACAAATACACATATATATATATAATATATACATGTTTATGTATGTTGTATTAATGTATGTACGTCTTTATTTATTTATTTATAAACACACACAAAAAAAACTTATTTTATAAATGTATTTAAAATTATTATTACAAATATATAATATTATATGTATAAATATATAACTAAATATATATCAATATATGAATAATTATATGGATAAAAAATAATACTATATATCTATAAATAAATAGATATAAATATATATTAATATATGGACATATATATGTATTTGAATATAACTATAAATATATTAATATAAATATTGACATATATTAATATATAAATAAATATAACTAAATTTATATATATATATATATATGAATGTATATAAATAAATAAATCATTAAATAGAGAAAAAAGTAACATAGAGGAGTGTTAAAGTGTCCAGCACACAGAGAAGATGTTTTTAGTTCCAATGTAGGGAGAAATAAGGGCGCACGCGAAGGGGCAAGGGGCAGGTTAGCACTGTTAAAGGGATGGGGAGGGAACTATTAAAGGCTGGCTGGTGGGGATTGACAGGAGTGGGTGGTTTTAGATCACTTTTGAAATGGGGTGGTTGGTGTTGCTAAAAGTGGTCTCCAATTTTTGAATTTTTTGAGTTTTTTAATTTTTTTTATTTTTACCAGTGCTAAGAAAAGCGCTGATAAAGTCCCCTTTTTCCAGTGCTTTTTTGAGCACTGATTAAAGACCCCATTTATTAGAGATTTTTTGAGCACAGATAAAATGGGCCTTTATGAGTGATTTTTTTAGCAGTGATAAAAGGAACCCCCTTTATCAGCACTTAGATTAAGATTGCTAAAATGTTCTTTTAAAATCTATTTCTAGCACTGATAAAAGTGCAATAGGTAGTAGTGAGGTTAGGGAGGATGTAAAATCAGACACCCCTTCATCTAATGTCCCCACCCCATCTACACATTATTGTTTGGATTGGGATGCTAGGGTCTCTAGTGTGTGTGGAGACCGGGTGAGAAGTGTGCCCATCAGTACTAAGGTGTCCAAGGGCATGAAATCGCACAACCCTTCTTCTACTGCCTCCAACCAAATTCCACGTTCTATGTTGTGTTGTGGGATGTCGGGATCTACTGATTCATCCTCCAGAGTAAGCACTGATCGGGGTAAACACATGCATATCCACACTCAGGTGAGCAAGGGCATGAAATTCCACACCCCTTTTTCTACATCTCCCACCCCATTTCCATATCATTGTTTGAGGAGTGGGACGTCGGTATCTACTGATTCATCCTAGAAGTAAGTAGTGACCAGGATAAACACGTGCACATCCGTACTCTGGTGAGCAAGGGCATTCAACCTTATCAAACAAATTGTTCAATGTCGGTTATGGCACACATTCATGGCTTAGGTAGAAACCATCCTCGACAAGATGTGTGGGGACCCGTCGACAAGGTCATCCTATCAATGAATCAAGTGTATGATGCTCATTGTGGATGTGGGATAACATTTCTTAATTATTTAAAAACATTTATTTTTCAATTTATATTTTTTTTGAAATAAAATAAACATGATTTCCATTTATTTATATTAGCTTAATATTCTTTTTCTTGTTTACCATAAATTTCAAACTCAATATTTTTAGGATAATAAAACTTATATAAATACAAAGGAAATTAAATATATTGAATTAATAAATTTTGGTTTAATTAAAATAAAACAATGTCAACAAAATTTAATCTTCCGAAAAATTCAAACATTTATTATCCTGAAAAAAATAGAAATCATTAATTTATTAATCTTATTTACAAACCATAAACCCCATGGTATTTTTTTGAAATAAAAATACATTAATTTTTTTCTTATTATTATATTTATTAAATGATATTTCAAATATTATTTTCCTAATAATATAAATATTCTTTATATATATATATTGAAATTATTATGAATACTATAAAGTTAATTATAATAAAATTTATATATATTTTTTATTATGTATGCATAAAAATCATTATATATAAAATTTATATTCATGTCTTTACATTTGTATACATATGAAAACAATCACCTCACCAACATATTATATAAAATTCATCAAATGTTTAAATAGAAAATTTTCAATTAATATTGACACTATTATGAAACATAAGCGCCACAATATAATTATAAATTTAAATCTATAAAATAATTGCTACAAAATACTTAAATAACCATGGAAGAATATAGTAATGGAAGAACACTGGACTGGGAAAAATAAATAGTATTACAAAATTGGGAACTTCAATATAGACATCATAATAAATGATTAATATATTTGTATAAATACAATGATTTGTGGGAGGGTGAGTAGGTCGGTGATAGGGGAGGGGTGATCAGGTTGCCAGCAATGGAATGTAGTAGAGCGGGTCATAGTGACGGGCACGAGTAGGGGAGATACGCGGGCAGGGGGTTGGGTATGGGGTCACCGACAGGAGAGAAATGTGTGGAAAGGGGCATAACTGGGATTGGGACAACATCCATCATCAACGGCTCCATCCGATGGGGTATCCCGGAGGGAAGATACGGTAGTGAGGAGAGATCCGCTGATGGAATGTATTTTACAACATAAATTTTATAATGTATTTTTTTATCACACATAAATGTGATCATATATACAAATGAGTGTATACGTAAATAAATAACCGTCTTTGATGTATATACCTGCAATTTTGTACAAACATATATATTGATATATGTATGTGATGTATATACATACAAGATTTCACCCAAATATTTTACACCAAAATTCTTACATACATATATTTAAATATAAGGATATAAATATAAACAATCTATTTTTAATAAAAGTACATAAATAAATATTAAAGAAATTATATAAAAACATACATATATAACATCACGTATAATTATATGTTTAAACTTTCAGACATGCATACATACATACTAGTATACATGTACATATATACATATAATGAAAATCTCTCCTTGTAGGTATAGATGTATGTATGTATTTATATATAAATATGTTAATATGTGTGTATCTGTTTTTGAGTAAAAATATTTATTCATTGGTTTTTAATAATAAAATGTGTTTCCTATGATATTATGTCATTTTGTGGTTGTTTTCTATGGATATGAACATTGAAGATGATTTTCTGTGTTTTATAACTCTAAAAGAACATATTCTGTCTTCCTGGGAGTATTCCTTTTCAGATTGACATTCGGTCTGCTCGGCCATTTAACAATTCACTCCATGGTTGGTTTATTATAATTTTATAGTATCCAGATGTCATTCGGTTGGTTTTGACCCTCAAAAAAAACTTTATAAAAGGTCTTAAACCTTTTAAAATTGAGAATCCAATCATTTCGTGCAGACCACGTGTCTAATTGATGTGTCGTATACTCATAAACATAATTAATATAAATAAGACAATTTTCTTGTGATATTAAGTCATTATGTGATAGTTTTCCATAGATATAACTATTTAATGTAAGTTTTGGAGTTTAATGACACTAAAAGTGTCTTTTTCTTCATCTTGGGAAAACAATATCTATCATTGACATAATTTATACTTGAGTATGTCAAAATTAACTCTATTGTTTTCTTCATATAATTACACTGAATTCAAACTTCATTCATTTGATTTTGACCACTGTGTTTTTTTACGGGAAGTCAAAACTTAAAAAATGGAACATTCAGTTGTTTTAGATAGACCACACATCCAATTGATGTGTCTTCTTCTCATACATATCAAAAATAATAATAAAACAAGTTTTCTATAATTTTACATCATTCTGGTTTTTTTATTAATTTTATCGTTAGACGCATGCTTTGGTGTTTTATGATACTAAAAATGATTTTTCGGTCCTCTCTAGAAAACGCCACCTCAGATTGACATTATATCTACTCGATCATTTCTAAATTTACTCTACGACTATTTTTATCTTATTTCATGGCTTTTAGATGTCTTTTGGTCAGTTTTGACCCATGGACACACTTATTTAAAAGGTGTCAAACCATTAAAAACCGCATATTCGATCATTATGGGAAGACCTCATATCCGATTGGTATTTTTTCTACTCATAAATTTCATGAATAATAATAATATAGTTCTCCAATTATTTCAAGTCATTATGAGATTGTTTTCTATAAATCTTACTATTGAACACATGTTTTGGTAATTAATAACACTAATTTTTTTTCATCCAGGGAAAACGACCTCTTAAATTGATTTATTGTATTCTCAACCATTTCAAAATTCACCCTATGGTTTCTATCATATGATTTCATTGCATTCAGAGGTCGTTTAGTAGGTTTAGACCACCCTGTTTGTTTTTAAAGGGCGTCAGACCCATAAATTTTTATATTCTGTCGTTATAGGTATACTTCACATTCAATTGAAAATCCATCTCATCATACACATTAAAAATAATAATTAGATGGTTTCCCTATGATTTCAAATAATTTCAGGGTCATTTTATATTGATTTGAATGTTAAACACGTGTTTTGGTGTTTTTGACACTAAAAGTGCATTTTTGGTCCTCTTAGGAAAACACCATCTCAGATTGACATTCTATGTACTTGACCACATCAAAATTTACTATATGGTTATTCTCATATAATTTCCTGACTTTTAGATTCTGTTTGGTTGGTTTTGACAACCAAAAAAAAAAAATTAAAGGGTTTAAAAGCATTTAAATCCACATATTTGGTAGTTTTGGGTAGACCACACGTCTGATTGACGTTTTTATTCTCATTAACATAAAAAATAATAGTATGATAGTTTTCATGTGATTTCATGTTATTCTGATATCGTTTTCTATAGATCTGACTACTAAACAAATGTTTTGGTGTTTTATGACACTAAAATATCATTTCCCATCATCTTAGGAAAATAAAACCTCTAATTCACGTACCATCTACTGGACCATTTCTTAATTAATTATATGGTAGTTATCACATGATTTCACAATATTGGAGGTCGTTCAGTTTGTTTTGACCCCCCATGTTTTTAAAGGGTTTCAAAACACTTGAATTCCCATATTAGATCGTTCCGGGAAGACCGTACATATGATTGATGTGTCATATCCTTTTACATGTAAAAAATAAGAAAAAGATTGTTTTACTATGATTTCGGGTCATTATAGGTTCGTAATCTATAGATCTTACCATTGGCATTTAATGTCACCAAAATTGCATTTTCGGTATACCTGGGAAAACACTACATCATATTAACCTTCTATCAACTTGACCATTTTAAATTTCAATATATGCTTGTTATCATCTGTTTTCAAGTTATTCAAATGTCATTTGGGTTGTGTTGTCCTAAGAACACACTTTAAAAACCGCATATTCGGTCACTTAGGGCATACCACACATATGACTGATATGTTGTCCGATCAAACATGTTACGAATACTAATAAGATGGTTTCCTTTGATTTCAAGTCTATTGAAACATTTTTTCGTCACATAGTCTAACGACTGAAAAAAAGAAATACCTTAATCCAATGTGATTCATCCTTTGAGGAAACATCAAAAATCGATAAAGGCATGACGAAGGATTCCTTCCCACTTGAGTCGCGCATGTTCAACCATGGTCGTGAAAGTATACTTGTGTGCCGCCCAGTGGTCGCACAGGTGACTTGCGCGCCCTATCTGAATTTCGCCCAGGGTCTCCACCAGTCTATAAATACCCCCGGTGGGCCCCCCATTTTAGGACGGGAAAATTCCAGAAACTCATATTTGAGCTCCCGGTGCCCTAGTCCCTTCTCAATGCTTCCTAACACTTCTAAGGTAATTTCTTACCTAGAAAATAAGATCTAAAGAGGGGGAGTAAGGCCTAAGTTTTGAAACTCATCAACACTTGCACGCCTAGGTGGATAGCCCTTATGGGAAATGGACACACTTGCACGCCGCCTTACCCTTTCAACAGAACTTGCACGCCACTCTTGTGGAAGCCTCTAGAGATAGTACTAAGGGCTTGATCCAAGCCTCTCCCAAGTATTACCCCATGGGTTGACCATCACGCAAGTTCCCATGTGACGCGCAGATGTACCTGCGCGGCCAGTACTTGCGTGCCCACGCAGGACTTGTGCGCCCCTCCTTTTTTGGGTTCCCATCTTAACTATTTCACCTCTCTTATGCCTATCCACATCTCATCTTCAAGATTAAGTCTTTAGAACTCTCTCCAAAGCCATTCATGGCATGATTTCCTTGTTGTCTTCATTATCTGAAAGGAATTTTTTACAACAACTCTTAAAACCTAGTGCTTTACATATCTTAATGTCACTAAGTTTAGAGATTTCATTAATTCAACCTCATCCTTTAAGATGAGATAGTCCTTAACTTGGGCCTCCTTTTCAAGAGTAAGCCTCAGTCAATGTTCACATTAATTTGGTAATCCTCCTTAAGAGTAATCCCCATGTCCCTTAACCTGGGCATCCTCCTTAGGAGTAAGCCCCAGTCTCTAATATGGGCATCCTCCTTAGGAGTAAGCCCCATGTCCCCTAATCTGGGCATCCTGCTTTGGAGTAAGCCCCAGTCATAATTCCTTTAACCTGAGCTTCCTTTTCTGGAGTAAGCCCAATCTCAAAGTCCCAAATATGGGAATCCTCCTTAGGAGTAATCCTCAACCATAATTTCTCAAATATGGGCTTAATTTTCAAGAGTAATCCCCATTCTCAAATATAGGCATCCTCCTTAGGAGTAATCCCCATGTCCCTTAAATTCTAAAATTCCGTTAACCTGGGCCTCCTCCTTAGGAGTAAGCCCCAGTCTTAATTTCTCTTAACCAGTCTCAATTCAATTTTGATCTGGGCTTCCATCTCAAGAGTAAAACCCAATCATAAGTCCCCTCCTAATTTGGGAATCTTCCTCAGGAGTAAGCCCCAAGTTAGAGTATCCAAATCTAAATAATGTACATATACCTTTATAGACCTTGTTCTCAGACTTCTTCTTTGAAATAAGTCCCAATATCTATCTATTTGGGCATTCATACATACATAAGCCCCACATCATTTTCAATGATTGTATCCTTCGTGGAAAAATTGTCTGGTTTTACCAATACCTCTTGTTTCTCACACCGAGCATGACTCGCGTGAGCTTAGAGTGTAAAAGTAATTATGACATCTTTTTTTGATCCATCAACCATACATAAACATCATACTCCCTTACTCGAACTACGTGGGTTCTGATTCCTTTTCTAAATAAAGGATACATTGGTAGCCCATCTACGGGTACGATCCCAACTCTGAAATAATCCATGTCCTTCTGAATGACAATAAACTTCAAGTGTCCCACTAAGTGGCTTTAAGACCAGTATGGTCATCATAATGACCAAGAGAATTTTATATAATGCATTAAAGGTTACCATTGACTAAGAATCTCTAACAAATATAGATGATTCTATATCGATGAAGAACCTTGAATACAGATAAAATATTTTCTAAATTTCTTAAATATCAATCATTGATTGTTAGATCTAAAGGAAAGCACATTTTATACTTGGTAATTTAATAAGGATTCACAAACATAACATAAATCTATAAATAGAGTCCCAGAGTAGAAAATAATTCCCCTAAAAAATGTATGCTGAGTCCAACCTCCCATCCTCTCCACCAATGCAAATTCCAAAGCCCCATCAGTCCACAACTAATGAGCGCCTAACATTGGAAAGTAGGTCCAAATGGTTATGGAATCATTGGATGATTCTGGTTCTACGAACAAACCCATTATAAACTGATTGGAATGTTTGAACCTTCAATCAATGATTTCATCCCAAATTCCAAAGGAAACAAAAAATGGTGAACCCGACATGAATCCTTAACCAAGTTAAAGTGATGTTTTAATTATTTGTTAGGACCCTAATTAAACTCAATGAGAGGGCCAACAAGATAGTCAATAACATATGTGCTTATCCAAAAGATGTAGTGGCCAAACTTATCTTCATTACGTCTGTTATATCAAACTGGAACTCTTTTCCAAGATCTTCTGCATTACAGAAATGGATTCTCTTAAGTTCACACCTGTGAATAATTCTGATGTGAATGCCTCTACTGCTACTCCTGCTGGATCGTCGTCTGCTCTGAGGAAGATATCACCTACTCAGCGTCTTTAATTATGGGTATCAAATGCGCTGGTTAAGGAGTACCATCAAAATGGTACTATTCTGACTCTGGAGGCCGCTCGACAAGCCCTCCAAGTCAATAATTCATCCTGGTCATCCGGACAGTGACGACCAGCGATCAAGAAGCAAGTGGTGCCAACCACCGTCTCCAACCATTTCGGGTCGTTATCCCCAGAACGCAATCACCATTCACTCCCATATTCTAGGGAGGTGAATGAGAAGTTCCCTCAGGGCCTTAATTCAAGGATACAGGTGTCCTTCTCGAGGGATCCCATCAACAATCGCCACCAAACTCGTGCGGTAGTGTGCCCTCAATATGATGAGGGTGTCTTCTCTAGGAATTCGGATCAGGTTCCTCTAACCTGAGAAGGCAAGAAGAATAGCCAGAGGTGAAATCTGGTTAATAGTGAGCAGGTTATCATCTCTTCCATCTCCGGAGAAGTCCACTAACCTAACTTGGTGGAAAGCAACGAGCGGGCACACACACCCATCCATTTTAATTCCGCTGTCCAGTAGACTCGTCTGGCAGCAGCACGCCAATCCTGCCAGGCAATTCTAGCGGAGTACTATCGATAGGAACATACACCTATTTATAAATCATCATCAAGTCAGCAGGCTCATCTGAATACATACTATGGATCCCGCCAACCCAATGTGTTGAAAACTGGTAAACATGCACATACACCTGCTTACACTCATCAATCCTTCCAGCTACCTTGTCTGTCAGTATTTAAGGATGCTCGTCAACTATGTTCGGTGGAGTGAAATCAACTGGCACATATACCTGCTAGTATTGATCAAGCCTACCAATAGTCTCATTTGGTAGCATTCGGAGAAGTCAGTCAGAAAGCTCCAACGACAAACAGGAGGCAGACTCAACTCTATGCCCCCACACTTGAGTATTGTATGAATTCACTAACAAGAAAAGGAGGATAGGAGCAGGCACAAACACCTACACCAAGCATGGAATGGACATACATCCCCATTCCAACAGCTTATGTCACCAAGCATATTCTATCAATGGTGAAAAAGCAGAAGCAAATCCCTGCTCATATTCTGGATGTATGCCATGACATTATAACAGCTTCACTAGCATCTCAGGGAAAGACACATAAATCTATCCCTACCAGTGGAGTGACACATCAACAGTTCACTCCGGAATAGACACACACCTATGTTCCAGTCCAAGAGGGTTTTGGGGCATACTCCCCCATATATTATGGACAACCAAGTCAGGCACATACACCTGATTTGAGAGGAGATAATCAGACTAACCTAATCATTTCTCCTGAGCAGGCACATACACCTTCCTATAATGACCACTTTCATCAACAAGTGGTTCCTAAATTATTTAATAAGGCATCTAAGAAGAAGACCCTCCCAACATAGTCAAGAAATAAAGGGCCAATCTGTAATAAGGCCTTAATCAATGCTGGAGTTCTTGATGCACTCAGAAAATTATATGTTGCAACTCAAGATTCTACTCTCTCAGTTCCCAATAGTGGGAATATTAATTCTGAAGGTCTTCATCAGACACTTAATCATGAAGGCTTGCATCATGACAGTTATGTTGATCTCAAAGTTTCATCTTTAGATGAGAGCCACAGGAACCCTTTGTGTGGTCAGAAGACCAAGGAGAAAAATGTTTCATCTTTTGTTGTAACCCACCATGGTGGTCCTCCCCATGATGATAAATTTATCTACAAAAGTCCTCTCTGCAGTAGTAATTCGCATTTTCTGGAAAATTCTTTAGAAGACAATGCAGTAACGAGAAATCCCTCTTATCTTGAGGCACTTGAAAATGTGAAGCCAGTCATGTCTGATGCTTTACTACTAGCAGGTGAAATACTTTCTCAATCAGAAGATATCCTAGGATGTAGGTCATTCTCTGAACCACCCCTGGGTCGTTTATCTTCTAATTTTATTATTGAATTCTCTACCAATATTGTTGAATCCGATGAAGCTACAAGGAAGCACCAACTCTGGTCTAACCAGGTAGAAGAATCTTCATTGAACGATAAAGAGGAAATGATGAATATTAGAAAACAACTGGAAAAAGGTGATGTTCCAGTTCTGTTTTGGCCTTTGGCCGACTCTCAGTATGATATTCCAGAGATGTTGACGGATGATGGAATTCATGATATTCTTCTCAACATATGGAAAACTCATTGTCCGTTGAAAAAGAAAATATTATCTTATGATGAATCTGAAAATCTTGTCAAGAAAATAGAAGGTTTACAAAGCCAAATTGACTTGGAATCTCTCTTAGTTTCTCGATATCCGAAGGCTGAAAAGAAGCAAAGAGCCCTTCACCTTTCATGCCTTTGCGCAATAAAAAGATTGCACCAGTTAAGTTCCAATTCCCCATATGGTATTCATATCAGGGGATGGGGTGTTCATGGAGCACTGCAGTTCATGGTGCTCTCTACTCAGCAAAGCCTGCCGAAAATGGTCTCATGCAATGTTATTTCCCATGGCCGGCCACAGAAAATTGGCTTTTTTACAATCAAAGGCTATCTCAAGAACATGTTTCAACTAGTTATTCTAAAAATCAAGCATACAGAGAAAAAGTTGTTGAATTACTCCTGCATCAAGTGAACAAGAATATTGAATAGGCCTCTCATTTGGAGTAAGCACATCATCAGGTGATAGAAGTGTCAGAAATCATCCAACGGTCTTTTGAGCTGGGTGATAAAAGTAGATGCATGTTGATGCATCCAGCTAATTTCTAGACTAAATTCCGCAAGATCATGAGAGATTACAAGAATGTCTCAGATATAGCATGTCAAGAACCACCCCAGCTTAACAGATTTAGGATGCTTTTAACCCAACCCTCAGAATCAACAAATAGGATTCGAGGAGTTGAACAGGAACAGCAGGAACAGCCCTGGCCCACCAGAATGGGGACTTTTTCAAATCCTCAATCTCTTCCTCAGTGAATGTCAGTCTTCTCTCGATTAGGGAAGAATCCCCAAGTGGAACGAAGTTCCAAATTATCAAGAGATTCCCTCCAAATTACGGTTCGTCAAGAAGTTCCCAAAGGATAAAATCAACAAAAGGCAATGTCTCATCAGAGACATGGAAGAAGAAAATATCACAGAAATGTGGATAGAAAATATGCAATGCATTATGCATCAATTAATGTCATCAATGTTGTTGTTGCTGATCCACTAGATGAGGATCACTCAGAGGAATTAGATGAGGAGGTTCCTGCTCAATAAGTTGTATGCACATACACAAAATAAGAAGGTGTGCATACACAAAATCAAAGGCTTACCTATAATCTGGGTGTTTCTTCAAGTAACCCACTTCCCCCTCTCCGAAAGGGATCCAACAAGGGAAATGAAAGAATCAGGTCACATACCATTCCTCTGGAGAAGGATAATCGCTCTCACTGGAGCAAAGATTTGAACAATAAGAGGAAGAAATGAAGGAATTAAGGGGGATGAATGTAGAACTACTTCAGGGTAGTCTTCCTCCTAAACGTGATGGAGTCAATCATCCAAGGGATTTTTTTGCAGCTACTGAGATGGATCAAGAATATCCTCATCTATTAGTACGCCCTCATAGGTCTAATCATATGGGTCAAGTGCAACAGAAATCGGCTGTGTTGCCATCTGTTGCAGTACCAGCTACCACATCTATTCGAGTTCCCGTCATTGCACCTGTTCAGGTCCAAGCTCAACTAGATGTTTCTCAAAAGTTAATAACTCATATTGGTTCATTAACATCTCGTTTGGAATCTATGGAGGGAAAGCGTGATCAAATTCAACCAGAAAAGAGATCTTACCTTGAATGGGTTGATGCAATTCCTCCCCCATAATGTTTTTAAAGTACCAAATTCCCAATCATTAATGATTTGGGAGATCCAGAGCAACACTTAACACATTTTGTTTCTTTTTGCGATCCTATGATGGGAACCCCTCAGCGACAGGAAGCAGTTAAGCTCAGGTGTTTTGTACAGTCTTTACAAGGACTTGCTTTTGTCTGGTATACAAGCTTGTAATCCTGGTCAATTACCGGATGGGAGGATCTCCGTCAACGATTTCATCTTCAATTAAGCTCAACTTTTCCAAAGAAAATAATTTTTTATGTTACTATCTGTAAGAAAAGGTAAAATGAACGGGTTTCGGATTTCATTGCTCGCTGGAAGGGATTAACATATTCCCTGAGCTTAGCACTCCCTCAAGAAAAATTGTTGCCAATCTGTGTGGAAAATCTGCCTGATGAGTTACGCACGCCGTTGATCCCTACGAAATACATAGGAGGGGTTTGAGACCTTACTTCAATCGCTCAACAGATTGAGTATTCTCTTATGAAGACTAAGGTTAAAACTCATGTAATTCCATTAGCTCCAAGAAAGATAATGGGTAGAGGAGGGACTGCTACAGTTATGCTTAAACAAGCACATGTACCTGCTTCTACATAAAAACCTTCATCTTCCCAAATAGATCCACCTCCCGAGCATTAGTAACAGAGTTCGTTTCTTCATGACGATAAAAGAGATCAAAGACGGAAACAATTTGATGAGTTGAAGAGCAAATTTTACTCTTTCCAAAATGAACAAGTTCCTGGTTACTTCATTTCGGCTTTGGAGAATAATTTGATTCAGCTGCCAAGGCCCAAAATTCCAAACAAGGAAGGAGATAACGATTGTACCAACTATTTTCCATTTCATCAGATGTTGGGCCATCCCACTCAGGAGTTATTTGTCTTTAAAGACCTCCTTTAAAAAATGGTCGACTCGGGACAAGTCAAATCGAAAGGTTCTTCAGCTTATCTAGCATGTGGTACTGCTACAGATCCAGAGGAGGAAGGTTAGTGGTAAGAAGTCAATAACAAAAATGTGCAAAAATATGATGATTGGATGGTTAGAAAAATGATCAACCGAACTCATGCCATTTTGCGAACGCAATTGAAGAAACCAATTGTGTCTCCTTCTATGAATTCCACAGTGAAACCTCCATCAAAAGAAAAATACTCAAAAGGGAAGCATGATTCAAAGAATGAAGAAGAATAAGAATAAGATGAGTATGTGTAAAAGCCCAAGTTGTCTTTGACTCTGGCAGATTTTATGCCATCTACTTCAAAAACCACGGGCACCGTCCCCCCAAACGGCATAACCTAAATTGGATAGTCAGGTAGAGTATTCATTGGATGAAGAGTTAATCTTTGGTTCTGTTAATATGATTCATTTAACAGATCCTTATTCCAGTCACGGTTTCAATCTCGATGAACATGGGTTCCCTGTATCAAATAGAGGAATCAGATGAAGTTACAGAGGCTCAGGGTATAGGGGAAGACATGGATCTTTCAGAGGCCACTATTCTAATTATACCCCTGCTAGAACTGTGCATGCGGAAAAAACTCATGGTAGAGCCCTTCAACGAGATCAACAAGAACAAACAAGTTCTTCCACACAAGACAGATTCGGTCCTGGAATAGTTATTCTAGAGGATCGGTTGGAAGTTACACCTTCTTCCTCTCAACAAGTAAGTAGACCTAATCGGTCTAATCTTCCAAATCTAGGAGTATTACCAACTCCTACCCTGATACAAGATACATCAACTTCCAAGGCAACTACTAAACCACATGTTCCTATTGGGAAACATAGACTTTAGGATAAAAATTATGATGTATTGAAACACCTATCCCAAGTACCGGCCAGGTTATCAATTCTGGATGCTTTGAATCTATCAAAGGATCTTCAGGAGGCACTCATTCAGGATTTGTCAGGTCCTCAGGAGTTTGAAACTGAAATTGCTATAGCTGAAGCCTACCATGTAGGGAATAATCCTGCAGAATTCCATGCATTTATATCTTTCACAAATGAATATGGAGATGATGTCGTGCATGGACAAATTAGACCTTTGTATTTATCTAGAAAGGTCAATGGTGTAGACATATGAAGAGCTTTCATTGATAATGGTTCAGGAGTCAACCTCATTCCCATTCGTACACTTCATCGATTGGGACTCACAGAATCTGATTTATCTCCTTCTACTATGATGTTACAAGGATTTGATAAAAATGAACAAGAACCACGGGGAAAGATTAAAATCAGAACTCAATTTGGAGATATTGTATCCAATTCAGATTTCATTATTGTTGATCAAGACTCAGCTTTCAACATCTTGCTTGGAAGACCCTAGCTACATCAACATGCGGCTATCCCTTCATCATGTCATCAATGTCTCAAATATTGTTTCAATGGTCAAATTGGGACATTGTATGGTGATAAGGCCCCATTCAAGACTTGAGAATCTCAATACATTGAGGCAGAATTCTATCACATGAAGGGTAAATAGAAATCCACAATAAGGGAGATTACCAAAGTTAATGCTCCATATGTTTTGGAAAAAATTATAGTAAACACATTTACACATGTGAGTACATATTATGTGTTGCCTATAAGTCAAATTGACAAGATAGACTCAAATCAAAATACTCTTATGGAAACTTCCATAATATCAATTACGATAATCAATCCAAACAGCATGAGAGAAATTGTTGATTCACCAAGCAATGATGAAAGCTCAAATGGGGATTTATTCATTTCATCCGCTGAAATTCAAAAAGTCTATAATTATCCAACAAGGCCAAAAGAAGTTATAGCAATTCCAGAGGTGAACGATGATGTCGATTCTCAATCCACCATCTCCTCTTTAATACCCACAGAAGACCCTTCATCATCAATAGGGTCATAAATGTAATCTTCTTCATCAAGTTGTTCAAATTTTAACATCTCTTGTGATCATGAAAATTATACTTTATCATCTATTATGCAAGTAGAAACAGAAGAAATAACACATGTTGAATTAGAAGAGTAAAATCTCAGGGATGCTCCTCCAGCATTTGAAGAGGGTATCTATACCACGGTGGATGAACATAGAGAAATAAATCTAGGTACAAAAGAAGATCCGCGCCCCACTTTAATCAGTGCGGCCATGACTCTTGAAGAGAAAGAGATGTATATTTCATTTTTAAATCAAAATCAAGATATATTTTCTTCGAACTATACAGAGATGCCCGAAATTGATCCTGATGTTGCTACTCATCATTTGGGTTTTCCAGAAGAACATAGAGGATTAGAGCAAGGCGCAATAAGAACACACCCGACCTGTGCTTCCAAAATTGAAGCTGAAGTGGATAAGCTTATAAAAGCTAACTTCATCACAGAAGTTCAATTTCCCAAATAGTTGGCTAATATTGTCCCTGTGAAAAAGAAGAACGGACAAATTAGAGTTTTCATTGATTTCAGATATCTTAATCGACATTGTCCTAAGGATGATTTTCCAGTTCCGATCACAGAACTCTTAATTGGTGAAACAGCTATCTATGAAGCACTTTCCTTCGTGGAGGAATATTCCAAGTATAATAAAATCCAAATGGCTCCAGAATAAGAAAAATCTACAGCCTTCAGAGCCCCTCAGGGTTTGTTCTGCTATCGGGTAATGACCTTTGGCCTAAAGAATGCAGGTGCAACATATCAGCGTGCCGTGCATCGTATCTTCAAACCCTTTTTAGGAAAGTTTTTTGAATGTTATGTGGATGATTTGGTGGTTAAATCCAAACAACGTTCTAATAACTTGGCTGACTTGGAAGTCATATTCCACAAACTTCGACAACATAATTTGACGATGAACCCCTTAAAATGTGCTTTTGGGGTAACCTTAGAAAATTTTCTCATCTTTGTTGTATGCCATCATGGTATCGATGTTGATCCTTAGGAGAAAAAGTCAATACTTGGTATGTCACTTCCTCAAAATTTGAAAGAATTGAGAGGATTTCAAGGAATATTAGCCTATATTCGGCATTTCATTGACAAGCTGGCAGACAAAAGATTACCCTTCACCAAATTGATGAAGAAGGGAGTCACTTACCAGTGGACTAATGAATTTCAAGAAGCATTCAATATTATAAAGAAGTATCTCTTGATTGCACTGGTATTAATGCCACATGTTGAAGGAATGCCACTTATCCTTTATGTGACAGCTTTAGAGAAATCATTGGGTGCATTTCTTACTTAGAAGAATGATGCTGGGAATGAAAATAGCCTTTACAATCTTAGTCGGACTATGATTGAAGTAGAAACCCGATATTCAAGTATTGAGAATTGTATCCTAGCACTAATCTTTGCAGTTAAGAAGTTGAGACACTACCTGCAACATCACACGGTCCAATTGGTATCTCGCAATAACCCGCTCAAATTCATCCTTAGTCATCCAATGCCTACAGGACGTCTGGCAAGGTAGGCAGTTATTTTGCAGCAATTTGACATTCAGTATGTGTCTCAAAAGGCAATAAAGGGCCAAGATATAGATTATTTCCTTTCTAAACACCCTTTAGTAGAAGATACATCTTCAAATATTGAACCTCTTGATGAGGAAGTCTTCTTTATTCAAGATAGTCTTCAGACATGGGAAATGTACTTTGATAGTGCTTCCAGAAGTCCAACAGGAAGGAAAATGGAAAATCCTAAATTTAAAAAAGTTGTCCTAGGAATTGTGCTCATTTATCCATAAAAGGTAGTCTTACCCTATTCGTTTTCATTGATGGGAGGTGGTACAAATAATGAAGCGGAATACCAAGCTCTCGTCGTTGGCTTGGAGTTGGCTCTTCAAGCACAAGTGAATCACTTAAAGGTGAAAGCTGATTCAGACCTGGTAATCAAGAAAGTCAATGGGGATTATGCAATCAGAAAAGGATAGTTAATCCCTTTGTATGATTAATTCAGAGAGTTAATGGCGGAATTTCCTATTTAACCAAAATTTTCATATGTCCTGCGGTCACAAAATGCTCAAGATGATGCACTGGCTAATATAGCCACATCTCTAGAAGATCCAAATAGAGACAAGACAAGCATCAATATTGCCCACCATCATACAATTTCACCTTATTTTCAAACCAGAACAGAGGAAATCAATGAAATTAGTCCCATTCCTGAACCATATGGGCATATTACAGGATGGATGACATCTATCAGGGAATACCTTCAAAATGGAACACTTCCACACGATAGAGCTGGGAAAGAACAAATCTAACGACATGTGGTCAATTTCACTCTTTATGATAGCCCAGATCACCTAAAGAAAATTCTCTACAAGCATGGTTTTGATGGAGTTCTCTTTAGATGTATTGATGGTGAAGAGACAATGGTTGTCATGAAAGAAGTACATGTAGGAGTCGGTGGTGCCCACCAGTCTGGACATAGACTGTCTGATCAAATTCGAAGGCTTGGATACTTTTGGCCTTCAATGATACAACATTGTGTTGATTTAACAAATAAGTGTCATTCATGCCAAGTACATGCAAACTTCATTCATCATCCCCCATAGATTCTTCATACAGCTAAATACACGTGTCTATTTTCCATATGGGGAATGGATGTGGTGGGACATTAACCTTCAGCTATAGCCAAGTAGTTTAAGTATATTCCTACTGTCACTGACTTCTTTTCCAAATGGGCATAGGCAATACCTCTCAAAGAAGTTAGTTCTAAAAGCATTGTTAGCTTCATCAAGTCTAACATCATTTCCAAATTTGGTATCTCTCATACAATATTGGTTGACAATGGCACCACCTTCTATTCATCTGAGGTGAAGAAGTTGTATCAAGAATACAACATCAAATCCAACCATTAATATCGGTATCATGTAGCAGCTAATGGATAGATAGAATCCTTAAACAATAATATTTCAAATATACTGCAAAAGATGGTGGATAAAGATAAGAAGGCATGACCTGATAAACTCTTTCATGTTTTATGGGCCTATCATACCACCACCCGCACTGCAACGCGGTCAACTCCATATTCACTAGTATATGGAAGGGAAGCAGTTTTGCCCATTGAAATTCAATTACCTTCACTTAGAGTAGCCATTTGCGATCATTCATCTACAGATGAACAATCTTAAAAGCGATTGGATGAATTGGAATAGTTAGATGAGAAAATATTGTGCACCATGCACCACTTGGAAGTCTACCAGAATCAAATAGCATGAGATTTCAATAAAAAGTTCGTCTTCATGCAATCATTCAGGGAGAATTGGTATTGGTTCTCAAAACCCCAATGATACCAGGATAGAAAGATCCCAAGATTGAACTGAAATGGGAAGGTCCTTAATCAATACATAAGGTCTACTCTAATGGAGAATATTCTTTAATCTCAACGGATGGAGAACTCATTACTACTCCAAACAATGCTAGATTTCTAACAAAGTATTGTGTGTAACAAAAATACTATAATTGTACAGCAAGATGTTAAACTGCATCATCCATGGTCCATGCATATGACCTTAAACTATTTTCACTTTCGTCCAACATGATGTTAAATTGTGTCCCCTTCCATGGTCCATGCATACGAACATAAACTATTTCCATCCCTCACGTCCATCATGATTTTAAACTGCATATCCAATGGTCCATGAATATGACCTTAAACTATTCGCATCATCGTACAACATGACACTAAACTGTATCATCCTTTTTTCCAACATGACGTTAAATTGTGTCAACATCCAGTAAGACGTTAAACTGAACCATCTACAGTCTATTCATATGACCTTAAACTATCTGCACCATCATCCAACATGATATTAAACTATGACGTCCTAGCTACATGACGCTAAACTATAAAGATGTCCCTTATATCCAGCAAGATGTTAAACTGCATCATTAGTTGTGGTCCATTCATATGACCTTAAACTATTTGCATTCTTTTCGTCCAACATGATATTAAACTGTGAAAAAAAATCTCTAATACGTCCAACATGACATTAAATTGTGTCCTCTTTTTCCTTACTGTATGAAATCAAATTGCACAGTACCCCTTTCATCCATCATGATATTCAACTGTATTCTCCCCATCGTCTTAGCTACAGGACGCCGAACTTTACAACACCCTTATTGTCCAACATGACGCAAAACTGTTTTCACGTCCAACATGATGTTAAACTGTGTCCCTTTAAATCGTCCTACATGAAGTTAAACTGTGTCCCTACTACATGACACTAAACTGTGCAACACCAATATTCCTAACTGCAAGACTTTAAACTTCATAGTCCCTTCATATGTCCTACATGACATTAAACTGTGCATAGTTAAGGTTTTTTCTACCTCTTGTTTCTCAGAACGAGTATGAATCACGTGAGCTTAGAGTAAACTTTAATCATAACACACTCTCTGGGATATTAACCATGCGTAAGTCCCAACACCATTTTTTTAGGTCATTGTCCCTAAGTACAACATGATTACTAATTCATTCTTTAATTGAAATACACGGACATTGATCCTTCCCTCTAGGATGGGTACGTAGGCAACCTTCTAATGTTCCATCCCAAAACCAATTTCTCCACAACGGTTCACCTCTATCTCATACGATGTTGATTTGTGAAACCGCCCCCAGAATCAATATCTTTACTTTGGTTCACCTTTGTCCTTGATATATGACATTAAATTGTACAACATTTTTTGTCATGTATGAAAATAAACTACAACATTCATTGATACCCTCACCTGAGAGGGAATCATTATTTACATTGATTTCCAATCATGTTATATTCCAAAGACTATGTGAATACATTGAAATGCCTGAATCTTTTATCTTGGTTCAAACCATCATTTCACTAAAGTCCCCTTTTCACCCTTCACATGTACGAACCAACTCTGCACATAGGGTATTTATAGAACTACGTGGGCTTGATTACCATCCTTATAGGATACGTAGGAACGTTCGAGTATCCCTTGAATCCAGCCCCAGGTCCTTGGGCCTGACCCTAAATTCCACTTTCAATCCTCTGGCTAAAAAGTCCCCATGAAAACACACACTGTGTATTCATTATTATGGTCTGAGCTCTATGACCCTAAACTAAGATCTCTCATACTTTCATCCCACATGAAGTTAAACTATATTTAGAGAACTATGTATGACTTGATTCCCATCCTTATGGGATACATAGTAAAGTACAACATTTCAATTTAGGACCCAGCCACAACATGATTATGGTTTGAATTGATCTGTGTATATCTATATACATTGAACAATACCCATTTTTTATGTGTCATAATCTTAAACATAAATATTTTCAGATCATCATAACCATTTTCTCGACTTCTAGTCACAAAATTTCAAATTTCTGACAGTTCTTTTTCCTGGCTATGCAACACGTGCCCTTTGGTGGCCTTGAAGAAGTAGTCTACATAACGGACCTGTCAACCAAAAGATACAGTTATTTGACTTTACAGCCAATTCCCTTAGGTGGCCCTGCATAATTAAACACCATAATGGGTTTGTTAAATAATAACTTCATTCATGGGAAGAAAACTACTTTTTTCCAAAGTTGTCTTAACGAAAATATATAAGGATCCACAAAAATATCCATCCTTAACATATTTGTCCCATACTCTTTTTCCTGATCTGAATGTATTCATGTCTATGGTTTATATTTACCTTCCCTAAGTTTGGGTCAGACCTTCATAGGAGTGACATTAATCTAGTTTGTTGAAAATATTTTTTGGAAATACCTTCTCCATATTCAAGTACCTCTCTCCATACAGCAAACTCTATGCTTTGGAAAATTTGAATCCCCATAAACGTTCACTAGATTTTTAGCAGTAAAAAAGTAAATTTTTGAGAGTTCTTTTGTCAGACTATGTAGAACATTCCCTTAGGCGGCCTTCCATAAGTAGTCTACATAATGGACCTGTCAGCCAAAAGATGCTATTATTTGACTATGCAGCCAATGCCCTTAGGTGGCCCTTCATAATTCAACCCCCTAATGAGTTTTTTGAATAATGGTAACTTCATTCTTGGGAACTACTTCTTCTAATGTAATTTATCACTTTTTCATATCATTCCTCAAATTAAAAATTTCTTAGGTCATCGTTTACATATTTTCCATCATACTTGAGTGTGGTAATATGTTTTCTGATAAATTATCAAGGAATTGAGTCAATTCTAATCCATTCGGTCAAAGCTATTTTGACCTTAAACATTTGCCATTTTATGTCTGATGTGTATGAATTTAAACTTCCCACAAAAGACAAGGGAACTATGAATAAAAGTGAAGTCCCATCTCACTAAACATACATTTCGTATGATTTAGGTAATATTGAGCAATTAAAATATTTAATGATTGTAGGGTTATTTATAATAATCCTAGTAAAAATCAAACTATGCTTACTAGGCCCATTGGATTAGGTAATATTTAATGCAGGTAGAAAAAGAACTCTGCACAAATGATTGAAGATGAAAGTGTTTTTCATTTGATGCACAATAATTAGAGGGACGTCCACAGACTGGAGTCTCCACTCTTTTCCAAGAAATTACAAGAGGCTGTCAACATATGTCTTCACTTGATGTACAACATCCCGAGCTTCATCAGCAACCACTTGAAGCTCATGCACTCGACCAACTTCATATTTTCAGCTTGATGGAGTGCTTTCTTGGCATCTGCAATGGATTTCATACCATTCGTTTGATCTCCCTACAGTGAATTATTGAGTTGGTCAAGTTCCCCAGTAACAGCATCTAACTGTTGCTAAATATGAATCTGCTAGATGTCTTTATCTTTGATCTTATGCTTCAGCTCCTTCAACATGGAAGCATAATCAGCCTCAGCTTGGGATAACGCATCCACAAATTCGCTAATGTTGGATGACAGCCTCACCCTGGTCACGTCTTAACGGAACTTTTTCTCCTTCTCCCTCCTTAAGTTGACCTGTTTCATTAAGGCATGGATCTTTTGATATCCAAAATCACCAAGTCCCAACATGAAAAACAGGGATGACAGCCGGGGAATATTTGATGACAACTCTTCTAGAGGCACTTCAGATATGATTTTCCATATGCTTTGTCATTCCTTGAGTCGTGAAAATTAGAGCACTTTTTGTAATTTCGGGTCCATTTCAGCATCCCTGTCACAGGGGGGAATGTAATCTGAAATTAGTGCACTTAAAAAAGTGCCATTTTCTTATCCTTCCCCCCCGACCCGTGCTTCTTCACATTCAATTCCCGTTGGGGCGGAGGCTGAGGCTTTACCTCCAGATCTTGCCATTGAATTGATGGACCTACATAATCAATTGAAAGCATTGGATAGTTTCAAAGAATAACAAAATTTGATTGGTTGTCTTGAAAATTAAGTATAGTCGCAAAAAATTGTTATCCCGTACCCAAAAGTAGATCAGTAACTTGAAAAGTCTCCTCCACATCTTTCCTAGCTTCAACATGATTTTCTAGGTGAGTTTCAGGAAGCTCTGTAGGGTTCAGCTCTACTTGGGCTAATGTCTCTACAATAGTAGGGTTTTTTTACCCTCTTCAGGCATTGGTAGTTCAGCAGCTTGCTCAGATAGAACTGAACATTTTAATCGATCATGATAAAATATGTAATAAGAATTTGTTTTTAACAGGATGAAGGATAACACTCACGTCCATAATCTTATAAATTACATGGTAATTTAACATGATCTAAATAATCATCAAAATATGCACCATGTTCCATCATTTCATCCAATGTAATCTCATAATCCTAGTTAATCTCACCAGTGGGAGCATTCGATATGTCTTCTTGGTGACCTTCATCATGCAGTCTCTAAACCTGGACGACATCTTCAGATAAAGAGGCGGAGGTAGTTGCAATGGCCGCCAAAAGCTCTAATGTAGGGGTTGAACCTAAAGTATCGCTGAATGGGAGTCAGTTGGTGTTTCATTAAACATTTTATAAATCATTGTTAACTTACCAGAAGCAGGTTCTTCTCTTCATGCAGTAGAAGTAGGGGTGATATTGGGAACAGACGGTGGTTCCTCTTCAGAAGCAGCCAAGTCGGCATGAGCTTGTGACTGTTCACCAGCATCCCTCATTGTCCTCATAGGAGGGTCAATCCTTTCCCTTGAAGGGGAAATTGAATAATCCCCTACAAACCCCAAGAAAGATGAGAAATCTTTTCATGGATTAAGACTCATAATTACCCAAATGACTTACCACTACTAACGAAGCGTTTAGCTACGGAATTCCTCTTTCGAAGATTTTGATTCTTTGGATTTTTGGGAGTGTCGACAGTCTCTCTTATAGGTACATGAATTGAAGAATGGAAAGCCATGTCCAACTCCTCATCCATGGCATGCTGTCCTGGAGATATCTCGCCTGACTCACGAGGAGATTCAGCAACAGCCCCAATGGCAGTACCACCAGGGCTTTACTGTGGTGAAGGAACCTCAGTAGTTCCTTTCTTTGCAAGCTGCAGGATGAAGAAAATAATTTCCTTGAGTAACAAAGCATTGACTGAAATCAAGTTGCAATTAAAATAAGGAAAGAATCTTACATCTTTAGGAGTCGCATAATCGTGCCACTCCTCATCTCCGGAACCACCAGTCCCCTTAGTGGTGCCACGATCAATCATTTCCTTCACCCACTTGGTGACCGGAATGGAATCATTGGTGGAATATATGAGAATTTCTAGTTCTCTTATGTATGCCGACACTTAATCAGGGATATCCTTGAAAAAGATATCTGTAGAAGACAGAATATTCCCTATTCTAGAGAGGTGTAGACCCTCGCACAAATCCATCCAGGCAGTTTCAGCACCACAGTATAAACTATTCCATGTCTGGACAGCCTCTGGTCATAGATATTCAGTATGTGTACCAAAAGGATGTGAGGAAGGGCCTAAAATCATGGGCTTCAGCTTCTTCCCAGCTCCTGCAACTACAGATAGAGAATAATAAAATGAGACTTGTTGCTCTACAAAGTAATGGTGATTAAATTTCCACAATGAAGTAACTCACTTGGAGTTGATTGAGTGGGTCTTTTTATTCTGACAGGAGGAATACATCGGGCATGAGCCCGCTTTGCCGCTTGTTGTGCCTCATCATCCCCATCTTGGGAATCCGGTGAGTCAGTCCTAGATGAGGAATCCAGAAAATCAACTCCAGTTAGGGAAGCATCACCTTCCTGAGGAAGGGTTTCTTTCTCTATATTTCTCTTTATTTTCCCCACTTGATAAACAGGGTGATTCAGTACCCCTCTAGGGTATGATGCTATCCAGTTCTTGGTATACCATGTAGTCATGTTATTTTCCGCTTTATCAACTAGTAGATCAAACACTGCCCCAGTCTTCTCCCTAGATGTTAGCAACCATAGTTGTCAGGAAACCATCAGATGTTGCACTGACCTGATATGCACAGGGGGAGATACAACAGTCTGCTGCAAACACATGAATTGGCGTGCAAATCTGTATGGAGCATAGGCCTCGTATATAATCTCTCCGTCAATCCCGGTGACTAGCACACCATCTCTACAGCCCAGCATGTATGCCCTCAATTCTAAGGCTAGCTATTCCGTCATCAAAAAATCGATCGGTTGGAAGGTTTCCATAAGGAAATAAATTTAATTCCTTATACATGCTCAGCCTCACCTTTATGTCATAATAATTGAGGGCAAGTGGAGCAATTCCAGAGAATTCTTGTAGTGATGGCCTGAAAGAACTTTTGGGGATCTGTACTCCATTTAGTACGTTATACGTCATGAAGTGAGTGGAGATCCATCCCCAAAAAACATATAATGGTCCCACTATTCTCAAAGGAGACTTACCCATGAAGACATGGAGTAAGCTCCTGTGAATATTTACTAAAATGGGGGTATCCAATCCAACCATTTAATGCTTAGACAATTTAAGTGTTATAACGAATGTCCCTGGCCTGATGTCTCCCTTCGAATCCCTGACAGGAGAAAGATAAACACTGAGCCACAAGGCCAAGAAGCCCGCCAAACGAGTCTTTTTTGGTATTCTCTAATTCACTTTGTATCCCCACTTCTCAAATTCTCCTACTTCCAGAGTCTTCCAGAATGTGCTTGGAGCACCTCTCTTCTCTGTTTTAGGGCAGGTGGTAAGACGAGTGGGCCTCTTCTCCTTGGTCCCCTTCTTCTTGGATCCCTTCTCCTTCGATCCCTTCTCCTTTGGCTCCTTCTCCTGATTCTTGATAAGAAACATATTCATACACTCCTATGGATGAATATACTTTCTATAATGAGTTAAGTAGGTCTCTGAACTCTTGAGCTTGTGGATGATTTTCAATAATTCCTGATCTAAATCTGGAGTCATCTCTGAATCATTCCATGTCACCTTGGGAGGGATGAATTCATCATACATATCACCCAAAATTGGAGCCCCTGAGATCTTGTGGACATCCCACAGACTGATGCATGCCTCTCCATGAGTCATATGGAATGAATTTTTCCAGGCTCCAATGGTTGAGTATCTCCAGCAGGAAGTTATCATGCTTGTTAACATATGTTTGCCCAGCCTAGACGGCTTCATATATCATAACTCCTTTAAAATCCTCAATAAACTCTGCACAGGTTTATTGCACCCAGTATGCCCACATCCAAGTTGGCTTCACACCTCCTCCAGGACCGAAGTCCCAGCTCTTCTTCCAGAATTTGGATTGATCCATATGAGAATTTAGGAATATTGTAGGATAAAAATGTCATTGCAGCTCGGGCTTGTGAGGTTTCAGATCTGGCGTACAATGGCTATGATGCATCATATATGCCTTCTCCACTGTTCCAATATTTATAAATGATCCTCCACATGAAATATCTGCTGAAGCAAAGTTGGTGTAATTCTGAAACCAAGAACGTGGGAGATAGTTCTTTGCCTCTGGAATGGTAACTTCTCGCAGATGACCATAGTCATACAAAGGAAAATAAATGATTTGTGGGAAAACAAGATGATAATTCTTCCGGTGCTTGGCCAAATCTAGGAGAGTACTTTTGCAGACGGTATATTAATCATGCTCAATTATGCTCATCATATCATCAATTCGTTTTCCAGCTAGTTCATCAGTCGTTCTGATTCTCTTGGGAGCCATTGAATTGGCACAAAGGTTGAATAAATTAACTCTTAAATGGGTTTATTTTTTAATAAAATTTGTGATGAAATTCAAGAAAAAGGCTAAGGAAATAAGGAGTACAATTATTATTTCGGCGCACAAGTATGGATGTGTGGCGCAAGTGTTGGCACACATGTATCACCGCGCAAGTCCAAATACCTCTACAGTAGTGTGATAGTGAAGAAATAAAAGAAAATACAGTAACTTGTGCGGAGAAGAAAACTTGCACGGCCAGAGCTCAAAAGTTTGAAATTCAGTGCTTTGTGCGAGGAATGACCGCATATATATAGGCTAGGCTACACCCCTGCACGCCAACGCCTGGGCGGCTCGCACCTGTGCAACGCCATCTGCGTGCTCAACACTTGCGCGCCGAAGTTTCCTTGATTTTCTTCTTTCCTCAGAGTTACATCCTCATTTTCTTTCAGATCCAACTCTGAGGGGGGACTTTTGTTGATGCTCCTTTTCATCACAGAGTCTAACTACTGAAAAAGAGAAATACATTAATCCAAAGTGATTCATCCTTTGAAGAAACATCAAAAATCGACAGAGGCATGAAGAAGGATTCCTTCCCACTTGAGTCACGCAAGTTCCACCATGGTCGCGCAACCATACTTGTGCACCGCCTTGTGGTCGCGCAGGTGACTTGTGCGCCCTATCTGAATTTCACCCAGGGTTTCCACCAGTTTATAAATACCCTCGGTGGGCCCCCCATTTCAGGACAGAAAAATTCCAGAAAATCATATATGAGCTCCCGGTTCCCTAGTCCCTTCTCAAATCTTCCAAACACTTCTAAGGTAATTTCATACCTAGAACGAAAGATCTAAAGTGGGGGAGTAAGTCCTATGTGTTGAAACTCATCAATAATTTTGCGCCTAGGTGGCCAGCCCTTAAGGTAAATGGCCACACTTGCGTGCCGCCTTACCCTTTCAACAAAACTTGCACACCACTCTTCTGAAAGCCTCTAGGTATAGTACTAAGGGATTGATCCAAGCCTCTACCAGGTATTACCCCATGGATTGACCATCGTGTAAGTGCCCATGTCCCGCGCAGGTATACCTGCGCGGCCAGTACATGCGTGCCCACAAAGTACTTGTGTGACCCTCCTTTTTTGGGTGCCCCTCCTGCCTATTTCACCTCTCTTATGCCTATCCACCTTTCCTCTTCAAGATTAAGCCTTCAGAACTCTCTCCAAAGCCATTCATGGCATGATTTCCTTGTTGGCTTCCTTATCTGAAAGGAATTCTGAAGAACATCTCTTAAAAACTACTGATATACATATCTTTATGTCACTAAGGTTAAGTATTTCATTCATTCAACCTCATCCTTTAAGATGAGAGAATCCTTAACGTGGGCCTCCTTTTCAGGAGTAAGCACCAGTCCAAGTTCTCATTAATTTGGGCATCTTCCTTAGGAGTAAGCCCCAAGTCCCTTAACCTGGGCATCCTCCTTAGGAGTAAGCCCCAGTCTCAAATATGGGAATCCTCTTTAGGAATAATCCCCAAGTCCCCTAATCTGGGAATCCTCCTAAGAAGTAAGGCCCCATCATAATTCCGTTAACATAGGCTTCCTTTTCAAGAGTAAGCCCCAGTCTCATAGTCCCAAATCTGGGCATCCTCCTCAGGAGTAAGCCCCAACCATAATTTCTCAAATCTGGGCTTCCTTTTTAGGAGTAAGCCCTAGTCTCAATTATGGGAATCCTCCTTAGGAGTAAGCCCCAAGTCCCTTAAATTCTAAAATTCCTTTAACCTGGGCCTCCTCCTTAGGAGTACGCCCCAGTCTTAATTTCTCTTAACCATTCATACTTTACTTTTGATATAGGCTTCCTTCTCAGGAGTAAAACCCAATCATAAGTCCCCTCCTAATTTGGACATCTTCCTCAGGAGTAAGCCTCAAGTTAGTGTATCCAAATCTCCATAATGTAAATATACCTGTATGGATCCTGTTCCCATACTTTTATTTGAAATAAGTCCCAATCTCTATCTATTTGGGTAGTCATACATACATAAGCCCCACATCATTTTCTATGATTGTATCTTTCATGGCACAATTGTCTCCTTTTACCAATACCTCTTTTTTCTCACACTGAACATGACTCACATGATCTTAGAGTGTAAAAGTAATTCGGAAATCTTTCTTTGTGCCATCAATCATACATAAACATCATACTCCCTTACTCGAACTACGTGGGTTCTGATTCCTTTTCTAAATAAAGGATACGTAGGTAGCCCATCTGCGGGTACGATCCTAACTCTAAAATAATCCATGTCCTTCTGAATGACAATAAACTGCATGTGCCCCACTGAGTGGCTTTAAAACCAGTATGAACATTATAATGACCAAGAGACATTTATATAATGTATTAAAGGATACCATTGACTAAGAATCTCTAAAAAATACAGATGATTCTATTTCGATGAAGAACCTCAAATACATATAAAAGATTCTCTAAATTTCTTACATATCCATCATTGATTGTCAGATCTAAAGGAAAGATCATTTTATTCTTGGTAATTTAATAAGGATTAATGAACATAACTTAAATCTATAAAGAGAGTCCCAGAGTAGAAAATAATTCCCCACAAAAAGGTGTGATGAGTCTGACCTCCCATCCTATCGACCAATTCAAATTCCTAAGCCTCATCAGTCCTCAACTAATGAGTGCATAACCTTGGAAAGTAGGTCAAAATGGATATGGAATCATTGGATGTTTCTGGTTCTGCGAACAAACACATTAGAAACCGATTGGAATGTTTGAATCTTCAATCAATGAGGTCATCCCCAATTCCAGAGAAAACAAAGTCATTTTGAGATTTTTTTTTTCTATAAATGTAACCATTAAAGAGGTATTCATGTTTTTTATGATAGTATAAGATTTGTTTTTGTCATCATGGGAAAACGACCCTCCAATGAATGTATTGTCTACTTGACCATTTTAAAATTAACTCTATAGTTGTTTTCATCAAATTTCAAGGCATTAAATGGTTGTTCGGTTGTTTTTGACCCCTCATGTGTCTATAAAGGGCATCAAACTTTTAAAAACCACATTTTCGGTCATTCCAGGTAGACTGCAGGTCTGATTGATGTGATATCTACATATACATTTTAATAATAATAATAATAAGACAATTTTATATGATGTCACAATATTCTAAGTTTTTTTTCTGTAGAGTTGTCCGTTAAGCATGAATTTTTGTCATTTATGACACTAAACATATGTTTTCAGTACTCCTGGGAAAATAGAGCCTCATATTGATGTTTCGTCTACTCATCCATTTTAAAATTCACAGTATGGTTATTTTTATATGACTTCTGGACAATTATATTCTGTTTGAATGGTTTTTATCCATTGACACACCTTTTTAAAGCGAAGGAAACCCTTAAAAACTGTATATTCAGTTGTTTCAGAAAGACCGCACATTTTATTTATATTCCATATGATCATAAACAAAAAAAATTTATTAACACTATTTTCCTATGATTTTAATTCATTATAAGGTCATTTTCTTTATATATGATTGTTAAATGAAGATATTGTTGTTTTATAACACCGAAATGGATTCTCTATAATCTCAGGTAAATGACAGCTTCTATTGATGTAGCATCAATTAAACTAGTTCAAAATTAACCATAAAATTGTTTTTTCCTAATTTCATGAAATTTGGATGTTTTTCATTTGGTTTTACCCCCCTATGTTGTTTAAGGGTTTAAAACCATTAAAACACACATATTCAGTTGTTCCAGGTTGACCACCCATCTGATTGAGGTGTCATAGGATTGTACATGTCACAAATAATAATAATAAGATTTTAATATGTTTTCACATCATTCCGACATTGCTTTCTATAGATATAGCCATTAAATGTTCCATTTTATGTCTTAAGACACTTAATGATTGTTATTGGTCCTCTTGGGAAAATGCTACCTCAGATTGACATTTCCACTACTTTACCAATTAAAAATTCACTCTAAGATTGTCATCGTCTACTTTTAAAACATATGAATGATGTTTGGTTGGTTTTGCCCCCAGAAAAAATCATTTTAAAGGGCGTAAAACCTTTAAAAACCACATATTTAGTCATTTCAGGAAGACCGAACATTCAATTGACATTTCGTTTTCTTATACACATTATAAATAGTATTATGATGTTTTTATTATTTCTAGTCATTATGAAGTTTTTTTATTATATATCTGATTTTCAAAAAACTTTTTTGAATTTTTATGTCACTAAAAGTGAAATTTTCGTCATCCTTGGAAAATGACAGATTCAATTGATGTACCACCTACTCAACTATTTCACAATTTTCTCTATTATTTTTTTTCCTGATTTCATGGCATTTGGAGGCCGTTTGGTAGGTTTTGACCGCCCATATGTTTTTAAAGCGATTAAAATTGTCAAAACCATATATTCAATTGTTCCAGGGTGACCATACATATTATTGAGGTTTCATCTCCACATGAATTCCATAAATAATAATAATTATAAAGGTTTCCTATGATTTCATTTCATTCCAAGGACATTTTCTATGGATCTATCCATTAAATTGTCATTTTATTATTCTATAATACTAAATGTTTGTTTTTTATCCTCCTGATAAAACACCACCTCGGATTGAATTTTCATATAATAGACCTATTATCTTTTTTCTCTATGATTTATATCATCTAATTTCATGGCAGTTAGATGTATTTTAGTTGTTTTTTGACGCCTAGATACTCCCTTTTAAAGGACTCTAAACATTTTAAAACTAAATAAATAGTCGATTTGGGAAGACCGCACGTCCGATAGACATGTCTTCTATATCCACACATTAGAAATAGTAATAAGACATTTTCCCCAAAATTTAAAGTTATTAAAAATTCATTTGTTATAGATATGACTATAAAATGAACATTATTTTGTGTTATGATACAAAAAGTGTGTTTTCAATCATCTTGAGAAAACAACCCTTTCTATTGTTGTACCATTTTCTAGATAATATCAAAAATCACTCCATGATTATTTTTTATTTCATGTTATTCAGAGGCATTTCATTTGTTTTTCTCTATATGAAGGGTATTCACGGGTCAGGTTGGGTCAAGCATAGTTTTGACCTCAACCCGACCAAAATAGAATGGGTTGGGTCACATGCTTCATGAGTATCAAACCTGAACCAACCCAACCTATGGGGGTCATGTTACATAATTCATGGAAAAATGGCATGACATCACTAGAATCGTTGTGGGTTAGGTTTGGTTAATTGTGTTATTGAAGCATTGATGTTCAACAAGCCACCATGAAGGACTGAGACAGACCACCATTGGTAGGATTTAACAACCCTAACATTTTCCATCTACTATATGTATTACTATCAGACAAAAAAAATACACATGGTACTTATATTCTCAATGATCCAACTCTATATGTGATAGAAAATAACTTCTGTACTAATAAGTTTGGAGGAGCTTACACAAAATAACTAACTGAAAGAGATTTTTCAAAATTAAAACAAATAAGATTTATTCAAAGAGCTTATCAAAAGACCCTATGTAGCTCCTAGAAGTTGATTTTAATATTTATATATAGTATAATGGAATGATACGACAATAATAATACCCCTTTTTGAAATAGAGCATCATAAGGGAGTGATAATTGTTAAAAGAAACTTCCAAAAGGCGTAATTAAATAGTCAAATCATTTTATAGGTTTCCATTGGTAATTGAAAAAAAATCAAAAAACTATCTATATAGTGCACTATTTTATCAAAACAATCAACAAGACCTTGAATAAATTCATGATTGGGTTCCAAATATCATTTTTGATTAGTAATGAATATTGGTCATCAATTATATTACAATCCAAGAATGTCATGGAAAACCATAATATTCAATCCATATTCCTATCACATAGTAGCAACATGAATTAATAAGAGATAACAACAATAGAATCTATAAGAAAAACTAACAAAAGTCATTTAAAAGTGGTAGTATATTCATTGAAAAAAAATCAACACAACATGGGGTAATTTTTTAAGACCTTTAGTAATTATAAAGCACCATACATTTTTAGGAATCATTATACCTAGATTTTAGAAATCAATGTGACACACCTTTTAGGGATCAATAGTTCTTATGTTATGCTATAATTTCTACAATAAAATTGAATTTTCCATCAATTATGTCAGAGTTTATATAGAAAGTATTGAATAAGTATTCAAACAATCCAATAATTCTTTGATAAGTGAATATAAATTATACAATCCAAAAAATTTGAAAAATTATAACCACTTAAGTGATCTATAGTTAGTCTTTATACATGAATTCCTCCCACTAAATGACGTGTGAATGGTCATATTGAATAGAACCTACCCTAGGACCATTCCCTGACTTGTACATTTGTCTAACATACCCAAAAACTCCTATAATGATATCCCAATAAAGATATAGTAAGCTATACCAAAATCATAAAGCCTATAGTGAGCTAAAAACAATTTATTTTCTCAAGAACGTCTATATTAAGTGTGTAATTTAAATCAATAAAAAACACATTCTAAGATGAATGGATGGATAAATGTTTGAACTAATGAAATTGGATATATAATTATATATATTAAAGGGGAATTTTTCACATTAATGAGTAAATTTTAAAGTTATCCAAATATGGAAATATGATGTTTCGATTCATAAAAATCTACGGTGGTTACAAAAAATTAATAAATCCCCAAATAAACTTGAAATTTGTATAATATGGATAAATATATATTTAATGAGAGTGAATTTTGATGGTGATTATGGAAAACAATTAATAAAAGAAATATAATGTAAATCCTAGAATTAATCCTTGTGAAAGGAATGTAAAAGGATAAATAAAACATTGAAACAAATTTAGTGAGAGTCTTTCAAAAAATCATGGAGAATTTCGACTAAACATTAGAAAAATTGAATGAGATTTTGTTATTGGTAAATTCAAGATTTTTGGATATTTTAGTCATATGATAACATGTTTAAAGTATTCTAGAATTTATTAGATATGTAATGTTCTTGTAAACAAAAAAATATTGTTAATGGTTACCTTTTCTTAGACTTTTTGGATATCATTTGAAGATGCGAGAGGCTATTAGGGTTTCATAAAGAAGAAATTATTACTTTTTCATGTTCTATTATCCTATAGTAGTTTCACTATGATTAAATTATATAGAAATATGATCATTTTTGTGGTATTAACACTATAAATCAAAAAAAATAAAGAAATTATTGTACGCTCAATGATTAAAGAAATGAATTCTCTAAAGAATTTATAAAACAATTTGAAATTTATACCATTATGAAGTGTGATGATTTCTTCTATTTTAGATACTAAATCGTTTATCATGTGTCATGGATGGTGGAATATCTTAAAAACAAAAAAAAACTTACTTAATATTTATGCTAATGAATCTATTTATCGGAAAGTTTCATGAGGAAAAGATAATATAAACTGGGAAACAAAATTTCAAGGGATACCCAAAAGAAGGAAATAAATATTTCTATTAATTGATGTACCATGTTGAAAAAAAATTCATAGATAGTGGATAACTACGAAACAAAAAATATAATCATATAACCTTACATTTGTATTCAATTTATAAAGAGGAAACTACATTGATGATGATGTGATATGTCAAAGGATTTGCAGTTGGTCCATGAGAGTAAATGTATGATGATACTCCATAGATGAAATAGGTTAAAACTAAGTAAACGGTGGAATAACCTTTAGAAAAATCAGTTATAAATTAGAAAATAATTCATCATTTATACCCAATGGGAAAAAATTCAACACTAGTAGTATTATCCAGTATAATAACCTGCACCCATATTAACTCTAAAGTTGATATTATAATAAATTATTTTATGTAGATCGATGTTTTATGACCTTCCTTATAGAAAAATTCATAATATTATTAAGTAAAAAACCTTCTGAGAATCCGTAAACATCTTGAATGTAAAAAAAATATGATAACATGAAACATAACGATAAGGATCTGATATGCTTGATGCAACCAGATGAAATGCACAAGCTTCTAGTTGGACTATAACGAGATAAATAAAATGAACAACAAAATACCATAGAATAATGATGTATAATAAAACTAAAAAAAATAAATTATTTCAAACTAAAAATGGATTCTTTAATTTGTAATTTAAAAACTCATACCAGAATATATCATTGAATGACTTGATTAAAGTTAGAGTAATAGAGTTTAATGACTTGTTATTGATTAAGAATGAATCTAATATGAAATAAAAATATCGATTTTTTCTGAAATCTATACATATTAATAACTCATAGAAGACTAGTGATATTGAGAACATAAAGGGAATCAGAATGTTGATGAAAAGAAAAGACCAATAGATGGGTTAGATGTATTATGATGATGGTGGAAATGAATGAACCAAAAAATATAGATTAAATAGTTTTTCTGAGATATTATATGTAGTAAATAATAATATTTTTAATCAAAAATAATCAAAGAACATATCTAGACCATATGTCATTCGATGAAAATACGGATTAATAAATAAACTAAAATAAGTTAAAAATGAAGACAAATATATATATGATAATTATATTTTTTTCATTTATATATAAATACCACATTTTTTCACAATGTAAACTACTCTTGAACCTTTTATGAAATATTACTTCCCTGAATATGAACTTTAAAATATGGAAATGACACATTTAATGATAAAAATTAATGACCCAAATGTAGATAAGTACACCATAATTGAAAGTATTATATGATTTTTGGAATTTTGGGAGACAAAAAAAGCATAGTGTGATTAATACATCATGTAACTGGAAATGACATGAAAAGAGTAAAACTCAGAGAGGTTTCAAGATAAAAAACCCGATTTAGAAGAATTTTTCTATCCGGATATTGGGATATAACATTAGCATCATGTCATTTAAACATGGACTCTACAATTGTAAAGGAATGTATTAATAAATTAAATCTATGGATTTGATGTCATGACCCTTCCTCGGGGCATGTGTTGTGACTACCCCAAGCCCGCCTCCCATAGGCCAGGGGCTGGCGACTAGCACTAGAGGCGTAAATCCCAAAAAGGGAAGACATTGCCTTTATAAAGTAAACTAACACCACAGAGTAAGCCAGCAGAAGTAAACACTATGAAAAACTGGGTACATAAGTAAGTGCGGAAAATTAAGGGGGCCAGAATACAAACCCAAACTGAAAAGTGCAGTACAACGGAAAGTAAAGTACAACTGAAAGAGAGTACAACAGCAAAAAAGTAAGCATCAAGACCAAGCCGTCTTCTGGAAAATCCCACCTGAAGGGTGGGTACAGATCATTTTCTCTGCTCCTCGGCTCCAGCCATCCGCTCCAAGTACGTCCCGCTCAGTGGCCCACCTCCAGGTACTATCTTGCTCCACAAGCCTCAACCACGATCAGCACAGCCTGTCGTCTGCATCCAACCCAACGAAGTGCGGGCATAGCCCGTGAAGGGGTCAGTATACGCTACTCAGTAGGGACCCCGAGACCCCGAAGGTCTCCCAGAATCCACATAGGATAATCCACAAAGGAAAAAAACAATCAAGAAGTAACAACCAACACTACTTAGGTATATGCCTATACATATACCTAAGTCACCAATTCCAGTTCAGCTCCAACATCTGAGACCATGTTCAATCTAGTCCACGTAGGATAGCACAACCAACCCACATAGGATAACACAACCCAATCCACATAGGAAAGAAAGTCAATCATATCGATGATATTGATTGAATAGTCAAGACTCATCTCACACAGGTATACTTCTTAGTAAGGTGATAGAGATGATTAGATGTAGCAAGATATTCATCTAGCAAGGATCCACGTAGGATACAAGTAATGCAGTCATCACGGCCAAACCCACGGAGGATTCCAGTACGGTTGTCGTCATCATCGAACCCACGGAGGATTCCAGTATGATAGTCTTCACCGTCGAACCCACGGAGGATTCTAGTACGTTTTCTATCACCGTCGAACCCATAGCTGGTGGAAAACCCCTCCTCTATCAAGTACAGTGGGAATGCCTCTACAACCAAGCACTTACCGCTAACCTTGGAATGTTGTAGTACTCCACCTATCGACTACTGTGGGACTAATGATATAACCAAGCGCTTGCCACCATGGGTCTGCTGCTACAACCAAGCGCTCCCCTCTCATAGCCTACAAAGGTACTCCTTCTGTTGAGTACCGTGGGTATGCCGCTATAACCAAGAACTCCTACTCCGTGGGTCTGCCTCTACAACCAAGCTCTCCCCACTAGGATATCGAAACACTCAGAGTCGATCAATCAGCAGTCATCAAGTCTCAGCCAACACTAGGGTTTCCGCACACATCACGCTCGTTCCGGGAAGGTCCGCTCCACGATCCATGATGTCAATACACCAACTGTCATGTAGACCAGAGTTGATATATCGAAAAGTTCCGCCATGTCAAAAGAAACACAACGCGACAGACGGTGCGTCAATCGGACGCCCGGTCTGAGAGTTATTGGTTTTTTCATCCCCGGGGCCCGGTTGGTTTTTAAGCTAAAACCAACACGACCGTACTCCAGCTGCATCCAAACCTCGAGTAGAGTAAGAAAAAAGTGTTTTCTCACTAAGAGAAATCTAACAATGTCGACCGCACGTCAATCAGACGTCCGGAGCTCAAGTTATAAGTGTTTCCGCTCTGAGGGCCTAGTTGGTTTCGTGCTCGAACCAACCCGGCCGTACTCAAAGTTCTTCGAAACCTTGAGTGTAATATACCTAAACAGCCGTCTCGATACAAGGATCTCATCTCAACTGAAGGTGCATAGATCGAAGGTCCGAAGCCCAAAATATGAGCAAATGACTGAAAATGGTCCAAAATGGGGGGGGGGGGGGTCTGGGCTCGGCCCGGCCTGGCCCAACCCCCCTAGGTCGGCACGAGCCGGGTCAACCCGAACCAGGTCCGAGACTGACCCAGCCCGACCTGGATGGGCGTGGCCCCCCGGCCTAGTCAGCGCGACCCACCCCGGCCCGACCGGGAGGGCGCGCTGGCTCGGCCGGCGGGCCAAGCTGGGGGGAGGACGTGGTCCCCCCCCCTTTTCCAGAGGACGCGGTGCTAGTCGCCGCGTCTTCCCCGGATCCCACGTAGCTGCAGTATTTGGTCTTCCCACCGCCGTCGCAGCTTCAGTCGCGGCCGCTCTAGCCGGCGGCGCGCCGGGGAGCCGCCGCGGACCACCAGACGCACTTCACTGTTCTATTTTGCCTACCGTTTGTGCCTACGGCTCTCCATGGACCTGTAGATTACTGCAAAGGGTTCAAAACACCTTTGCGTCCCACTTCATCATTTCCCGTCGATCCACACACCAATAAACAAACTATGGATTGTTGTCGGGTCGTGTTTGTTCGGCCCGCATCCTCCGCGTTAGGTGTTTTTCAAAGGCAATCTTTAAAATACATGATTTAGACGATGGTATATTTTATTCAAGGTAAAATATTCAAAAACCATGAAATCAAAATATGCATGCATGAGGGGATAATTAACATATATTTTATACGAAAACCCCCTACCTAGAAGAAGTCATCGAACGAGGATCGTCATGGAGAAACGGCGTCGCGGAAGATGGCGTCGCGGAAAGAGACTACGTACGTCGTCGATGTTCGCCTGATGAAGGATGCTACGTCTCGCTTCCTTTTACATGGGAAGAATATGCCAAGATGAGATGGCGTTGTTCGTTGAATCTTTGGTGTTCTTCGCGTTCTTCAAGAAGGAAGAAGAAAATCTTCGAGGGTTCTCACATCCACACATCGAATCACCCCAACGAAATAAGACGTTGTCTTATTTAATTTACAGAAAAACAAGCCATCATTAATTTGAAATTCAAAATCAATTCATCAAATTAATTAACACACTTTATCCAATTAATTAGGCGTTTTATTGGCATGTATTTAATGTGGAAGAAAAACTGCTTGAGTTGACTTAACATTAAAATGAGGGAGGTGCGGGTGTGTTACACAAATAAATGCACGAGGCAGGTTTTAAGGGATTTGAAGGGGTGGGGCTCGTGTGGGCCCCACGTCACTAATATACTACCTAGTGGAGTTAGGATGTAGTGGGTCCCAGTCCAACCACTATGCATAGGTTTAAACTACATAGAATAGAAAATATAAATTGTTGCACAAATATTTATTTATTTCCTTAGTTAACCCATTTTTTTAATAACCTCACCTGAGAAAATGAAACTCCAGAAAAGGTGCTCCTAAGAAATTACCGGCGCTGCGATTCCATCAGTGCCCTTGGATTTCAATTCCAAGCACTGGTTCAAAAGTTAGAAAAACCCGCTCGTTCGTTCACTGATCGTACCCGAGCTAAACTTCAGAAATTGATTCCGGGCACACCAGGCCTCGGAATCAGGTTTCTTCAGAAACTGCGTACTCATAAAATCCAAAATAAAATTAAGAAAAAATTTCCCTTGAAATTTATGGGTCTTTACATTACTCACACCTCATGGCATTACATCCCCGTAAAGATACATCACAAACTAGGGAAACAAATGAGGGTACGGAGCACGCATCTGAGCCTCCCGCTCCCAAGTGCTCTCCTGGAGGTTCCCGTGATGCCATCTGATGCACACTAGAGTAATCAACCACCCACATAGGATCCTCTCCTGTCGATCCTCGATCTCCACCGAGACCTTTGCAAAAGTTGCCCCATCGTCAATGATATGCGTCGGGTCGTGCATGTATCTCCTCAGCTGAGATACGTGGAAAACATCGTTCACCTGGTGCAACTGAGGTGGATGGGTCAAGGGGTAAACCACCTCGCCTACCCTGTTGAAGACCTAGAAGGGTCCAATGAAGCACGAAGATAACTTGCCTCCGTGGATAAAACTCTGTAATCCACGTCGAGGTGAGACCGGTAGGAAAACGTGGTCACCACCCTCGAACATTAGTGGTCTCCGCCTCCTATCAGCACAAGACTTTTGACGGCTCTGAGCTGTCCTCATCCGATCTTGGATGACTTGGACCTTCTCTAGTCCTACAAGAGCTGCTAAGATTTCATCTTTGCTGATAAGAGAAATCTGGTCTCATCCCTAGGATGAACCACGTTCTTCACCTAATACAGTCAATCCTGACATGGATGATACTAATCCACACCAAGGATGACGTTGTAAGGCCTCAACGCTACTACCAAGAGATCCAACCTTTACTCTCACCTCCATGGGTTGAGTCACACTATCGGCATCCGTGTGTGGTCACTAGGTTTCCTCCAGTAGAAATCTCAAAAGTGAGGGTCAAGTCAACCGTTTAAATTGGAACCTGTTAGTAACAACATAAATAGAGGACAGGAAAGTAAATTCCACAAAGAAGGGTGTCTTTTATTACTGCAGCTCAAAGTATAAAGACATAAAGCATCCACAAAATAACATCAACAAAGCTAGAAGAAACATGAACAAAAGTCTCTAAGCCTGGAGCTAGTCCCGCTCCTGTCCATCTACTTCTCGAGCTCCATAGTCAAATTCCTCAGCTGACTGAAGTTGAGCTCTCCCATGGCCACCTATTCCCTGTGGTCAGGGTGGACCTCCTGGTGGTGATGGTGGTAACACCTCGAAGCATCATCCACCTCCAGCTGCACAGACAGCTCCCCTGCCTTGGTCTCTTGCTCCTTGCGATCTGCCCTGATCGAACCTCTGCCTCTGCCTGGTAGGTCCTTCGTTTATCTACTGGTCATCTGTATAGGGGTCGGACAGTCACGAGCCATGTAACCAACCCCTTCGTAGGAGTAACACTGTCCGCTCCTATTAAGTCGTTCTCCACCATGGGTGCCTCGTACACACGATATTGTGTCATGTGGTCGATCACCTATAGGTCTAGTCCTCTGGGACCTCTGCATCATCTGTCTACTGCCCGCTGTAGAAGACTCAGCAGCATGCCGACTAGTGGTGGGTCATTTTGCTGGAGACTGCTCAGCAAGGAAACTCTCCACTAAGAGGGCTCGCTCCAACACCCCGGTCTGCATCGGGATGCTGTGAGAAACAACTAAAGATCTAATCTCTCACCTGAGCCCCTACTCAAAGGTTCGGGCCCTGAAGAACATGTCCTTTACCATGTCCGTCAAATAGCGAGAGTGGTCAGTAAATCTCGCCGAGTACTGGGCGACCGTCATGCTGCCATACCGCAGCTGTAGTAGCTCCTGGATGCGCACCGCACGAAGGGTGGCTGGGATGAACTCCGAGCGGAAGAGGCTCTCAAAGTCCGTCCAGAGGAGAGATGCCTCATCCTGCACCTTTAGCATCAAGCTCCACTATATGTCTGCTGCTGCGTGTAGGAGCCTCACTGCATTGATCACTATGAGGTCAGTTGGTGTCCCCACTAACCTGAAAACTCGAACTACAGCCTCCATCCAATCCTCGGCTGCCTGAGCGTCCGTCTCCCTGCAGAACCTGGGCGGTCTCTGATGCTGAAACCCAGGAAGTGCACTAAGGCGATGTGGACCCTCAGCAGCTAGGGATGGTGGCATCGGTGGCTCAGCGGGTAGAGATACCTCCGGTGCCCCCACTGTAAAATGGCTCTGCACCAAGGCCTCGTCGCTCGGTTGGCTGTCGTCTTGCACAAAGCTCCGAAACCTAGCTGGCTGCCATCATGGGGCCATCCTTGAACAAGAAAGGTGTGCCACAGTCAAAACAGTTTACCTGGTGAGCTGACACAAAGTAATCACAAAGAAAACTTTTGAAACACACATGCAATCAGTGTTTTCATGCACTGAGTCGGAAATCAGAAGTAAGGGTCCTGGTGTACGGATACGTCGGCCGCCGCACCAACACTGGACTCCCTGGACTGATAACCACACTCAACACCATTAAATTTATTTCTTCACATAGAAGGAAGATCAGAGTCCTGAGGTCTGTGGTAGAACCGATCTCCTCTGATACTAATTTTTCACGACCCGTCCTCGGGGCCCATGCCGTGACTACCCCAAGCCCACCTCCTATAGGCCAGGGGCTGGCGACTAGCACCAAATGCGTAAATCCCAAAAAAAGGAATTAATTTCCTTTATAAATTAAACTAACACCACAGAGTAAGCCAACATAAGTAAACACTAAGAAACACTGGGTACAAAAGTATGTGTGGAAAAGTAAGGGGGTAGAATACAAACCCAAACTGAAAAGTGTAGTACAACGTAAAGTAAAGTACAAGTGAAAGAGAGTACAACAGCAAAAAAGTAAGCAGCAAGTCCAAGCCATCTTCTGAAAAATACCACCTGAAGGGTGGGTACAGATCGTCTTCTCTACTCCTCGGCTCCAGACGTCCGCTCCAAGTACGTCCCGCTCAGTGGTCCACCTGTAGGTATTGTCTTGCTCCACAAGCCTCAACCACGATCAGTGTTGTCCGTCGTCTGCATCCAACACAACGAAGTGCAGGCATATCCCATGCTAGGGTGAGTATAAACTACTCAGTAGGGCCCCGAGACCCTGAAGGTCTCCCAGAATCCACATAGGATAATCCACAAAGGAATGAAACAATCATGAAGTAACAACCAACAATACTTAGGTATATGCCCATACATATACCTAAGTCACCAATTCTAGTTAGGCTCTTACATCGGAGCCCAAGTTTGATCTAGTCCACACAGGATAGCACAACCAACCCACATAGGATAACACAACCCAATCCACATAGGAAAGCAAGTCAATCATATTGAAGATATTGATTGAATAGTCAAGACACAACTCACACAGGTATACTTCTTCATAAGGTGATAGAGATGATCAGATGTAGCCACTGATTCATCTAGCTGGGACCCACGTAGGATGAAAGTACTATAGTCATCACTGCCGAACCCATGGAGGATTCTAGTATGGGTTTCTTCGTCGTCGAACCCACGGAGGATTCCAGTACGATAGTCTTCACTGTCGAACCCACAGAGGATTCTAGTACGTTTTCCATCACCGTTGAACCCATAGCTACTGGGAAACTCTTCCTATATTGAGTACATTGGGCCTTCTGCTACAACCAAACGCTTCCCACTAACCTTGGACTTCTGTAGTACTCCACCTGTCGAGTATTGTGGGCTTGCTGCTACAACCAAGTGCTTCCCACCATTGGTCTGCCGCTACAACCAAGCGCTCCCCCTCATAGCCTACAAAGGTACTCCTTCTGTTGAGTACCGTGGGTGTGCCACTACAACCAAGCGCTCCTCCGCCATGGGTTTATCGCTACAACAAAGCGCTCCCCACTGGGCTATCTAAACACTCCGAGTCAATCGATCAGCAGTCGTCAAGTCTCAGCCAGCACTAGGGTTTCCGCGCACAGCGCGCTCGTTCCGGGAGGGTCCGCTCCACGAGCCAAGAGGTCGATACACCAACTATCACGTAGAGCAGAGTTGATGTATCAAAAAGTTCCGCCATGTCAAAAGGAACACAACATGACAGACGGTGCGTCAATCGGACACCCGGTCTGAGAGTTATTGGCTTTTTCGTCCAAGGGGCCCGGTTGGTTTTTAAACTAAAACCCACTCGACCGTACTCCAGCTGTGTCCAAACCTCGAGAGGAGTAAGCCAAAAGATCCATCTCACTAAGAGGAATCCAAAAAAATGGACGGCACGTCAATCGGAAGACCGGAGCTCATGTTATAAGTGTTTCCGCTCCGAGGGCCCAGTTGGTTTCGTGTTCAAACCAACCCGGCCATACACAACGTTTTCCGAATCCTTGAGTGTAATATACTGAAACGACCATCTCGATCCAAGGATCGCATCCCAACTATTGGTGTTTCTATTGGAGGTCTGAAGCCCATGATATCGGAAAATGACTGAAAATAGTCTGAAATGGGGGGTCTGGGCCCGTCCCGGCCCGGTCCTACCCCCCCTGGGTCGGCCCGGCCGGGCGCAACCTGGCCTGTTCCGCACGACCCACCTCGGCCCGGTCGGGGGGGGGGGGGTGCCGGATATGGCCAGCGGGCCGAGCTGGGGGGGGGGGGGGGAGGATGCGGTCCCCCCCTTTGCCAGCGGACGCTGCGCTGGTCGCCGCGTCTTCCCCGGATCACGCGCGGCCGCTGGATCTGGTCTTTCCACCATTGCCACGGCAGCTCCGGACAGCGTTGCGCCAGGGTGCCGCTGCCTTTGGGTGTCCAGTCGGTGCCGACCACCGCTTTCGGCCGCCGGCACCGCCACGCCGGCGTGGCGCACCAACAGTGCCTTCTGCAGACCACCAGATGCTCTCTGGTGGTCCGGTTTGCCCGCCGTCTGCGCCTGCAGCTCTCCCAGGAAACGTAGATTACTGTGAAGGGTTCAAAACACTTTTGCAGCCCACTTAGTCATCTCCCATCAATCCCACACCAATAAACAAACTACGGAGGGTTGTCGGGCCGTGTTTGTTCAGCCCGCACCCTCCGTGTTAGGTGTTTTTAAAAGGAAATCATTAAAAGACATGCTTTAGACGATGATATATTTTATTCAAGGTAAAATATTCAAACACCATGAAATCAAAATACTCATGCATGAGGGGATAATTCACATATACTATATAAAAAAACACCCTACCTGGAAGAAGTCATCGAACGAGGATCGTCGCGGAGAAACGACGTTGCGGAAGACGACGTCACGGAAAGAGGCTCTGTATGTCATCGATGTTCGCCAGATGAAGGATGTGGAATCTCGCTTCCTTCGACACGGGAAGAAGATGGAAAGATGAGACGGCATTCTTCGTTGAAGATTCGGTGTTCTTCGCGTTCTTCAAGAAGGAAGAAGAAAATCTTCGAGGGTTCTCACCTCCACACAGTGAATCACCCCAATAAAATAAGAGTTGTCTTATTTAATTTGCACACAAACATGCCATCATCAATTTGAAATTCAAAATGAATTCATAAAATTAATTAACGCATGTTATCCAATTAATTAGGCATTTTATTGGCATGTATTTAATGTGGAAGAAAAACTACTTGAGTTGACTTGACATTAATATTAGGGAGGTGCGGGTGTGTTACACAAATAAATGCACGAGGGTGGTTTTAAGGGATTTGAAGGGGTGGGTCTTGTGTGGGACCCACTTCACTAATATCCTACCTAGTGGAGTTAGGATGTAGTGGTTCCCACTCCATCCACTATGCATAGGTTTAAACTACTTAGAATAGAAAATAAAAATTCATGCCCAAATTATATTTCTTTCCTTAGTTAACCCATTTTATTAATAACGTCACCTGAGTAAACGCAACTCTAGAAAAGGTGTTCCTAAGCAATTATCGGCGCTGCGATTCTATTGGTGCCCTTGGATTTCGATTCCGAGCACCGGTTCAAAAGTTAGAAAAACCTACTCGTTCGTTCACTGAACGTACCTGAGCTAAACATTGGAAATTGATTCCGGGCACACCGGGACTCGGAATCATGTGCCGTCAGAAACTGCGTACTTGTAAAATCCCAATGAAAATTAGGAAAAAACTTCTCCTGAAATTTATGGGTCTTTACATTTTATTTCATTAAAAACATATATATGAATAAATTATTTCATCAAAGACAATATAATAATAGTTATTATATCCAATAATTTATATAGATAATATATTATCAAAATAAAAAAATTGAAATCTTAATATTAATTCATAAAGATAGCATTAAATATAGTTATTTTTGTTTTTGAAAAATTCAAATTACATGGAAAAAAGATTTGATATAGTGTTTAATTAAATAATAATAATACAGAAAGTGAATATAAAATTGGTTTAATCAATAATCTATAAAATTGATCATTATTAAGGAGGTTTAACTACATATTGTTTTTGAGGAATCATTATTCAATCAACATAATAAGTAATATGAACCCATATTCCTTATTTGAAAAATTAACATAGGTATTTTTTAAATTATTGAAGTTTTATATATCACGTTCTGTTATATGGATGTGTACAGATTGAAAAAAATGTACAGAATACATAATGACTACAATATGGTGCATAAAAATATCAATTTATTCAAATAAAATATTTATACAACTCTTACCTAAATAGATATCTGGTCTATAAAAATTAAAAATAAGGGATTATATTTGTCAAGTCAATATGGTATTTCATTGTACATTATAAATTTAACACATAAAATTGGCCGGTCGTTTACCTGAAATATTGTTTTCATCCAAATTAATTTCCCTAACTTGTACTAGTATAGAGAGCATGTACGGGGTCAGTCGACAGTAAAGAAGTGGTGGCATTTTATGTTTCTTGAATTGAAGTCACTTACATGAAGATTATGAATTTAAATACATTTGGTTGGTTCATGGAATGGTTCTCAAAAGGAAACTAGTTTCATGAGCTTTTATAATTCACCAATGATTAAACTTGAAACTGAGGATTACTTAAAACCAAATTTTAATGAATTATGATGAAAATGTGTCGGGGCTGGACATGTGTGGGATGTTAAACCTTATTCCCTATTGTGTTGTATTGTTCATAATAACCCACATTTCTAGGTTTCATATGTGTCAGAACCCCCTTGATCTGGTGAGTTCTGATCAAGTCATTAGAAATCATTTCCTTGGTATGACAATTGACTTCTACTAACTCTAAATTTAGGAACCAACCCCTAGAAACGACAACGGCGTCCAATGGTCATGGATATTCTTGTTGTAATTCTCCCAAAGATCCCTAGAAACTCCATTCTTGGTCTGATATGGGGTTTCCAGTGAAATAAGACACGAAGGTGTTGGGTGAATTAGGTTACAGATTATGAACAAATACAAGAGTAAAGAAAATGGTTTTAGAGAACCCACATTTTTCCCAACCCCAACACAAGGGGGTTTAGCTACTCATGATCGAAAGAGTACGAAACTTACTAAAATGAATTAGGGAATTAATTATAACAACACCAGACGAAAAGCCATAAGTACCATCTTCCAAAAAAACCAAAAACAAGTTCCAAGAGAAAATGTTTCTCTTCTTCCTCCTACTTTTACTTTTTTCCAGACCCCCTCATTTCCCTTGGCTCACCCCCCAGGGACTCCCTAGTCAAAAAGGTAGTTTTCCTAGTTTTCCAAAAGCAATCATCAAAGGAAATCCTGGGTCATGGAGTTATTGGAAAGTGGTAAAGAAAAAGAAGAAGACTGCAGTGGTCTGCACGGTTTGGGTTCACGGTTTGGTAGACCTTTCTCCAGCCGTGCAGAAGCTTCTGTCTCAAATCCTTCAGCCACACTTTTTGGGTGCACGGTTTAGTAAACTGTGCACCAACTGTGTGGCAGATTCTGTCTTGAATCTTTGAACCCCATGGTTTTCTTGGATGGCCCGCATGGTTTGGTTAAGCCATGTGCCAACCGTGCAGGCCTTTCTGTTATTGGAATCTCCTATTGCGTGGTTTGCACACGGTTTGGATAACCGTGAGGCTACCATGCGGGTCATCTCTACCTTTTATATTACTAAAATTTCCATCCTTCATTTTAAGTGATTGATCTGAGTTACTCCCTTCCTGCATAATCAGAGGAAAAAGGGTCCTTATGCCTCCAATTTCCTTCTGAATATCCATACATCATAGAATCTATTCTTCATCCTTTGGTGGCTAAAAACCCTATCAAGATACATTAACATTGTAAAACTCATGTAAAAACCATCCAAAAAACCATTTTATATATATTAGATTAAGTGGAAATTCCCTATGCACAACAGTGCATCAAACTCCCCCACACTTGATTTGTTGTTTGTCCTAAAACAAAAGCATAGACAGTCATAACCAAGGGGTCACCAAAGAGACAGGTAGAAATATCACAGATTATACAAATTAGGTGAATATTAAACTTGAACTAATTACCGTTAAAAATTATAGCATTCATACTTCATGGCTTTCCATGTCTATGAAGTTTTCCAACAAAGTAGACTTAATCCAAAACAGTTAACCATTCATTTATAAATCAATTTTTTAATTAAAAGTGAGTTTTCCCTTCTTCATTCAAAAAGAGTTTGTACCTCCATTTTCATCTCGTTATACACCCAGATTAGCATAGCCCATGTTTTTTCATCACCAAATGGTGTGCTATAACTTTTATAGGTCACAGACCCTCATTGACTTGTGTCATTTGGCAAATGATGAAAGTTCATCAAAATTATTGGGCATGCCTTTTCATATCTCAAAATATTTTATTTTTCTTTGTAGTGGAGTGAGATACTAGCATAAAATCTGGCCCAATATGCTCATGTAAACACATGATGATAATGTTTGATCATGTCAAGAGTTCATTAAATTAAGACAGCGTAATATCCACTAGTGTGGCAACAACAATTCCCAAAACCTCACCTCTCCTTATGCACAATTCGACTTCCATTTTAAGGGGTTTCTCAAATCTAATTACTCCGTCACAAAAATCATCTTTAAACAGATTATTTTGCTAAATGATTGGATAAATTATCCTTTTCAAGTATTACAATGTTTATTCACATCACAAACTAGGTTTGAAAATCCAGACATATGAGCCATTTTCACGTATAATTGCCAAAATTCAATTTTAGCTAATGGTATAAATGCATGAAATCTATAACAGCCCTTTAGACACACCTATGAAAATATGCTACCCTAAATACTTGGAAAATCAATTGATCAACATGTGGGGCCAATTAAGGGTGCCCTCCCCCACACTAAAAACCGAGCATGGTCCCCTGTGAAGGTAATAATGTTGAGAAGGGTGGAAAAAGTAGCATGAAAAGGGAGGGACAAAGAATGAATGGAAAAAGTAAAAAGTGAAAAGATCCCCTGAATAATGGAAAGTGTGAAAAGTAGGTGGTGTGAAAGAGCCCTCCGAATAGAAAAGTGGCCGACGTGGAATTGATGAAACAAGTTTTAGCAAGACAAAAGAACCATACAAGTGAAGCAGGAAAAAGTATTACCAACAGCAAGAAAAGAAAAGCACAACACATAATTACACCAATGCAGTCAAAAAATATCACACCAGGTAAGACATTACAAGACAGTTCAAAGACTTAACAAAAGAAAGAATAAATGACATAGGAAACAGTAAGTCATCATGGAGCCGGTGGATTATCAAAGAAGGATCGAACGGCAGTGTCCTAGACTAGATAGATGGTAGGTAGAGGGAGGTCCATGAGATCAGTGGAAGCATAGGTAGAAGAAGTCCCACCCATCGAGGTACCAATGCCTGACATATAGAAAAAGGGTGGATGGTGGGGAACGACCTCAAACAGGGTGGGAGGCTAAAGATTAGCCAAGATACGGACCTCCACTTCAATGCGTGTATGCTTCAGCTGGAAGTGGAAAATCGAGTATTGGTCCTGCTACCATTTCCAGAAGAGGTCTGGGTCAGCATATGGTGTTCCCTGCATGGCTGGATAGGAAGGATAGGGTGGTTAAAATGGTGGGGTCATGGGATGGTGTGAGGTGGTGGCCAGAGAATCATGGGTCCCCTATGATGTGGAGTGGTGGGGAGCTATAGGCTCAGTAGGGTGATCCTCTACAACCGGGCCCGCTGGTTGAGGAGCAGCTGGTTCAGCCCTGGGAACTTCCCGCAGTCGGAGTCGGACACCATTGGGCTCCATCATTCTCATCTGGCAGAGCAGAGTGATATCAAAATTGGGTGATATCAGTAATTCCACAAACTCCACTTCATCATGCCTATGGTGTAGTCGATCCACCAAAAGTGTGATGAATGGGCCACCAAAAACACCCCCCTTGGGCTTGGCTAACATCTGCCGCAAATACTAGGTGAAGACTTAGGCAAGATTGATGGTCTTTACCATCACCATGGATTCCAAAATCAACAGGTCCCAAGTGATCATAGTGCCTAGGCTATCTGACCAGGACGTAAAGCAAGTGGTGATGATTCGATGAAGGACCTAGTGGATATGGTTAATAAATTTAGAGGCCTTGGTAGTCTGAGGGACGTATGGAGGCCTCGTGGCAACAGTAGACCCGAAATTCTGGGCTGGGGTGGGATCCCACTCAAGAGGTGTGAGGGAATACATATAACTCTGGATATACTCACATTCATATAATCCAATGAGGGTGGAAAATTCACTTAGTAGGAATTTGTACCTCTGGTTCATGAGACGAAAAGTGACATCATCGGCAGCCTCTATGGTAAAACCTTGGTCAGTTTCATTAAACTGCTCCCAACAATGGAAGGTGGCCCCAAATTCCAATACCATCTCTTTATTAATGGGTTGGTGAACCGCCAAGGCGTGAGTGAGATTTCCCCAAAAAATATACATTTGGAGTTCCTCTGTAATACGCAAGGATTCAAGGTGAGCCAGGGAAAACTCATGGTGAGGACTGAACTCATGTTCCAACAATGTGTGGTACCTCAAAATTTCCTCTTTTTTTTGTAAATTTGACCTGCATTCCATGTGCGGAGCTTGATCTGGAGGCTCGGTCTCTTTTGGAAGTAGATATTAGATGATAGGGTTGGGGTTTTTGGGCACCTACAATAAAAAAAAAACATACAACATATATACTATCATGAAAAGTAGAGATATCAAAATGAAATTTCCTAAGTGAAAAACGTACAAATCCTAAGGAAAATCCCATTTTTGAAGTTTATGTTTTGAAAACACATGTTCCTGGAAAATCATTGTTGCACGTGTGTCCAATGAAAAATTAGTGAAAAAACTAAAGAGAAGAGAGGGAGTGAATGTCCAAGAACAAAAAATAATAAAAGAAAAGAAAATGGTATTGGGGGAGGTTTCTTGGCTAAACCCTATGGAAAGAGAGGGGTAAAGAAAAGAAAAGAAAAAGAAAGAAAATAAGAAAGAAAGACAAAAAAGACGAATACCTTGGAGGTAATCCTAGCAAGAGGAGCTGGCTGGACGAGAGGAAAATGAAGGGAGGAAGAGGTGGGCAGAATGCACGGCCGGAGCAGGGGGAGCACACAAATAGAAGAGGGTGAAAAAGAAATCTATGTTTTATATAAAATTCTGGTTTTAAGTGGCCGCACGGTTTGGGAGCATGGTTTGTTAAACCGTGCGCTAATCATGAGGCAGCTACTGGATTGAGGGGTTCAGGGTGCATGGGTTCCTCACGTTTCAACATAATCGTGTTCCAACCATGCGCATGCCACTGTCTTGGGGGGTCCAAGGAGCACGGTCAGCCCATGGTTTGGAAAAAACCATGTGCCGTCTGTGTGGTTTGATTTTTGTGAATAAATTTTTGAATGTTGCACCCTTTTAAACAGTAAATACACTATTTTCATTAAAATATTTGTTCCCATTTTTATGTTAAAATAATTTTTATGATTTTAGATAGAATGTGTAAGACTCGAATTAACGACATTCTATATGATACCCCAACTTGGAGTGTGAATCCTACACAATAAGACACAAGAATAGAAAAAGCACACTTGCATGCAATCTTAAGCACACTCAAGCAAACAAAGAATTTGAATAGAATTTTTTTCCAAATACCAGGTTACCTCCTGGTCAGTGCTATGTTTTAAGTCTCCACCTAGACTTACCTAGGCCTTGAGCTACCCCAATTGCATGGTGGAAACTATGTCCACCATGTCTTTCATGCTAAAGTACAGTTTTAGGTGCTTCCCATTAACTTTAAACGTTTGACCATCCACACAAGCCACTTCCAATGCTCTATGGTGGAAATCAGTTATCACCATGAAGGGTCCAGACCAACCGGACTTCAACTTTCCTGGGAAAAACTTCAGATGAGGGTTAAAAAGTAAGACTTTATCACCTAGCCTGAAGGATTACCAGGAGATCATTGGGTCATGGACCACCTTTGTTTTCACTTTATACAGTGTGGAGTTCTCATAGTCCTCCCACCTTATCTCATCAGGCTCTGTTAGTTATAATTTTCTCTTTTCTTCTATAGCCTTGAGATCATAGTTAAGGGACCAATAGGCTTTATTCTCCATCTGCACCGGTAAGTGGCAGGGATTTCCATAGTTTAATTGAAAATGTGACATACCCGATGCTGTATTGAAAGCTGTTTGGTATGCCCATAACGCATCGTCCAATTTCATGGACCAATCCTTTCTTGATGTGCCTTCTGTTTTCTCGAGTATTTGATTCAACTCACGGTTTGACACCTCCACCTAACCACTAGATTATAGGTGGTAGGGAGTCCCTTGGTTTTACTTGACCCCATACTTTATGAGCACATTTCTCATTAGTGTACTGTCAAAATGAGTACTGCAGTCGCTAATCAACACCCACGGGGTCCCAAACTGACTGAATATATTTTTTTTGAGAAAATTTATGAGGACCTGAGCCATATTATGAGTCATTGATGATGCCTCCACCCATGTGAATATGTAATCAACACATACCATAATGTATGTGTGCACATAGTGTGGGGGAACAGACCCATAATGTCGATTCCCAACACATAAAAATTTCAACTTCATGTATCGGGTGTTGCGGCATCTCGGCATGATGGCTTACATTTCCCATCCATTGGCATCGATCATAGCAGGAGACAAATTGATGCGTGTCCTTATGCATGTTCATTCAGAAGAATCATGATTGTAAAACGTTTTCAACTATTCAATCCAACCCATGATGTCCTATTGCCGGAGAAGAGTGACAAAATTCTAAAATACTTTTAATTTCTTCATCTAGTATGCAATGGTAGATTAACCCATCACCACATGAGCGAAAAATCATGGGGTCCTCCCAGAAATACCACATTACCTCCTACAAAAAATGCTTCCTCTGTTGGAATGTTAAGTCTAAGTGGACAACTCCTGTGTCTATGTTTTTTTCAAGATAGTCGAACCATGGCCGAGGTGGAACTCCGATGCAAAATAGTTTCTCATCATGAAAGTCTTCACTGATATTCAGTCCTCCTATCTCTCTATGTGTGGCAGTTCCAGTCGGGATAGGTGATCAGCCAAAACATTCTCGCTACCCTTTTGTCCTTTATTTCCAATTCAAACTCTTGGAGGATCCACACCCAACTGATGAGTCGGGGTTTGGTGTCCTTCTTGTTCAAAAATAATTTATTGTAGCATGGTATGTGTAGAGCATAACATTAGAAAGCACTAATTTTGAGTAGAATCTGACGAATGAAAAAAAGACAGCCATGACCTCTTTCTTGGTGGTGCTGTAATTTAGTTGCGCCTCATTTAATGCTTGGCTGGCATAATAGATCTGTCTGAAAATACGAACAAGCCATTGTCCCAGCACTGCCCCGACAACCTAATCGCTTGAGTTGCACATAAGCTCAAACTGCTCCTCTCAATTTGGAGTGATCATGATGGGTGCAGCAACCAATTTTTCCTTCAGAATTTGGAAGGTTGAGACACATATATCATCAAACTCAAAAATTGCATCTTTGGATAGTATTTTAGTTAAGGGATGAGATATCTTGGATAATTCGTGGACGAATCATCAAGAAAAACCCACATTCCCCAAAAATATCTGAATCACTCGGACTGATGTGTTAATGGGAAGCTGTGAGAAAATTTCAATTTTAGACGGATCCACCTGAATTCCTTTCATTGAGATCCTATGGCATAAAACGATTCTGTGTTGCACTATAAAGTGGCACTTCTCCCTATTCAAAACCAGAATGGTATGCTCACATCGCTCAAGAACTAGCTCCAGATTTGTCAAACATGTGTTAAATGACTTCCCGTATACCGAGATGTCATCCATGAAGACCTATATAATATGCTCCTCCATATCATGGAAGATGGATAAAATGAACCTTTGAAAGGTGGCTGGTACATTGCACATTCTGAATGAAATTCGGTAGTAGGCGAAGGTCCCATAAGGACAAGTAATGGTACTCTTCTCCTGATCCTCCAGAGTGATAAAAATCTGTTTATATCCTGAATAAAAATATCAGAAATAGTAAAATTCATGCCCCTCCAATCATTCAAGAATCTGATCCATAAATGGGAGAGGGAATTGATCCATCCTAGTTGCATCATTTAACTTCTGGTAATCGACACAAACCCTCAATCCCGTAACTATCCTGGTCGGGATTAGCTCATTTTTTTCAATGGTGACGACCGTGATGCCTCCCTTTTTAGGCACCACCTAGAGAGGCCTCACCCACAGGCTGTCCGAGATGGGGTATATAATACCAGCATCGAGTAATTTGATCACCTCCTTCTTGAAATCTTCTTTCATGGGGGGTTTCGTATTTGATTTGGTTGACGAGATGCTTCTTCCCATTCCTCCATAAGTACCTTGTGGGTGCAGATAGTGGGGCTTATTTTCTTAAGGTCATCAACTGTCTAGCTGATGGCCTATTTTCACCATCAAATTACTTGTAGAAGAGCCTATTCTTGATCTTTTAAGGGTGATGCATTTAAGATCATGGGCAATGTATGTTCCTCTCAAAAATAACCATAAATCAACGAGGAAGGGAGAGGTTTCAACTTGATCTGGGGAGCCTTGAGAATGGACGATACGATGGGATCAACCTCGGCTCACTCTAACAAATCTGGAACAATTTCCCTTGGCCAGTAATGGCCACCTTGGCCTTCAATGAAGCTTACCTCCTCCCAGTTCTTCTTAAGGTGGTCGTCCTACAAAATGAATTATTTGCTGAAAGAGTAAGATTGCATATCATCTTCATCTAGGCTGAAGCACCCAACCATTGTTGTCAAAGCAGAACAATCCTCTTTCTCCATTAGTGAAACTTGTTTAACTGCCTTTAAGAAGTTATAAGAAACCTTATCATCTCCAACACGGATTATCAGCTCACCTTGGCGCACATCAATTAACACCTTCCTAATTTCCAGTAAGGGTCTTCCAAGGATTAGGTATTCCTCTTGGCCTTCTTCTATATCGAGGATAATAAAATCTACTGACAGAATCAACTTCCCCACATTAACTAATATGTCTTCCAACATCCCCCTAGGGTATTTAAAATAATGATTGGCTATTTGGAGTGCCACTCGGGTTAGCTTGAGATCTTTCGGCCCTAGCTTCATGAATACCCCAAATGCCATTAGATTAACACTCGCCCCCAAATCACAATGAGATTTTCCAAACTCTCAAGCCCCGATAGTACATGGGATATTAAAGCCTCCTGGATCTTGGATCATAGGAGGGAGAGTATGTTGGACAACTGCTGAGCATTCCTTGGTTAAGGGAATGGTGCCCAAGTATTCTATTTTCCTTTTGTTTGAAAGTATTTCATTCATAAACTTCATGTAGGTGGGCATTTGACTTAATGCCTCAGCAAAGGGGATGTTGATATAAAGCTTCCAGAAGACTTCCATAAATTTAGTAAATTGTTAGTCCAGCTTCTGTTGTTTCATTCTCACTGGAAATGGAAAGGGTAGATCATATGATTTGATCACTTATTTGCCCTTATCCTGTGGGACTTCCAGTTCTTTATCCTTCGCATGTCTTGGGAAAGATTCCTCACCTACAACTTCTCCACCGGAGGATGTGGACTGCTTTTATGTTGGGGCACCCTGACTCATAATGACCTTTGGCGTCAGCTCCTTCCAGCTGCATAGAGTAACAACATTTGCCTCGACCCGTGGATTTTTCTCTATGCTGCTATGAAGTGCACCGTGATATCTATGGGGAAGCTAATTGGAAAGCTGTCCAATCTGGTTCTTGAGACTTCGGATTGACACCTCCTAGTTTTGAAATCATGTCTTAGCATTTGTTATGAATTTGGACATCATTTCCACCATCCTTGAGGGAGTTTCCTTCTAAGTATGTTGGGCGACTTGTGGGGGGTGGCCATATTAATGGTTGAGAAAGACGAGGGTTTTGAAATGCTTTTTTCTGATATGTGCCCTGTTGAAATTGGTTACTCTATTTCTGCCTCGAGTACTGATTTTGGAACTGTTGTTGCTCCTAACTAGGTGGTCGTTGTGGTCGGGGCTGAGGATTCTGTTGTTTCTGCCCCCAACCTGTATTTTGATTTTCCATCCACCCCTCGATCTAGTATTGAGGGTAGCTATTGGATCCCCTGTTCTGCACTACATAATAGACCTCACTGGTTGAAGCTCCGGCATTGTCCCCTGGGCACTCACCCATGGTAAGGTTGTCACAACAATTACCACACGCTGGTGGACTGACCATTTGAACTTGATATGGATGCTTGAGATTCAGGGCGTCAATTTTATTTGAGACAACATTGAGTTTATCCGAAAGCATAGTGGTGGCATCAATATTATGCATTCCCCTTTTTTGAGTACCTCTTTCAGAATGCTACTGAAAGCTATTGGCTGACATGTATTCTAAAAATTCAAACAGATCTTCAGGGGACTTCCTCATGACTGTCCCTTCAGCAGCTGCATCAACCATGGACTTTGTGTTAGTAGTGAGACCACTATATAACATCTGAACATGCATCCACAATGGCATTCCATGGAGTGGGAACATCCTCAGCATCTCCTTAAATCTTTCCCATGACTCATACAACAATTCCGAGTCATGCTGCTAAAAGTTATGAATTTCATTTCATAAAGTGACCATCTTTGTGGGAGGGAAATATTTGGATAAAAAGGAATGGGCCAAGACACCCATGTAAGAATGAATCTCTGAGGGAGCCCCTTAATCCAGTCCTTCTCCTTATCTATTAATGAGAATTGAAACAGCCTTAGGCGGATTGCATCCTCGGATACTCCATGATACTGGAATGTGTCACCAATCTCCAAAAAGTTAGAGAGGTGATAATTGGGGTCTTCTCTTGGAAAACCACCAAACAACATAGTATTTTGGATTAACTGCATTATCACCATCCTGATTTCAAAATGTTGGGCCTGCACCGGTGGTCTAACTAATCCAGTGTCCACTCCCTGAATGGATGGCAGTCCATATCCCATAAGAGTTTGGGGTGGCGGCACCGGTTCCTGAGGTGCCTGAGGAATAAACTGTTGTTGCTCCCATGGATAGTAAACTTGTGGGTTATGAGGCATATTGGGAGGATTCTTCCACGGAATATATTGTCTCTACGGTGGCTGCACGAACCCCGACGCATATTGAGTAGGTGGCCGCTTTTGGTTCCTCAGCCAGTATTCTATATAATCCCCCGGTAGATTCAGATGATTCTCATCCTTACCACCTAGTGGTGGATTCCCTTCAATAACAAATGGCTTCCCAATGACTTGGACAGCCCCCGGTTCTTCCTCCTGATGTGCCACGGGATCATATGCGTTGTTTTCACCCATAAGTGCATGATGTCACCTAGACAACGTTCTTTCTATTTCAAGGTCTATCAGGTGTAACTCCGTTGACTCGACAATCTAGGAACAAGTGACTCAGCCAGTCATATATTATATGCCTGCGCAACACAAACAAAACACCCAACATAAAAGGATAAAAAATAATGGAAAACAGATATAAGATGAAGAAAAGAATTTTTGTTTGTTTTTTTTAGATTTTTTTTAAATTTTTATTTTCACTACATAATTCCAATTCAATTGACAAAAACAACAACTGACTCCTTAGCAATGACACCAAAATTTGGTTGGTCGTTTACCTGAATAATTTTTTCAGCCCAATTAATATACCTAACATGTACTATTATTGAGAGCAAGTACGGGGTCCGTCCACAAGGAAGCAGTTGTGGCATTTTATGTTTCTCGAATTAAAGTCACTTACGTGAAGATGCTGAATTTAAATACAGTTGGTTGGTTCATGGAACAGATCTCAAAAGGTAACTAGTTACTTGAGCTTTTGTAATTCACTACCGATTAAACATGAAACTGAAGATTACTTAAAACCAAATTTAAAATAATAATTATGAAAATGTGTCAGGGATGGACATGTGTGGGACGTTAAACCTTATTCCCTAGTGTGATGTATTGTTCATAATAACCCACATTTTTTTGTTTTATATGTGTCGTAACTCCCTTGTTCCGGTGAGTTCCAATCAGGCCATTAGAAATCAATTCCTTGGTCTGGAAATTGAGTTCTACTAACTCTAAATTTAGGAAACACCTTCTAGAAATGACAATGTTATCCAATGGTAATGGATATTCCTGTCGTAATTCTCCCAAAGATCCCGAAAAACTCCATTCGTGGTCTGATATTGGGTTTCCAGCAAAATAAGACACTAAGGTGTTGGGAGAATTAGGTGAGAGATTATGAACAAATACAAGAGTAGAGAAAATGTTTATAGTGAGCCCACATTTTTTCTAGCCCCAACACAAGGGGCATTTAGCTACTCATAATCAAAAGAGTAAAATACTTACTGAAATGTATCAGGGAAATCATTATAACAACACTAGAAGAAAAGTAATAAATACCATTTTCTAAACAAAAAACAAAAAACAAGTTCCTAGAGAAAAATTTTCTCTTCTTCATCCTCCTCTTCCATTTTTTCAGCCACCCCCTTTTCCCTTGGCTCTCCCCCCAGTGTCTCCCCAATCAAAAAGGGACTTTTCCCAGTTTTCCAAAATGAAGCATCAAATTAAATCCCGAGTCAACGAGTTGTTGGATAGTGGTAAAGCAAAAGAAGAAGACTGTAGTGGCCTGCATTGTTTGGGTGAATGGTTTGGTAGACCGTGAACCAGTCGTGCAGAAGCTTATGTCTCAAATCCTTCATCCACACCATTTGGGTGCAAGGTTTTGTAAAACATGCGCCAATCATGCAACAACTTATCTCTAGAATTATAGAACCGCACGTCTTTCTTGGATGGCCCACATGGTTTGGTTAAGCCGTGGGCCAACTGTGCGGGCCTTTCTGTCATTGTAATCTCCTCCCGCACGGTTTGCACACGGTTTAGATAACCGCACAGCTACTGTGCATGTCATCTATTCCTTTGATATTCCTCAAATTTTCATCCTTCATGTCAGGTGTTTGATCCGACTGAATCCCTTCCAGCATAATTAGGGAAAAAGGGTCCTTATGCCTCCAATTCCCTTTTGAATCTCAAAACATCATAGAATCCATTATTTATACTTTGGTGGCCGAAAAACCTATCATGATACATTAACATTGTGAAACTCGTGTAAAAACTGTCCAAAAAACCATTTTATATATATTAGATCAAGTTGAAATTTTCTATGACCAACAGTGCATCAAAAACCTATAATCAAATACATATTAACTTCAATATTTTCAAATATTAAATAACTTAATAATATATTAGAATTTCAATATGTCAGGAATGTTGCATTTATATAATGATATAAACTATATAATGCTTTTCATGAATTTTTATGCAAGAAACTTAATACCTATACTACACCCCGAATATTTTTTTAATGAGTTATATCATTTTGTTGAAAAAATAAATAATTTTTACATTTCATAGTAAATAATATAATTTTTACTTTCAATTTAATGTAAGGAATACAAAATGGGTACAATATAAAACATAAATATTTCAAAAACTAAATACAATAAGATGGATTATATAAAATACAAAAATATTAGAATGCAACTTATATTTTTAATTTGTTATCTAAAACTTATATTTAAAAAAATTCTAACATGGCCCATTTGAAATAAAACATAAAGTAAAAATATATTATAAATGTATAATTTTTAAATTGTATTTATGTAATTTTTTCTATAATAGGTATGTAATTAGTGTAATCACTAAACTACACTCATGATATTTATTAAATAATTGAAAACTTTTTTTTATAAAATACAAAAGCAGAATATGTCATAGTTAATTTTATGAATCATATAAAGATAAACTAAGATATAATGAATGTTTTGGAGTTTGTGCTCAAGAACCACCTTATTTATACTTTACTATTAAATGTATTCAATGTTTTTGAATACTTATAAAATTATTATCATATAATTATTGGTTTTCTTCATAACATAGTTTGTGATAATGTCCTAATAGTATTTGTCACACTAAAATGTCATAGTAGTTTTTCACTATGATGAGAACCCTAAAGTTCTATGGAACTATTCTTAAATATATGTTCTATAGCTGGATTATATCATTTGATGGAAAAAATGATACATGCTACCATGGGTGGAGACTCATAGAAATTTGAGGAACATTGTCATGGTGTATTCCCTTGGTAATTTCAAGTAGGATATTGTGAGACCGGACCCACCAGAAGGAAATCCACATTTATATGTTTCATTTGATGATCCATTTTGTGGATATGTATGTTGGTAAATTAAATTTATGATTATTATTAATGATTATTATGAATCACATACAATTATGTATTGATGAAAACAATGATGTTAGATGTTTGTAGTGAGGTAGGATTTGTTTTGTTGTGTAATGATTAATATTTCATTAATGAATAATGCAAGAAAGGAATTCTCCCATCTATTTTTTAATAGATTTTGATATTATATATCTTTTTATGGATGTATTATAGCCTAAATAAATCCATCTCTGTGGTATTCTATAAGAAATTTATATTTAATGAAAGTCAAAGAAATAGAAATCAAGAACATAGGTTGATGGAACGATCATGAAACCTGTTAGATATGAGATATCATTATAAAGAGATAATATTGCATAGTTAGTGTCTGTATGAGGTAACATGTCATTCTGGCATTAACTTATTTATCTTAGGGTGTATTAGCGCATTACGTGATGCTAACCTTGGACTTTAGGATGCTTCACCTATTTCCAATGAAAATGTAACCTTGAGGGTCACAAAATAATTGTGTCAAGAATCTCAGTTAAATAATATATTATTATTTATTATTTTACAAGTTGAAGAAATTGTTTTCCCTCACATGGTTTTATAATTATTCATGTTTTCCTGATCGAATATATTTTAACATTAGTTATTTGATAGAATATAATTTGAGTAGAATATTAAATAAATATTTATTTTTTATTTTACTGAATATAGTATTTATTTATTTATTGGGGAATAATGTAGTGACATAAATATAATAAATAAATAGTCATTATTCAAGGCTCGATAAATATTGTGGAGGAATGGTCCATCGAGTTTAATTGTCCGGTGAAAAAATATTAAATATTGAATATTATTTGATTAAATAATATTAAATTTTTATTCTCAAGTAAAGTTAATTTTGATAAATAATAATAATAAAATTATTTTATATGGGGTTTTTACTAGGATTACATAAAAAATTAATATCACTTTTGAAATTATTTAATTTATCCATAGTAATATCTAAACCGAGTTATGTAATTTTATCAAAAATCCAATTATTTTTTCTGGGTTGTGCACAATGGAATTGGAGAATCCTCTCAAGACCAAGAGGGAACCCTTCTATAAAAATAGTCCTAAGAAAAAAGAAGAACCTTACAACACCATATCAAGGAGAATGATTTTTTAATTGATTCTCATAACAATCAGAATAGGATGACACAAGGGAAAGGATATGCCCTGTTAGCACCAAGAGATTCATTTTCTAGTGTCTGGAGATTTGTGGAACATGTTTGTATCACCACTAGAGGGAATCTACATTTGATTCCTATAACACAAGGATGGTACATCACATATCTATTTCTAGATGCATCAATGAAGAAATAATTTCAACAAACTTAATTCTTTATTTATTTAAATTAATTATAAATAATATGTGATTATCCTCCCTTTGGTTCAAGTGTGATTTTCCTTGTCTTATTTCATTGATCCAATTCTGTAGATCATGACATTAATCGATATGTATATCTTAGATTGTTAAAAATAATGAAAAAACATAGTGTTGGGTACCACATATGGAATGATTCCAATGTTCTAAAAACCTACAACACATATTAGAGTATTGACATAATTATTTTTATCTATTTAAATATCATTAGTGATTTACGAATTTTAATTTTTTTTCTCAATTCAATTTTAATCATTATTTTAATACAAATCATGAGATCTGATACTTCCTCTATTTCATGAATATCTAATCGAGAAAATCAATTTTAAGACTAAAAAAAATCAAGAATCTCATATGGAGGTTCCAAGGATTCTGACCAGATAACACAGGATTATACACCGTGTAATTGGAATTACACACCCTGCACTTTTGGATAATGAACAAGAATTTAATTCGGAAATTACACAAACCATGTGCATTGAATACACACTGTGTAGTTAATTCTTACACCAAGTGTTGACCGGGACATGGTGGCACACGATCAACTTGTGTACACACTATATAGCCCATGCAAACATCGTGTAATCCCTTTGAGTAACAGACATGTTGTATATTACCATACATGGCCCACCTGAATGGTGACCGTGTAATTTGGAGATCACATGGGATGTTACCCATTGGACATGTTTTGTAATCCAGTTTCTAAGGTATGATTCACATGCATAATCCCTCAGGATGTACCTCAAATAGACAGTGAGAGATGTACACACCACGTATCTTGGATTCACATGATGTGTACTTATACCAAACTAATAATATTTAAAATTTATTTATTTTACTATGTAAACATTGAGACATGTACTTGTGTGTGGTCATAATTACATGACACACAATGTTATATGTTTTAACATATGATAATATATAAATTTTTAATTAATATCAGTGTAATATTGAGATTTTCATATCATGCATGATTCGTATTACTAGTGGTTAATCTATGTACATTCAAGAATAGCATGTGACCTAAAAATCTTGTAATTCATGTAATCATCTATGAATTACACAGCGTGTAAGTACGTTATAAGTCATTTATTTCATATGTTACAAGAGTACAATGTTATGTGAGTATAATATATGTTTGGTAGAATTATATAAGTAATTTCCATGTTGCCTCTTTGTTATATTTACGTACAAAATTAATTTTAAATTAATTTATTTAATTTGTTTAAAACATTAATGGATGATAATCTCTACGAAATTCCGATGATAATTAAGATAAAATAATTTATTAATTAAAGATAGAAATTAATTGATTCAAGTGAGATTTATCTTAAATATTAACAATTATGAATTTATTTATAGTTTTATTAAATTCATAATTATTTTCATGCATTTGGGTGATCATGAGCTAGAACATACCTTTGTACGTGATTGGTTTCATTTGAATTATTATTAAATTAAACCGTTCGAATTCATGCCTTCTCTCCTCTTATTATGTAGGTCCTATGTGCCCATGGTTTCTTTAGGTATACCCTTTTCCACTACCGACATGTGAGTAAAATAATATGTTATGGATGGAGATCCCAAGAAAGTTGAGGTGGTTCAAGTTTTGAGTTGAGTTGAAACAAATCCAAAAGATATACATTGGTGGACATGTGGAAAGTTGTGAACACGAACCTTGATTAGTTCAAGGTGTTTTTCCCCTAGGATAACATTTAATTATCAACCAATAGATAAACAAACCATAAGTGTAATCTCATGATCATACCATTTTTCATTTCATTTAAATCTAGTTTCCTAGTTATTTCATTTTGGATTTTTTTTGTGATCACATAATTAATAAAATTAATAATCATGCAATATAGAACTAAAATAAATTGTCTTATGTGTAAATATTATCTATGACTTGGTTAATGAATTCTGTAAATCCACTTAATATTTACAATAATGTGATAAAGAAAATAATTTTAAATTTATGCATAAAAGATAAATAACCCCAATTATATATATTAAGTAGGTATATACGTCCACAACATCAGTTAAAATCAAACCATAGTGAAAAGTTCTTAAAAAACAAAATTTTGGGTGGTTTTAATTATTTGGAAATTATAACTTGATGTTTTGGGTTGACATAACTTATTTAACATAAGGGTTGACTGCCAAAGCAGGACTTAGTGCAATTGAGAGGAAAGTTTTAAGGAACTATAAATTAATAATTTCAATATTGGTGAGTCCACTTACCAGATCAAGGAGCTATGAGTTAATACAGTTGGAATTTATAATTCCTACCTAAAACAATTTGAGTTGTTTGACCAACCAATGTTGGGGTAGTGATAAGGGGAATAAAGATTCCTTCCACTAGAATATCAAAGAAACATGATATTTTTATTCCAATGGTGAGGGAAATTTGGTTCCAATAAAATAGTGGAATATTAATAAATATATTATTTATTTATATGTCAAAATGTTATCAGATATAGTACTTAAATTATTTTTATCTTATTTGTAGAAACAAAAATAAAAATGAGAAACAAATATCACAGTAATCCAAACATGATAAGGAAAACCTTCCCACATGAACAAATTTCCAAGAATGGAAAAGGTGCCTACGTGTCATCTTTCACCATGAAATGAAATTATATGTGCTATAAGAACCTTTTACAGTTGTTTTGGGTAATGTGTAAAGTGATGAACAATTGTCTCTATATGATTAACATTTTAATGATGCTAAAAAAATTAAAAGATTCATGTTATTATTCATGTCCAATTAGATTTTAAAAAACATGAGGAAATGGATGTGTATAACATGATGTCTAACCTTTGGGATCTTTATCAAGAGAAGGTGAGACAAGAGAGGTATGAGATATCCAATACATTGTTTGAAAATAAGATTGGAGAGTCTTTTCTAGAAGGGCCTCATGTAGCCATGCTTATTATCCACATTAAATGTGTAAACACCTTAGGGATTAAATTCCTGGATCAGTTGAATACAGATCTTATACTTTAATCACATCCCAATAACTTCTCTAGTTTTATTGTCAATTACAATATGATAAAATAATGAGAAGATTATTTTAGAACATCTCACTTTAATTCACCAACTGTATAAGGACACGGGGAATGATAAACCCATGGTCCTTATAGTGAATATGAAATGGAAGAAAAAGGAAAAGGGTCCCAAGACCTATAAACATTATAAATATCCCAGGAACCATACTTAATAGAAGAGTAAGATCTAAATTATGGGCAAGGAAAAGGAGGATGTATGTTTTGTATGTTGAAAGTCATACCATTGGAAGAGAAACTCTAATTAGAAGCTAGGTGAAGCTAAATTTGTGTTTGTTATCAAGTGTAATATTTCAATATCTACACATTGGGTATTAGATACAACTTATGTTTTTCACATATGTATCCAAATGCAGGAACTATGTTGATTCTGAATGATTTCCAGAGGAGAGGTCGATCTGAGAGCTATCAACGGTGTAGGGCTGGCTACTTTGGCCATTAGTGACTACCACCATTCATTGAAAACGAGAATGATTTTTTTTAAATATTGTTATTATGTAACTATGATTTCCAAGAACATAATTTCTGTATCATTCTTATATAATGATGGGTTTATTTTCATGTTTTGAAAGAAAAGATATTTGTTCTACATGAAAACATATGTTATGGGATGACACATTTTAATAATGGTCTTTATTTTTTAAATTATGAAAACTAAGTGTTAGAAATTGATAACGAATCATGTTCACATTAACCATAGAAAACTTAAACTTGGAATCACCATCTTGGACATGTAAATGAGAATCATTTAACTATGATCTATGAAGATGTTTTTTTATAATCATATGAGCTAAAATCATATAAAATATATAATTATTGTTTACAAAGAAAAATTATTGAACCACCATTTTTTGGATAGGGTTAAACGTTTATAGAGCTTCTAGGGTTTTTACACACTAATGTTTGTGGACAGTTTCTATTAGAAGACAGAGGTGGATATTCTTACATTATATCTTTTACTGTTGATTTGAGTAGATATTTATATATCTAATTGACGAGGGATAAGTACGAGTCCATTTATAAATTCAAATAATTCATGAATGGTGTAGCGAATCAATATGGAATATAGATAAAGAATCATCGATCCGATTGATGTGGTGAATATATTAACCAATAGTTCATCAAATTTTATGGGAGTGTGGGATTCTTTCTAAACTCACTTCACCTTACGCACCAAAGTGGAATGTTGTTTCTAAAAGGAGGAACAATACCCTGTTAGGCATGTTATGGTCAATGATGAGTCATACTGATATTTCACTATCCTTTTGGGGATTTAAATTACCAAATGTGGAATACAAATTAAATTGAGTTCCAAATAAAGCATAAAACGCAGTCCCCTATGATTTATGGAGTGGAAAGAAACATGTTTTTTCATATACATGTGTATGGGGTTGTGAGGAATTCATTAAAGCCTTATCAATAAAAAAATAGCACCTCAGGGCACAATGTATATATTTATAGTGTATCCCATGGAAACAAAGGGATACTACCTATAAAACCCTTTAGATAGGAATGAGAGGGAAAAACTATTCAAAAAGGATAGTGGGAGATGAATAACATTGATGAAGTTGATACGCAAGACACACCAGAGTTAGAACATGAACAGATTCCATATGTCCCCATGTAAGAAGTATTTCCGGAAACACAAGTACTATATAGGAGAATAAGAGAGGTAAGAGAACTAGAAAAATATAGTTTTATAATAACCAAAGATAGTGAATAATTATTGGTTGACAATGAAGAACCTCTATAGTACAAGGAGGTAGTATAGAGATCAGAAGTTGTGAGTTAGAAAGAAGCCATTAATTCTAAATTTGATTCCATGTATCAGAACCAAGTCTGGGTTTTGGTAGACTCACCAGCTGATGTGAAGCCCATTGGATGAAAATTGGAATTCAATAGGAAAATCTACATGGAAGGTAAATTAAATACCCATAAATAATGGCCAGTGACTACAGTTATTAAACATCGTTAAGGAATTTAGTATGATTAAACCTTTTCGCCCGTTTCTATGTTAAAATCCATCAGAATTATACTTTCTATAGTAGCTTACCATGACTATGAGATTTGGAAAATGGATTTCAAAACTACATTCATTAATGTAAACCTTTAGGAAGATTTATATATGACCCAAGTAGAAGGGTTTGTCACTAGAGGTGATTCGAAAAGTATTTTCATGTTACAGAGATACATTTATGGATTAAAGAAAGAATCCTGGTCATGGATGACTTGATTCCATGAATCCATCATGAAATTTGGTTTCATTGATAAAAAATTTGAGTTGTGTTTTTAAAAGATGTTTAGTGGGATTTTGTTCATTAGACTAGTAGTATAGGTTTTTGAAATATTAGTTAATAGAAAGAAAATATTGGTCTTGTAGTTAGTTAAGGACTACTTAGATAATGTTTATCCATAAAGGATATAGATGAAGAAACCAATACTCTAGGGGTCAAGGTCATTCATGATTGATCAAAGTGGTTACTTGGTCTATGTCAAAGTACATATATTAAATTGATATTAAAATGATTTAGTATGGAACAATCCAATAGGGTATTGGTTCCAGTGTAACATGGTTTATATCATTCTATGAAAATGTGTCCTCAGACATATCATGAGAAATAGATAATGAGTAAGATCTCATATGATTCAGCCATAGGATCAATCATGTATTCAGTGTTATGTAGTAGACATGATGTTTCATATGCATTGATCATGGTAGACAGATATCAAGAATACCCAGGAGAACAACATTGGACTTCTATTAATGATATCCTTAATTATTCAAGAAGATCTAAGGATATATTACAGGTGTATGGAGGAGAAGAGAAGATTTTCATTAGGGATTATATTGATTCTAGTTTTGAAATATATTATAATGATCTACTGTCACCATATGGATAAGGTTTTAGTCTTAATGGAGGTTCTATGAGCCGAAATATTTCAACGAATCCAGTTGTCACTAATTCAATAGTTGAGTCCGAGTATATAGTGGATTTAGATGCATCCAAGGAATCCATTTGGATTCGAATCTTTGTATAGGATCTCTTTGTGGTACCTAGTAGTAAAGACCCTATCACATTTTATTGTGATAATACAATGCAACTAGCTCTTGAAAAAGAGATACGGTCATGAAAATGTATAATGTTTGTACACCAGAAGTATCACCTCTTGAGAGATTCTTATCAAAGGGGCGACGTTGTAGTAAGTAGAGTACCCAGAGAAAAGAATATGGACGAATCCTAAACTAAAGTTTTATCTTAGCAGGAGAATTAGTATCATGTGATAGAAAGTGTAACACCCCAAGAGTTTATAGTATGTTATTTCTTCAAAGTAATTCAACAACTTTCACTACACGCAACACCGAGTTCGAGCGCAACATGACTTTGCAAACAAGTCGTTCAAAAGCGGTTATGAATAGTATTAACTGAATTTTGAACTTTGTATAATCCTTATAATTTTATAATCCATATTATGAGTTTCTTATAGATAATGTAAGAACAAATTCATTTTTTCAGATAAAAGAAGTATTTTTTAAAAAAATGAAATTTTACCTCCTTTTAATGGAGAACTTTTTTTAAATCCAATATTTGAAATTTTTATATATTCAATTTGACAAGATAAACTTATTCTTTAGAATCTGGACATAAAAATTTAGTTTCAATAAATTTTTGGTATTTTTTTTTGATAACATTCATATTTGGGTAAATATTGAAAAACACATTTTTTAACTGAAAATAACTTTTTTAGTCAAAATAATTTATAGTGTTTTGTTATAAATTCTAATGATTTGGAAGTATAATTAGATTATAATTTTACCATTTAATCCAATGATGGTCATTGTAAGTAATTTCACTTTGAAATAGGATATAAACATGTGTCAATATTTTGATAGTAATTATTTCTTAAACATACGCTTTTAGGTTTTGACAACGGGAATTAATTTTAAATTAAATAACGAAATTTATATTTTTTAATTTGGTAAAATATAATTCATTTTTGAATTCTTAATATCAAAATTATCCTATGGTGAACTTTTGGTATTTTTCTGAAAACATTCAATTTTTGATGAATAGTGAAAAATACTGCGTTATCGGTTAAAACCAACTTTTTATTTAAATAATTAGTTATTTTATTTAAATATATATTGGGTAAAAATAGATACATAATACCTATATTAGTTCAATTCAATTAATTGGAGTCATTTTACAAAAAGTTTAGATATATAAAATTTTATTGAACTTTTTACAGTCTATTGCCCACCTCCTAGGAGCATTTACAAATTTGCATTAAAGATAATTTTACCTCTTCTGTGAGTGGAATTTATAATCACCAATAGACACAGTTGATATTAGTAAGTAAAATGTGGTTCAATATGATATAAAATATTTTTTTTTGGTGATTAGTAACTTTTGAATTTTATTTACCACGGTTTAAGGTAAATAGGGTAATTAAAGGTAAAATGATATTATTATTACCCTAACACTTTTCATAATTCTATTGGATGAGTTTATTTCGACAAAAAAACCCTTAGTATTAATATATGATCCTATAGGTCCACTTGGACTAGATTATTAAATTTATTATTATTTTATTTAAAGAATAGTTAAAAGAGTTAAAATCAAAGTTTAATAAGTAAAACATTTTTAAAATAGGGTAATACATAAGATAATTTCGACTATAAATATTTATTATAAATATAAATATATTTTCTACATTTTGGTATTTTATTTATAATTTTTAGAAATTATTTAATTAAATTAATTAATGAAACAACGATGATACAATAATTACCTTCTTAATGAAATATTAAAACAATTAATATTATAAGTATCAAAATATATCTAATTTGAGACTTTTAATGAATTCAAATAATTTTATAGGTTAATATGACGTGTTTTTATTTATTAAATAATTGTTTTTCAATGTATTAAAGCTTTTATGAATTTATGAAAAACAAAATACCAAATAGTGTCAAAATTGAGATAAAAGAGTTTTTAAAACAAATATTATATTATTAGTTGATATTCTATTCCAAAAAATCTAAGGATCTGAAAAAGGTCTTAAAAAATATTATATATGTCATTAATGAACCACTTGAGGTTTTCTTGGAAGTTTATTGTATGTTTATTAACCATATAGTGTAAGAATACAAGAAAACACGGTAAAAGTTAAATTATTTTATTTAGAGTTAAATCTAAAAGATAAGGTTAAAATGGTAACTTAAACAAGTATAAAATATATTAGTTGTGAGTATTCAGAACCATAACCACTTTATATTAGAAAATTTTCAGTTTTGTGTCATTATAAACATATTATAATTTTATTATAAAATAATATTTCAATATTTTCCTAAGGTTCCCCTCACCTCTCTTATAAAAGGGCACTCTTCATTCTCTCAAATTCACACCGTAAAAGCCGTTTGGATCAGCCAAACCCTGACCAAATATCCTATAAAATATCCTAATTTAATCATAGAGTCCTTACTTTAGTCAGAAAGCCATCCACGGAGCCCTTTCAATCAAATCAATAGGAAGAACCCGAAGAAGAGGTAAACATTTCATCACCTCTTTCGAGTTCCTTTCTTCTTCCACATCCTCTTTATTTGTTGTTTATGTTATAAAATAATAAATCCAGTATATTATATATACTGTGATGTTGTTATAAAAATTTTACAACCATGTTCGTTATTTTTATCCATCCTATGAATGAAACGTCACCACACCTGCATACGTACGGCTTACCGTCTCCACGTCATGGTGTAGTTTGTTATTCAAACATTTCATCATTTGGATGGTTATAATAATGAGTATATATGATTTAAATAATAAATATAACATTATAATGATTATGTATATATGATATACCATCCAATTATATATGATTTTAATATCAAAATAATGATATTGTCGTGCGTCTGTACGTAAAGATTACCGTCTCCACAACACGATGAGATTCATTTCCACATTCACCATTCAACAATGATTATAAAAATATATATTATTAATAAGTATGTAATATATGAAATAATAATGATACTGGATATATATATGTGTGTGTGTGTGTGTACTTACATATATCTTATTCACTTCCATTCAATACGATATGAAAACAGAAACATCATTTATGCATACATACAACCTATCATTTCCATAAACGATGATTTACATTTCATATATCTATATATTATAATTATTTATATTCTAAATATATATGATATATAAGTGAAGGATAATATTCTAGAGTTATTTAAATCATGATCTAAATGATACGGTCAAGAATAACAACTTAAAACAGGTATGATAGAGATAAATATTATTACCTGAAACGTTAATTCAACATGAAAATAATTATTAAATGGGTAGTATAAAGTCATAAATGAATAATGTATGATATAATAAATATGAATATGGTTCTGGTATAATTTAATAACATACAATGGTCATTATACAGGAGGATTAATGTACCCTCATCCAAAGGAAAGTGCATGGTAAGGGTTATTTCCTCAATCTCATTATTTATCTGAGATTGTTCATGTGTAAGTACTTTCTAGGAAATATTTATCATCGATACCCGTATTTCATAAAAATGATTTCAAAATGGATCTTTTAAGGTTTTATGGTAGGGTCTATTTAATTGGATCATCATTTTAAATGTTTTCAAGATTTATCTTTCTAAACCCTTTTAATCAATGTCCATTTTTTCAAAATGTATTTAAGGGTTTATTTATATGGACATGAATGTTTTGAAATGTTAATTATTTTCAAAAGTTTCAAAGTGGTATGGGACACTTTGAATCAAAAAAATATTTTAAATCACTTCCTTTATAAATTGTGATATTTTTAAACGATTTCATGAAAATGTTGTATTTCTCTCAAAGCATTTTACTGATCATTTTCATCTATGACAACATTCATTGATGGATTTTAAACATGTTTGATGTTTATTTATTATGATACAATCTTCCATATTATTTTTAATGAGTTATCATATGTTTGACTGTGAATGTGATATTTTTATACCATTCATGGTTTATGGATAATGTATCGACATTTCGTATGCTAGTTTTAGTATGAATGTTTATGTTATGTTTCAACCTTTTCATATGAGGAATGAATTGGACATAGTATGAGAAGGGTGGATCCTTCTATAGATCCTAGATGCATCGATAGGTCTCATGAGATAGAATATTGTCTTGGAAAAAAAATTATTTGTTGTCTTGGCACAAGGCATTGACTTTGTCGTTATGAAAGTCTGGCATTATGCATTCCATCATTATGAAAGTGGATATTGATATTTCATGTGATTATTCTACTAGTAGAAAATCCATGTGAAATATTAAATTGAATTATTTTATTGTATCTATTCTATATTATGATGAATTTCATGTTTAAAAGGCTTTTCTTTTTGTCTTATACATTTCCTTAAATGTTTATGATTATTTACGAAAGTTTCTTCTATATTGTTATCCTTACTGAGCATATAAGATCGCCCCTTTCTATGTTTTAATTTTCTAAGTAATACAAGAATTGTATTATGATTTATAATCAGGGTTAAGCTAAGTGATTAAAGAAATTCTCAAACAATCATTTACCTATGTGTTTTATTTTCTAATGTGTAATGTAACGTTCATGTATGTAATCTATTTTCCAAGACTGCTAAACTGATCGGTCTTTCAGTACATGATTCCTTGTAATCATGCCAATGTTTTAAAATAATGCACCGACTATGGGTAACTGGGGTTGGGGAGTTATATTTGGTATTAGTGGAAGTTCAGTACAAGCCTTGGAAACTAGATTTTGATAAATTCAGATTATATCACATTTCCATACGATAGACTTTGAAGATTAGTATAGAAGAACTTCCTAAAATTTTGGTAATGTAGAGATTATTTTAGTTTTCCATGAAATGAATCCATGTATGGATACGAGCAGGTAGAGACGGCTCTGCTACAAATATACCTAGGTGTAATACCCGAAAACACTACTTTGAGCTAGAATCGAACGGGAACTGGTGCATGACAACGAGCCTTACTACACTCTTGGTTACAACACTCCGGGGGGATATTTTTTGGATAATTATCATTTTGTTACAAACCATTATGAAGGTTTTATGAGTATATAATTTCTCCAAGAATACATTTTTATGATTATGGATTATATCCACAAACAATTCAATTTATGTCAAGTGTTTTACATGTTTAAAATTATGTATTGCAATTGATAAACTAATATATTGTATGCCATTGTTTACAAATGGAGCCTAATGGATTAAGTGGAAACTGTATCAATGCACGTAATCCATGTAGGGATTTCCCTTCGATTAAAGTTAATTATAGTGGAGCTGGTGATGTAATTGGTGCAAATCAGCTTATCTCTATACTAGGACTACTCACACATGTCATGAATAATAACCTTACCCGTATGGAGCATCCTGATCCAAAACGTGGAGGATCAATGTTAGATCGCTTCATGAGGCAAAAAACACCAACATTAAATGGGAGTAAAAATCCATTGGTAGATAATAAATGGATATGTTCTTTAGAGAAAATATTTCTTTCCTTGGGGAGTAGCGAAAGGGGAAAATTTGTCATTGCAGTTTATCACCTCACGGGAGATACGGATCATTGGTGGTCGTTGATTCAAAATACAAAAGAAGATGAAGAAGTATCATGTATTTTAGTGGAAGAAGTTTAAATATATTTTCTTAGAAAAAATACTTTCCTCATGAATATCGAGCAGATATAGAAAGACAATTGTTGATTCTAAGGAAAAAGGAGGATAATAATGTTTCAAAGTATGAGTCTAACATTACAAGGTTAGCAAGGCATGCTGCAGATTAATTACGTAACCTATGAAATATTATTGATCATTTCTTTGATGGGTTAAAACCATTTCTACATCAAGACTTAGTCTCACAATCCTTCTGGTCGTACGAATATATAGTCTCATGTGATATCAATGCAGAAAAAGATTTTTCTAAATCTTTTGACAATAAACTAAAGAAATTGAAGAAGAGAACGGTGGAGAAAGAGACAGATAAAGGAAAAAGAGAAATAAGTATTTTCCATTATGTGATAATTTTTGGAAGAAACACCCTGGTACATGCCTAACAGGAGTGGGAGTTTGTTACAAATGTGGAGAAAAAGGTCATCGGGTACATGTTTAAGGGAAAGAAAGAGGCTCTCAATGTTAAAGGATACAATTGTAGAGAAATGGGTCATTATGAAAATGAATGTCCTAAGAGTCTGGGAGACTTACCTTTGAAAAGTCCAAGGGTGTAATGTCAATCTTATGTTGTTACTACAGTTGAAGTGGAATAATTAATATATTTGTGTTTTTGGAATCAATAATTATATTCTGGCTATAAGAATAATGTGATATATATATATATATACGGATTTTACTGCAGTACTTGTTGTTTTCATTAAGGTTTTAATATGATTAAGGCGGCCATATTTTCATTGTGTGAAAATAAGAGAAACATGATTTTTTTGGGGAATCTGATGTTACAATTGATTTTTTTGAATTTACAGCCATTTTAGAGAGAGTCTGGACAGAGGTATTCTGGATAACTATAAAGGTTGGAATGGATTAAGTTGAACATTGATAGTATTATTTATGGTTAAAACAATTCATAAGATTATTTTGGAATATTATAAAACAGTAGTTTTAAGAAAAGGACAACCTATAGGCCAGGCAATAACCCATCACATCGGACAAATTTGCAGGAATCGAACCCACAACCAAAGTGCGACAGAGATTTATTACCTACCACTAGCATACAAGAATTCCATGGTTATAAAAAAATAGTTTTCTTTATTTATATGGTATATGTTAATATTTAGAACCTTATTCCATTTGGATAAATAGAATATTTTTTAGTTTTACTAACTTTTAGAGTGAAAGATGATTTTGTGTAGAAATTAGTTGAAGGATGAAACTCTACTTGCCATGTATATATATATATATTCCTATTATTCTATGATGAAATTAATTCTTGAACATTAGGGAAGAGATATTAAAATCAAAAATGTGTTATCCTAGTACGTTATGTTTTATTGAACTAATGATATTTTAAATCATCATAGATTGATGGCTTTGAGGCCCTCAGTTTTACACTTCTTTGTGTTTGATGACCTCAATCAATCCCTATAAATATTTACGATTTTACTCTAATTACGTTTCTATAATTTCCATCAGTGTTCTCCTATTCGAAACCCTAATTTTGTGGTGACTTTCTCATTTCCTTTTCCTCTTATTAAGACTAAATTGTATTAACCCAATTTTTGATGTGGGTTTCCACAAAGGTATTTTCTATTTTCAACCTTTTATTTTATAAAAAAAATTTAAAATTGTGAGGATTAAATATATTGAATGAGGTAACAATATAACACCCTCAGATTTCATAGTACGTTATTTCTTCAAAGTAATTCAATTACTTGTACTACACGAAACACTGAGTTCAAGCGCACCATGACTTACCAAACTAGCCGTTCAAAAGCGATTATGAATAGTATTAAATGAATTTTGAGGTTTATAATATCCTTATAGTTATAGAATCCATTTTATGAGTTTTTTATGCATAATGTAAGAACAAATTCCTTTTTTCAGATAAAATAAGTATTTTAAAAAAATGCAATTTTACCACCTTTTAATGGAGAAATTTCTTTAAATCCAATATTTGAAACATTTATATATTCAATTTGACAAGATAAACTTTTTCTTTAGAATCTGGAAATAAAAATTTAGTTTCAATTAATTTTTGGTGTTTTACAGATATCTTTCATATTTGGGTAAATAGTAAAAATACTATATTTTAACTGAAAACAAATTTTTTAATCAAAATAATTTATAGTGTTTAATTATAAATTTTAATGGTTTGGAAGTATAATTATATTATATTTTTACAATTTAATACAATTCTGGTCATTGTAAGTAATTTCACTTTGAAATTGTACATAAACAAGTGTCAATATTTTGATAGTTATTATTTCTTAAAAATAAGCCTTTTGGTTTTGACAACGGGAATTAATTTTGAATTAATTAATGAAACTTCTATGTTTTGAATTTGGTAAAATAGAATTCATTTTTGATTTCGAAATTTCAAAATTAAGCTATGGTGAATATTTGATATTTTAATGAAATCATTCAATTTTGTATGAATAGTGAAAAATACCGCGTTTAATGGTTAAAACCGACATTTTATTTAAATAAATATATATTTTATTTAAATTTAGATTAGGTGAAAATAAATACATAATACCTATATAAGTTTAATGTAATTTATTGGAGTCATTTTATAATAAGTTTAGATATATAAAATTTTATTGAACTTTTTACCGTCTTTTACCCACCTCCTAAGAGCGTTTACAAATCTGAATAAAACATAATTTTACCACTTTTGTGAGGGGAATTTCAAAAATCCTAGAGACATGGTTGATATCCGTAAGTATAATGTGGTTAAATAAGATAAAAATAATATTTGGTGAATAGAAACTTTTAACTTTTATTTACCACTGTTAAAAGTAATTAGGGTAATTGAAGGAAAAAATAATATTATTATTACCCTAAAACATCTTATAATTCTATTTGATCAGTGTATTTCGACCAAAAACTACCTTAGTAATAAAATATTATCCTTTAGGTCCACTTGGATTAGATTAGGACATTTATTATTATTTTATTTAAAGAAGAGTTAAAAGTGTTAAGATCAATGTTTAATAACTAAAACTTTTTCAATATAGGGTTATACATAAGATAAATTCAAATATAAATGTTAATTATAAAGATAAAAATATTTCCTACATAAAAATATTTTATTTATAATTTTTATGTATTAAATAATTAAATTTATTTATGACACAATGATGATGGATTAATTACCTTATTAATGAATTATTAAATCAATTGATATTATAAATATCCAAATAAATCTAATTTGAGACTTTTAATGAATTAAACTAATTTTATAGGTTAATATAGCCTGTTAGGATTGATTAAATACTTTTTTTTAAAGTAATAATGTTGTTATGAATTTAAAAAAAACAGAATAACAAAGAGTGTCAAAATTGGCAAAAATGAGTTTTTATAACAAATATTATATTATTAATTGATATTTTATTCATACAATTATAAGGATCGGCCAAAGGTCTTAAATAATACTATATATGTCATTAATGAACCACTTGAGGTTCTATTGAAAGTTTATATTAAGTTTATTAACTATATAGTGTAAGAATACAAGAAGACACGGTAAAAGTTAAATTATTTAACTTAGAGTTAAATCTAAAAGATAAGGTTAAAATTGTAACCTAAACTTGTCTAGAACCTATTGTATGATATTATTTAGACCCATACCCACTTTATCTTCGAAATAAATCAATTTAGAGTCATTATAAACCGAATATGATTTTATTATGAAATATGATTTCAATCTTTTCCTACGGTGCCCCTCAACCCTCTTTTAAAAGAGCACTCACCCTTACCTGAAATTCACACTTTCAGAGCCATTAGGCTCAGCCAAACCCTTCCAAAATATCCTCTCAAATATTATCACTTCATCCTATATGCCTTAATTTAGTCAGAAAGCTAACCTAAGGAGCCCTTTGATAAAATCAAAAGGAAGAACCCGAAGAAGAGGTAAATATTCCATCTCCTCTTTCAAGTTCATTTCATCTTCCACATCCTCCATCCTTGTTGTTTCCATTATAAAATAATAACTCTAGTATATTATATATATTGTGATGTTATTATAAAAAATTTACAACCATATTAATTATTTTTATCCATCCTATTAATTAGAAGTCGCAACACGTGCGTACGTACGACTTACCGTCTCCACATCATGGTGTAGTTTGTTATTCAAACATTTCATCATTTGTATGGGTATAGTAATGAGTATAAATGATGTAAATAATAAATATAACATTATAATGATTCTGTATATATGATATACCATCCAATTATATATTATTTTAATATCAAAAGAATGATATTGTCGGTCATGCGTATGTAAGGATTACCATATCCACGACGCGACGACATTCATTTCCACGTTCACCACTCAATGATGATTAAAAAATATATATTATTAATAAGTATGTAATATATTACATAATAATGCTTCTGGATATATATATATTGATGTATGTACTTACATATATCATATTCACTTCTGTTCAATACGATATGAAAATAGAAAGAACGTTTATGCGTACGTACGGACTATCATCTCCATAAATGGTGTTTTCCATTTCATATATATATATATTATAAATACTTATATTCTAAATATATATGATATATAAATCATGGTTTATATTCCAGAATTATTTAAATCATGATCTAAATGATACGATCAATAATAACAAGTTGAAACACGTATGATAAAGACTTCGATTATTACCTGAAACGTTAATTTAACATTAAAGTCATTATTAAATGGGTTGTATAAAGTATTAAATGAATCACTTATGATATAATAAATATTAATATGGTTCTGGTATAATTTAATAACATATAATGGTCATTATACATGAGGTTAAATGTACCCTTGACGAAAGGAAAGTGCAAGGTAAGGGTTATTTCCTCAAACTCATTATTTATCCGAGATTGTTCATGTGTAAGTACTTTCTGGGACATACTTATCATTGATAACCATATTTCATAAAAATGTTTTCAAAAGGTAACTTTTAAGGTTTTGTGGGAGGGCCTATTTAACTAGATCATCATTTTAAATGTTTTAAATATTTATCATTCTAAAGCCTTTTATTCAATTTCCATGTTTTCAAAATGATTTTAAGGATTTGTTTATATGGACATGAATGTCTTGAAATGATAATTCTTTTAAAAAGTTTCAATGTGTTATGGGACACTATAATTCAAAAGTCTCTTTTAAATGAATTACATTATAAATTTTGAGACATTTAAATTATTTCATGAAAATGGCGTATTTCTCTCAAATCATTTTACTGATTATTTTCATTTATGTCAAGATATTTTGATCGATTATAAACTTGTTTGAAGTTGATTTATTTTGATACAATCATCCATATTATATTTAATAAGTTATTCTATGTTTGACTGTGAATGTGCTATTTTTATACCATTCATGGTTTATGGTTAAATTATCAACATGTCATATGCTAGTTTTAATACGAATGTTTATGTTATGTTTCAACCTTTTCATATAAGGAATACATTGGACTTAGTAAGTGACAGGTGGAGCCCGCTATAGCTCCTCGATGCATCGGTAAGCCTCATGAGAAAACCTAGTGTCTTGCCACAAGGCCTTGGAAAAAAAATTATTTGTAGTCTTGAAACAAGGCCTTGACTATGTGGTTATGAAAGTCTGGATTTATGCATTCCATCATTATGAAAGTGACCATTGATATTGCATGTGATTATTCTACTAGTATAATATCCATGTGAATTAGTAAATAACATTATTTTATTTTATCGTTTCCATATTATGTTGATGATTAAGTTTAAAAGTCTTTTGTTTTAGTCTTATACAATGCCATAAATGTTTATTCTTATTTATGAATGTTTCCTTTGTATTGTTATCCTTACTAAGCATCTGAGCTCACCCCTTTCTATGTTTTAATAATCTCAAGATTCAAAAAAAGTGTATTATGATTTATAAGAAGTTTTAAGTTAAGGGATTAATGGAGTTATCAAAGGATCATTTATGTTTTGTTTATTTCTAATGTGTAATGTAACGTTCGTGTATGTAATCTATTTTCCCAGACAGCTAAACTGATCGGTCTTTCAGGACATGATTCCTTGTAATCATGCCAATGTATTAATGCAATGCATCAACTCTGGGTAATTGGGGTCAGGGCATTACATCTAGCATACATAATATTATTAATAGTTGGATTTAGTGAAAGTGGGGGTCTATTGGAGTTGGTTCCCTATAACCATCTTCTATGAACATTATGATAAATCACATTCACAGTTCCTTAATATTAATAAAATTTTCATCACATCATGATTATTACTCTTTGTGACATAGTTTGTGATAATTTCGTAAAAGTAGTTGTCACACTAAAAGGTTACAGTAGTTACCCACTGTGATCATAACCTTGAAGTCCTACGAAATTATTGTTAAATATTTGTTCTATATCAATATGATACATTTTAAGGATGAAAATGATACAATATATCAGAGGTGTAGACTCATAGGACATTGAGACACCTTCTTGTGATATATTCCTATAGAATTATACAGTATGATATTTTTAGAACCAGACTCTCTAGTAGTAAATCCACATTTATATATGTCATTGGATGTTCCTATCTATGGAAATTTGTATTGATCCTCATGATTTAATATTATTTTTAATGAATATTTTGACTCACATACTTTGATGTATTGAAGAAAACAATGAATAAAAATGTTCACAGTGAGGTAGGATACGTTGGGTGTGTCACGATTAATATTGAACCAATGAATAATGTGAGAAAATATTTTCCCAATATATTCATTAAGGTAAGTTAATATGTTAGTCCCTTTGATGGAAATAATATAGCCTAAATAATTCCATGGAAATGGTGTTATATAGAGAAATTATATTTTTAGAAATTTAATGAAGGGGAAATTGAGAACATAGGTTGATGGCAGCAACATGAAACCTGAATGATTTGAGATATCATGATAATGGGATTATATTATAGCGTAAATATCCATATGAGGTAACATGTCGTTATAGAAATAACTATTTTCTGTTTGGGTGACTTTTCATGTCACTAGATGATAACCTCGAACTTTAGGCTACTTCACCTAATGACATAGATAAAGAGGCCTCAAGGGTTATACACTATGTGTATTAAAAAATGCATTTAAATAATATATTATTATTTATTTTTTAATAAGTTGAATAATGATTATTCCCTCACAGGGTTTAATAATTATTTATATTTTCTTGATCACATATATTCTATCACTAGTTATTTGATAGAATATAATGTGAGCAGAATATTTAATAAATATATATTTTATATTAATGTGAATATAATATTTAATTATTTTACAGAGAATAATTAAGTTATATTTATTTAATAAATAAATAGTTATAATTCAAGTCCCGAAAAAGATTTTGGAGGAATGGATGACTGAGTTTAATGGACCTGTGAGAAAATAATAAATATTGAATATTATCTGATTAAATAATATTTAATTTTAAATTGGAAATTAAGCGCGTGTTGTGAAATAATAATAATTTTATTATTACTTCTGGACATGGGGTTTTCTCTAGGATTAAATAAATAATTATAGGAAGTTTTTCCATTATTTACTTTTAACCCTAGCAATATATAAACCCAGTTAGATTATTTTCTCAACAAGACAATTCATTTGTCTTTGTTGGGCACAAGTAAATTGTATAGTCCGCTCAAGAACTAGAGAGATCCCTTATCCAGGAACATTTCCATTAATGGAGAGCAACATTACTCTACTAGATCAAGGATAACATTTTGGAATTGTTTCTCATAGATATCAAAAGAGGATGACACAAATGCAAGGACCTGCTATAATAGCACTTGTATATTCATTTGGTGATATTTGTAGATTCATGGAACGCATGTGGAACACCGCTATATGGAATACACATTTGATTTATATAATGAAATTATATTTCATCGTAGTTCTATTCCCAGATCCATCAACAAAAAATGAATTCAAAAAAATTTAATTCATTATTTAGTTAAATTAATTATAAATAATATTTGATGATCCTCCCTATTATTTCGGCATGACTTACATTATATGATTTCATTGATCCTATTTTTTGTATCACGTCATTTACTTCCATGTAGATCTCATATTCTTCATTAATCATGAAAAGAATAAATGAAGGGCATCGCCCATCACACGCTTTCACTATAACTTAAACCTATAGAATGAACTATGAATACTATATATATCATAAAAATATCATTAAATTCATTCATTATAGGCACACATGTTTTGTATGGGTGTATATTAGGACCAAAACAATGAACAAATGGGAGATTCTATATGAATCATCAATATGATAATGATGTGTACATGTGATATTGAACCTTTGAGAGATTTATGTAAATACATAATGAAAGTATAAATATATTAGTAATATAATAACTCATCAAGGAAACATTTTCAGTGTATTAAACTTCATAAATCTTGACATTTCACATTATTTTATTCAATGAATTAGAATAGACATTTCATTAATTAGTGAAACTTGTTATTTCATTATAAATTATATCAAGTGTGGGAATACTAAATAAATTATAATGAACCCAGAATGAATAAAATATACAAAATAAAGATAACATTAACTTCATATAATATAAATATATAGTTCTTACATTACTCAACAAAAGTGAATAAATCCAAATTATAATACATGAGACATCAATATGGTCATGGAGTTTAATTTTAAAATACAACACTTAAAACATTTATCTAAACCGATATTGAGATGACTGAAATAAAAATTATCAAAAATAAAATTTTAATAGAGCTGCAATATGTTAGGAAGCACTTAAACAGAAGTTGCATACATTTTTTCAACAATCTTGATGAAAATTTTGTTATAAATAAACTATCCAATTCAGAAAATATTTTATAGTATAAAATAATATACAATTTCGAATATACCTTAGACTTTTTAAATATAAATCCAAAATATTAGGGCTCAACAGCGACGGGTGGGGGGATGGTGGTGGGGGCACAAGGATGGCCGTAGAGGGGGGAGAAGGATGTGGAGGTTGCACGGCAGCAGAGAAGGGGGAATAGTTAGGGAGGCTCTATGGAGGTCGGTACTCCATGGAGACGAGAAAGGTGTAGAGGGTGGCTGGGGTTGACTTCATGGGAGAGGGGGGAGTGAGTGATTAGGGTTGACATTGTGGGAGAGTGGGGACCTAGAGGTGGGGCTGGACGGTGGTGGGAGAGTTAGGATAAGGCGACAAAGGATCCATGATTACAGGAACGGGGGGAGTAGGCAGTGAGGGTTGCACGATGGAGGGGGAGGGGGGAGCAGTCGAAAGGGGATCCATGGTGGTGGGGACTCCTCGGTGATGGGAGAGGGGGGAGAAAGCGATTGGGGTCAAAGTATTTGGAGAGGGGGGAGTGGGTTGTTGGGGTTGGCGTCATGAGCATCAGGTCTTGATGGTGGTGAGAGGTGGGGGGAGTGGATGTTGGGTGTTTGGAGGCGGGGGGGGGGGGGTGGTGTCGATGATGGGATAGGGGAGAGTGGCCAGTTGGGGATCGACGATGGTGTGGGTTGATGATGCATAAGAGTGTGGAGACAGAGGTTGTGCTCGATGATGGTGGGTGTGGGGGAGTAGGTGGTTGGGGATTGATAGTGTATGATAAGGAGGATTGGGAGAATGGTGAGGGAAAAGGTACATGAGTGGGTCTCGATGTGAGATGGAAGAAATTTAGGGAGAAATTTAGTGACAACTGTTTTATTATTTCTAATGTACTTAATAACAACAAGAATTTTGTGGTCGCATGAACCTCCCTCTCAAAAAAAACATGAATTATAGTAGTGATACATACATACATATATATAAAACCATAAAAACATATAAATACTAGTATATACATACATTTAAGAATTCATATATATTAATGTAATTATTTAAATATATATATATATATATATTATAATATTATATTCATATGAACACACACACACATATATATAAAGGTATAAAAACACATGAACAAACACATATACATATAAATATAAGCACCCAAAAACTTGAATTCATGCATATATATATATTAATGAAATTATTTACAAATTTAATATATAAATCAAAGGATGTTAAAATATGCCAGTGGAGATTTCCTAGTGTTAATTGGCACTGAGAATATCTCATGGGAGATTCCCCCTTGTAAATTGGCACTGTGAGTCTCCCTATGGGGATTTCCCAATGTATATTGGGACTGAGAATTTTCCAAGGGAGATTTCCCAATACTGGGTTTTTTTTATGAATCTCCCATTGGAGATTTTCCAATAGTGATTTTTAGTATGAATCACCCATTGGATATTACCTATTGGTGATTTTCATAAAGTTATATATATATATATATATTGGAATGCATTCATGTACTTGTTTTTTTATGTAACTATGAATCTGTATACTTGTAAATATTTAAATTAATAAATTTATATGCATGTAAATAATTACATTAATATTTTTGTATATACCTCTTTATATGTATGTATTAATTTTCTTATCTTAATATCAATTTTTATATGTATGTATGTATGCACTTATACTTAACGATATGTTTTTAACTATGTATATATATGACTATATTAATTTATATCTACAGTTGTATATATGTGTGTTTGTATGAATGTTTGTGTATATATATATATATTCATTGGTTTTTATATATGAGTTTGATCAATAATTGTTTTAGTATATCCAAATATATATGTATATAAGGATATTTTAATACTTGCACATTCATGAATTGAAATATGATTACATGTACATATATATATATGTGTGTGTATATATATAAACATGTATACATATAAATATATATGTGTTATTATTTACAATTATAAATAATTATAAGTATATATATATATATATATTTATATGTGTATTTTAAAGTGTATTTGTTGTATAAAAAATATATAGCACTTATATATATATATATTTACATTTTTTAGGTAATTATTTATGAATAAATTATATATATACATATTCATTAACTTAGATAAATGTGTGCATCATGATGAATTCATTTCCAAATGCAATGTGATCTTCCCTTACAAGTGGGATTCTGGACATGCGATTAATCATGCCAAATAAAAAATCTCCTACAACTTAAGTGTTCCACCAAACAAGAGAGCATAGCTTTGTCTCACCATCAGAATTTAGATGGTCTACAAACATAATAAATACCGTGGGCTCCCTACGTTGGTAGGTCAATAAAAAAAGAAATTTTCTCGTCCACTGTGGACAGAATTGAGAAAAAAATTCAAGGTTGGTCTCCAAAGATAATTTCTAAAGAGGGATAAGTAAATCTCGTCAAGGAAGCTCTTCAGTATATCCTAATATACATCATGTCAATGTTCAAGCTCCCTTGTGCGATTGTTGACTAGATTAACTCTCGTATTTCAATTTTTTGGTGGTTCCATATGAACATGAGGAATAAAATTCATTGGATTTCCTGGAAGTCTATATGAGCCCCTATAACGGGTGGCGGTATGGCCTTCTGGGACCATGATCTATTCAATTATTCCTTCTTGTCTAAGCAAGGTTAGTGCCTTTTGACTATAACAACATCTCTTTGCACATAGATTCTATATGAAAAATATATTCCTCACTCTAACTATTAGAACTCCTCTGTGGCCCCCGCCCGAGCTTTCTATGGAGAAGTATTTTGGGATCAAAAAAAATTCTAGATAAATGAATTGGTGGGTGGATTGGTGATGGAATGAAATTCAACATTTGGAAGGATCCTTGGTTGATTGATAAATATAGCATGCTAGATGCATACTCATCAATTCCTAAATCTATGGAGTCCATTTTCCATTTCCTATTCGATGATAATGGTTCTAGTTAGTGCTTGGATAAAATTAACTCATGGTTTAGTGAAAGTGAAAGAAGGATTGTTCATAGAATTACCTATGTGATGGATGCTAGGAAGAACTGTATCTTTTGAAGCAATGATATCTGAGGATCCTATTCAGTGAAATAAGGATAAAAAATTTCTCTGGATTCTCACCTTGATGATAGTGTGGGGCTCTGTAAAATTAATTGGTACATCGATAACCCCCAATGATCCACTACTTATGTTGGATGATTTGTATGAGTATCCTTACCACCTAGAAATTCCCATCCTTCTACCATGTTACAGACAACCAGATATTCTCCCTTTGATCAGATGATACGGAACCCCCTATGCATTCTATCATTCACTATCCAGGGGTTATGGAGGTTTTAATTTCATAGGGATCTATTAAGGAACATATGATCAATGCATGATTAGATATTCCATCACTAATGATGATGCGGTCTTCCATATTCTCTGTAGAAAATGTATCCTCAATGTGCATTGTGGATTATATTTTTGGGTAAGATGGACTGATTTCGTATTTAATCACACATCAAAAACTTGTGGTTTTTGGATTGAATGAGAAACTTCTTAGATTGATGCGTGGAATCCGGACCCCGAACAGAATGTGTCCTTTGATTATCGATCTGCTGAATCAAGATGAAATCCCCTTATAGAAGGGGTCTTTAAAATCAGTGTTGATGACTTTTTACCATAGAGTGGAATTGTTGGAATCGTATGGATGGTCTGTGACTATGGTTGCAATATCATCCTGGCCAAACATGACTCAATCAACATTTTTTTGGACCCCACTATTGTTGAAACCCATGTTTTCCTTTTGTAACACCCCAAGCTTCCACAGTACGCTTCTCTTTGAATAATACAGTAGCGTGTGTTGTACGCAACTTTGAGTTCTAACACACACCACAACCAATCAAACTAGCCATTATGAATAGTAATACCCACTTTTAAAAAATTTATAAATTTTATCTTTCAAAATGGACTTTATTTTTTGATTTGGAATATCAAAATTATCCTAGGGTGAATTTTTGGTATTTTTCTAAAAACTTTCAATTTTTGATGAATAGTGAAAAACACTGAGTTATTAGTTTAAAACCGACTTTTTATTTAAATAATTATTTATATTATTTAAATTTATTTTAGGTCAAAATAGATATGTAATACCTATATAAGTTCAATGTAATTAATTAGAGTCAGTTTATAATAATTTTAGACATATAAAAATTTTATTTAACTTTTCACTGTCTTTTACCCACCTCCTAAGAGAATTTGGAAATTCACATAAAACATAATTTTATCGCTTATTTGGGTGGAATTTCTAAAATCCGAGAGACAAGGTTAATATCAAGGAGTAAAATGTGGTTCAATAAGATAAAAATAATTTTTGGTGAATAGTAACTTTTTACTTTTATTTACCACGGTTAAAAGTAAATAAGATAATTAAGGGTAAAAATGATATTAATATTACCCTAACACATGTCCTAATTCTATTGGACCATTTTATCTCGACCAAAAACAACCTTAGTAATAAAATATTTCCATTTACGTCCACTTGGATTTGATTAGGACATTTAATATTATTTAATTCAAAGAAGAGTTAAAAGAGTTAAAATCAATGTTTATTGACTAAAAAAATTTAATATAGGGTTTTACATAAGATAAATTAAATTATAAATATTCATTAGAAAGATAAAAATATTTCCTAAATAATGGTATTTTATTTATAATTTTTACACATTATATAATTTAAGTTATTTATGACACAATGGTGATGCAGTAATTACCTAATTAATGAAATATTAAAATAATTGAAAATATAAATACCCAAATAAATGTAATTTTATACTTTTTACGAATTCCAATAATTTTATAGGTTAATATGACATTTTAGTATTGATTTAATTATGTTCTTTCTAAGTAATCATGTTTATATGATTTTCAAAAAAATAAAATATCAAATAGTGTCTAAATTGACATAATAGAGTTTTTAAAAGAAATATTATATTATTAATTGAAATTCAATTCCTAAAAATATAAGGTTTAGACAAGAGACTGATATAAAGATAGGTGTATCATTAATGGATAACTTGGGGGTCTCGTGGATGTATATAGTAAGTTTATTAACTATATAATATAAAAATACAAAGTGACATGGTAAATGTCAAACTAATTAACTAAGAGTTAAAACTAAAAGATATGGTTAATATAATAACACAAACCTGTCCAAATTCTATTGGTTGAAAGTATTTAGACCCATACCAACCTTAGACGTTTAATAATCCACTTTGGAGCCTTTAGAAACCGAATATGAATTTATTATAAAATAAAATTTTTCTAGATTTTCCAACGGTGCCCCTCACCCCTCTTATAAAAGGGCACTCCCCCTTCTCACTAATTCACACATTCAGAGCCTTTTGACTCGGCCCAACCCTAACCAAATACTCTCTCAACTTCCCTCAATTCAACATATAGGCCTTATTTTGATCATAAAGCCAACCTAAGGAGCCCTTTTGATAAAATCAAAAGGAAGAACCTGAAGAAAAGGTAATGTTTTCACCACCCTTTTTCAAGTTCATTTCTTCTTCAACTTCTTCTTTCCTTGTTATTTCCATTATAAAATAATAACCCCAGTATATTCTATATACTTTGATGTTATTATAAATATGGAACAACCAAATTCATTATTCTATCCATCCATTTAATGACATGTCACCATACGTGCATACGTACGGCCTACCGTCTGCACGTCGTGGTGTAATTGTTATTCCATATATTATTTTTTTTATGGGCATAATGATGATGTATAATTCATGTAAATAATAAATATGACATGAAAATTATTCTTTATATATTATATGTCATCCAATTAAATATTATTTTAATATCAAAAGAATGATATTGTCGCTCGTGCGTACGTACGGACTACCGTCTCCATGAAGGTGATGAGATTAATTCCCCATTGTATCAATTCAAGAATAATTCTCATTTGATGATTAAAAAAAATTTAAGGACTTGATATCATTTTGGATATGAATAAAATACAATCTATCCATAACAAACATGCCTTATGTAACAAAACATATAAAAGAAAACAATTAAGTTAACACCTAAAATGACAATAATACTAAAATATTATTAACAAAAAATTAATAGAAGATCATATATGATATCATAATTATGTATATGGTTCTTGTATATCTTAATAACAATTTTTTAACTATTATACAGGAAGTTAAAATACCATAGACTAAGGAAAAGTACATGTTAAGGGTTTATTTCACAATCTCTTCATTATCCGAGGTTGTTTATACGTGATTATCTACTGGGACCTATTTATCATCCACATCCATGTTTCTTAAAAATTTATTTCAAATAATTATTACTATTTTATAGAATATGGGATAAAGTAATTTATACTCTTGTTGACTTTTTATAAGAATTTTATAAAGGAATATTTCTTTCATTTTCAAAACAAGGTCCTTTTTAACATTTTCAACAGAAATAAGGTAAGAATATTTTTTTAACTTATACGGTGGGTGTAGTTATTTTCCATCATTATAAAATCGTTGAAGCTTCCATTACAAGATTATAAGAATATTTTCAAATTAAATTTTATATTTTATAATTATGTGACTTATAAATGATTTAAAAAATATATATATTTCTCTCAAATAGTTTTGATTTCATCAATATCAACATCTTTTAATGGATTTTAAGCTTATTTGAACTTTATTTATTATGATATAAAACTACCATATATTATTGAAGGTTTTGTGATATGTTTGACTGTGGATGTGTTATTTTTATACAATTCATGGTTTATGGAGAAAGTATTGACATTTCGTATGCTAGTTTTAATACGAATGTTTATGTTATGTTTAAACCTATTCATACGAGGAATGCATTGGACTTAATAAGTGACGGGTGGAGCCCGTTATAGCTCCTCGATGCATCGGTAGGTCTCATGAGACAAACTACTATCTTGGAACAAGGCCTTGACAAAATCTTATTTGTAGTCTTGGCACTAGGCCTTGACTATGTGGTTCTGATAGTCTGGCATTATGCATTCCATCATTATCAAAGTGGTTATTGATATTGCATGTGATTATTCGACTAGTATAATATCCATGTGAATAAGTAAATGGAATTATTTCATTTTATCTTTTCAATATTATGCTGAATTTCATCTTTAAAAGGCTTTTGTTTTAGTTATACATTTCCTTAAATGTTTATGCTTATTTTTGAAAGTTTTTGCTATATTTTTATCCTTACTGAGCATCTGAGCTCACCCCTTTCAATGTTTTATTTTTCCCAGGATGTGAAGAAGTAATTTATTAATGACCTTTAGGGATAGTATAAGGGGATATGAGTTTGGATTATGAATACAATATGTTATTGTAGTAGTTTTCACTTTATGATGTAATGTAAACTTTATGAATATATCTAGTTATTTCAAGGCTACTAAACTAATTGGTCTTTTGAGACTTGATATTTTGTGATCGTGCCAATACTATGTAATAATGCACCGACTCTAGGTAACTGGTGTTAGGGTGTTACACCCTGCTGGTTTGAGAATTGGAAAATATTATGGATGGAATGTGAAACACGTTGAATATGACTATCTCAACATCATCAATTTTGTTAGAAAATATAATTTTGGCTTCCAATCTTATGGCTTCCTCATCAGGAAAATCCTATCTCTCAATCGCATATTTGTGGTTTTCTCTTTCTCATTCATCAAAAAGGATATAAATGAAGCACACACATCATTAGGTTTCTCATTGTTTTTCTAGAGAAAATCACCTATGGCTTTATTTCTTCCCTTCATGGATGTTAGATCTTGTTAATATTTATCTTCACGATTAATATAATTTTCTTTTTTTTAAACATATATTTGTGTCTTAGTGTGCGTGATTAATGTTTGTAGATATTGTTTGATATTTTGGTATAAAAATATTTATTACTACTTAATGTGTAAATAAAAAAACAGATTCTAAATTTTATGCAACAAATTTTATGATGTTTATATGATTATATATATGATTATATATATATATATAAGATAATGTGATATATGTTTTTATGTTTATATATTTTTAATATATGTGTAAGTAATTTTATATTTTCTTGGGTGCATGCATGTGTATACATATAGTTTCATGTAAATAATATTTACAATATTTGTATATTTGTAATAATTAATATATTCATATACAGACATTTATAATAAATAATTTTCTATAAATTATCTCTAAATGTTATTTTTAAATGTATTTTGTTTTTATAAACAAATAACAAATAATAGGTTTAAAAAAAATATTTTTTAAATCTCAAATTATAATCCATACGAGTATTTGAAAAAATTAAATACAAAATAATGTGTTATATATGGGTTTATAATTATTTGTATAGATGTAAAGATCACATTGGTGGTGACACATTGAGATTCTAATATCATTTGAAAAAATATATTAGATCAAATATTTTCAAGGGAAAACCAAAAATTTTAATGGAGGAGATAGAAGATGAATTTGAACTGTGTGCTTGAAATGAAGGTATTTTAGTGAGGGTTCTGAAATATTGCACAACACTACCATATATTGGTGCAAGGGCAACACTGACCTTTATTAGTTCTAAGTAAAATGAGGCCTCTATCAGCAATAGCTAAAATTGCTGATACAGGCGGACCCTTTATCGGTTCTTTTTTGCACTCAAAATGTATATTTATCTGGTCTATTATTAGTAGTGATAAAAGTTTTTAATAAAACATAATATAAATTTCTATAAAACTATTTTATTTATATTCAAAAAATAAAATTTATTTGTACCCATTAAATAAAAAAAACATGTTTATATTTAATATATATTTATAAATAATTTAAATATATATAGATATAATGTTTTATAAAATGTATTTATATGATTATAAATATTACTTTAAATAATTATAATATAGTAATAACATTTTATAAATAATAATTATATTTATAATATTTATAATTATATATTTATAATTATAAATAAATACTTTTTAATTATATATATTTATAATTATATATTTAAATAAATAAATAAAATATAAATATTTAAATAAATATATGTTTCCATTGAATTTGATCATTAAATATATTGATGCATGAGTATAGTCGACATGTATATGTTATGTATTGATAATGAATTAATATTCAATTATACATTACACCCTTATTATTATTATTCATGTTTCCCATGTGTGATGAATTTTTTTATTATCTACATATATTTCATGGTATATGATTCAAAAAATTATAAAATTATAACACATATATTTATTATATATATTTGTAAAATTATAAATATAATAAATATATTTGCTATAATTTTATAATTATTTAAATAAATAAATATATTTAATTATAAAAAATAAATAAATAAATAAATATTATATTATTAAATACAAATATATTTTTATTTATACGTATAAATAATTATAAATTCATTTAAACAATTATAAAAAAAATATTTATTATTATTATAATGTTTTATACTAGAGGGGATCATGAGATAGACAAACCTTCTCCTACCAAAAATTATTGAAAAGGAAACAACAAAGAATAAGAATAAAAGAGGATGTGAACAAAAAAGGAAAAGTACTCATGCAGGATAGAAAATTACATATGGGTAGAACCAAGGTCATCCCCACAGTCAGGATTAAATGTACCATTAGAGGATTCTCATTGTAATGGAGAGTTCTTCGGACATGGAAGCACAATGTATTTATTATATTCATAATGTGAAATATATATATAATTAAATAAATATTTTTATAGTTTTTGACTCTCCATTCTGTCACAAAATCTAACGAATGAAAAAGGGGAATATCATAAGCAAAAAGAGACTCATCCTTTGAAGAACATCAAAAAATGGAAAAGGCATGAACAAGGAACTCTATAAGCCTGGGCCACACAAGTTCTAAGCTGGTCGCACAAGTATACTTGCGCGCCACATATGGGTCACACAATTTATTTGCACTCCCTATTATTTTTTCTCCCAAGGTCCTCAATGGCCTATAAATACCCCCTGTGGGCCCCCCATTTCAAGGACGAAAAATCAAAAACTCAGATTCATGCTCTGGTTGCCCAAGTCTCCATCTGAAGTCTTCTGAACACTTCTAAGGAAATTATTTACCTATAATGGAAGCTCTGAAGAGGAGGAATAAGACCTAAGTATTATAATTCATCAATACTTGCACACCTATGTATCCAGTCTTTTAATGGAAGTGATGATACTTGCACACTGCCTTTCCCTCTCAAGGAAACTTATGCGCCACTCATCTGAAATCCTCTAGAGATGATACTAAGGGATCCAATTCAGAGTCTCCCAAGTATCACTTCACATGTTCTTCGTCGCCCAAGTGAACTCATGTCACGCAAGTATACTTGCATGACCAGTACTTGCATGCCAATTCAATACTTGCACGCCTTTTTCCAATTCACTTCATTTCCTCAAATCCACCTTTCCTCTTAAAGGAAAACCTTCAAAACCCTCTTTAAATCCATTTATGGCATGGTTACATTGTTGGTTTTCTTATCTAAAAGGAATTATGTGGATCATCTCTCAAAACCATGTGATCTACATAACATTATGTCACCAAGGTTAGAGATTTCCTTCATTCAACCTCATCTTTTAAGATGAGAAGATCTTTAATCTGGGCATCTTCCTTTGGAGTAAGCACCAAGTTCCCTAATCTGGGCAACTTCCTTAGGAGTAAGCCCCATGTTTTAATTCCTCTTATCATGGGAATCCTTTTGAGAAGTAAGCCCCAATCATAATTTCCCTTAACCTGGGCCTCCTTTTTCAAGAGTAAGCCCCAGATCTCAAATCCCCTTAACCTTGGCCTCCTTTTCTAGAGTAAGCCCCTTGCTTAATTTCTTTTGAGTTGGGATTCTTTCTCAGGAATAAAACCCAATCATTAGTCCCTCTCTAGTTTTGGCATCATTCTCGGGAATAATCCCTAAGTTAACTATTTAAATCACTATAAAGCACATATACCATTATGGACCTTGTTCCCGGGTTTCTTCCCTGAAGTAAATCCCAATCCTCATAGGGCGGTCATACATACGTAAGCCCCATATCTTTTATTATGATTGCATCTTTCAAGGCACAATCGTAAGGTTTTACTAATACCTCTTGTTTCCCACACCGAGCATGACTCAGGTGAGCTTAGAATGTAAAAGTAATCATGACATCTCTCTTTGAGCCATTAATCATGCATAAAACTCATACTTCATCACTCGAACAACGTGGGTTCTGATTCATTTTCTAACAAGGATATGTAGGTATCCCATCTGCGGGTATGATCCCAACTTGTAAATAATCCATGTCCTTCTGAATGACAATAAACTTCAAGTGCCCCACTGAGTGGCTTTAAAACCAGTATGGTTATCATAATGACCAAGAGATTTCTATATAATGTGTTAAAGGATACCATTGACTAAGAATCTCCAATAAATAAGGATTATTCTCTATCAATGAAGAACCTTAAACACATTAAAAGATTATCTAAATCTCATATAGATCAATCATTGATTGTTAGATCTAAAGGGAAATTCATCTTCATACTTGGTGAATTAATAAGGATTCGTGAACATAACTTAAATATATAAAAGAGTCCTGGAGTAGGTAATAATTCCCCTAAAAAGGTGTGATGAGCTTGACCTCCCATCCTCTCGACCAATGCAAATTCTTAATCCTCATCGGTCTGCAACTAATGAGCACCTACCTTTTGAAAATAGGTCCAAATGGATATAGAATCATTGGATGTTTCCGGTTCAATGAATAAACCCATTAGAAAACAATTGGAATGTTTGAACCTAAAACAAAAAAGGTCATCTTCATTTCCAATGGAAACAAAAAATGGTGAACCCGACGTGAATCCTTAACCAAGGTAAATGATGTTTTACTTATTTTTTATCCCCTGTTTAACTTAATATGAGGACCAGCAAAACAATCAATAACATATGTGCTCATATAAAAGATGTAGTGGCCAATATTATATTGATTACGTTTGTTATATCAAACATGCACTCTTTTCCAAGATCTCTCTGCATTACAGAAATGTCTTCTCTGAAATTCATCCCTATGAATGCCTCGACCACTACTCCTGTTGGATCCTCATCTGCTCTGAGGACGACATCACCTACTTAGTGTCTGAAATGCTGGGTATTGCATGCATTGGTGAGGGAATACTGTCAACACGGTACCATCCTGACTCTGGAGGTAGCTCGACAAGCCCTCCAATTCAACAACTCGCACCGATCATTCGGACAACAACAACCGGCGGTCAAGAAGTAGACGGTGCCAACCACCATCTCCAAACGTTTCAGGTCGTTATCCCTGGAATGCAACAACAAGTCCCTCCCATACTATAGGTAGGTTGATCAGGAGGTCACTCATGGCCTCCATTCAAGGATGCAAGAGTCCTTCCCAAGGACCCCCACCAATAATCACCACCACACTCGTGAGGTAGTGTTCCCTCAACATGATGAGGGTGTCGTTTCCAGGCATTCAGTTGAGGTTCCTCGAACCCGAGTAGGCAAGATGAACCACCAGAAGTGACGACCGGTCAAGAGAGAGTAGGTTCTTACCTTTTCCCCCTCCGGACAAGTCCACCAACCTAACTTGGTGGCAAGCGACTAGTGGGTAGACACACCCATCTATCTTAATCATGCTGTCTAGCAGACTCATCTAGCAGCAACCTACCATTCCCACCAAGCAATTCCAGTGGAGTACTATAGGCATGAACATATACCTGTTTATAATCACCAATTCTATCACCAGTCTTGTCTACTAGTATTGAGGGAAACCCGTCAACTATATTTGACAGAAGATACACAGAAGGAACATACACCTGTCAATGTTCTTCAAGCTAACAAAAATTCTCATTTGGTGTATTTTGGAAAAGTTAATTTGAAATCCCCAATGAAAAATAGGATGCAAAAACAAAATTCAGCCCCCACACATGAGTACTTTCAGAATCCACTAACAGGAAAAGGAGGACAAGAGAAGGCACATACACCTACTCCAGAAATGGAATGGACGTATATTTCCATTCCAATAGCTAAAGTCACCAAGCATATTATATCAATGGTGAAGGTACAAAAGTAAATACCTGCTCATATCCTGGATGCTTTTCAGGATATTATCACCGCTTCAACAGCATCTAAGGGAAAGAAGAATAACTCTATCCCTATCCGTGGAGTGACTCATCAACATGTCACCCCGGAACAGATAAACACCTCTGTTACATTCCAATAGGGTAATGGGGCACACTCCCCCATGTCATTCGAACAATCAAGTCAGGCACATACACCCTATTCAAATGAGAATCATAAGAATAGCCTGGCCATTTCTCTTGAGCAGGAACATACACCTACCCACAAAAACCACTTTCATCAACAAGTAGTTTACAAATTGAGTAAGTCGGTTTCCAATAAAAATACCCATCCAACGCAGTTGGAAAGTCAAGAACCACTTTTCAATGAAACCTTTCACAATGCTAGAGTTATTGAAGCCATTAGACAGTTATCTGTTGCGACTCAAGATTCAAATATCTCATTTCCCAATAGTGGGAACAATAATTCTGAAGGTCTTCATCATACACTTCCTCATTAAGGATTGCTTCATGACAATTCGGTTGATCTCGAAGTTTCATCTTCAAATGAGAGCTAAAATAACCCTTTATGTGGCCAAAAGACTATGGATCAAGTGGTCTCATCTTTTTCTGTAACCCACCATGGTGGTCCTCTCCATGATGATGAATTTAGTTGAAAAAGTCCTCTCCACAGTAGTAATTCACATTTCTTGGAAAATTCTCCAATGAAAATTATAATTCCGAGAGAGTACTCTTATCTTGAGGCACTTGCTAATGCGAAGCTAGTCATGTCTGATGCCTTACCGCTAGCAGGTGAAATACTTTCTAAATCAGAAGATAGCCTGGGGTGTAGTTAATTCTCCAAACCACCCCGGTTTCATTTATCTTCTAGTTTGACAAATGAATTCCCTACCAATCTTGTTGAATCTGATGAAGCAACAAAGAAGCACCAGCTTTGGTCTAATCAGGTAGAATAATATTGATCGAATGATAAGGAGGAAGTGATGAATATGAGAAAACAACTGGTGAAAGCTGAAGTACCAGTCATGTTTTAGAATTTGGCTGAGTCCCATTATAATATTCCAGAGATGTTGATGGAATATTGTATTCACGATATTCATATCAACATATGGAGAACTATTGGTCACTTGAAAAATAAAATATTATCTTATGATGAATATGAAAGTCATGTTATGATAATAGAAGGGTTAAAATTCCAAATTGATTTGGCATCTCTCTTAGTTTCCTGATATCTGAATGTTGAAATGTAGTAGAGAGGCCTTCATCGTTCATGCCTTGGCGTACTAAAAATATTGTACCAGTTAAGTACCAATTCTCCATCTGGTATTCATATCAGGGGATGGGGTGTTCATGGAGCACTGCATTTAACTATGATCTCCAGTAAAAAAATCATGCCAAAAGTGGTCTCATGCAATGTTACTACCCCTGGTCGGCCACATCCAACTGGTTTTGTGTGTAATCAAATTCTTGCTCAATAACAGGCCTCAAATAGTTCTTCCCAAAGTTAGGCATATAATGAAAAAGGTTTTGAATTACACTTTCATCACGTAAATGAGAATATAAAACATGCCTCTCATTTAGAGCATGTACATAACCAAGTGGCATAAGGGTCAGAAATAATCCAACGGTCATATGAGCCAGGTGGTTTGAGTGGATGTAGGTTGGTGCATCCAACCAATTTCCGGACCAAAATCCGCAAAATCATAAGATCTTTTAAGAAAGTTTCAGATATAGAAACTCAAGATCCACCTCAGCTTTCCATACTGGGGAATCTTTTAATCCAACCCTCGGGATCAATAGATAGTATTCGAGGAGTTGAGTAAGAACAGAAGGAAGATACCCAGTCCACCGAACTGGGGAATTTTTCAAATTCACAATCCCCTCCTCAGTGAAACTTAGTCTTCTCTCGATTAGTGAAAAATACATAAGAGGAATGAAGAGCTGAATTATCAAGAGATTCCCTCCAAATTATAGTTCATCAAGAAGTTCTTGAGGGATCAACTAAACAAAAGGCAATGTCTCATCACAGATATGGAAGAAGAAAATATCGCATAATTGCTGACAGAAGGGATGCAATGCATTATGCATCGATAAATTTCATTACTGTCGTTGTCACTGATCCTCCATACCATGAGGATCACTCAAAGGAATCAGATGAAGAAGTTCCTACTCAAGAGGTTGTGCACACAGAAATTAATGAAGATGGTGTGCGTACCAGAAGCCAAAGGGCTTCCCAAAGGCAAGATATCCCTTTAGGTAATGCCCTTCCATACTCCAGAAAGTCACATTCCAATGAAAAGGGTAAAAGTTAAGATACATCATACCCTACCGTTGGAGAAGGCCAATCACTCTCATTAGAGGAAAGGTTCACATGACAAGAAGAAGAAATGAAGGAGTTAAGAAGGTTAAATGCAGAACTACTTTGAGGTAGTCTTCCTCCTAAGCGTGATGGAGTTAATCATCCAAGGGAATTCACTGCAGCTTCTAGGATGCATCATTAATATCCTCCTTTACAAGTGTACCCTCATAGGTCCAATCCTATGGGTCATATGCAACAACAACTGGCAATACTACCATTAGTGGCACTCCCGGTTATGACACCCATCCAAACTCTAGTTATTGCACTTGCTCAGGTCCAAGTTCAACCAGATGTTTCTCAAAAATTAATAATTACCATTGAGTCACTAACAGCTCAGTTGGAAACTATGGAAGGAAAGCGTGCACAGGTTCAACTAGAAAAGAGGGCTTACCCTGAATTGGTTGATGAAATTCCTCCCCCATCAAATTTTGCAAATATCACTTTCCCAATTTTTAATGGTTCGGGAGATCCAGAACAACTCTTAACACATTTTGTTTCTCGTTGTGATCCTATGATGGGAACTATTCAATAGCTAGAAGCAGTTAAGATCAGGTGTTTTGTACAGTCATTATAAGCACCTGATTTTTTCTGGTATACATGTTTGCAATCCCGGTCAATTACTGGGTGGGAAGATCTCTGTCAATGGTTGCTTCTTCAATTTAGTTCAACCATTCCAAAGACTATAATTTCTAATATTACCAATTGAAAGAAAAGGGAGAATGAAACAGTTTCAGATTTCATTGCTCGATGGAAGGGATTAACAGATTCCTTAAGTTTAGCACTCCCTCAAGATGAGTTTCTGCCAATCTGTGTGGAAAATCTACGTGATGAATTTGTCACACCATTGATCCCTATGAAATACACAGGTGGGTTTCGCGACCTTACTTCAATCATTCTGTAGATAGAAGATTCTCTTATACAAACTAAGGCTAAAACTCATGTAATTACTTCAGTTCCATGAAGGAGAATGGGGAAAGTCGACACTTCTACAGTTACACTTAAACAAACACCTGTACCTGCTTCCACTTCAAAACCTTCATCATATCGAAGGGCTCCACCAGCTGAGTGTCAACAATAAAGGATTTCTCGTCAATATGATCAAAGATATCAAAAGAGGAAACAATTTGAAGAATTGAAGAACACAGTTTATTCTTCCCAGAATGAAAAAGTTCCTGGATACTTCATCTCGGCTCTGGAAAACAATCTGGTTTAGTTTCCAAGGCCCAAAAGGCTGAACAAAGAAGGATATAAAGACCTCCCCAACTATTTCACATTTCATCAGATGTTCGGGCATCCCATCCAAGAGTGTTTTGTCTTCATAAACCTCATTCAAAAGATGGTGGACTCTGGACAGGTAAAACTGAAATGTTCTTCAGCCTAGGTAGCATGTGTTACTGCTACTGATTTAGAGGAAGATGGCGAGTGGCATGAAGTCAAAAGTAAAAATGGGAAAAAATATGATGATTGGATGTTCATAAAAATGATCAACTGAACTCATGCCATTTTACGAACACAATTGAATCAACCAATTGTGTCTTCTATTATGAATTCCACAACAAAACCCCCTTCATCAGAAGGGAAATCCTCAAAGAAGTGGGATAATTCAATGGAAAAAAGAACAGTCAAAAGAAGACGAGATCGTGTCAAATCCTAAATTGTCCTTGACTCTGGCAGACTTTATGCTATATGATTCAAGAGAATGGGCACCACCCCACCAAACGACACATCCTGAACTGGATAATCAGGCAGAATCGTCATTAGATGAATAATTAATCTTTGATTTTGTTAACATGATTCATTTAACATATCCTTATGCCAGCCACTGTTTCGATCTTGATGAGCTTTAGTTCCCTATATCAAATAGAGTAATTAGAGGAAGAGACAGAGGTCTAGGATACAGTGGAAGTCATGGATATTCCAGAATCCACTATTTTAGTCCAACCCCTACGAGAACTGTGTATGCTGCAGAAACTCATGGAAAATCTCTTCAGGGAGCTCAATAGGAATAAGAAATTTCTTCTACACATGGTAGATTCAGTCCTGCCACATTTAATTTGGAGGATCGGTTAGAGGTTACATCTTCTTCCTCTTAGAAAATAGATAGAATTAGTCGGTCTAATCTGCCAAAGCCTGGAGTATTTCCAACTCCTACCCTGATACAAGATGCACCTACTTCCAAATCATCAAATCTAAGGCACCTACAAAACCACAATTTCCTGTTGGAAAACACAGACCTTTGGATCAAACATATGTTGTCCCGAAACATTTGGCCCAAGTACGGGCTAAGTTATCAATTCTGGATGCCTTGAATATATCAAAGGATCTTTGGGAGGAACTCATTGAGGCTTTGTCAAGTCCTCAAAAATTCAAAACTTAAATTGTTGCGGTTGAAGTCTACCATGTATAGAATAATCCAGAAGAATTCCATGCTGTGATATCTTTTATAGATGAAGATGAAGATGATGAATTGCATTAACATATTAGATCTTTGTATTTTTCTGTCATGGTCAATGATGTAGACATCCGACAAGCATTCATTGATAATCGTTTAGGAGTCAACCTCATCCCAATTCGTACACTTCGTCGATTGGGCCTCACTGCTTCTGATTTATCTCCTTCTACATTGATGTTGCAAGGATATGATAAAAATTAACAAGAACCTCTGGGAGAGATTACACTTAGAAATAAGTTTGGGGACCTTGTATCTAATTCAGATTTCATGGTTGTTCGACATGACACAGCCTTCAACATTTTTCTTGGAAGACCTTGGCTATATCAACATGAGGTCGTACCTTCGTCATACCATCAATTTCTAAAATATTGTTTTAATGGTCAAATTGGGAGATTGTATGGTGAGAAAGCCCCATTAAAAATGTGTGAATCTCAATACATTGAGGTAGAATTCTATCACATGAAGGGAAAGGAGAAATCCACGACAATGGAGGTTATTATACTTAATGCTACGTATGGTTTGGAAAAGATTCCAGTAAACCCATTCATACATGTGAGTACAGATTTTGTGTTTTCTATCAGTCAAATCGATGGGATAGACCCAAATCCAAACACTCTTATGGAATCTTCCATAATTTCAATTACTGCAAGCGAGCCAGACAGCAGGAGAGAAATTATTTACGGGCCAAGCAATGTTGAAAGCTTACATGGATATGTCTTCATTTCTTCCGCTGAAATCCAGAAATTTTATACTTCATCAACCATTCCAGAAGATATTATAGCAATTTCAGAGGTAAATAATGATGATGATTCTCAATCCATAATCTCCTCTCTATCACCCAAAGAAGACCCTTCATCATCAATAGGGTCAGAAATGGTAGTCTCTTCTTCAAGATGTTCAAATTTTAACTTCTCCCCTGGTCAAGAAAATTATGCTTCATCATCTATTATGCAAGTAGAAATAGAGGAAGTAATACATGTTTAAGAAGAAGAGGAAGATCTCAGAGATTCTCCTCCAGCATTTGAAGAGGGTATCTCTACCACTCTGGGTGAACTCGGAAAAAATAAATCTAGGTACAAAAGAAGATCCACTCCCCACTTTAATTAGATTGGCCATGATTATTGAAGAGCATGAAATGTATATTTCATTTCTAAATAAAAACCGAGATGAATTTTCTTAGAATTATATAGAAATTCCAATGCTTGATCCTGATGTTGCTACTCATCGTTTGGGTTTGACAGAAGAACATCAAGGATTCAAACAAGCCGCAAGAAGAACACACCCAACTTATGCCTCCAAAATTGAAGCCGAAGTTGATAACATTATCAAAGATAACTTCATCATATTAGTTAACTATCCCAAATGGATAGCTAACATTTTACCTATGAAAAAGACGAATAGACAAATTAGATTTTTCATTGACTTCAGAGAACTTAATTGACAATGTCCTAAGGATGATTTTCCAGTTCTGATCACAGAACTCTTAGTTGATGCAACAGCTGGATATGAACCACTTTCCATCATGGATGGATATTATGGGTATAATAAAATCTAAATGTCTCCACAAGAAGGAGAATCTACAGCCTTTCGATCCCATCAGGGTGTGTTTTTCTATTGGGGAATGCCCTTTGACCTGAAAAATGTAGGTGCAACATATAAACGTTCCATGCACTATATCTTAAAACCCTTTTAAGGGAAATTTAATGAGTGTTATGTGGATGATTTGGTGGTTAAATCCAGACAACGTTCTCATCACTTGGCTGATTTGGAAATCGTATTCCACAAACTACGACAACACAATTTGAAGATGAACCCCTTAAAATGTGATTTTGGGGTAACCTCAAGAAAATTTCTCAGCTTTGTTGTATTCCATCGTGGTATCGAATTTTATCTTGAGAATACAAAAATAAATCCTTGGTATGTCAGCTTTTCAAAATTTGATGTAATTGAGAGGACTTCAAGGACACTTGGCCTATATTCAGCGTTTCATCACCAATCTGACAGGAAAATGTTTACCCTTCACCAAACTGATAAAGAAGGGAGTCACTTACCAGTGGACTGAAGAATGTGAAGAGGCATTCAATATTATCATGAAATATCTATGGAGTCCACTGGTATTAATGCCACCTGTTGAAGGAAGACCACTTGTCCTCTATGTGATAGATTTAGATTGATCATTGGGTGCCTTCCTTTCCCATATTAATGATGCTAGGAATGAGAAAAACCTTTACTATCTCAGTCAGACTATGCTTGAGGCATAAACTTGATATTCAAGTATTGAAAAGTGCTACTTAGAATTAATCTTTGAAGTTTAGAAATTGAGACACTACCTGCAACATCATGAGGTCCAATTGGTATTTTGAAATAACCCACTCAAATTTATCCTTAGTCGTCCAATGCTTACAGGATTTCTGGCAAGGTGGGTAGTTATTTTGTAGTAGTTTTATATCCAGTATGTGTCTCAAAAGGAAATAAAGGGCCAAGATCTGGCTGATTTTCTTGATAAAAACCCTTCAGTAGAAGATACATCTCTAGATATTAAACTTCCGGATGAGGAAGTTTTCTTTATTCAAGATAATCTTGAATCATGGGAAATGTACATTGATGGTGCTTGCAGAAGGCCAACATGGAAGAAAATGGAAGATCCTAAATTCTACAAAGTTGGGTTGGGAATTGTACTTATTTTCCTTGAAAAGTCAGTGCTACCCTATTCCTTCTTATTGTTAGAAGGTAGTACAAACAATGAAGCAGAATATCAAGCTCTCATTGCTGGATTGGAGGTGGCACTTCAGGCACAGGTGAATCACATAAAGGTTAAAGGTGATTTAGACCTGGTAATCAAACAAGCAATGAGGATTATGCCATCAAAAATGAAGATTTAATACCTTTGTTTGATTACATTAGAGAGTTAATGGAGGAATTTCCTTCAGAACCGACATTTTATTATGTCCCGCAATCATAAAATGCACAATATGATGCATTGGCTAATGTAGCCACAGCTCTGGCAGATCTAAATCGGGACGAAACAATCATCAGTATTTCCCATAGTCTTACAATTTCACCCTATGTTCAAATCAGAACAAAGAAAATAAATGAAATCAATCCCATTTCTAAACCATTTGGTCATACTACAGGATGGATGACACCTATCAGGGAATACATTCAAAATGGAACACTCCCACCTGATAGAGCCAGGAAAGAACAAGTATGGAGATGTGTGGTCAATTTTACTCTTTATGATAGCCCAGATCATCTTGAAATAATTCTCTACAAGTAAGGTTTTGATGGAATTATTTTTAGATGTGTTGATGGTGAAGAGACAATGGTTTTCATGAAATAATTACATGTAGGAGTCTATGGATCCCACCATCCTGGACACAAACTGTCTGATCAAATTTGAAGGCATGGATACTTTTGGCCTTCAATAATACAAGATTCTGTTGATTTCACTAAGAAGTGTCATTATTTCCAAGTATGTGGAAATTTCATTCATCATCACCCATAGTTTCTTAATACAACTATATAATCATGGCCATTTTCCACATTTAGAATGGATGTAGTAGGACCTTACCCTTCAGCTAAATACATGCAGTTTAAGTATATTCTTACTGCTACTGACTTCTTTTCCAAATGTGCAGACATAATAACTCTCAAATAAGTTAGTTCTAAAATCATTGTTAGCTTCATCATGTCTAACATCATTACCATATTTTATGTCCCTCATACCATATTAATGGATAATGGCACCAACATATGTTCATCTGAGATAAGAAAGTTGTATCAAGAATACAACATCAAATCCAACCATTCATCTCAGTATCATGTAGTGGACAATGGAGAAATAGATACCTTTAAAAAGACTGTTTAAAACATATGGAAAATGATGGTGGATAAAGATATGAAATCATGGCATGATAAAGGTTTTCATGATTTATGGGCTTATCGAACCACCACCCGCACTACTACGCAGTCAACTCCATATTCATTGGTATATAGAACAGAAGTAGTCTTTCCCATTAGGGTTCAATTACCTTCGCTCAGAGTATCCATTTGTGAACAATCATCTATAGATGAACAATCACAAAATAAATTGGATGAATAGGAATGATTAGATGAAAAAAGATTGTTCACCCTGCACCACTTGAAAGTTTATCAGAATCGAATAGCATGGGCTTTCAACAAAAAAGGTCATCTTCATTCATTCATTCAAGGAGAATTGGTATTGGTTCTCAGAACTCCAATGATACCAGGATAGAAACCTCCCAAGCATGAACCAAAGTGTGAAGGACATTATTCAATACATATGGTCTACTCCAAAAGAGATTATTCTTTAATCTCAATAGATGGAGAACTCATTACAACTCCAACCAATGCAAGGTTCTTGAAGAAGTATTTTGTGTAACAAAAAATACACCCTCTCCTCCAAGTTGTAGTACATTAAAATGCCTAGCCCTAATGATCCAAAATCTATGACCCTAAACTAAGAGTACTTCGTCCTCACTGCACGATGTTAAACTACATGGAATCCCCTTTTCATGTCGGTTCCACTTCTTCCTCACCGCACGATGTTAAAACCACACGGACTTAGTCCTCACCTTAAGACTTTAAACTGCATATTCCCCCAATAGTCACCACTGCAAGACATTAAACTACACAATACCTCTTTCATCCAACATGACGTTAAACTATGTCCCTGTAATCCATTCTTCAATTGAACGATGCAGACATTGATCAATTCCTTCTAGGCTAGGTACGTAGGAAACCTCCCGAGGTTCATGCCCAAAACCAATCCCTTCACGTCGGTTCACCTCCGTCTCATACGATGTTTATCCGTGAAGATCCCCAAACCTATATCTTCACATTAGTGTAATTTCGTCCCACGTGATGTTAAACTGTTCATACGTCCCACATGACGTTGAACTGTCAAAAAGTCTCTTTTACGTCCTACATTATGTTAAACTATTATTTTTCCTATATAACATTAAAATTTAAATTCCCCATGTTTTTCTTACATGAAATTAAACTAAAAAAAGATTCCTCAATTACGTCCTACATGAAATTAAACAGTGCATTGTCCTTTCTACATGACACTAAACTATACGACATCCTCATCTTATATGATGTTAAACTGTAAAAGTCCCTAATTCGTCCTACATGACGTTAAACTTTACATTGTTAGGTTTGTTTCTACCTCTTTTTTCTCACACCGAGCATGACTCACATGAGCTTAGAGTAAGCCTCAAACATAACACCCTCTCTGGGCCACTAACCACACGTAACTCCCAACACCATCTTCAGGTTGTCTTCAAATAGAACTCGAACCCCAATTCATTTTCAATTGAACTATGCAGACTTTGATCCTTGCCTTCTAGGATGGACACATATGCATCTTCCCGAGGATCAAGCCCAAAACCAATATCTTCACATTATTTCACCGTCGTCTATGCTATATGAAGTTAAACTATATAGTCCCCCATTGTCGTCATTGCAATACATTAAACTGTATAGCCATACGTCCTAAGTACATGATGCTAAACTGTGCAGCACCAGTCCATGCATATGACATTAAACTATTCGAAATTTTATCTTGTATGACAATAAACTATAACATTATTTGGAACCCTAACCTGAGATGGAATCATTATTGACATTGACCTCTAATCATGTTATATTATAGAGACTACGTGTATACATGGAAATGCCCGAACCTTTAATATTGGATTCAACCATCATTGCACTAAAGTCCCCTTTCACCCTTCACATGTATGAACTAAATCTATACAGAGGGTATTTCAAGAACTATGTGCGGCTTGATTCCCATCCTTGTGGGATACTTAGGAACGTTCGAGCATCCCTCGAATCCAGTCCCAAGTCTTTGGGCCTAACCCCAAATTTTGTTTTCAGTCCCTTTGCTAAAAAATCTCCCTGTGAGTGCATGAATGTGGTATAAAAAACATGGTCTTTATTCACATCAGATTTATGACAAACACACAAGGTGTCTCCCTTATTATGGTTCGATACCTACGACCCTAAACTAAGATCTATTATTATATCATCCCACATGACGTTAAACTATATTTCAAGAACTACATATCACTTGATTCTTATTCTAATGAGATATGTAGTGCAGTCCAACATCTCAATTCCGGACCCAACCACAACATGATTATGGTTAGCATTGGTCTATGTATCTCTTCCATGCATTTTACAATACTCATTTTCATGTGTTATACTCCTAACCATAAATACTTACAGATATCCATAACCCTTTTCTTGACTTCTGTCCATAAAATGTCAGATACCCAAGAATTCATTTTCCTAACCATACAGCACATGCCCTTAGGCGGCCCTGCATAAATAGTCTACATAACAGACCTGTCATCCAAAAGATGCTATTGTTTGACTATGAAGGTAATTCCCTTAAGCATCCTTGCATAATTCAATCCCCCTAATAGGGTTTTAAAATAGTGGTAACTTAATTCTTGGAAAAAACCTCTTTTGTCCTTATTGGTCTTAACAACGATATGTAGGGATCTGCAAAAACAACCATCCTTAACATATTTGTCCCATACTTTTTTCCATGATCTGAAAGTATTCAAGTATATGGTTTATATTTCCCTTACCTATGTTTGGGTCAGACCTTCGTAGGAGTGACATTCATCCAATTCTTTGACAATCATGATTGGGAATATCCTCTCCATATTCAAGTACCTCTCCCCATACAGCAGACTCTGTGCTTTGGAAAATTTTAATCTCCATAAAATTCCACTGGATTTTAGCAAAAGAAAATTAAAATTTCCGAGAGTTTTTTTCCTGACTATGAAGCACATGCCCCTAGGTGTCCTTGAATAAGTAGTCTACATAACTGACCTGTCAACAAAAAGATGCTATTATTTTACTATTCAGTCAATTCCCTTAAGTGACCCTACATATTTCAACCCCCTAACAGGTTTTGTCAAGTAGTGGTACCATCATTCATAGAAAATACTTTCTCTAATGCATTTTAGCCATTTTCCCCTGTCATTCTTCAGATACAAAATTTCTTAAGTCACATTTTACAATTTTCCCCTCTATACTTGAATGAGGTAATATGTTTGAAAACAAATTATCAATGGATTGAATCAAATTTTAATTCGTTCGGTCAATGCTATTCGACCTTAAACATTAGTCTTTTTATGTCCCACGTGCATGACTTTAAACTGCCCACAAAAGGCAAGGGAACTCGGAAAAAATGTCAGGTCCCCGCTCACTAAACATACATTTTTTATGATTTTGGTAATATTGAGAAATTAAAAGATGAATATTTTGTGGGGTTATTTGTATTAACCGAGAAAAAATAAAACTATGCTTACTTGGACCATTAACTTAGGTAAAAAATTAAAGTCGGTAGCATGAAAATGCAGGCAGAAACGATTGAAGATAAAAGTGTTTTTTATTGATTCACAAGAGTAAGGACATCCACAAACTGGAGTCTATTCTATTTTTTTCAAGAATTACACGAGGCTTTCAACATAACTATTCATTCGATTTACAGTATTTCGAGCCTCATCAGTCGCCTCCTGGAGTTCATTCACTCGACCAGCTTCACTCTTTTAAGCTTGATGGAGTGCTTTCTTGGCGTCTGTTATGGATTTCATACCATCCATTTGGACTCATTACAATGAATTATTAAGCTGGTCAAGTTACCTAGTTACAACATCTAACTATTGATGAAGGTGAATATGTTGGAAAACTTTCTCCTAGATCTTATCCTTCAAATCCTTCATCTTTACAGCATGATCAGCCTCATCTCGGGACACCGCAGCCTCAAATTTTCCAATATTGGTCAGCAGCCTCGCTCTGATCAAATATTGATGGCACTTTTGCTTCTACTCCTTCCTTAAGATGACTTGTTTCACTGCGTTATGGATCTCTTGATATCTGAAACCACCAAGTACTAGAATTATGAACAAGTATGATAATCGCGAGATCTTTGAAGACAGCTCTTCAAGAGGTACTTCAGATATGATCTTCCATATATTCTTCCATGCCTTGTGACGTAATAATTGGAGTGCCTTTTGCACCTCAGGGTCTGATTCAGAATCTCTATCACAGGGGGGAATATAATACGAGATTAATGCACTCAATGAAGTACCCTATTCTGATCCTTCCCCCCTGAGCCTTGGTAATTCACTTTATGCTACTATTTAGGTGGAGGATGAGGCTTCACCCCCAGATCTAAACATTGAAATTGATGTCCCTATATAGTAAATTGAATGTTTTGGTTAGTTTCAAATGATAACAAAAGTTGATTAAGTTTTATTGAAAATTAAGTACAACTAGAAATATTATTTCTTACCCATCGGTAGAACAACATTATGAGAAGGCTCCTCCCCATCTTTCCTAGCTTCAACAGGATTTTCAGGACGGGTTTCAGGAAGCTCTTCCAGGTTAAACTCCACTTGAGTTAGTGTATCTGCAATAATAGGTTTTTCTCTATCCCCTTCAAGAATTGACAGGTCATCAGCTTTCTTAGTTGGAATTACACATTTTAAACAATAATGGTTAGAGATGTAATAAGAAATTTTTAACAGGACAAAGGATAACACTCATGTCCAAAATCTTCTAAATCCCCTGGTAATTTAACATGATCTAAAATGTATTCAAAAGATGTGCCAAGATTCATCATTTCAACCAATGATATCTCAGATTCCTGGTTAGTCTTACCAGTGGGATCATTTGATATGTATTCTTGGCGACCCTCATCCTGTGACCTCTGACCCCGGACAGTTTCTTCAGAGATAATTACGACATCAGTTGTAGTGGCCGCTATAGGTTCTGATGCAGGTGTTCAACCTAAAGTATCACATAATAGAAGTCAGTTTATGTTTTCATTCAACATTTTATGAAGCATTTTTAATTTACCATAAGCAGTCTCTTCTCTCCATGTAGCAGAAATAGGAGCAGTACTGGGAACAGAAGCTAGCTCTTCATCTCTCCTTGTTCCTTCAGAAGCAGTCAGATCCTCATGAATTTTCAACTGTTCCCCAGCCCCCTCCGTCTTCTCAAAGAAAGTTCAGTCCTTCCCTCAAAGGGAAAATTGAATAAGCCCCTGAAATCTGAAGAAGTTTGAACAATATTTTCATGATTTAATATTCACTACTATCTGAAAGACTTACCACTACTGATGAAGTGTTTAGCTGTGGACTTCTTCCTTCGATTTCATTGTTTCCTTGGTTTTTTGGGTGTGTTGATATCATCATCTCCAAATACATGTATTAGAGAGTGAAATTCCCTTTATATCTCATCATCCATGGCTTTCCATCCTAGATATACGTCACCCGGATCACGAGGAGATTCAGTAGCTCTAATGGAAGTACCACCAGGGCTATACTCTGGTGAATGAACCTTAAGAAGTTCATTTAACTGAAATAAAGTTTCAAAGGAAATAAGGAAAGAGAGTTACATATTCAGGAGCCACGTAATCGTGCCACTCCTCATCTCTGGAATCACCAGTTCCCTCAGTGGTGTCACGATCCATCATTTCCTTCACCTTCTTGGTGATAGGAATGGAGTCATCAGTGGCTTATATGAGCATCTCCAGCTCTCTAATGTAAGCCCACACTTCATCAAGATTATCCTCGAAATGGATATCAGTAGAAGCCTGAAGATTCCCTACTCCAGGGATGTGTAAACCTTCGCATTGGTCCATCCAGGCAGTTTCATCATCGCAATATAAAATACTCTATGTCTGGACAGCCTCTGGACATAGACATTCAGAATGTGTACTAGAAGACTACGAGGAGGGTCCTAAAATCGTTGACTTCAGCTTCTTCCCAGCTCCTACAATCACAGATAAGGGATAAGAAAATAAAACTTGTTACTCTATAAAATAATACTGATTAAATTGCCTCAATGATATAACTCACCAGGAGTCGATGCAGTATGTCTCTTGATTCTAATAGAAGGATTATATCTGGAACGAGGTTGCTTTGATGCACGTCGTGCCTCATCATCCCCATACTAAGAATATGGAGAATCAGCCCTGGGTGAGGAACCCAGTGAATCATCTCCAGGTTTGGAAGAGTCACCTTCCAGACGAAGGGTTTCTTTCTTGATAGTTCCCTTCTTTTTCCCCACCTGAGGAACCGGATGATTCAGTACCCCTTCAGGTTATGATGCTCCCCAGTTCTCGGCATAACATGTAGTCAAATGACTTGCTGCTCTAGAAAACGGTAGATCAAACACTTCCCCGGTCTTATCCATAGCTGTCAGCAACCATAGTTTTCGGGACACCATCGGATGCTGCTCTGACCTGACATGCACTGTAGGGGAAACAAGTATCTGATGTAGACACTTGAATTGGCGTTCAAATCTGTATGGAGCATAGGCCTCACATATAATCTCTTCGTCAATCCTAGTGGCCAATACACCATCTCTGCAAGCAAGCATGTATGACCTCAATTCCAGGTTGGCTATTCAGTCATAAAAAAAACCGCATGGATGGCGGGTTTCCATAAGGAAAGAAATGGAATTCCTCGAACATTTTCAGCCTCACCTTCATTTCATAGGAGTTGAGGGTTAATGGAAAAATTCTAGAATATTCCTACATTGATGTCCTGAAAGAACTTCCAGGAACCTTTACTCCACTCTGTACAGCATATATCTTGAAATGAGTGGAGATCCATCCCCACAAATCATGGAATGGTCCCACTATTCTCAATGGAGACTTACCCATATAAACATTGAGTAAGATCCTATGAATATTCGCCAAAATTGTGGTAGCCAACCCAACCACTTTCCTCTCAGCCAATTTAGTTCCAATAACGAAGGTCACTGGCCTAACACCTCCCTTACAATCCCTAACTGGCAGAAGATAGACACTATGACACAAGGATAGAAACCCACCAGATGGGTCTTCTATTGGACTCTCCGATTCACTTCATACCCCCACTTTTCAAATTCTCCCTCTTCTAGATTGGGTCAAAATGTCCCAAGAGCACCCCTTTTCTCTATTCTAGGGTAGCACGTATGACGAGTATAGGTGGGCCCCTTCTCCTTCTTCTTGGTGATTAACATATCCATCCACTCCACTATATGAATATCCTTTCTAGAATGAGTTTTGGAGGTCTTTTAATTATTGAGCTTGTGAAAAATTTTCAATAATTCTCGAGCCAAAGATGGAGTCTTCTACGAATCCTTCCATGTTGCCTTGAGAGGGATGAATTCATCATTACATATCGCCCAAAATTGGAGCCCCTGAGATCTTGTAGACATCCCACAAACTGATTCATACTTCTCCAGGATTCAGATGGAAAGAATTGGGTTCTGGGCTCCAGCGGGTGATTAGCTCTAGCACAAAGTCATCATTCTTATAGACATATGTCTGCCCAGCCCAGAAGACTTCATATATTTTAGCTCTTTTCAAATCCTCGACAAACTCTTCACAGGTTTTTCGCACCCAATATTCCCACATCCAAGTCAGCTTCACACCTCCTCCAGGACGGATGTCCCATATCTTCTTCCAACCTTTGGATTGATCCATCTGAGAGTTTCAGAAGATTGAGGGATAACAATGCGGCTACAGCTCAGGCTTGTGAGGTTTCAGATCTGGGGAACATGGGCTATGATGCATTATAAACACCTTCTCCACTGTTCCAGCATTTACAAATGATCCCCCAACTGAGACATTTGATGAAGAAAAGATAGTGTAAGTTTGAAACCAAGAATGCCGAAGATAGTTATTTGCATCTGGAACGTTGACTCCTTGCAGATGACCATGCCCATATAGAGGCAGGTAAATACTTTGTAGGAAATTAAGATGATACTTCTTTAAGTACATATCCAAATCTAGGAGAGTGTTGTCATAGATATCATAGAAATCATTGCCAATGTCATTTATCATGTCATCAATCCTCTTGCTAGCCAGCTCATCAGTCATTCCAATTCTTCTGGGAGCCATTAAATCTGCACAAATATCAGATAACTAACTTTTAACGTAAGTTGATTTTATCAAAAAATTTGTTATGAAAAGTAAAAAAATGGATAAGGCATTAAGTAGATGACGTCCCATATTGGCACGCAAGTCCAAGTTGGTCACGCATGTTTTACCGTGCTAGTAGTGGCGTCTAAGATAGAAACTCACTGCAGAAGCGCAACACGAATAGAAGCACGGACAAGCGGAAAGCCAAGTCACTTGCGCGAACGAGATCTACTTGCACGCCAAGAGCTTAGAAGAATTTGAAACAAAGTTATTTTCATGAAGTGGTGTCGCATATTTATAGGAAATACCTTACCCCTGCGCAACGTACCCTTCTTGCCAGAAGCATACCTGCGCACCTACTACTTGCATGCCACAGTACCTTGTTTCTCGTTTTCCTCAAAGTCAAATCCTCTTTCCTTTTTTGGGATCCAACTCTGTGGGGGGAATTTTGTTGATGCTCCATTCCATCACAAAATATAACGAATGAAAAAGGGAAATACGATAAGCACAAAGAGAGTCATCCTTTGAAGAACATCAAAAAATGGAAAAGGCACGAACAAGGAACTCTTTAAGCATCGGCCGTGCAAGTTCCCAGCTGGTCGCACAATTATACATGCGCGCCACATATGGGTCATGCAATTTACTTGCGATCCCTATTATTTTTTCTCCCATGGTTCTGAATGGCCTATAAATACCCCAGGTGGGCCCCCCATTTTGAAGATGAAAAATACAAAACTCATATTCAAGCTCTGGTCGCTCAAGTCTCCGTATGAAGTCTTCTGAACACTTTTAAGGTAATTTTTTACCTATAATGGAATATCTAAAGAGGAATATGGCCTAAGTATTAGAATTCTTCAATACTTGTGTGCCTAAGTATCCAGTCCTTTAAGGGAAGTTATGATACTTGCGCGTCGCCTTTCCCCCTCAAGGAAACTTGCGTTCCACTCAACTAAAAGCTTCTAGATATGATACTAAAGGCTCAAATTCAACGTCGCCCAAGTATCACATCACAGGTTCTTCATCGCCCAAGTGAAATCATGTCTCCAAGTATACTTGCACGACCAAGACTTGTGCGCTAGACCAATACTTGCGCGCCTCCTTCCAATTCATATCCTTTCCTCAAATCCACCTTTTCTCTTCAAGGACAGCCTTCAAAACCCTATTTAAATCCATTTATGGCATGGTTTTTTTTGTTGGATTCCTTATCTGAAAGGAATTCTTTGGAACATCTCTCAAAACCACGTTATCTACATAACTTTATGGCACCATGTTTAGATATTTCCTTCATTCATCCTCATCCATTAAGATAAGAAGTTCTTTAATTTGGGCCTCTTCTTTAGGAGTATTCCCCAAGTTCCCTAATCTGGGAATCTTCCTTAGGGGTAAGCCCCATGTTATAATTACTCTTATCATGGGCCTCCTTTTGAGGAGTATGCCCCAGTCATAATTTCCCTTAACCTAGGCCTCCTTTTTTAGGATTAAGCACCAGATCTCAAATCCCCTTAACCTGGGCCTCCATTTCAGGAGTAATCCCCAGGCTTAATTTCTTTTGACTTGGGCTTCCATATCATGAAAAAAACCCATACATTTTTCCCTCTCTAATTTGGGCATCCTTATCAGGAGTAATCCCTAAGTTATGTATTTTAATCACCATAAAGTACAAATACCTTTATGGACCTTGTTCCTAGGTTTCTTCCCTTAAGTAAATCTCGGTCCTCATAGGGTGGTCATTCATATGTAAGCCCCATTTCATTTCTTATGATTGCATCATTCGTGGAACAATCTTCAGGTTTTACTAATACCTCTTGTTTCTCAAACCTAGCATGACACACATGAGCTTAGAGTGTAAAATTAATTATGGTAGCTCTCTTTGAGCCATTCATCATGCATAAACGTCATACATCATTACTTGAACTACATGGGTTCTGATTCCTTTTCTAACAAGGATACGTAGGTATCCCATCTACGTACGATCCCAACTCTGAAATAATCCTTATCCTTTTGAATGACAATAAACTCCAAGTGCCCCACTGAGTGGATTTAAAACCAGTATGGTTATCATAATGACCAAGATATTTCTATATAATGTGTTGAAGGATACCATTGACTACGAATCTCTAATATATACGGATGTTTCTCTATCGATGAAAAACCTCAAACACATATAAAATATTCTCTAAATTTTAAAAATATCAATCATTGATTGTCAGATCTAAAGGAAAACTAATTTTTATACTTGGTGAATTAATAAAGATTCATGAACATAACTTAAATCTATAAGAGAGTCCCGAAGTAGGTAATTATTCCCCTCAAAAAGGTGTGATGAGCCTAACCTCACATCCTCTCGACCAATGAAAATTCTTAAGCCTCATCAGTCCGCAACTAATGAGCACCTACCATTGGAAAATAGGTCCAAAAGGATATAAAATCATTGGATGTTTCCGGTTCTATGAATAAACCCTTTAGAAACTGATTGGAAAGTTTGAACCTTAAAAAAACAAGGTCATCCTCATTTCCATTGGAAACAATAGTATTTATAATTATATAATTATATATAATTATATAAATATATTTATTATATATATAAATAAAAATAAATTTATATATTTTATTGTTATAATTATATAAGTATATATAAGTATATAAATATATTTAGTATACATATAAATAAAAATAAATTGATACATATTATAGTTATGATTAAAAATAAATATATAAATATATATTTATTATATATATAATTTTATAAATGTATATAATAATATAAATAAATTATTAACATTGTAGGTTTATCAGTGCATTTTTAGCTCTGATAAGGATAGGCATTTATCAGCACCAAAAACACCCTGATGAATGGTGTTTTATATGTCCTAAATTATAGAGATAATGAATACATATTTTATCATTTTTTCCTATATTTTCATTGATAAATCATACCTTTATCAACACTTTATAACTTGTGATGATAAAAAGATCACCCAATTTTATAAATTAACCATAACAGTTGGATTCTTATATCGCAAACCTCAAGCTCTCATGGCAGCCGACCACTGCTGATGTTGAGTCCTCCTCTGCCGACTCCTCCTCTGCCACTACATACCCCTACTTCGCCACAAAACACTCCACCAACCCAAACCCCTCCTCCACCATGAACCCCACCTCTACCATGAACCCACCTTCACCATGAACCCCACCTCCTCCATGAATCCCTCCTCTACAATTAACCCACTTATGTTGCAAACTAAACCTCTGTTGTGAACCCCTTCGTGGCCTCTACCTCCACCAACCCCGACTCCACCACCACCGGACCCTGCTGCTACCACCAGACTTCCAAATATATGGTATGCTGTTATTTTATTTGGAATTATTTCTTAGATAGAAAAAGATTAATTATTGGATTTTTTATGAATGAAATCTCAGAGAGTGTTTGATCATTGTACAATTTGTGGGTATAATTTTCTATCATCATGACTAAAGTAACACGCTCATCTATTATTGGTTTCATATCTGTTTTCTGGTTATTTCCTCTAAATCTATAAACATAGGTTGTAATAATACTTATTATAGTTTATTTTTAATATATACACCTACTGATGATTTCAATGATAAACATGTTTGTTGTAGAGGGAATGTGGAACCTATCATTATTTGCGATTTTATGTTTATTTTCTATAATATGTGATATATATATGCATGGATAAGAGATTGTAAAAAATTTTATGGGTAAAAAATACAATTCATATGTCTATGAAAAATTAGTAATACCTATTAATTTTGAGGTGTATAATATACACATTTTACATTTATTTTAAATACATCCTATGATTATAATGTTTATAGCAATTTTCAAAAATATTATGAAGACCTTGGGAAGAGTGACTATTAATTGGTAAAAAATGAGATATATTATTCATCCTTTTTTATTATATGGGTTGATTCACTGAGAGTGCTGATTTGTAATTTGGTATATGTGATAACTTTTCCTTGCAGGTTAATTTGTGAAATAGGATACTTGTTGCCTAAGGTACATTGGACTATCCTAGAGATGATAGATGTGTGTGAGGAGTTATCTTAGGTGTAGTTGATATTGATACGTAGTATAACAATGTATATAATACTTAACATGTTATAGAAGAAAATGGTTATGGTAGGTCGACTGTATGAGTCCATTTTTTGATGTTTTTACTTATATTGACGTGTGATTCCATTTTCATATTATATTCCCAAGGGACTATAAATGTTCTACCTAGGAACAAGAAAAATTTTAAAAGGAAAACTATCCACATGAAGATCATTACACTTCTTGATGGATTTCTTATGTTATTTATATACTAATGAATTAGATACACTTACAATGAGGCTGACATTTTTATGTTGATGGATTAACATTTTGAATCAAAATTGTTGTTTGTATGACATCAATTACTACCTTTTATATGATATTATACATTCACTCACAAATATTTGGTAGGTACCACTTAATGTTTGATGCTTGATATTTTATTATTATTTTATATTATGGATGTATCTTGGTAAATTATATTTTCATTAAAATAAAAATATATGTTTTGTTAGTTTTAAATACTCAACCCTATTTAATAAAATTATTTACATTATTTTTTCTAAAATTAATTTTCATGGATTGTCTTAAATATGAATGGTATAAAATCATTTATGACATTCTATTGGTATCTTTACTCTCACCATACATATACACATTGGTACATATATAGACTTAGTTGTCTATGATATAGATAAAAGGAAAGGGTCACACTTTTATAATGGTGATCCATAGTCACTTGTTAAATATATAATGATAATGGTATGTATAGGTCACCATAGGGAATAAAGAGACAATATTAATTTTGTGTTATTTTAAGACATGTACAATAAATTTCCTCCCTTGAAAATAAATTTATTTTTAGTTTACCATTATATTTTGGATCTTTTTTAAACTATTTATAGATTTATATTTTATAAAATGTTGATTATTTTTGTATTTATGTATCTTTTCTAAAGATCTTCTATTGGGATTTATGCCTTATTGAAAATTAATACGGAGATCTTTTAAAATGATTCAATTGTTTTGAAATGGTTCTTAGAAAAGTATGTGTGTTCAACATACCCTTTTATTTGTTTAAATAGATTTATAATGATTTAAACACTTGGTATGGACTTAGGTTGCATGACTATTGTTTTTTAACTCACCTGATTGACTTTCATTAACGTATGTAAATATTTATAAAGTGTGTTTAATGATTTTTTTCATTTTAATAAGGTTTTTTTGAAGTTTTAAATTAATATTTGTAAAATATAGTGGGTTTTAAATATTTTCAAGTGCGATTTTGTAAATATTTTTTTCCATAATATTTTCTATTTATATTTTTATAGAATTAGGAAAACCAATTACATATATAGGTAATACAAGTAGATTGATAATAACAACATGGAATTTTAGTGTCTTTAACTCTATCCCACCTATAGGATATCCATCATGACCTCACTCCTTCAAAAGGTGATTCAATGATTAACCCAATTACAACTCCTAAACTAACTTTGCATCCAACATAACTTGCATGGTTCAAATTAGTGGAGTCCTATACAATTACATATTATTTCTGGTTTGGTGATAGATTCAAAGGGGTTGAGTCTTAGGATACAAAATGAAATAATAAATATCATTCAATTATTGAGTTCCCCTTATTTTAAATACCCATTTATGTATATATTTTGTTAAATATTAATATTACCGAATCAAATAAGATGGATATCAATAAAGACTTGATGGATTCCAATCATATGGAAAAATACCATGAAGATAGAGTTAAAGAGTTCATAAATATTGGATAATATCTTGTATATGACCCTTCTCAAATCCTTTTTCCATGTCTACTTTGTTTTTATTCATGACTAATTAGTTTAGAGGAATTTGAAGAATATTTCATCTATCATGAAACAGATCAATGTTATAAATGTAGGAATAAACAAGAGGAAAAACAAAATGTATCTAGTGGCTGGGATTTCACTACGTATTATATATCATCTGCTATGGTTACAAGTGTGGAAAATGAAGAAGGCCATTTTGAGGATCTGATTACAGATGAGAAATATGATGAATATTGTATTGAGAAAATGACAAGGAAAATTGAAGATAAACTTCTTGATATCAAAAAATTGATTAATATTTTAATGATTTGTGAAAAGATGCCATTATATGATGGTTTCACTAAATATAATGAATTTTAATCTATATTGAAGCCGTATAATTTGAAAGTAGTAAATGGATGGAGTTACACCCATTTTACGGAACTAATTTCTCTCTTGAATGACGTGATCCCAACATATAATGAGCTCATGATCCTAACATATGATTCCAAACAAATTCTATGATCGATGTGTATAATCTATGAAATAATATATGCCTACCCAAATAACTGTATAATATTTCCTAAGGAACAAAAATAACTTACAGAATTCCCAAAGTGTGGTTCTTCTCGACACGAGAATGATGAATACAGTCCTAAAAAAGTTGCATGGTACATTCCAATATTTCAAAGGTTTAGGTTCCTATATGAACGTAGGAGACTACAAGGAAATTGAAGTGTGACATAGATACGAGAATTAATGATGGGAAACTATGTCACCTGATAGACTCTCCATAGTGGAAGATAATTTCTCATGAGTACTCTAAATGTGGAAACAAGCTAAGAGACATTTGCATTGCATTATCTACAGATGGAGTGAATCCTTTTGGTTTTGAAAGTATTAATCGTAGTACATGGCCCGTTATGTTGGTAAATTCTAAATTCCCACGATGGTTACTCATTAATCAAAAGTACATATTTGTATATGTGCTTATTTTTGGACCAAATAAACCGGGTAATGATATTGATGTTTATTTGGATCCATTGATGAAGGATTAGAAATTATTGTGGAATTTTTGTATTAAATTGTATGATGGTTACAGAAATAAAGATTTCACATTTAGAGTCATGTTGTACAATATGATAAATGAATTTTCTTCTTATAGAAATTTGTCAAGATATCGCATTAAATTAACTTAAGGGTGTCCCATTTCAGAAAGAGGTACTCAATCAATTAGGTTACGTCATTCATGGCAAACTGTTTTTCTTGGACATTAGAAATTTCTACCCCAATGGTATATGTACCGATATTTGATGACATTATTCGATGTAAGTTTTGAAAAACATACAATATTGTCTCCACTAACAAGTAATCAACTGTTTGTGAAATTAAAAGATGTGGAAATTTCTTTTGGTGATCAGTTTTCAAAAAACCTTATAAAAACTATTGAAAAAGAGATCATTTTTTTGAATTACCATGATGGAATGTTTTTTACAATAGAAATTTTCTCACAGTTATTCCTTTTGAAAATTATATCTAACAGTGTCATTGAGATATTTCTAAATGAACTCATAAAATAAAGTATGGAATTAATGATAGGTTGCACATGGTTGATAAGGGAATACGATAAGAATTTGCACTAGTGAAGGGTGAAAAAAACATCTCTTCCTATAGCTACTTACACTCTTTCCATGCAAGATAGATATCAGTTTTGAATCTTCTTGAATGATGTTATGGTTCTATAAGTGTATTCATTAAATATCATGAACATCATGTTAATGACTTATTTAAAGTTAAAGGGGATAAAATCACATTAATTCCATGTATAGATTTAAGATCTAATTCCTATAGATTTATGTTGTATTTTCCCTAAGAATTTTCATTATACGTTAACCAAGATCTGTTTCTTCATCAAATAAATATGAAACAAAGTGAAATACCTAGTGAAATTTCTGAGAGAGGAAAGATAAATTATCTTCATATTATGGGAAATGAAAATGTTCTTCCTACAAAAATTCATTTATATGATGGTTAATTATATGGTTAACATAGTGAGAGATATTATACTATACGGTCTTATACAATTTAGATTGTTGTACCCCATTGAACATATATGATAATTTTGAATGGGTATGTCAAAAATCAAAGTTAGCGAGAGGTTTGTATTATAGAGTGATATATTGTTGATGAAGATATTGAATTTTGTATCAAATATTTAGATGAAAATATTGATTGAATTTCAGAACAACTCTGATGGATACCTAGAGTACCAAGTGTGTATGTATTATCATACAATGGTTATGTAATTAATGGTTATAATTATATATATATAAATGAACATGATGAAGACAGTACCATGAAAAATAGTGGAGTTAATGATCTGTCTAAAGTGATGCATGTTTCTGGTACTAAGGATAGAAATCTAGTTTATGCGAATATGTCATACATTGGAATCTTAAAACATATATTATAGTTGTATTATAAAATATTCTATGTGACGATTTTTTATGAATGTGGGCTGATAAGAGAAGTGCTGTCAAAATAGATGAATTGGAATTCATGAAAGTTTATTTCAACAAGGAAGGGTAAAAATATAAACCGTTTATAATGGAATGATATATTGTATATGTATTTTATATTCTAGATCTAGAAAACTGAAAGTGGTCAATTGTTCTATTTTTTACCAAAAACACTGAATGGTCAAATGAAAATTCAAATGTGGATGACTCTTTCATTGGGGCATCGAAAACATTTCATAGTGATCCCAATATAGATGGTGTTTTGTTTGTTAAAGGAGATCACAATGAAGGGATTAGGATAATCGATATAGGGTTCAAATCCCTTAATCCTTAAAAAATATCAGTTTATAATTAGGTTATATTTTTTGTAATATATATCGTGTTACCTCAAATTATTATCAATTCACTGCTATATTTATAGTCTCGAAATTAAACGTTAAAACACTTCTACATAGAATGAATTATACACATGTTTTTCCCCAATCCCAAGGAATAATGGGTCCCTAAACCTGGTACTATTCATAGTACAGAGGAACAAAGACCTTCTACACGTGATGGTGCTCCCAATATTGAGTAACAACATGTTTCTCTATCTATTCCTACTCCTAGTGCAGAGGTACAATGACTATCTACACATGACAATGCTACCACTATAGAGGAACATATTGATGATTTTTATTGTAAGGAAATGGTAGGAAATTAAGGGCCAACATCATAAAAAATAAAATCTCCATTGTTTGACAATGATAGAAAAAATCATGAAGAAAAAATCAAAGGAATTAAATACAAGGTTGGATGGAACGTGAGGGGAAGCATGTAAATCCTAAAAATGTCATGTTTATTACCGACATTTTAATCATCACACATAACTGTATGCTGGTTAATATAGATTCATGTCACAATGTTTTGTTCGGGCTTAAGAAACTGATGTGGAAATATATTATGGTAACGTTATGATATCATTTCCTTATTTAAAAAAAAATAAAATATTGAAAAATTGACTTATTATTCATCATCTCTATCAAAGTGATTTTATAGTAAATGAATCCCATAATAAATATGTATTAATTCTTGATGGAAGGATTATCATAGGCTTTTGCATATTTCTAATGATACATTTTATTAATGATAAGGAATGTAAAATAAATCAACACCTAATCCTTATATATTCACACATGATAACCCATGATATGTGGGATACGTTTACTAGCGATTATGTAGGTGTGTATTTTCAGGTACATTGGGTCTAGTAATACGTTTTTTGATGATACATGTATTCATCACTTTTATTAAAAAAATTATTTCTAAAATAAAAACATGGTGTTGGAAATAAATAATGGGATGTGAAACCAACATACCCTTATTACAATGCAAGGATGGGGTATGATTCTCTTGAAAAAAATTGTTACATATTTTATATCTATCTTAATAATTTTATGTGAAATGAAACAAAAACATAATTCTGTTCCTCTATTTATATATACATTGATGAATCCAAATCTAAATCCACTTCCATCCCATGACATTTACTATGGATGGAATCATGAGTAAATTAATATTGGAAACTAATATATGAAAACACAGAAAAAGTGTTGGAAACATGTGTATGTGTGAAATAATATTTTTTTCTTTAACTATCTATTACATAACAGTGATTACTTATTTTCCTATATTTTTCTTCTGACATCATTACAAGAATCAACAACACCTTTACCAGATGAATACATACTATTGGTGGCCTTGAAGAGGACATAACAGCATGGCTGCATTAGAGGTGCAGGTTTTAGGGTGACACCTTGAAAATATTTCGAGAAAAAACAAGAGGATGATCAAGGTTAAAAAATTAAATTAATGAGAGAATTTATATGTACACTTTAAGAACAATTATAATAGTAGAGATATATGATAGTGACTTTAATTATGGGGAAGAAAATAGCATAAATAAATCAAGAACAACTATTTCCTAATGATCCACCCCCACCCCCACAAACATTGAGATAATCCATTCCACTCAAGTAGATTTCTTGGCCAAGGTAATCAATGTTCTAATAATTGATTCTATGAAATGGGAATCAACTAAGACTGATACCTTTCCTATATCGATATTCTGCAAGCTGACAATGAATGTGATTTATATCTATCAACAGCCACCCATCACCTTATAGCAAGGGAAACAATGTTCCTTATAAAATAATATGGTCTACATAATAGAACACTTCTAACAGGTCATGTGGGAGTGTCGATTAGCATATCATAGGAGACAAGCATAGAGTTACCTCTTTCAATTAATGAGGAAGATATTAAAAAGGTCAAAAAGTCTATTGGGACATTCATCATATGGCTGTCACATCTTCTAAAACAACATTTAGAAAAGGAGGTACTGATTCCTAATTTATTTTTCAAGTTACACTATTAATAATTAATGAAAAAGGTCTGAACCATTGAATTCTATTACAGACATATGAAGGGAGGGGGGCAAAAAATATCAGTTCAAAACCATCATAATTATCGACCAACTGATCAAAAATATATACCAAAACAACATTTACACCACCCATTCTATATCTACATTTACTATTATTTATGGTTCATGTGGATACTAGTTTAAAATATTGTCATACTAAAATAGTTGATTTTGAAGAAAATTTATATGAAGAGTAATTTAAATAATTCATTAGTTGTGATAATGTAAGTGAAATCCTTGACTATGAATAGTTAGGCAGTCTAGTTATAAATGTATACATGAGGTTTGTTCTCATGATTTAATTTTCCAAAAGCCAACACACTATGTTTATAATGACTATATACATTTAATATTTTTGGTAGATGAATATATAAAAAAAATTAAGGGATTTTCCCATGATTTTTTTGACTTTTTATTCCTCACATCACCTCTATAGAATAACTAAAAATAGATTCCAAGAAAGTGGATGAAATATTGGTAGGCCAGAAGAAATCATTTTAAAGTAAACATATGGATGACAAGATCATCTTAATAACAACTATGTAGGGTGAAACACAATAATTTAATCATATCAAATATATCTTCATTTAGTTCATTAATTATTCCTTCTTTTGTTTTTTGGCAGCATTTGATGCTCATTGAGGTAAATTTGGATACACTGTATATTTATTTCCCAGATTCAATGCATGGATACCCATCAAAATGACTACACATGAACGAATTTTCAAATTGTAATACACATCATACAATATTTTAGAACCAAACATCATGTTTAATTATTTATATTATCTTTTAATGATGATTATATTATGATACATTGATGCATCAATATATTCTAAAACAATAAATGTGGCCTGGGGATAAATGAAATAGAAATGAAAAGTACTAATTCTATATAGATATCAGGATATATATAATAATATTTAACTATACAAACCAATATCAAAATAAATTACTCATTTTTTCAATGTTTTTACAGTGTCCAAAAAAACTAATGGAAAATATTTTGGTTATTATGTTTGTAAATTTATTAGAGAGGCCATATTCGATGAAAATATTAACTTTCATAAAGAGGTATTTTAGAATATATTTTCAATTTCATTTAAAATATTTATTAACCTGTTGTGTATTTATATTTTTTCAGTAATACTATGATTTTTAAAAATATTCATATTCAGAAGATGATATAGATTCTCTTAGAAAAGAATAGGAATCATTCCTGATAGAAGAATGTACAAAAATTGAACGAATATGTGACATTGATAAAAGTAGTGGATTTTTACATATTTTGGTTTAATTTATCTCTTTTTATTATTTCTAATATAATTATTATTTACTTATATAGGTGGATTCATTTTTTTCATTTTTGGAAATTTTATCGAAACTGACCAGACTCGTCAGAGATTGGACTTTGATCCCACAACTATGATAATGAAAATAATTAAATGAGTGAAAAATGTTTAAATGTGAAGGCCAACTACTTATGAAATTAATTAATTTTTTTCATCATTTTATTTACTATTTTAATGTTAATTTCCTCATCATTTTTATCTAATACTTATTTAGTTGTTTTAAAGATATTTTGGGAAGTCATTATTTCCTTTCAACTATCTGAAACCTCATATAAAAGAGTTAGCATGTTCCTTTTGGATGGAAGAAAAACCCCATGATTCATGAAATGTTAAGTGAATCCAAAAAATTCATCTACCAATGGATTTCTCATTAGTTCAATGAAAATTATAACTTCCCAAACGATCTTTAATGAAAAATTTCTTGAATAGTGTATTAATTAGACACAGCTTAAACATCTAAAACATAATCGGATACACAGTGTGCTTAGTATGACTCAAATTGTATGTTTTTAGTTTATAAAATTCTTCGACCCTATAGGATTCATTCCATTGAACTACCATGCTTTATTCCATGAATCATGATTATGATCTATGATATGCAGGGTGTGAATTTATAATGTTAATGTCAACTTATAACATTTTATTCTCATGTTATCATTATATGATCATTGATATCTCTCCTTTTTACACTTATTGAGAATCTATTATAACCTGTTCATATGTTTAATTTCCATTGTTTATGAATAATTGTTTTATAAATTATTTTCCTAAGGTTTATATTAATGAATATCATAATGATAGAATCTTATAAACTAGTGGTTTATGATTCCATGTTTCCAAAATCACTAAAACTAAACTATTCAGGCATGGATCATTATATTATGTAATTAATATTAATCTACAATGATTTGATACATATGTAAGAAGTGTATGGGTCAATATATTTGGTATTAGAGTAAATAACCCACTCAAGATCAAGAAAATGAATTCATTTGTTCTGATAATTTAGGTAAAAAATCCATAAGACATTTGAGAAGTGAAGGAATGAACCTGACCTCGATACAATGCACAATGCGACTGTTTGGACTAAAAGTGACTCTTTTTATTTATAATTGACATTATTTATTAAAAAATAACCAGTGATATACTATAAACTAATAAAATGAATATATATTGTTTTGATAATTTAGGATAATGATCCATATTTCATTTTTGTTGTGTAGTAATCCACCACTCCTCAATATGATGCACTATGTGAATGATATGAGTTTAAGTGTGTATTTTTTTATTAAATGAAATTAAATTTCAAAAAAAGAACACGTGGCATCCTGAAAACTAATAAAATACATTATTAAAGTTTTGATACTTTATAAAAATCAACCATAAGTCATTTTTGATTTTTATGAATAAACCACATCTCAATCCAACACACGGTGTTACCAGTATGACTAAATGTGTCCATTATTACTTTAAAATTGACATATTAAGTAAAAACGTGTTACTCACTATGAACCACGAAAAAATGCTCTAATTATCTTTATAATTTAGGAAAACGATTAATATGTCATTTGTGATGTGTATTATGTAGTCTCACATACAACTGATGCAAGATGAGACCATTATGAATCAAAATGCACATTTCCTATTTGTAATGATATTTTAGTAAAAAAACAAAAATTCCATACTAAAAACCAAGGATACACTTTCAGATTATTTTTATACATTAGGAAAAAGATTTATTATTCATTTTTGATCTGTAGGAATCAACTTCAACTTAATATGATGTACATTGTGAATGTTATAACTCAAGGTGTTTATTTTTATTTAAAATTGACATTAATTTTATTAAAAAGAACCTGTGACATACTAAAAACCATGAAAATGAATTCATAAGGATTTTATAATTTTTTAAAATGATAAATTCATCATTTTTTTGTGTAGTAATCAACTAAACCTTAATATGAATCATGGTGTGGCCAGTATAACTCCAAATGTGTCTTTTTATTTAAATTTGACATTAATTTAAGTAAAAAAGAAAAGTGACATACAGGAAATTGAGAAAAAACATTCATATTGTTTTGATACTTTAGGAAACTGACCCATCATTCATTTGTGACACGTGTGAATCAACCAAACCTCATTCGGATGTACGATGTGACTGATATGACTAAAAGTTTCCATTATCAGTTTAAAATTGACATTTTTTCTCAAAATGTTTCACTCACTAAAAACCAAGAAAACACCACTTGATTGTATTCATAATTTAGAAAAATAATTCACAAGTCATTTTTGATCTTGATGAAGTATTCTCATGTCAAAATTTTGCATGATGCAACTGGAATGACTCAAATTTTGATTTTAAGTTTGAAAAGAAATTTTTGTAAAAAAACAACTGACATACTAAAAACTAAGCAAATGCATTAATATTGTTTTTAGACATTATCAATATGATCTATAAGTAATTTTTAGTTTTTATGAATCAACCATATGTCAATATGTTCCATGGTGTGGCCGGTATAACTAAAAGTTACTCTTTTCAATTAAAATTGACATTAATTTTAATAAAAAGAAAAAGTGACAAACTATAAACTGAGAAAACTCATTAGAATTTTTTTGATAGTTTAGGATAATGATCCACGAGTCATTTGTGACATGTAAAAAATCAACCCCACCTTAATAAAATGCACATTTTAATAGGTACAAATCTAAATATGTCTTTTTATTTAAAATTGACATTAGTTTAAGTATACAGAACAAGTGGAAAAATTAAAAACCAAGAAAACACATTCATATTGTTTTGATACTTTAGTACAATGATCCATCAATAATTTTCAAATGTATGAATCAAGAATACCTAAATTTGATGCATGGTCTAACTGGTATGAATAAAAGTGTCAATTTTCAGTTTAAAATTGACATTTTTGATCAAAATGTGTCACTCATTTAAAAATTAGAAAACATGCACAAATTGACCTTATAATTTAGGACAGTGATTCATAAGTAATTTGTGAGACATATGAAGTAGTCTCATGTCGAACTGACACAGGATACAATTGGTATGAATCAAAATTCATGTTTCTAGTTTGAAATGGCATTTTAGGAAAAACAAACTGACATACTGAAAACAAAAAAATCATTAGGATTTTTTTGATAAATTAGGAAAATGATCCATAAGTAATTTGTGATAGTTTTGAATCAGTTTCACCACAATCTGATGCATAGTATGTCCATTATAAATCCAAATGTACCATTATTTAAATTTGATATTAATTTTAGTAAAATTACAAGTTACATACTCAAAAATGACAAAAAAAAATTGGATTCTTTTTATATTTTAAGAAAATGATCCATAACTCATTTTTGGCATTAAGAAATAAATCCCACATTAATGCGACACACGGTGTGGCAAGTATAACTCTAAATGGGTCTTTTTTTTATTAATTTTCTTTATTTTATTGATGAATTCTTTTATATTATTCTTTAATTTATTTCATTAATGTATTACTAACATAATATTTGTTTATGTATATAGGTGGGATCCTTTTCATGAGTTTGGATTATTTGTTTGACAAATGATAGAATGAGAGTAAATTATTGGGAGGGGATCAAAAGCATCAAAATATGAAACAATAATTTTCTTAATTATTTTTTGGATAATTTTAAATGTAATTATATTTTTTAGGAATATATATAGAAATTTTTTTGTATATAAGATGGGTGGAAATTCTAATATTCCAAAGGTCAATTAAATGTATATAGAACTGTTTGCTGGGTGTGCTGTATATTCCTGTAGGTTTTTGCTAGGTGTATTGTTTTATTAAGAGCACATTTCAGCTAACTAGGCCTTTATCAGTGCTATTTCAAGTGCTGATAAAGGGGGGCATTTATTAGTGATTTTTAGTGTGGGTATAAGAACCCCTTTATCAGTTCTTTTTTAGCATTGATAAAGGGGACCCCCTATATTAGTGCTATGATTAAAAATGCTTTTTTGAGACACATCAAGTTTTTAACATTGTTAAAGGGCATATGTGTAGTAGTGTAGTTAGATTTTGGGTGGACACATGTCATAATCCCAACAAAAAAAATGAACTCATCCATTGAAGTGGGTAATTGAGATCTTATATGAAATGAGACCAAACATTTTTTACTCCTTGTACCCCGTTCTCATGTTGACATTTGAGGACCAGGATATTGAGCTCTTCTACATCATCATTAAAAGACTACAAAGACCATACTGTACATGTGTATGCAAGGACCCAACAATAATTCCGTCATATCGATTAATCTAGTATAGGATATTGCATCTATAAGTGGAACCACCATTCTGTATTAATTTCTAAGGATAATAGTTCAAAATATAATTTTTAAAATAAAAATAAAATTGTTTTCCATTTATTACAATAAGTTCAATATTATTATACATGCATCTCATAAAATAATCCCCACAAAGATTAACAAATCTCCTCTAATCATCTATTTTAGAGACGTTAAGTCTTAAGGTTCTCCCAATCCTTAGGTATTCCCCATAACTAACACAAATCCACATCTCAATACCATATACCTGACATCCTACCCACATCTCTCCCCGGTATGTTCCCATGACTAATACCCGCTCACCCCTTTCCAAATGCATGACTTTTACCCCTCCACTATCAGGGACCTGCTAACCCTCACCAAACTATTTTCTTTCTACTAATATGCTGATGATATACTGTGATGTCTATATTAATCTCTCCAATTTTTAGTTATTTTTATATTTCCCAATTTCAATGTTCTTCAGTTGTCGTGTTCTCCAAGTGTTATTTATGTTATGTCTTCATGTTTTCATAGTGATTTCAATTTTCAATTATATAATAGTGCTTATTTTTTCATATTTTTACATCCAAATTCTAGTTTTCTTTGTTTACAATAGTTTTTTAAAACATTATAGTGTTTCCTTACACAATCTTTGAATTCTATTAGGTTTTCTAGTAGATGATGCAGTAATCGGATTTTGTGATATTGAATCATGTTTTTTTTTCAAAACTAGATTAATTTTTTTGAATGAATAAAGGTTTTATGTGCATGTTTTGAATTAAATTTATTAAATTAGTTATTTTTATTTCAACTATAATTTTTTTTCTAAAAAATAGATCAATGTTTTCAAAATATTAAATATTTTAAGTGAATGTTTCATTGAAATCAATCAAATAAATTATTTTAATTCCTACTAAAACCTATACAGTGGAATTAATATGGAACCCACATGAAATATTTTAGTATATCCAAAAATACAAGAAACAATTGGTCAAATGATTTGAAATTATGTGATATTAATATTGAGAAAATAATATTCATGTGAGAAAACATGATGGATATTAGGAAATGAGACCAATATTAAAGTAGTGGAGAATGCAAGGGAAGTTTCAATTGTTAAATATTTAATTGATTATCTCTTAAATAATTAAATACAATTTCATTTTCAGTATTCAATATAACCTCTAAAACATTATTTCAATGGTAAATGTGATAGACTCGATGAATTCAATTATTTCTCAACCTTTGAATTCATTAGTCCATAGTAAAGATTGAATATATTTTTGTGAAGATCAACTTGTAACATGATTTTTAATAAAATCAATCCTATTTAATGAAAGTAAAACAAACATATTAAAAAGATGAACAAATGAACAATTTTATTCTTACATTAAGAATTTATAAAAGATTCATTTGTATTTTGGAAAAACAAAGGAATTCATAGAATAAGAAAATATAAATAAAAGAGGAGTCTTCCCTAATGAAATGAATTTAAATATCGATCTCAGTATTCACTCACTGGCACAATATCTTAATTTTCTAATGTATCCATCAATTGCATTTATGCTCTTATTATATGGTATCTTTATGAATTAATGAATCCCCTTGTTTTATTATTCTCCTTTACTACAAAAATAGATTTTACACCGATTTAAGTTATGTTAAACTCATAGTTTGGTCCCCACTGCTCCAGCATATGTGTCTTTTCTTAATTGTTAAAAATTATGTAATATATTATGATAAATTCCTAAGAATTAAATTTATAAAGTTATCCCTTCCATTAAATACTCCCTAATCATATATAATTCTATTCGATCTTCATAGAAATCATCTTGAAATATTCCCTCCCTGCTAATACAAGTAATCTCCCAAGCATAATAGGATTATCCCATTACAGCTCGACAGTCTCTACAATGGAATTACTTAATCAAATCCAAACCATCATATTCAAATATACAAAGGCACAAACTCATCTATATTAATCTCTATTACGGTTTAGGCTAGACAAAAACGATCTTTCTTCAAAAAGGGAACATGTCCTCAACTTCAGTTCATCATTGTTTGTTGGAGTGGACACTCAAGGAGGGGTGAATTGAGTTCTAATTAAAATTTCTGTTAAAATATTTTCTATTAAAATCCACAATTTATAAAAAAAGTTAAAATATAGTAAATTTGTAAAACTGTAATGTTCAATTAGATTCTCAAAAGATTGATTAGTTCTCAGTTAATCTAATCATAAGATTAAATTAGATTTTGAAACTAACCTACTGATTTACAATAGATACAAACACTTGATATAGTAACTATCAAAGTAAATTTAAAACATATTTGTATTTAAAAGTATTAAGCAGGGGTATAAAAATTAGATACTGTATATTTTGATCCAAAACTAAAAATGCACAGTAAATATAACCAAGAGGTTCATTCTCAAGATGAGACTTAGTCCTCTCAAATTTATATATATATAAAATTTATCCACACCCTGGATCGGGGTTAACAACAGTACAGGACTGTTCTGGCCACGCAGGGACCTCTACCACTGTTCATCGTGGGAAATGAAAATAATGACCAGGCCACACAAGGACCGCTTCCACAGTTTTCGTGGGTAAATAAGAGTAAGGAGTTTTGGTATTCAGATTGTGATATCCTCCAGTTAGCACAAGAGACAATGTATGTGTAAAATAAACAGGATACACACACTACTCTAAAGTGAATAATAAATCACTTAGAGAAAGTATATGAAATTTTAGAAATCTCTAGTGATTGGCAGTGCAACTCTGGACTCGTTGGATTCAGCAGAATAGCTTCTGAGTCCTTCTTTGGTTTTTCTATTGATAAATAAAGTGTCGTGGTTCAGCTTTTGTTTTTCCCAGAGAGAAGATGTTCTCTTGACTCGAGAGTACTTCGTGTGTTCTTCAGAAATGTAGGATTGCATATATGGAACTTCTTTGAGGATCTTGCAATGTGTTCTTCATAGTTGTGATCACGATTGTTCTTTTGTTCAGTATAGAGCTTTCTAGTATTGTAGTATGTGTGTCATGACGTGTCAAGCTCATGTATATGCTCTACTGCCACTCAATCTTCTTTATATTCCACGAGCTCTAGCAATAAGAATGATTTCCTTTCCATAGATACGAGGTACGATTTCCTGACAGACCAACAACTATCATTAAATACCATTAATTGAATTAAAGACATCAAATATTATAGTTATTATTATTTTAATAATATTGACAAAAAGGTTAAGAAATAGTGTCATGGTGATTATGTATATGGTGAATTCATCATGGTCTGTGCTTCATGGTATGTGCTTCATGGTATGTGTTTCACAGTGTGTCCTTCACGGTGACTAGGTCACGGTGTGTCCTTCATCGTGTCTGGGTCACGGTGTGTCCTTCAAGGTGTATGGGTCATGGTGTGTCCTTCACGGTGTTTGGGTCACGATGTGTCCTTCATGGTGTCTGGGTCATGGTGTGTCCTTCACGGTGTCTGGGTCACGGTGTCTTGATACTTAGGAAAATATCTATATTTAGACTTAAATAGTGATATGAAAAATATGAATTAAGCTTAACCATTAGAAAGTAAGATAATTTGAAACATAATTACAAAGGTTTGATAAGATAAGTGTGATTTGTGATCATGCATATGATTTGTAAAAAATAGTGAGATTAATTAATCATCAATAATATTTTCTATCATTAAAACATGATGTGTAATTATTATTGAGATTTGTGATCATTAAAACACGAGTAATACATCAGGAGTCCAAAAATCTCCCCCTTTTTGGTGATCACAAATCTTGTATAGTTAAAATATAAATTAAATGCAATGTTAGAGAAAATAAAATATATAATAACAGAGTTAGAGAATAATAGACTCTACAGTAACATATCTCTTTAGAATACTAATATTGGTACTCTTCTTTCTCCCCCTTTTGGGATTATCAAAAAGTGAAACAGAAGGAAGGGAGTGAAATAATGAATTTGTCATTAAAAACGTCTAGAATACATGATACAGTAGAAATACAAAAAGTAAACAGAAAAAGACATCCCATAAAAAAGAAGGCGGTCACTTGACTTTTCAGGAATCGGCCGTTGACTTTCCTTTATTAGCAACAGGAGCTGATGCTGATGTAGAAGAAGACATAGATGTGGTAGACAAAGATGGTAAGTGTAAACCTTCAAAAATATAGGGAGAAAAAGTAGGAGCTGTATGAGATATAGTCTGTGGTTGGTCAAGAATGAATGGCCGGATCTAAGAAAGGGCTTGGCTGACTGACATGGAAGGTGAGGCTAAGGCAGGTAGACCAGGTCTGAGGGGTGCATCCACTAGTGCAATGATAGCAGCACTCTGCGCATGAAGATACGGAATCAAAAGATTGATGAAATCAGTAATTATTTCTCCACCATATTGTATAGACTTTTCAAAATCGTCCTTATTCTCCATAAACTTGTCCAACAATCTAGTGAACTCTGTATGCTTCTGAACTTGAGCTATAAAAGCTTGAGTCACTGGAAGGATTTTTAGGTTCTCCAAAAGATACTTAAAGTGATTTCTCATGTCACTTTTAGAGGAAATCCGGGTGAGATAAAAGTATATCTTATTAGTGATCTCTTGTATAGAATCATTTATAATCATAGAATGAATCTGAACAAGATCAAGTGCTCTATCAATGTCCTTCATAAATTCAGACAGAGGAGACAGATCGAAACCACTAAGGGCATTTTGAAGTTCTTCCTTGATTATGGATCTCATCAGAGAATCATCCAAAGAAGGTGTGGAGGTCTCACTAGAGGGAGGAGAAGCCTTGACAGCTTCGGTTATAACATTGAGTTGTTTCAAAACTTTTTGCAGACATCCAGTGTACTCATCTATGAGATTATTCAGATTTTACACAATCTCTCTCATGAATTGCAGCATCTTGGTGTGTCTTGTTCCAATATTATCATCAAAAGATAGCATATGAGGACACACTTGAGACACAATCTCTCAAGAAAGGTTGGAAACATCTGGTTCATGAGACGCAGCAACAGGTGCAGGAGCAGAAATATGAGTAGGAGCAGGCTCTGATCTTGAAGACAATTCTGTTTGCAGGTTTTCCACCAAACCATTAAAATTATCAACATCAGCACTAAGCAACCTATTTTCAACTCTGAATTCTTGTATTTCTCAAATCATCCTTGGTTGAATATGAAGAATAATATTTTCCAAAAGAATCAATGCATCTTCTTGACGTAGTTGAGTCACTGGTCAAGGTTGAGTGGATAAAATCTTCTTAACACCAGCCAGGACAGTCCCTCCAAATACTTTCAAATCATCCTTAGTTACAAAGGATTGTTGCTCGATTAAGAGTGTAGGTGAAGGTAGTGGTATAGGTTCTAATTCAGGATCTGATTGTGACTTAGAATTAGTTTCAGATTCAGATAAAGGTTGAGGCTCTGGTTCTGGTTTTGGGTGAGCTACTGACTTCAGTTGAAACAAAGAAGAGAGATCTATACCAGTTGTAGTCACTTGGTATGATTCAATCACATCATAAAAACTAGGAAACTCATACTGAGTGTACTCAGAATGTGTGACAATTGGTTGAGATGTTCCAGCAGATCCAGCATCTTCAATCTCAACGTTTTGAGGTTCCTCCCCCTCAAAATGTGCTTCCATTTAAGGTTCTTGAAGCACATGTGCATGATCAAGATCCATAGACTCAACTCTAATATCTTCAGAAAATTCTTTTCTTGCCAACTGAAAGGAAATTTCCATCCTCTCTTCAGCAGAGGGTATGTACTCAGGAACTGATTGTTCTACTAGTTGTTCTTCCAGAGTTGCTTCTTTTTCAACAGGGAGATCCTCTTGATTAACATTTTCCCTAGCATGGATTTCTCCTATATCAGCTTCTTCCATGACTTGCTGCTCTAAATCAGGAATAACCAATTCTCTTTCAGCCTCAGACTGAACTTCTTGATCAACATCATTTCTAGAAGTAGGAGCTTATTCTTTTATACAAACATCAACAAATTTCTCTCTAAGAGGTATTTTAGTAGGAGCATCAGCAGGTACAATAACCCTTTCTTTCTCAATAGGAGCTTCTTCCTCTTGAGGTATTTCAGCCTCTTATTTTTCTTCTTCTTATTCTGGGTACTCAGCCACTTCATCTGGTTCTAAACTAGGATCATTTATATTATTTATCCTTCTTGGACAATCAACCGGATTGTACTTCTTATAAAGATGATCATTATCCTCAACCCACTAATTTTTCTAGGGGTTCCAATTAATATTCGTCCTTATGATGATATGATTTGATAACAGAAATCAAAATACTCTAGCCTTTCATTATTCAGTCCAACTACTCCCTTGGAAACTAACATGGCTGAAATCATCCTTGAGTAAAACAAGGAGGTGGATTTGGAAGTGACTTTAATTAGCTCACATATATGGTTAATGACATATTTTCATAAATTTATCTTATGGACATTCTTCAATAGATGAATCAGGAACACATCTTGATACTTCAACACAGCAAAATCTCATTTTCTTGGACAAATCAAATTCTGCACAAATTTGAACAGTAGTCTTGTCTCCCCATCCAATTCAGCTGCTATGGCCCTTTCGCTTGGTGCAATTTCCAGTCAGGATTTCCAAAGAATTCTCTAGATCAAATATGTCAGTTGTAGGAGGAGGGTCTCTTTGGTAATCATCACAAATTCCTTCATGAGGAATCCTCAGGCATGCAACCCACAACCTTAAAGAGAATGAACACTTTTGTCGATTGATCCAGCTTGTTACCATATACCTTTCTCCAGCATCAAAAGAAAACATTACATATTGGTAAAATTGAGATACCAACCTTGGGTAAATCGGTCTATCTTGTCTAGAGAACCAATCGAGCCATCCTTGTTCTCTTAAGACTTTCAAGACTAACTAATTGCTATACAGTAGCCACTCAAGGAAAATATCTTTTTTAGGTACTACAGTATGGCTTACAATGTTTAGATTTAGAGGTCCTTTGGGTTCTATCCTCAGTGGTCTTTTCTGTTTCTTAGAGAGATGCTTCTCAGAAGAGGGTGAAGATGGACACTTCATCCTTGGCATTCACTGACGGTTCAGGTGAGGGAGAGGAGCATCCTTTCAAGGTAAAGAGGGTTCGAGAGAGTGAGAAGGAGAGAGATCAGGTCAGGAATCGAGTGAAAACCCCTTATGTTTTATCATTTGGGAATGTCAAACGTCATTAAAACAAAAACGTGGGAAATCAAATAGCGGTGAATTAAAAATTACCACAATGTGGGTTAAAATTAATATATAAAGAATCTTCACAGTGAGACCGTGAGTAGAAATTACGGTGTGATGAAATACAGTCGTCATGGTGCGACAGTTGGTGGTCATCATGGTGGCACAGTAACCATTCTGTACAGTCACGGTGAGATAGTGAGTGAACTGTTCTGTCATGGTGAGACAGTTAACTGACAGACTGTGAACACAAGGTGTTTACTGTGAGACCATAAGCATGAAACAGTAACTGATAAATAGTGAATATGAAAACTTAAAGTATGATATAGAAAAAAGTAAATAGTAAGATCTGTAAGATGTCTATTTATGATTAATCATACCAAGATCATGTATGATGTAGTCTAATATCTCAGAATTTAATGGTTTGGTGAATATATCAGCAAGTTGACATTCAGTACCAATGAATTCCAAAGTTATATCACCTTTTTGGTAATGATCCCTCAAAATGTGATGTCTTACATCAATATGCTTTGTCCTAGAATGAGAAACATGATTCTTTGAAATGTTAATAGCACTTGTGTTGTCACAATTTATTGGAACATGTTTGAATTGATATCCATAGTCTAGTAAAGTGTGTTTTATCCACAAAATTTGTGCATAACAACTGCCAGCAGCTATGTATTCAACTTCTGTAGTAGATAATGCAACAAAATTTTGTTTCTTACTACCCCATGATACTAGTGACTTTACTAGAAGGTGACATGTTCCAGAGGTTCTTTTTTTATCTAACTTACATCTAGAAAAATCATCATCTGAATTGCTAACTAGTTCAAATGATTATCGCTTTGGACAAAACAGTCCTAAATTGGGAGTATGCTTGAGGTATTTGAAAATTCTCTTTACAAAATTTAAATGTGACTCTTAAGGGGTTTCTTGAAAACGAGCACACATACACACACTAAACATAATATCATGATGACTAGAAGTCAAGTAGAGTATACTTCCGATCATTCCTCTATAAGTGGTTTGATCAACAGATTTTCCATCTTCATCAAGATCCAACTTACAGGTGGTACTCATGGGAGTGTTAGTAATTTTTGTGCTATCAAATCCAAAATGTTTTAAAAGCTCTCTAGTATATTTAATTTGAGTTAAAATATTTTCATTATTGTTTTTAATGATTTGAAATCCAAAAAAGAATTAAGTTCACCCATTAAACTCATTTCAAATTCTTTTTGCATCATTTTAGAAAAATCAGTACATAGGGAATTTCTTAAAGATCCAAAAATAATGTCATCTACAAAAATTTGTTCAACTAAAACATCTTTAGAAATTCGTTGTATAAAAAGAACAGGATCAGCTATTCCTTTTGTAAAACCTTTAGAAATTAGAAAAGTAATTAATTTATCATACCAAGCTCTTGGAGATTGCTTTAAACCATATAAAGCTTTTGTTAATTTGAAAAAGTGATTTGGAAAATGGGGGTTTGTAAATCCAGGTGGTTTTTCAACAAAAAAATCTGCAGCTATATACCCATTTAAGAATGCACTCTTGAAATCCATTTGATATAGTTTGAAATTTAGATGTGCAGCATAAGCAAGTAAAATCCTAATGGCTTCTAGTCTGGATATTGGAGAAAAAGTCTCCTCATAATCAATTCCTTATTCTGGACTATAGCCTTGTGCAACTAATCTAGCCTTGTTTCTAACTATATTTCCAGATTCATTTACTTTATTTCTAAACACCCATTTAGTGCCTATGGTGAAAGTGTCCTTAGGTCTTTCTACTAGTTTCCAAATATTATTTAATTCAAACTGATTGAGTTCTTCTTGCATATAAATTACCCAAAATTCCTCATTAATAGCATCATCAATGTTTTTAGGTTCAAGCTGTGACAAGAAGGCTTGATGTTCAACCTGATTTCTAAGAGAAGCTCTAGTCTGTGTCCCTCTATCTAGATTACCATCAACAGAATCTAAAGGATGATTCTTTATAATTCTAGTTGATCTAGTAAAGGAAGGACTAGAAATTTCAGGTTCATCTATAGGTTTGAACTCATTAGGAGCATATTCTGAAATATTTTCAGAACTGGTTGTCTTTATAGCAGGTTCATTGATTTTATCATTAAGGTTCAGAACATATAAGTCTTCTTCAAGATTTTCAAAAGATGACTTAGGCTCATGTGGATCAGTTTTAATCAAATTTTATGTGAATATATTCTTCCACACATTTGGTTCTTTTATTAAAGACTTTATAGGCTTTTGTAGTTAAATAATAACCTAGAAAAATTCCTTAATCACTCATAGAAGCAAACTTGTCAAGATTATCCTTTGTATTAAGAATAAAAACTGTGCATCCAAAGACACTAAAGTAACAAACATTAGGCTTTCTATTGTTCCATAACTCATATGGGGTATTCTTGAAAACATGTATTATAAAGACTTTATTAATAATATAGTAACACTACTGAAAATTTAGGCTATAGCCACGGTTTGAAACTGTGGCTATAAGACCAAAAACCCTGGCTATAGGTTATAGCCATGGTTCAATGAACCATGGCTGGTATTGGCGGGGCTATAGGCCGACTCCTATAGCCACGGTTTAAAACTGTGGCTAAAGCCTATAGCCACGGTTCAAACCCTGGCTAAATCCCTATAGCCACGGTTTGAAACCGTGGATAAATCCTTATAGCCACGATTTTAAACCGTGGCAGCAGGTAAAACAAAAACAAGCCTTATATCCATGGTTAGAAACCATGGCTATAGATCAAAGTTCAATAAAAAAACACCACAAGCCTGCAGGCTGGCCTTCCACCCCCTACCCCTGCTAGTCCCCTACCACCCGCCTGCCAGTCCCCCCTACCCCCTGCTAGTCCCCTGCCAGTCCCCCCTGCCCCCATGCCACCCCCTTCCAGTCCCCCCTGCCCCCTGCTAGTCCCCCTGCCACCCCCTGCCAGTCCCCTACTATTCCCCTTGCCCCTTGCTAGTCCCCCTGCTAGTCCCCTCAGCCCCCTGCTAGCCCCCCACCCCCTGCCACTCCCCTTCCAGTCCCCCCTAACCCCTGCTAGTCCCCCTACCTTCCACCCACCTGCCACCCCTGCCACCCCCACCCTGCATGTCTCCCCCATATTTTTCATCTGGATCTGCCCCTTTCCAGTCCCCCTACCTATTTTCGCTTGGTTCCCCACCCCCGCGTCGCTATAGTGAATGTCGGTCACCTTTTTCAAAAGTGCTACAGTGAATAATTTCACTTTATTCCTTATCAAGGTGACAACCTAATGATCAAAGTTGACTAGAATTTCAATTAAATTGTATATTTAGACAATCCCATAAATATCTTTCTCTTTTTGTGATGTGAGGGAATGTTATGCTTGCCACATATATGTAAAGGATGGATCTTCAGTTATGATCTGGGTAGAAAGACTGCTATATCTTATTTTGTCAAGCCATATAGACATCTTAGGAATATGCAGTCAATGGACTATATTGGAAGCTATTTTTGAGTACCCGATTAAGGAGAGAGACAACTGTGAGACCTTTGTTTGCTATTGGACAACACCAGCACAACTGCGACGCGATCGCAGCTTGAAAAAGCGAGCACTGGAGAACAGTGCATGCATTATTTATGACAATTACGACAATGTCCTTTGCTTTTCCAATACACATGAACATAAACAAAGTCTTGTTACCATATCATTAAAAAACTAGCCCCCCAGACATCAGCCCCCCCCCCCCCACATCCCTTGCACCCCTTGCACACCCCTCGCCCTCCCTGTTGGACCCCCTTGGATAGCACCCTCCCCCCCCGCTGGAGCCCCCTGGACAGCAGAAGCCCCCTGCTGGACCCCCTGGATAGAACCCCCCCAGACCCTGGAAACCCCCCCCCCCAGACCCTGGATAGATCTCCTCCCCTGGACAGATTCCCCCCAGACCTTGGGTAGATTCCCCCCAGACCCTAGACAGATTCCCCTCCCCCTGCAAGTCCTACCCCCCCAAACCATTCAGCCATTTGAATCTTACCAAAATTTCAATTAGCCTCATTTCGAACATAACCCACAAAATCTAAAATCTAAGTAAAGTAGTTCTAATTGTAGGAGTAGTAAAACACCAAGAAAAAAATATGTAATACAGAACTCTAGAAATGAGAAAAAATGAAGGCAATGACAAACCAGCTTAACCAAAAGTACCCATCCATCCATTATATCTATTCAGTTGCAATCTAGTGGACTCCTGCAATGGACTCACTTACAACAGGAGGGTGACTGTAAAATACCAATCATGTTTTGCTTCATTATAAAAAAACAACCATTAATAAATCATAGCATAAAGAAATGAAAACACAATCAATAGTTGGGTAGAAAATTGAAAATAAATAATATTTAGAATGTGTAATATGAAATATACAATGGCCAGTTATTATGAACATGAAATTAATGGTAGATTAATCTAGATGCATTACCGGTATGAATAATAGAGTTGGTCTATCTTCTCCAACTTCATTTTCCTTGAAATGGAGTAAGACTCCTAGCCCCATCCCCCACCAGCCCCTCCCCCCTGCCCAGCCCCATCCCCCACCAGCCCCATCCCCCACCAGCCCCCTCCCCCCAGCCCAGTTCTTCCCCTCTCATCCCCTACCCCCTACCCATCCCCTTCCCCCTGCCCAACCTCATCCCCCATGCCCAGCCCTATCCCCCCTACCCAGCCCCATCCCCCACCAGCCCCCTCCCCCCGACCCAGTTCTTCGCCTCTCATCCCCTCCCCCTGCCCAGCCCCTCCCCCGACCAGCCCCTCCCCCCTGCCCAGCCCCATCCCCCCTGCCCAGCCCCATCCTCCACCAGCCCCCTCCCCTCGGCCCAGTTCTTCCCCTCCCATCGCCTCCCCCCTGCCCAGCCCCTTCCCCAACCAACCCATCCCCCTGCCCATCCCCATCCCCCCTTCCCAACCCCATCCCCCACCAGCCCCCTCCCCTACCTAGTTCTTCCCCTCTCATCCCCTCCCCCTGCCTAGCCCCTCCCCCTACCCAGCCCCTTCCCCCATGCCCATCCCCTTTATAATCATATAATGTTTAGATATTTGGAAAAGATTCATGTGCTTAAAGATACATATACACACTTATAAAATGCCATAGAGGATTTGTGTGTTTATATATCATCTAAACACATGTAAGACATGTAGAGGAATAACCCAGTAGAAAAAATGATTAGATTATAAATATTTCATATTTTAAGATCATATTACATAAATAAAATAATAATTATTGATTAAAAAGAAAAAATATTCAAGGGAGAAATACCGGGTATAGGGCCGGGTGTAAACAGAGCTCACCCCAAAACCATTATTAGTGGCAGTCCGATCAATTCCAAATTACATATTTGAAATCATTTATTGCATCAAGTTGATTAGATTTCTTATTAAAAAAATTACATACAGTTTACATAGTTTATTAAATAATATGTATTCAGTTTATGCATATAGTTAATATAGTTTAACGACATTCAGTTTATTAAATAAACTTCATTCAGTTTATTCAATAAACTACATACAGTTTATATAGTTTATTTAGTAAACTGCATTCAGTTTATTGAATAAACTGCATATAGTTTATATAGATTATTTAGTTTAGGCATCAAGTTTATTGGATAAATTGTATATAGTTGATTCAATAATTTTTATGAAATCTATAGGTTTCATAAAGTTTATTCAATAAACTTTATGCATTCATTTTGTTAAACCAATTGCAAAAACTGTATAACACAAATGAATATTGAAAGAAAGTTCATTAAATGTGTATGCCTGATAAACTATATGCCTAATTGGAATGATTTAAATTTTTTTTCCTAATTGGAATGATTTAATAACACAAATGAATAATAAAAAACAAATGAATCACCTACTAAACCTAATATAAAAAATGAGAAGAACCCTCTTTTAATTGAACTCCACAAGGCCATGATAATCCTTTATGTTGGAATTTTAAACCCCTTTTGTTGCATAAATGGAGGCCTTGGAGTGTTTTAAAACCTAATATTTATTCAAATTGAAGTAATATTTAATGTACAGTGAAATCCATATGCAACTATCCACTGAAAACAAATATAAATAGCAGTGATTGATATTCACAAATCCAAAAAAGTTGAGGAGATCCAACTGAATACCTGATTCTCAGCCAAACCTGTCCTGATGATGTTTTCAGGGTTAGAGGTAGGCTTGTAGGTATTTCATTCATATCCCTTCCATTCATTAGATTTGGATCCTCATCATGACATTGCAATCTACTTCTCTCACAAAGGAATCAAAGAATGAAGGCTCGCTACTTCATAAGGAAATGTGAATCATACAGGTTTAGAATGGAGAATGATCATCTAAGAATGTGTTAAAAACAAATGGATAATGTAGACCACTGATGATGAAAAATGGAAGGAAAATTCCTTTGGAAAATTTTAAAAAAATGAAGTTGGAAACACTATTTTCAATATGTTTTTAAAGAACGCAGATCATGCATCCTTGTGTAATAAACCTAAGAAGTCTAATCCAAGTGCTAAATATTAACGAATCAGTTCTTCTATCATGGAAGAAGGAGAAAAACTTAGATTCATGCAAACAAGCCTTGCTTGTATGTGAAAATAGAGGCAAAAAATAGCATAATGGAAGATTGCGGTGTGACCGCGGCATGACCACGATGTGTTGGCCTTGTCCAGTGACATCCGCAGGGCAGCATCATCTGTCCAGGAGTGAAGGGAGCGGTAGGATGCTGAAATGCTGATGGAAGGGGGCTGGTTGTAGGTGCTAAGGGATGGTGCAGGCTGATTCAAAGGTGGAAGGGGGGGGGGGGGGGGGGGGGGGGGCTGTTGCGGGCTGGAATGTTTGTGGCAGCGGGCTGAAATGAAGGTGGAAGGTGGCGGTGTCAGCTGGATGTGGCTGGAGCAGGGCCAAATCACAACATTACCGCAGTGTGACTGCGGTGTGACCACGGCGTGACCGCGGCGTGACTGCGGTGTGACCGCGCATGACCGCGGCGTGACCGCGGCGTGACCGTGGCATGACCACAGTGTGACCGCGGTGTGTTGGCCCGGTCCAGCGACATCCGCGGGGCAACATCTTCCGTCTAGGAGTTAAGGGAGCGGGAGGAGTCTGGAATGCTGGTGGAAGGGGGATGGTTGCAGGTGCTGGGGGGATGGTGCGGGCTGATTTGTAGGTGGAAGGGGAGGCTGTTGAGGGCTGGAATGTTGGTGGAAACGGGATGAAATGAAGGTGGAAGTGGGGTGGTGTAGCCTGGATGGGGCTGGAGGAGGGACAAATCATGACATTACCGCGGCGTGACCACGGCGTGACCACGATGTGACCGCAGCATGACCGCGATGTGTTGGCCCGGTCCAGCGACATCCGGGTGGCAACATCTTCCGACCAAGAGCGAAGGGAGAATGAGGAGGCGGGGCAACTGAATTGAAAAAACCAAAAACATGCTAATATATGGTATTATACAAAAAATTCCATTGAAATTAACTACACTAATCAAAAACATACTAATATGACTAGAACTAAATCAAACATCATCAATCCAATTTGAGTAAAGTGGAACCAAACCAAATGGTTTTGAAAAAGATAAAACTTAACCAAACTGAAAATAATGTAACCAAAATGATTCAAACCAATCAAAATTGACTTCAATAAAGCATAATTGAGCATGGAAAAAATGAAAATAATGAAACATACCTGATTGGATCTAAAATTAATTTAATTGAACCGAATAGCCCCAAATCGAACAAAATGAACCTATTAAAATTGACATAACCCCAAAAAAATGAACCCAATAAAAAATAACTTAGAAAACCTAACCTAGCCCAAACTGAACCAAGGAGTCGGACCTTGTGATGAACTTTTAGAAGGCCTCATGCCCGCAGGTTGAGAGGATATCCCAGTCATGTGGTGATTCACTGTCCTCAAAAAGATCCAAAACGCACTGCAAAAAGATAGGGAACCCAAAAATCACAAAAACCCAAATTAAAAATTTAGCCAAATAAAAAAAAATGGAAGAATCCTTACCTGAATCCGATGTTGAACTCACTTCCTTCTATGGTGGTGGGTGGAATCGACCTCATCATAAGTAACCACCTGTAAGTAAATAATAGGAAAAAGAGTGAGATATAACAACTTATTATATATATGTGATCAATGTGTCAACTGTACATGATAAATTATATATAACTCCATAATAAATAATGAACAAAGAATATTTAGATTGATATGTAAATCCCAATACTAAATAACATGATCGTTAATAAAGGATTTTTGTTCAAATGAAATCCAATTTCATTCAATACATACACAACTGAAGCGTTGGAGTAATATTATTCTATATCTGTTGAGTATTCCATAATGGAGTAGGTTGCACCACTATCGATGGGAAAGATGAAAGATATGAGTGGATAGTGATGTAGTTTGACGCCCCTTGGGTTGTGTTGTATTTTTTGACAAAATGTGTGAGATGATACAAAAATATGAAGATTATAATAAACTATGAAATAAAATCATATAAAGTTTAAAAAATTAAGGGTAAAAACACAGAAGAATGGCCTTAATTAGCGTTAGATAAAAAAATCCATCAATATCATATAAGGGTTATGTAAATGTAACACATATAGTGAAATGAAATGCAGAGGGTTATAAGGGCAGGTTTGGTGAAATATGAAATCACCACGTATCTTTTTTCTTAAAAGATGGAGATGCATATGGAGAACTTAAATGTAAATCCCAAACCTAGATATTTGTACTTCCCATATAATTTATTCAACTCCTTATAGTTTGAATTTGACAACCCACTACAATTAATGTAGGACAATTAATTATGTTTTTTAATTCCTCTTAAATTCTAGCTAATAAAATCTACAGAAACGTTTTCTTGGGTTTTTTGATTGGAAGAATCAATGAATTCCACTTCATGGTTCTTATCCCATAAAATCCATGTATTAATATTAATTATACTAAAATGCATGTAATTGGACACATGTAATTTTCCAGAGACATCTTTGATAGAATATACCTTGAGTTTGGGTTCCCAAACTACTAACATGGAATTATATGAATCACTAGGAGGGTAAGAGCAATGAACCGGAAGCTCTAGAATATTATAATGCACTTTAGGGAACACATCACATGATGGGGAAGAAGATGACTATATTGATGAATGAATCAGAGACCCCAGGAGAGTGAGAAGTTTCACTTCATGAACCTCAATTGGGGAAAAAATAAGAATATTTAGTAGACATAATGAGAATGCATTCAATTGTATAAAGTAAAAAAATTTAAATGATAAAGAAACATACCGCCAGATAAAAATGCATTCAATGTGTACTTGAGAATGAATTTATAAAAAATTGGAATACCTGAAAATTTATTCATTGTGTATTTGGACATGCGATCATTAAAATGCATCCATTATGCACCTGAATATGAAAAAAAGGGTAGTAGTTATTACTTAGAAAGGTAGTGGAATATTAAAGTGGGTAATCAAGTACATAAATTGATATTGAAAACACAAAGCATAAGTAATTCAAAAAAATTCATTCTACTATAGTTAAGTTATTAAAAAATATTACTGTGAAAAAATATACTGATACTACTATTAAAATTAAAATTATTAATGAATATAATGTTTCTAAAAGCTACACAAACTGAATTTAAAACAGTGTAAGCAGAATAAAAGTAGGGAACAAAATTACCATTAGAAAAGAGGAAGAACCATTGAACATAACGGGTGAATTAAATAAGGTTGAGAAAATTAGGATTTTAGTAATGGTAACGAACCTGGATGGAAATCTATGATCAAATGCGGAAGAATTGTGGATGGAAGAATGAAAAAAATCCGGTATTTTGTGATTTGGAGAGAACGTGTATCAAATGATATTAACCTCCAACAGGAAGTTTCCAGGTTACTGGTGTGATGAACAGAAGAAATTACTTCCTAGCATGTCCTAGAGGGGCCCCGGTAGGATCCTAAGGGGAATCTAGTGGTTTAGACCACTGAAACCATCAAGTTTATCGATCAACTTCTTCCTTATATATCCATACAAAAAACCTGAAATAAACACAATCAAAACTGTTAAAACAATAAAAGAAATAAAATATAATTCTGTAGCAGCAAAAGCACAACAAATTTGGGACAAAAATTTAGTTCCAAAATGATCGAGTAAGACTTTTATTCAGTTATGATTGTTTTAGATAATCTTATAAGCTTTCCAACTCAGTAAATATCACCCCAATTTGACATCTATAGCACAAGTAATCACAAAAAATTGAGTTCCAAAATGATCGATCCAGACTTGAAGAAGCATAACTATAGCCCCCTGCCCCCTGCCCCCCACCTGCACACCCCCTGCCCCTCTCCCTTCCCCATGCCCCCACCTGCACACCCCCCTTCCCCTTCCCCTCCCCTGCCCCCCCCCCCCCCACCTGCACACACCCCTCACCCTGCCCCTGCACACCCCCTGCCTGCCCCACCTGTACACCCCATGCCGCCTCTCCCTGCCCCCTACCCCCCACTTGCACACCCCCTGCCCCCCTGCCCCCCCTCCCCACCTGCACACCCCTCCCCCTGCACCCCCCCACCTCCCCCCACCTACACACACCCCTCCCCTTTCCCTGCACAACCCCTGCCCCCCCCCCCCCCCCACCTGCACACCCCCTGCCCCCTCTCCCTGCCCCCTGCCCCCCACCTGCACACCCCCTACCCCCTCCCCTACCCCCCACCAGCACACCACCCTTCCCCCCCACCTGCACCCCCACCTTCACACCCCCTCCCCCTGCCCCAGCACACCCCCCTGCACCCCCACCTACACACCCCCTGCCCCCTCTCCCTGCCCCCTGCCCCCACCTGCACACCCCCTGCCCCCCCACCTGCACACCCCCCTCCGCCATCCCCCCACCTCCCCCCCAACCTGCACACACCCCTCCCCCTACCCCAACACCCCTCCCCCTGCCCCAGCACACCCCAATCTGAGGGAGTTTGTCTTAAACATGAAAAAATATATATGATTGCCTCATTTGAAGGAAAATTTTACAAGAAACAAATTATATTGACATTCAAAATGAATCCTAGTACGTCTATAAAAAATACAAGGTGCAAGGTTGAGGGAACATGATCGATTATTATAGAGTTAGATAATCAATACATCATCACCTTACTTAATGTATGGTCGGTCCCCATACTTTAATGAAACATAATCTCCTTAGAGGTCCTAGATCAAAATGGATTTACCTCTAGACCAAATCTCAAGATCTCTAAAGGATAAATAATTATCATAAAAGGATCCCAAAATAATGGGTTATTTGTTTTGAATGGGAAGAACTATTTATGGAAATTGGGCAGTGTTTACAATACATGCACTAACAATAATATACTATAGCATATAATATAGGGAATTTCATCTCCAAAGCCTTATAAGAACACAACAACCAAGGGCTATTCAGTAACATCATAAATATAAATATTTCATTTTCCAAAGATTTTGTGATGGGAAAATACAAGAGTGTGAGTTTCAGTAGGTCTTATTTCAATGCTGCCAGCCCACTTGAATACATACAGTCAGATTTTTAGTGGATATCCCGGACTAGTTCTTATGTTGGAGGATCCAATTTCATCATCTTAAGAACTAAAATCTCTAAAAATGATTGGATTTAGATAATAAAAAGCATATGATTCATTACAAACCATTTAAACCTAAAAATATTCAATGTAAAATCACACGGTAAAGATTATTAAGACTGAAGAATAGATAATGGTCTGGAATATCTTTCTATAGAGTTCATTCAGTTTTGTGAGTCTGATGGGATTATGAGGGACATAACTATTAGGGAACCCCACTCCCCAATAGAATAGCCTAACAGAGAGATTGAATAGTAATATTCTAGAATGATTTAGAAGCATTCATGAATGCTCAAGACTCTCCAAATATTTTTGGGCCAGTGAATCAAATAAAAATTTAGGCTAGTTTCTAATGGAATCTTTCAAAGAGAGAGAATTGATTACGATGAATTATTTTCCCTTTTTACTTAAGAATTATTTCATTCTTCTTTTTATAGATTTTGTAACTTATAACAACTTTCATATAGAGCAGTTAGTTGTTAAAACTAATTTCCAGCTTTGCGATTTGAATGAAAAGATTTATATGATACCTCTTGATGATTATCCTGTTGAGATCAAACCAAAGAATGTATGCCGTTTAAATAAATCTTGGTCTGTACTAAAACAATCCTCATGAGTTTCATGATTTTCATGAAAAATGTGGGGATTCTTGGATGATTTATGGATCAGTTTGGTTTTTTCGATTTCTTGTGAGAAATAGAATTTTTATAGTGGATGATATTATTTATAAAGGATAAATTTATATTGAATTTATTTGATGATTTATTAGGAGAAGGTTTCAGAAACTACATAAGGGTAAAATGTAACTTATTATTGTCTACCTACTCCAAAACTATCATAGGATGATTCCTTTAAGAGAACCATGCCCTTTGTAGGTGAATTATCCTCACAAGCTTTAGGTTTCACCTATGATGATTCATGAGTTTGGATGACCGCCCCTACATGCGCCATTCATACTATGACCACCACTGCCTCACTAGTAAAATAAGCAGAACACACTCATCCCTCCTCAAGCTAAGTGTTAGATGAATCCTGATAATACTATTCCTAATCATATTTCAAATTAATTTCTCCAATACAATCATGGAATTCTACCTTACCATGATACATGGTCTTTGTGATTGGATGATCCTCACCAGATCTATATAACCTCACCTGTATATGACATAGGTATCTTGATATCTAGTGTATCATCAACAAAAGAACAAGAACACATTCATCCCTCCTCAATTTAAGTGATAATTGAAGACTTGAGTTTACCCATAGACCAAGACTCCCTCTAATAATTTAGTAAAGAACATCCTTGAATAAAACCGGAAGAACTATAATCCACTTGAGTTTATTAGATAATTGGTTTCTTAACATTGAAATCATCATTGATAGAGAACTAAATAAACTCTGAATACGTCCTAGATAAGTTGAACTCTGCATACAAATGAGCCTAAATAAGATGTTTCCCTTCAAGCATTTTCTAATTGATGAAAAAAAATTCTAATAATTTCACTGCAATGTTTAAGAACTGAAGGATTTTTTAAAGGAAGATAAAACTAAAGAATCCAAATCTAGAGGAATAAAAAAGGCAATACATTCCCATAGTGAACAATCAAGCTCTGTCGATAGAGGCGGGGTTCAGCAAGGAGGAGGGCATGGAGAGGTCGAGGGAGGAAGAGGTTTGTGGATCGGGGGAGGAGCGGTGGAGTTCAACATGGAGGAGGTCATGGAGAGCTCAAGGGAGGAGTTCGTGGTGGAGTTCGACGGGGAGGAGCTCCAAGGATGAGGCCGCGGTAGCGTTCGGCAAGGAGGAGCTCGAGGGAGGAAGTCGTGATGTCGTTCGGTGGGGAGTAGCTCGAGAGAGGAGTAGGGCGCAGAGAGGTTGAGGGAGGATGGGTTGCATATAGGGGGGTAGGATCCTAATGCTTATTCAGGAAAAAAAGGAGTAGCCACGATGTGTTAATTAAACTATGGCTATAAACATACTATAGCCACGGATCTATAAAACCGTGTCTATAGATCTGTGGCTATAGCCTAAATTTCTAGTACTGTAAGCTGTACTCACAGCCTCAGCCCAAAAATAAATAGGCAGGTCATATTCATTAAGAATGGTTCTAGAAATTTCTTTAAGGGTTCTATTTCTTCTTTCTACTACACCCTTTCATTGAGGTGTCCTAGGGGCAGAAAAGTTGTGACTATAGCCATTATGTGAGAAATAAGATTCAAACTCTTGATTTTCAAACTCACAACCATGATCACTTCTCAGGTTCTTAATCTTAAGTCCACTAAGGTTTTCTATAGACTTTGAGTATTTAATAAAGTAAGAACAAGCTTAACTTTTGTGAGCTAAAAAGTATACCCAAGTATGTCTAGAAAATTCATCTACTAAGAAACACTAGAAGGTCCAAACAAGTCCATGTGAACCAACTTGAGAGGTTGAGAAGTTGACACATCTTTCTTTGGTTTGAAAGATATTTTGTGTTTCTTTCCCTTTTGACAGGGATTACAAACTTTTTAATTTGGAAACTCAAGTTTGGGTAAGTCTCTAACTAAGTTCTTCCTAGTTAGTTTTCTAAGAGAGTGGATGTTGCAATGTCCTAATCTTCTATTTCATAACCAAGATTCTTCCTGAAAACCATTTAGGCAAGTAACATTTTGCTTAGCTAAAGAATTCAGACCAACAACATAAACATTTTCATTTCTCAAAGTAGAGAATACTAAAACATTTTTAGAGTTAAAAACATTATAAGAATTATTTTCAAATTTAACATTAAATCCATCATCACATAATTGAGATATACTTAACAAGTTATATTTCAATCCATCAACAAATAAATCATTAGAAATTAAAACTGAGTTAGTGTTACCAATTTGGCATAGGCCGAGGATTTTTCCCTTAGAATTATCACCAAAGGTGACATGGACTCCATCAACCTTGATTAGGCTTTTGAAGCATGAGTAATCCCCAGATATATGTCTTGAACATACACTGTCCAAATACCATATCTTCTTGTGGGAACTCTTCAAACAGGTTTCCTACAAAACAAATTTAGATGGGAAATAACATTGGTACCCAGATCTTCTTGGGTCTAGACAGGTTAGAAATCAATGATTTTGGTACCCAAATTTGTCTTATGGGTCTCATATAATTTATAGAATCAAAAGATTTTGAAAGATAAAATCTATTTGATCTATAACTATGTGAATAACCAGTTGAATCATGTGAATTTCCAAAACTGGAACTCACAGTATTCTATCCAGATTTAGGAATAAATCTATTCTTAGTAATCTACCTCTGTCCAGTTTGGTAGCCTATTCCTGTAGTGTATTTTGGTGCCACTTTCTTTCCTATCATTTGAGTAAGTGTATCTTTTCCCTTTTTGAATTTCTCTAAGTCCTTCCTAAGTTGCTCATTAGACATTTTGAATTCTGTATTTTCCTTTAAAGGTTGAGAATTCTTTTCCTTTTCAATATCAAGAGCAGATTTAACATTTGAAGTGAGAGCATGATGTTTCTTTAATGACTTAAATTTGTCCTTAAGTTCATTTCATGTTATATCTAGCACGTTACAATATTCAGATAATTCAGCCTTAGAAATATCTTCAGAACCAGAATTAGATTCTACATCATCTCCAGAATAATATGAATTTAAAACAGAAGTATCTAAGGTTACCTCATATGTGTTGGTCATGAAACACATGTTGGAATGATTATTTTCAAGATCAGAGATTTCAGATTCACTTGTGTTGTCTTCTGAAGCACTCCAAGTATCTTTCATATCTTTTTTGTACATACTATCCTTATAATCATGTTTCTTTTTGAACATCAGTTTTGGACTATCTGCTTTTATGTGACCTTTTATTTTTCATTCATAGCAGACAACTTCATCACTTTTATCAGCTTTCTTCCAGTACGTTTTCCAATGACCTTTACTGTCATACTTACTTTTGTAATTTTATTTTCTGAAGAATTTATTCTTCTTATAAAACTTCTTAAATCTTCTTGATATTTGAGCCATCTCAACATCACTATCTGAATCTGAATCTTCACTGGTTGATCTTTCAGTTTGTATTTGTACTTTGTCTTTTTCCTTTCTCTTAGAAGTATTAGATTTAAAATCTAAAGACTTTGTCCTTGGTTCATCATTTTCCTCCTTATTCACTTTGAGTTCATCCTCATACATCATTAATTTACCAATAACCTCTTTGACAGGCAGATCTCCAATGTCACATGATTCTCTGATTGAAATAGATGTGCCTCTCCATCGGTCTCACAGACATCTCAGTATCCCCATAATTTGTTCTTTTGATGGAACAACTTTACCAAGTGAACTCATTGTATTGACTATCTCATCAAACCTGAGATACATATCAGAAATAGGTTCATCAGTCTTAATTTTAAAATTATCATATTTAATTATATATGTATTTAATCTCATTTCTTTAACATTGGTTGTACTTTCATGAGAAACACCCAAAGTATCCCAAATTTCATAAGCAGTTTTGCTAGCAGATATTCTGTTAAATTACTCATCTCCTAATGCACAATATAAAGCATTCATATCTTTACAGTTATTATTGTAAGCTACATTAGTAGGTTCATCCAAATTTTTCTTTCAGTTTCTGGAATTTTATATTGAGATTCTATAGCAGTACAGATATCAAAACCCATACATTCCAAATGAATTTTCATTTTAATTTTCCATTGGGCATAGTTTGTACCATTAATAAAAGGTGGACAGTTAGTAGAAGCACCCTCTAGTATATTGTCCATAGCTAGATTTTAGAAAGTAAAGTTAAGAAGATAAAATTTAAAATTAACATAAATTTAAGATCTTTAAATATGCAACTAAAATCACAGTTGAATATAGAGTGTTTTGAAAACATGTATAAATAAAAACAACCTCTGATACCAAATGTTGGTCGGATTGTACACTCAAGAGGTGGGGGGGGGAATTGATTTCCAATTATAATTTTTGTTAAAATATTTTCTATTAAAATCCTTAATTTAGAAAACAAGTTAAAATTTTGTGAATTTGTAAAAATATAATGGTTCAATTAGATTCTCAAAAGATTGATTAGTTCTCAGTTAATCTAATCTGAATATTAAATTAGCTTTTGAAACTAACCTATTGATTTACAATAGATACAAACACTTTCTAGATTTACTATCAAAGTAACATTAAAATATATTTGTATTTCAAAGTAAAAATCAGTTGTATGTAAATTAGATACTGTATATTTTTAACATAAACTAAAAATGCACAAAAAATATAGCCAAGAGGTTCAGTCTCAAGCTAAGACATAGTCCTCTCAAATTTATATAAATATAAAAGTGATCCACACCCTGGATCGGGGTTCACAACAGTACAAGACTCCTCAGGCCACGCAGGGACCTCTACCACTGTTCTTCATGGGAAATGAAAATAAATACCAGGCCACATAAGGACCTCTTCCACAGTTGTCGTGGGTAAATAAGAATATGGATTTTTGGTATGAGGATTGTTATATCCTCCAGTTCAGCACATGATATAATTTATGTGTAAAATATATAGGATACAGACACTGCTCTAAAGTGAATAATAAATCACTTAGATAAAGTATATTAATGTTTAGAAAGCTCTAGTGATTGGTAGTGCAGCTCTGGACTCATTGGATTCATCAGAATAGCTTATGAGTGCTTCTTTGGTTTTTCTATTGAAAAACAGAGTGTCATGGTTCAGCCTTTGCTTTTCCAGGAGAGAAGATGTTCTCTTCACTCCAGAGTACTTCGTGTGTTCTTTAGAAATGTAGGATTTCATGTATAGAACTTCTTTGAGGATAGTGAAATGTGATCTTCATAGTTGTGCTCATGATTGTTCTTCTGTTCAGTACACAACATGCTAATATTTTAATATGTGTGTCGAGATGTGTCAAGCGCGCGTATATGCTCTACTGTAGATCAATCTTCTTTATAATCCATGAGCTCTGGCAATTGGAATGATTTCCTTTCCATAGATACGAGGTATAGTTTCCTGATAGGCCAAGAACTATCATTAAATAACATTAATTGCATTATAGACATCAAATATGACCTTTAGTATTATTTAATTAATATTAGCAAAAAGGTTAAGAAACAGTGTCACAGTGATTATGTATATGGTGTCTTCTTCACGGTATGTGGTTCACAGTGTGTCCTTCATGGTGACTAGGTCACGGTGTGTCCTTCACGGTGTCTGGGTCATGGTGTGTCCTTCACGTGGCCTAGGTCACGCTGTGTCCATCACGTTGTGTGGATCACAGTGTGTCCTTCAAGGTGTCTAGGTCACAGTGTGTCCTTCACGGTGTCTGGGTCACGGTGTGTTCTTCACAGTGTATGGGTCATGGTGTCTTGATACATAGGCAAATATCTATATTTAGAAATAAACAGTAATAGGCAGAATATGAATTAAGCATTACCATTAGAAAGTAAGATAATTTTAAACATAAATACAAAGGTTTGAAAAGATAAGTGAGATTTGTGATCATGCATAAGATTTGTAAATAATAGTGAGATTAATTAATCATCAATAAGATTTGCTATCATGAAAACATGATGTGTAATTATTATTGAGATTTGTGATCATTAAAACATGAGTAATACATGAGGAGTCCAGGAATCTTCTATTGTTGAGACACCCTTTCAAAATCGTCATATATCAGTCAATTAGGTACATTAATTAATAATGTACATGACCACACTACCGGATCTATAAAACCAAGTGAACCATCTTGTGAACCATCATATAAAATAATGATATAGGGAAAACATATCTAATTTAGATAATATCATATCAATTTCATTTTCCATTGTTGGTAATTTTATTCATTCTATGGCATTACTGCATATTGTTGGAGATTTTGGTTGAATGAAAAAAAACACATAACATTGTTTACAAAGATTCCTGATGAATTTGGTGTTTGGAATTGGGAAGTATAGGAACCCAAACCACCACACAGAGTCCTCCAATCATATTTTTTTGTTCCACACAATGTATCTATTCCAAGCAAAAAACAAGGAAATGAAAAATAAACATTCATAAAAAATAATTACAAAACAACCCACAAGAAGATTATATGTTTTTTACATTCATCATACATCCATGGGACAATAGAAACATCACTTTTATTCAATGTTTTGAAAATTCACAGTTACACGAATTAATATATTTCAGAACTCTACATAGACCACTAGAATATGTCCCCCCAACATTGTTTGGTCATCACATATTCTATCTCTTACCTTATGGTCTCCAATCGTGGAATTCTTGACATCTACCATTAGCCCTGGTGCCTTTGGATCTTTGTCTGAACCTAGTTTTGATTCCTCAAATGGTTATCCATCTCTGCCTTTTTTATTCCTTGTCGCCTTTCATTAGTTATACTAATAAAATGTCACCACTTCCATTAATATAGAAATATTTTCCATATCTAAAATTAATGTAGTCATGATTATTTCTTTTATATTCAATAATATCATAAATTAACTCTCCATTAATATTGAGAGAAACTCATATTTTAATGTTGTGAAAAAACTATTAGTTAATAAATCTATCTCTTTACTAAATGCACAAGACCCAAATAAATTATGACATGATAAATGTTTTCATAAGTTGAGTCAAAAATATCACACTGAAATTCTATTCACAAGATCACATTAATATCAAAACCAGTCCAGTTTACATTCACTTTCCTTCTACAGTACCTACATGGTTCTCCACTCCATGCCGCTTCAATTATTTAGGCTTCCACTAATGTAGTCACTTCCTAATCTTCTAGAACAATTATATGATCATTCCACTAACTCTATGAAACTCATATGAGTGCACTAAAATAGACTTTTCCTATTACAGTGATAGGATTTACTAACACTAGGAAGAATAGATGATAAAAACCCTCTATATTAATTATATCCAAAGTATTGATAAAGGATCCTTTATCAGCTCTAAAGAAGAACTGATAAAGGGGAATTTATTAGCACTAAAAAAGTACTGAAAAAGGGAAACATTTATCAATGCTAATAAAAAAACACTACCAAGGGGGTCCATTTATCAATGCTAATAAAAATGTACCGATGATGGGGGACCTTTATCAGTTCTAAAAAAAAGAACTGACAGGGGGGGGGCTTTATCAGTGCTATAAAAAAGTTCTGATAAAGTATATGTTTCATAAATAAATTATATTGAATAAATAATATATTAATATATAATTATATTATATATATATATATATATTTCAAATATGATTTAGATAAAGTTAAATACACATTTACACATGATATATAATATATTTTGTTAAAATGGGTTATAAAAAAATAATCTCAATTAATAATTTGATAATTATTATCTAGTAATAGTTATTTAATAATAATTGGATGACGTAATATTAATTTAAATAATGAACAGTCTCACAAAATTTCAATGCATGACATGATTTTCAAATGGCCATAAATTTTGATTTGGCTATCTGTTCGATCTCTACCACATATCGAATTGAATCCTACAAAGATATCTACACCATGTTGGCTAGAGGGGCCCTAGTCACTACTTTTTTGGTAAAAAGATGGCCATTAAGGACTCTAAAATTGAGTTTTATTTGGTATACCATATTTTTTTTAATATTCGATTGTATTTCATCTTCATTTCAGAGATACTTTTTGTCTATTTTAAATAGATAATGGATTTATTTCGAGAGATTACATTTATATAGATATTATGATTTTCAATTTTATCATTTATAATTATTTAGTTTTATTTATAATTAAATATTTGAATATTTGCTTATGTTTACTTATAGTAAATCAATTATATAAATACATATTTAAACATATTTAAAAAAATTATTTTTAAATATATAAACAAAGTAGAAATAAATATTTTTTATATATTTTTTGAAAGAAAAAAATTAACCATTTATTTACCTTAGAAAAATTCATTAATATGTATATATATAATTAATCTTTATATATATAAATTTATGTGTCCATAAACATGAATATATTTATATTCATATTCTAATATATATAAATAAGTATATATATATGTAAATATTGGTACATGTATGAGAGAAATATAAATGTGTGTGTGTGTGTTAACATGTTTGTATGTGTATGTGTATCCATATTTTATATATACTTCATATATAAATGTACTTATATAGTTATATCATTATCATAAAATCTAATATATTATTGTATTTACTGTAAATATTTTTAATTTCATTATAAAAAATTTATATTGAAATACACAATTACATGTAAATATGTATAAATATATATGTTAATATATAGAAATATAAATATATATGTCATTTATAAAATTTATATTTCAATATATGGACATATTTTAAAAATTCACATAAAAATAATTATATAAATCATATGAAATTTATTAATATCCATTGTATTTAAAATAAAATGTAATCAATTTTTATACATTATAAAAATACATGAATATATATACTTATAAAAATGTGTATATAATGTATATATGGACATATGTGTGGGCATTAATAAACACACACACACATATTTATATTTATATTCTAATACATATAAATTTTCACGACCCGTCCCCAGGGGCCCATGCCATGACTACTCCTAGCCCGCCTTCCATTAAACAGGGGCTGCCGACTAGCACCAAAGGCGTAATTCCTTAAAACTAGGAAGACATATCTTTTATAACCTATAAACACACACAATAATATATGATCACGAGTAAACTATATAACCAACAAGTGAGTACAGTATGTAAAAGGGCTCAGAATACAAGACCTACTGGAAAGTACATGAAACTGAAATTACAAGTACAATTGTGGAAAAAGGAAAAAAAGATATTGGGTCGTCCTCTGAGGTTCCTAACTGAAGCGTAGTTACATATCGCCACTTCGGCACTCCAGATCAGTCCATCTATTCTGTGTTCCGACAATTCATATGGTCCACTTCTAAGTACTGTCCAGTCCTGGTACTCTAAGCCTCAGTCAGCGATGTCCGTTATCTACATCCAACACAATAAGGTGTGGGCATATCCCCTGAAGGGGTGAGTATAACGATACTCAGTAGGGACCCCGAGACCCTCAAGGTCTCACAAAATCCAACAAGGATAAACCACAAAGTAAAAAATGATCAGATAACCCTACTTAGGTATATGACCATACATATAACTAAGTTATCAAGTAATCCATCTCAATCATGAAGAAAACACAAAAGTTAACGACTCATCTCAAACGAGGATTTATTCTATGGGTAGAAACATTTCTAACCCTCAGCTACTGGATAACTCTTCATCTATCGAGAACAGTGGGCATGCCGCCACAACCAGGGCTTCCCACTAACCATAGACTACTGAGGTACTCCTCTTATCGAGTACCATGGGTCTGCTGCGTTACACAGAGGTGCTACCGACCATGGTTCTATTGCCACAACCAGTTTCTCCCCCTTATAGAAAGCAGAGGTACCCCTCCTATCGGGTACCGTGGGTCTGTCGCCACAACCAGGCTCTTCTCCACCGTGGGTCTGCCTCCACATCCAGGCGCTCCCCACTGGGCTAGTCAAGTCACTTCGAGTCAAACGGTCAACAATCGTCAAGTCTCATCCAGCTACCAGGTCCCCGCAAAAATTCTAGCTTGCCTCTTGAAGTTCTGCTCCAAAAGCAATTGGACGATGCACCAACTTCCACGAAGTCCCACGAAGAAGTATCCTGAAGGTCCTCCACGTCATAAATGTCTCAAAGCAATTGACAACACGTCAATCAGATGCTCGATCTGTGACTTATTAGCCTTTTAGTTGGGGGGACCTATTGGATTCATGCTCGATCCAACCTAGACATCTCCCATCTCAATCCAAAAACTCTAGTGGAGTATACTCAAAGGGAACGTCTCGCTCCATGATTTTCAGCGCCATTGACGGTTCGTCAAATGGACGTCCTGTGCCAATGATATGTCCAAAATAATGTAAAGGGTCACAGTGGGCCTGGGTCCGGTCCGACCCGGTCGAATTGACCCTAACCAACCCATCCTTGTCCGACCTGGTTCGGGTTGACCCGTCCTGACCTGTTCGGTCCGGACTTGTCTATTGGGTAGGCCGAACTACTGGGTTTGGCATGACCTAGCAAGACGCGATGGCGCGGAGAGCCTCAAGGGAACGGGGTAGCTCGGCCCGGCCCGAGGCGGCTCAGTCTTGAAGGGTGCCTCGAGGGGCCGGTTTGGCCGGGGTTATACAAGGGCGCGGTCGATTCAGCTGGGGGCAATGCGGCCGGGGCGTGGGGGATGGGGTTAGTGAGGGCGGCACAGCTGGCGGGGCGGCGCGACCGGCGGGGCGGCGTGACCAGTAGCGCGTCGCCGCAGGCAAGGGTGGCACGACCGGGGAGTGGGGGGGTGGATGTCCATGGTGGGGAAGCCAGGGTGTAGATCAGCCGGGGTGCGGGGTCTGGTTTGGCCGGCAGTCAGAACACCACAAGGGTGGCACGGGTCGTGGAGGCTGCGGGTGACGCGATCTTTCCTTTCATCACCTTCTCGCCGTTTCAAAGAACACCACAATGAAGATCGACAGGGAGTCGGTCCATGTTTTTTTGGCCTGCACCCTTCATGTATATATTGGTAGTTAGTGGATCAAAATAAATTAAGAATTAAGAAAATCAATCCCTCCTACAAAGATTATTCCCAAAACCCACAAAATGAAACACATGCGGATCATCTAGTTAGAAAGTTGATCTGCGTTCGTTGTTCTAGAAGGGAAGAACATGGGTATATAAAATCATTCACAAAAATCCCCTACCATGACCATTGTTCATCTATAGAGTCACGAGGAAGAAGAGGAATAATTGGGGAAAGACAGAAGTTGGTGTCATCCGTGTTTTCCTTAATGGTCGGTTTGTGCGACGGTTCGTCGTAGGTGATGACATCCCACGTCGGAAGAGGTCCCGAGTAAGAAGTCCAGAGTCGAGGTCGACGTTCTTATTTGGTGGAGCATTCTTCGTCAAAGAGCATAAACTTCTAAATGTTAGGCATCACATCACTTTACAAGTGCTTCATCACTTGGTGAAGCTATCCCAAATCCTCCTCCCAAGATCCATATATGTAGGTGAGGGGAGAAGGTAAGTAACGATCATGGAATTTATGATGGTTCATTTATTAGGAACCTTCTTAAATTCCAATGACACTATTTCTTAATTTAATAGGGTGCAAGCCAACATCAATATAATTGATAGGAATTAATTTTATATTGACACGTGAAATTAATTGATAGCATTTAATTTTATGGCAGAGGATTGCTCCCATTAGTAGGATTAAACAGAGAAGAAATCGACAACAATAATCAACATGGATTCATTCCCCAGAATCATCCCAATGAAACCCTCCGGCAAGAAAGTAAAAATCTGCAGATCAACATGTTCGTCGTTGATCCACATTCGTCATCTAAATTCAGAAATGTGAACAAATGAATGAAATAAAAAACCCTATCTTTAGGAAATGATCGATCGTTTAAGAAAGGGTCGTGCTTCTGTCATCGTCGAGATCCATCAACTTCGTTGGCGCACCAATCCACAGCTTCAATTCGTCGTCGTTCATCGCTGAGAGATTTTCTAGAGCTCCACAGATTCTCCAGATCTTCCTCTCAATCCTTCCCAATGAGCAACATTCTATTATCCCAACAAAAAGGGAATATTGCTTGGCATTCCATTACATGATGATATTAATGAGTTAGCATTGTTGTTCCTGATTCATAATTACATGACATTAATTAAAGAAACTTTTTCCCCATCGTCGCACTGCAGTGGAAGTTTCCAAATAAAATTAAATAAAATTGAGAATTTATTTTATTTTATTTTACTAAGAATGTCTGAAAATTAACTTTTTTCCATGACCTGTGCTGATCGAGGTTAGACATGATCTTAGGTAAAGTCATCGTCCTGGACGCAACGGTACCCTAAGATTTTTAATCCGGGCATCCGTTTAGAAACTACCACAGCCGCACATATTTGCCAACTAACTTAACATAAAAAATGGTTCAAACCGCCATTCTAGGATCACTGATCCTCAGAATGACGTGTTGTTTCTGCACCTGGTCTCGTAATAATTTTATATAATATTAAAAAATAATTCATGGAAATTCCGAGACATTACATTAATGAATATTAATTTAAAATATTTTTATGTAAATATAAGTGTGCATATATTTATGACACAGTTCCAAGTATATTTTAATGATTATAAATATTGTAAAATATAAAACAAAACATGATCAATAGAGTGGTAGAGGCTATTGAAATGAAAAATAGAGGTCATATGATCAATTCCCATTGTGAACATGTATTTAGGGGAGATATTCTAGCACTAAAGAAGGGTTGGTGTTTGAGAGTGCTATGTAAGGATTTATGGTACATGTTGGAAGGTTGGGTAGTGGAAAACATTGTGAAAGGGGGCCGCAAGAACAGATATGGGTGGGGGGTTGTGTTGCGGGAAAAGTAATTTTTTTTCATGAGTTTTTTATCTATGATAAAAAATCACTAATAAAGGAACCCATTATTAGTGATTTTAGCACTATAAAATCTATCCGTTATCAATTATAAAAAGTTCTGATATTGGATCCCTTTAGAAACACTAAAAAATAGTAGATAAATGTCAAATTTTAACATCACCTCAGTAGTCAGTTTTTTCATAGCACTGATATAGCCTAATTATAGCACTTTTAAAGGTTGAAACTATAGTAGTTATTCCTCTATGAAAGATTATTCCAATATATTATGGAATGGGGTATCATCCTCTGATTTTTTTGAAATTCCTAGATAAATGTCATGCTATGAACCACGTAATGTTCCTCTCTCTATCAGACTTATATGAATATTTAATGACTCCATTTTTTATCATTTGCAGCACACAAGATATTTTTAGCACACAAAACTCTATAAACACCATAAAAACCATCATTCATCTAGTAACCCAATATTTTTGAACGACTAATTTCATTACAACGATGAACTCCCAATCAAACATCCTTCAATGAAATCATGGAAACAACATCCTTTTCTCTCACTCGGTCCATCCATCCTTTGAATCTTTAATATCCCACCTTCATCACTGAAGGTCCTTCCATTTCTCTTCCGATCATCAAAAAGGTCATTTCCATAGAGATAAAAGGACAAATATCCCATCTCCATACACAATGTCATGAAAAATAGGGGTTCCAACATGATCACGTTTCAACATTAAATGAAAACTAATTGCTTCACCTAACATCTTTTTTTGAGAACCTAAACAATCTATGACAAAAAACAACTCTTGGAACAATCCCTATGTTCTTTCTATCATGGTCTCCAACATTTCTTGCCTTTTGGAATTTAAATAGCCTTCCAACCAGATCCAAATTCCATCCAATTATTGGAACACAATGCATGACACTTGAAACCATAAATATTTTTGATATTCTAGTAACTATGATGATACCAACACCATCCTTCATTGAAATTCTTCCAGTTCCATGATATATCTTCTTACATAAGGAACTGAGTAGTCTTCCAATTTTTTTAACTATCTACAATAATGGAATACATATCAAAAAATAATATATTCAAGAGTATATTTGATCTCATTTCATGTCCTTGAAAAACTAGTCCACAATATATGTGCTTACATTTTTTTTCAACTGAACACTTCTACCATGTTCTCGGATAGTAGATGTTGGGGATCAGGGTATGAAGAAACAGATGAAGAACATATCTGTAAAGATCTCCCATGAAATTGGTGTACAAAAATGGGGTGTCTAGGAACCCCAACCACCACACCGAGTTATCCATTTATATGGTGTTGGTCCTCCAAAGGGCTTCATTTATAGGAATTAACAAGCACATGAAAATGAACAAACATCTATATAATTACCTAGTTGTTTTTCCCCTGATATAAGGGTATTATATGTAATTTATTTTTTCGTCAATCATCACCATGGTAGAAAGTTATAATTTACTAACATAAATTTCCATGAATTGCGAGTGTTACATTGTACAATATAAGGATTGAATTCATCTGAAGATAGCGTTGATGATAGTTTTTCAGATCATTCAAAATTTCAGTATACTCAGTCAAATTTTATTCATTGAGGTTTTTCTGTTGGATGATGAAGTTTCTCATCATTATATCTTGTATCTCTGTACTATGTAAATTTATTTTAGTCTCATAATTTTTATATTAGTTCCAAAACCTTATAATGATTGGAAAGTACTATAAAACATTCAACGTATTGATTTATCTTTCTTGTATTGAGACAGACTACACATTGGTTATTTCAAAGGAATTCACAATCCTTGTGAAAAAATATACAATCATTTTGAAATATAGGTATTCTTTCTTAGATCATAACCATTTAACATAACTTTAGTTTAAAATCATATGTTTGACAAGGAAACTCATTTAATTTGAGTAGATTATCATTCAACAAAGAAATTATTTTAGTAAATCCAAATTCACTACACCCATTTCTAGATTTTAAATTATATAGCTTCGGTATGGTTAAAAATGTTTATTTTTTTATAATAAGTACACTATCTAATCAGTTCACAATTCATTTAATTCTGAAATAGATTTAGGAAATCTTGAAGTTCATAAATAAATTTCATTATCACATCCATAATACTATATTTATCATTTTTTACACAAGTAATAATATACTTTATATATCCTCCATCATCATTAACACATGTAATCATATCAAAAAATCTATTAAATGAAATGTTATATCAGTCAGTAGCTATATTCATTTCTTCCCTATGATTATTCCAATATTTATAACTTCATTCTATTCCATGAAAAATTAAGTGTTCTTACAACTAATATTAACTAATTAATCTTAAATACATACATTGTAATCCTAAAAAAATCATTTAATGAAGGTCATATAAATGATCCTTGGAAAAGTTGATGATCTCATTGACCTCGTCCCCATACTAATCTACCATAAGATTATCATGCATTAATTTTATATTAATATCCATCCTGTTCGATTTAGTTATGTTTATATTTAACAAAATAAATAAATACATAGAAGGTATGATCTTATAATCATAAACTTGTTTTCTTTACACACAAACACATATTGTCATCATATTTGATATAAATTTTCATTGCATCAATAACTTGTCAGAATATGTAAAGTCAAATAATTATATGAATTAAAATTATTATAACAATTTTTTATTACAAAATGTCATATATCATAATAAATATTTTTTCATGAAATTTATTTTTCAATGGGGATAACAATGTAAATTTTTAAATGGAGATCATCATCTTTAGTTAGTTTACTTGGATAAAGGTCATCAAGGTCATTAGACATTATTAGTGGTAACCTTAAAGGAAAAATACCTAAAAATATGGATACTCTAATGTTTATATCACATATATTGTATATTGAGTGGAAATATATAGAACATGGTTAATTAGGAATGAAAGTTTTTCTAGAGAATAATCCAAAATTAATATAAGAAGCTCATTCTTAAATCACCATTTGTTGAACAATTTTTTATATTGTGTTTCATTTTATTACACAATTACATTGTGTAATTTACAAATTATTGGGATATGATACAATACCACACCCCCTTAAATAGTTTTTAAACTAATTACTTATGTATTAATTCCCTAAATTTTGTTAAAATAGTTTAATTACATTTCCCATATTATTTTTTCCATAGTTACTGGATATTTTTTAAAATTTTTTTTCTTATAAATTCATATTTATTCATATTAAAACAATTCATGAAGGTAAAAAATCACATTAAACCACCACTTTATTGCTTACATGTTGATCTAAAAATATGTGATGATATAACAAAGCCTATGATTTTGAAAGAGTAAAGTCTTATCTCTTTATGCATATTTTTTTCCTAGTTTAGACGGGGAAACTTCATATATAATGTGATTATATAAAATTATTTGATAGTTTTTTTCCTATTGGTTTATAGAATTAAATTATAAAATAAAATGTTTTGATATATAAATTTAAATATAAATATATATATATATATAAAGACATACAAACATATATATATATATAAATACTCTAGTATACATAAACGTAATATGTATACTTACTTATAAATACAAAAGCAAATGAAACACACCTATTTTTAAATATATCTAAGAAAACATCATATCTCATGTCATGTTTCTATAAAAAAAATCATTAGTTATGCTCTTCAATAATTCTCATTTTAAATATAGTTACTAGTTTTACCCATACTATAACCCAATGAATAATCTTTAATACACAAATATTTATAAGGCCTACACTTATTTATAACATTATAAATATTTAATTATTGTCTAAAAATTACCTTGGTTATTAATTTTTCACATAATCAATGAAAACCATTTCATTCCACTAATCCCTATTTAAATTTTCAATTAATATAAAATAAAATAAAATATTTTTTTTTGTAGAAAATCCCTATATATAATTTATATTTATACAAAAGAAGTCTAATAAGAATCAGAAAATTGGGAAAATTAAAAACTATTGGTGAAGCAAAATGAAAAGATCCACACGAGTGTTAATTTCTTCAAAAATAGGAATGAAGGGTGAAAAATTTTGATTATAGACAAAAATGTAGGCGAAATACCTTTACAGATGAATAGGGGAAGATAAAATAAAAAAACTCATTAAAAACACATGAAAGATCAACAGTGAATCCTTAAAAACATGTTTGAAATAACAAAAATTATGTTAATAGGTTTTATTTTTTAAAAATAAATGAGTTCTGTAGATTCATATGAAGAGGGGAATGTAAATTCAAAAATGTTTTGAAATCCAAATAGAATATCAAATGGTAATCATTAAAAAAATCATAATTTCATTACTAATATTTTAATGTTCTACTTGACCAAAAAAATAGACTTCAACTACTATAGAGTATAGGTTCTATGAGATATTGAATTCAGTGGGGGGGAAGAAATTTTTTACGGGTTCATTTTCAAAAGGTTGAAGTGATTTTTTTTTCACAGAGGACAACTCAAGAGGGGGTGAATTGAGTTTCCAATTAAAATTACTATTTAGAATGATTTTAAAAAATAAATCTAAAATTAATAAAATACAGTGAAGTTAACTAAAATTGTCAAGATATATAATTTGATCTTTGAATAATATTTTTAAAAGAGATATTAGAACACAGTGAAAATTATTTTGAAATTAATTTATCTTTTGGAACTAATTTAATATAATTATACAAAAAATATAGAACACAAAATAAAGTTTACTATCAAAGTAGGTGTTTTTTTATAATTTTTAGAAAACATGTAGTAGTTTATTTTAAAAATAGAGAAAAAATGATAAAATTCATAGTAGAATAAAAAATTGGTTTAGCCTCAAGATGAGACCTAGTCCACTCCATGGAAATCTTGTAATACTAAATAGTTTATTATTTATAAACTGAACAAAAACATGGATATATTTTTCCAATATAGCTCACATGGTTGTCTAGGATATACTAAACCTCTTCCATAATTCTACATGGTAGAATAGAATGTTAAAAACTATACGTTGGTCAACTCTTATACATATATTCTTCCGGAATTCAAAATAGGAGTAGCTGAAAATTAAAAAAGGATAGATTTTCTAACACTTTCCTATATGGTACAAGAAAAAGTGCTAAAATATATTCAGTATGAAGCACCCATATCTCAAAAGAAATAAAAATAGCGTAATGGAAGAGAATAAATTTAATGAAACTAATTATATAGTTCTATTATTCTATAAGAGAGACACAACTAATCATTGTTTTCTTTTTTTATAGTGAATAACAATCATTTTTAGATGATTCATTCGTGTTCAGTTACTAATGTAGTTGTATATGTTTAAAAATAGATTACATGTTCATGTTCTTCATTTAAATTCTAATACCTCTAAATATATTCAATGCCATGATCATCAATTCCATGTGTCTTATATTTTTTAAAAGGAATAAGCCTTCTTCATAAATAGTTTATGAGAAATCATCACTGAAGATCCTTATACATCATAATGATATCCAGGTTCAATAAATAATTCTGAATGAAATTTAATTATGCATAGAAAAATAGATTAATTAATATAGAAATAATATAAAACATATTTTTATATACAATAAATTAATGTTTTCCACATCAATCACATGGTGGATGTAATTTAAATATGCTTCATGTTATCTTCTATGGATTATTTAATACTTATGATAATTTTGATCTAATTCATTGATTACCATTTGGCATATTTCTTTAAAAAATGGTCAACTAGATTATACATATGGTTGATCATTTGAACTCATAGTCAATCAACATATAATTATGGTCCATCTAATAATTTATTGAATTCTAATTTATAATCATGTTTTATTCATTTTGTATTACAGTTAATTCTATAAATTATCTGATGTCCACATTTTACATGTGGATAATCCATTAGTTTGTGAGATTTCTAATTGGTGTGGTAACATCCAAAAGGATTTTCGGTTGATCTATTAGTTTTTTGGTTGATCAACCTATCATGTGTTTGATCCATGACATTTCAAAAAAATATATTGTGATCATCCCTTGAGATAATAAACATGACATATATTCTTGTCTTTTAGTCCCCCAATAATAACTTATGGTTGATGCATATGTTGGGAATTTTATTCCAGACATAGGATAAAATTCAAATTTTTACCGAAATAAGAATATATTTTGTGAAATAGAAGATTGGGTTGAACAAACATTAACATGATTTTTGATTATTGAAATGTGTAAGTTCTAGTCTAATACAACATTATCTCCCTTTTGATGATCACAAATCATTATATAAATATCTATAAATAATTATTAATGAGTATTATAGGATTTATTTTACTCATATTAAATAATTTATTTATTTCTCATTTTATATTCCATATATTTTACTCCACTTTGGATTTATAAAAAATAATTCATGAAAGGGTGAAAGAGTAAAATTTAAATAAATAGAACAGAAATCATATATAATAATAAAAACAAAGATAAATAAAATAATAATAAATAGATATTTTATTAAGTGTAAAAAAAATTAAGAAATTCCCAATTAGAGTCTAATCATAATCTAAATCCTCATTATCTAGAAGGGTATAAGGGTCCTTTTATTTTACATTAATAGGATAAGTATGAGGAGGTTTATGATTGGTAGTGTTTTTAGGAATTTTTTTACCCTTTGTTACTCAAATTATTTTGACAAGGTATTGGGAATGTGTGAGACCAAATGTTACTATATGAGGTATATCATGTAAGATAATGGTCCGATGAAATACTGATAATGAGGATGAGGTTGAGTCTTGGGAAGGAGAAAAGGTAAGTACTGATAGACCAGGAAAATCCAAATTAGGAGTATTTTTAAAATATTTATAAGGATCCAAGATCCTTGAAATTTATGTTATAACCCTTTATCCATGATCTAAAACCTTAAGGAACCCATATTTCTTCGATATAAACTGATTGAGTAGAGGATTCCTTACAAATAAAAACACTACATTCACTTTTTAGTTAGTTATCCGAGTTGGAATATAAAAATATCTATCCAATGATAGAAATAGAGTCTTATGGTCAACCCTAATTTATAAAATTATGCGATTATAAATTATCATAAAATTTATCACACCATTATATTTAAAATCATAATAGATTCAACTGTAAAACAAATTAAACTTCATTCTCCATGAGACGAAATATCCATTTCCACTCGATTAATGATATTCCTTACGCTATCAAGGATATTCTGAATCTCCTCAAGAATGAAAAATAAAATCAAATCTACATGAATTGAAAATAATGTAGAATGAGGTGTTGATGTAGAACCAGAGGGTTGAGAAGGACTGGCCATCAATATGAAGTAACGTTTATCCATGGTAACCACCATATCATCCAAATCAGCTTTTAGAGATCCAATTTGTCCTATAAAATTTTACATTTATCTTTTTAAAGATTGAATCAAATTTTTCAAATGATCAATTTTCTAGAAACAAATTTTCTATATATGTGACACAATACTGTCAATATGGAATGAAATATCCTCATCTCTATCATGAGTATTAGTCCAACTGAGAATCAAAAACTCATCCTTTAATAAACTCAAAAGGAAATTCTTAAACTGTTTTAAGTCTTCAGATGTGAGCATAGGAGGAGTTAAAAAAGGGTCTATATTTTTTAGATGTATTAGTTTTAGATTAAGAAGGAGAATATTTTTTATGGAAATCATCATTCAGATTACAATAATTGTAACTTAACTCAGGGGTTTTCACCTATTCTTATTTTTTTAAAAAAGTATCCTAGGAGGTTTTTCAACTTCTTAAAGGGAATCCTCATTTTCATCCATATAATATTCCATGGAAGTCACTTTATTTCTTGGTGAAGATTCATAATCTGGTTCTTAATGAAAAATAATTGTAGAAACATTTTTGGGAGAGGGAGGAGTAGCCAATAACTACAAATGAATCTCATAAGAGTTTGTCCTTATTGGTCTCTCTGAAATAGGAGAATATTTGGAATAATAAATTATTCTTCCCTTGAAACAAAAATAAAGGCTAGTCCTTATTTTATTGGATAATTATCATTATCATCATCCTCATAATCCTTATCATATCTATCAAATTCTTTTTCAACCTCTTTTTAATCCTTAATAACCTTATTACCTTCTACACCAATCAGATTTGATAAAACCATATCAAAGATAAAATTATTTTTATGTTTTTCTTCAATATAGGTTGAGGAATCAAATATTAGAGATCCTCTATCTAAAACATAGGTAGAATCTTCAGTACTCTATTTATATACTTATCACTTTTTGAATCAATGATATATGGTCTAAAAAATATAGAACTAGTAACAATCTCCCCCTAAAGAATTAAAATAGAATCACATTCTAATTCAACCAAAAAAATAATTTCATCACCTTGTGTAGTTTTTAGAGGAAGTACGGAAAATAGTGGAGTTACATGTTATGAAGACACTTATCCTCTCACTTGTTCTTTTACATCTGCAACCTCAGGAACATGATTTCCCCCAAATATATCTTTAAAAAAATTTCAAACTTCCATAAACATATCAATATGATGTTGAGAATCACCTTAATCCAGATATAAATTAGCCTCGATGATCTCATTTGATTCCATACCATGGTTAATGATATCACATGGACTAGAAGGGTGTGGGATTGGATTGAAATTATCTTAATGTCAATCTACATCAGTGATCTTCATACTTTATAAGGATTAAAATAGAACTTGTTAATTTTATTTGTGGTATAATTTAAATTGAGACCACCGGGAAACACTTTACTTTCAACACCCATAGGGACCAACCATTTCTGTTCCAAGAAATCAGAAATAATTTTAGGGTAAGTAAGAGAGTTGAATCATGAATATGTTTTGGTCAACTCTTCCGTATGGATAATCAAACATTGATGAAATATTATTTTAATTTCATCAACCCTTAAGTATATAAAAACTAATATTGATACCTCATAAAGCTATAATATCACATCCTAGGGAAGAGAGTGTGATGAATAAATTTCAAAAACAGCTTTAATTTCACAATAAGATAATTTTCAACAAGTATATGGTAGTTTTTTATCCATTATTTCATTCAATACATTACCAATAATTAATTATGGATTTCTCATAGGATAAAAAAATTATAGTCTCCAAACTAACAAATATGAAGGACTCTTAGAAAGCCTGCTAAAAAGGTCAATGTGAACTCATACACATGACCATAGATAACTATCTTAATCAAATACTCATCTCCCCCAGATTAAAATACAACATTCAGTGGAAAAAATTTTACAAGGCACATATATATTTCGTTATTTTCCTTTAAGAACTAACTGGTCCTATTTTGATGAATCATTAATCTCTATAACAATGAGCTACTCATTTTGAAACACTCATCATTATTTTCACTTTCTAACACTACTTTTGGAGAGGGGAATTGTTTCTTACAATGGTTTTTATATTTTCTCGAGAATTATTTCAATCTCTTGGGAGATTTGAATTTATATTATTCAAAATATATATCTATTTCGACTATATAGAGTTATATTCATGATTAGGGATTCAATGGAATGGTTTTGGAAAGAGGTTTTAAACAGATGGTACGATTTGAGATATAACACGTGTGACTATTCGATTCTAATATAAAATTTCAATCATTAAGGTGTTTACTCATATAGTAATGTCTATGAAAATTAATATATAATAAATATGTAAACCAATATGCTATATTTTAAAATTAAATAACTAAGAAAACAATAGATAAAAATAGAACACACATATATATTGAAATATTGATAAGAAAATTAAAATAATATTTAAAAATTATAAACTAAAATAATCACACCTAATTCAGGTTTGATATAATTCATTCTCATAATATTAAATGGCTTGGTAAATAGTTTAGTGAGAAAAAGTTTAGTAGTAGTGAATATAAGGCTGATATCTCCTTTTAGAAAACGATCTCTCAAAAAGTGATGTCTTATATCAATATATTTTTTCATTGAATGATATATTGGATTTTTTGAATTTATTATAGAGTTATTTATAATAATTTATACGGACATGTTTTAAATGATATCGTTAGTCCAATAATTTATTCTTTTTCCATAAAATATATGCACTGAAATGTCTATAATCTATCTACTCATCCTCAACATTAGATAATACAATACAGTCTTATTTCATACTACACCATGAAACCAAACACATTCCCAAAATATGAAACATTTCAGTGGTTCTCAGTTTATTAATCTTAAATCCACCATGATCAGTATCTAAATAACAAACTAATTCAAATTCATTTTCTTTAGGTTAAAAAATAAATGAATTGGTTGTATTTTTGAGGCATTTAAAAATATTTTTAAAATCACTTAATTGAGATACCTTGAGGTGTTCATGAAAACATGCACCCATTCACAGACTAAACATAATATTATGTCAGATAAAATTTATTTATAATTAACTTCTTACCATTTACCTATTATTAGTTTAATCTATTATCATTCCAGTTTTATCAAATCTATCATACAACTTGTACTCATGGTAGTTTCACTACTTTTAGTCCTATCTAAGCAAAAACAATTTTAAAAATTATTTTTTTTATTTTCATAAATTTAAAAAATTCCTTCATTGTTTTGAAATATTTGAAATCCTAAAAAATATTTTAACTCACCCATTATACAAATTTGAAATTCTTTAGTTAGGATTTTTGAAAATTAACTATAAAGTGAATTTTTGGATGATCCAAAAATAATAACATCAATATATGTTTTTTATACTGAAATATTTTTTATATAAATAATGTAGGGTCAGTAACACAATTTTTAAAACCATTTGGAATAATAAAAGTGTTGATCCTATGATCGTAAGCTCTAAATTATTTTTTTAAAGTATAAAAATATTTAATAAATTTAAAAAACCTGATTTTGGAAAATGGGGTTTTGAAATCATGAAGGGGTTTTAAAAAATACATCAAAAATAATATCTCTTATCCAGAATCCACTCCTATCATCCATTTGATATAGTGTGAAATTAATATGGGAATAATTTGAAAGTCGTATTTTGATAGCGTCAAGTATAGAAAATAGTGCAAAGGTTTCTTCATAATGAATTCCTTCTTCTTGAATATATCATTGTTCAACCATCCTATCTTTTTTAATGATTTTTCAACATTTATCAACATTGTTCCTATATACCCACTTAGTATGAAAATATAGGGTGTCCTTATGACTATATACTAATTAAAAAAAGTATTCCTTGAAAAATGGATCAATTTTTCATGCATTTATATTTCATAATGTTCATCATTGATTACATCACTAATTTTATTATGTTAATGTAGTGACAATAAGGATTGATGTTCAACCTGGTTTTTAGTAAGGCTCTGGTTTGATTTTATCTAGCTATATTTTGAGCTATAACATCTAAAGGGTGGTCTTTAATTGTTCTAATAGTTATAGTGATAGAAGTACCTGACACATTATTTTTATTAAGTTCATAATTGATGATCTATACTATGTTATTTATTAGGTAAATCAGGATAAGGATAAAAATATTGACATATATTATTGATATTAATGTTGTAAATATGATCCTAATGATTTTATAAAACATGTTTGGGTTTATTTGGACCTATCTCATCAAAAGTGACAAGAATAATTTCCTCTATAACTTTATATTTCTTGTTGAAGACCTTATAATATTTACTAGTGGTCAAATAACTAATTAAAAGTCCATCATAAAATTTTATTGATTTTTTTTTCTATATTTCTTTTTGTGTCGATAATATATACTTTAGAGCCAAAAAATCTAGAGTAATTTACCTTGTACATTAGTCCATTCCATAATTAGTATTGATTATTTTTAAATATAGGTCTTATAAGAACCCTACTAATTACATTTAAATCCATGTGAATAAATTCCTCCCATAAATAAAAAGTATAGTAATATTCACTAAGAGTAGTCCTAGAAATTTCTTGAAGATTACTATTTATACTTTCAACAACTCAATTTTGTTACGGTTTTAATGGGGTATAGAAATTGTGATTATTGTCATGTTGTGAGAAAAGAGAAACAAATTCTTAGTTCTCAAACTATTTACCAAGATCACTTCTCAAGGACTTTTGGTACGACCACTGTTGGTCAGAGAGGACACTCAAGAAGGGGGTGAAATGAGTTCCAATTAAAATTTCTGTAAAAAACTCTAAGATTAAAATCCCCCAAATTATATATAAAATTAAAATGTAGTGAATTTACAAAGATTATAATTATTGAATTAGTTTCTCAAGAGATTGATTATTTCTCAGTTAACTCTATCCATCCAATGCCCAGAAGGCCTTAATATTTTTCTTATTGATAAAGCCCCCTTTTGAAGGAAGAAGGGAGGGAACCCAAAGACATCATAGACTTAAGACAAATCAGCACAAATGAAAAAAGGAGTACAACCAGACTAACAACCGAATGAGTCCCTCCCTAGCCAATGATCATGTTGAATTATGTCATCGATGCAAGGCTAATCAGCTAGAAAGTGTCCCATGTCAAAGCACGGGCCTGATCCGATGGCTGGCGCCATACCATCTCAAAAAAAGATTCCAAAAAGCACTGCAAAGATGAACCGCCAGCTCTGAATCCTCCTTTGGGTTTGTTCCTGTAATCAAGTCCATCTGTACTACCCACCTTTGACAATGAACCAGACTCATAAAACATACACAAATATTCATCCATTCCAGCATCAACAAATCATACAAGCTTCAACAAACCACCCAAAGAAGTTCATACAGAAGCACAAACATGACAAAAAAAATCTGCACCAGTCACCGGAGCCACCGTAGGTAGTCCCCTACCACCATCTACAAGAATCTCCAACCATCCACATAATAACGATCCCCATAATCGGAACCAAGCAGCCCTGACCTATATCTGTCATGAATCTAGGAAACATCAAGGAGGTTCAGGGGAACACGAATGGCGGCGGCTCCGCATAAACCCTTCAAACCTGTAAAAAGAAAAATACCCTCCCCCTCCGAGAGACAAATCCATGCCAACCCGCACTGGATGCATGCCATAAGCCCCGCCTGACTGCGCCGACCCAAACCAAGGAGCCAGATCCATGCTGTCGCCATAAAATCATAACCGATCCGAGCAAAGAACAAAGACGAAGGGAGCTGCATTGAACCAGTCGGGAGGTTGATGTTCTGTCGGGATGCAAGGACACCAAAAACGGATGAAGACTGTCGCACCATGCCGGATTAATTAACTTTTGATACTAAATGACTAGCTAACAAATGTTATAAACACTTTCTAGTTTAACTATCAGAGTTACTCTGAAACAGATTTATATTTAAATTAATTAGTAGGAGAATATAAAATATACTTTAAACTTAAATAATATGCACAACAGGTTTAACCAAGAGTTTTAGTCTCATGCCGAGACATAGTCCGCTCAAACAGTTAATATAAAATATTGATCCACAACCTGGAATGAGGTTAACAACAGTACATACACTGTCCATGTACTAAGACCTCTACCACAGTTTTACGTGAAAAAAAAACAATAGCACACAAGCTATCCAGGTCAAACATTACCTCTACCACAATTCAAAGTGGGAATAAAAAGGTGTTAGAAAGATTGAGTGAGGATATTATATATCCTCCATTTATTCTCAAGATTCAGTGTGTAAATACAGAACACAAACTGCTTAAAATGTAAATAAATGAAACAGAAGAGATTTAAACAAATATAGATGAGTTTATAATGCTCTATGGGTTTTAAGTGAAGCTCTGTACTCCATTGATTGATGAAAATGAAGCTTTGAGTCCTTCTATGATTTTTATCCAGAAAAAAAGAGTGTCATTTTTTATTTGACTTCCAGGAAAAAGTTGATCAGTCTGATCAGCTTCAGTGTAAGTGAAATCGTTGAAGCTATTTACCCCTCGAATGTTTAGGTTCTACGGATTCAAAATGTATTCTTCCATCTTATTCTAAGCATGTAAGTCTTTTTGTATCTTCATAAGATTGTTTCGTATGTGCATGGAAAGACTGATGGATTGATTTATTACACTTTAGTAGTTCGAGGTTCCATTATATGTATCTTCAGCTCTGGAAATAGGAATGATTACCTTTTTACAAGTACGAGGTAAATTTCCTGAAATTCCAACAACTATCATTAGTTAATAGAAAAGGCATTAAAAATATAAAATATGATTGTTCCTAAATAAAACAATAGTAATAGAGTTTAGAGATATAGTGACTAGTTTCCATCAGCATCTCTTAGTATCAGTGAGCTTGTATCTCTGGACTTGAGTCATTATGTCTTGTGTCGGTAGTTGTTACTCTTTATAAATGTAGCTCTATGTATCAGTAGATATTTCTATCTGTAGATCCTTTTATCGATAGCTCTACTAGTGGAATTATTGTATCGGTAGAATTTTTAGTGGTAGCCTTGTTCCTGTATCAGCAGACGTGTATCGGTAGTTCTCTGACGGTATCTATCTATATCGGTGGACTTTGTCTGTTTGTTTGTATCAGTATCTTGTATCAGTAGGTCTGTCTGTCTATTTGTATTAGTAGCTTGTATCGGTAGGTCTTTATGTCTATTTGTATCGGTAGCTTTTGATATAACAACAGACTCTTTCTATCAGCGATCTTTGCTTATCGGTAAAATAGTATCTGTATCGGTGACTATGTATTGGTTGGTCTCTATTAGTGACTCAACACTTAATACTTATCTATTCTATGAAAATCATATTCAGATTGAGTCAGTAACATTTCTAAAAAAATATAATCATAGATAACCATTGATTAACAAATTACAATAATCATTTTGATATTTTATCAACTTAATAATATGATGTCATAGGTTGAAATAATAATTAATATAAAGATAAACATTATTTGGGATTATCAAAGCATATTGAAACTTAATTTAAATTATCAAAACATTCGAGGTTAACAATCTCCCCCTTCTTGATAATCAAAAATTATGATATTATAATCCAAAATAATCACTAATGTATCAGTATAAAATACATTGGTTTTTATTTTTTGGTGTGAGTAAAAAATTTTAAAATGTGAGATTTTAAATGTATCAGAGGTAATACTATAAAACAAATTTACAAGAGGTAACATATATTAGGCTTTATACATATTAATAGAATATATCATAGTTCTCCACCTTTGTGATTAGAAAAAAATTATAAGCAATTGAAATACAGGAAAATATAACTACATCATGTATATTTCATGAGGAAAAAAATATAGAGAGATACAAAATTGAGGTAAAAACAATACAAGTGATTCCTATCAAATTTCCAAGCCACTAATCAATCCACCTCCTCAGTTTGTGATTTGGATTTTCCCTTGGAATCAGAACTAGATTCTGGATGGGTAAAGGCAGGTGGAGTCTTGGGAACAATAGAGATTATCAGAAGAGGCTGATCTACTGATAGAGTACCTAGGCTATACTGTGCCACACTCTGTGTGATCATAGGAGTGAGGCTCAGGATTTCTTAGGATGGTGACATCTGAGGAATGGAGGCAGACTGAGCAGAGGCAGGCAGAGCTGGAGGTACAGTGATTGGAGTACTGTCTGCATGAAAAAATGGCAACAACAGATTCCTAAAGTCCATTATGATCCCTCCTCCTCTTTCTATAGCAGAAATGAAGTCATCCTTGTTCTCTATAAATTTATCTAGAGCAGGGGTCAACTCCATCACCTTTCTTACTTCTTCTTTGAAAGCCTGAGTGACTGGGTTAGTTTCTGGTTTTCTAATAGAAGCTTGAAATGATTGTTCATTTGATGCTTAGTGTAGATCCTTTGGAAATATAAATTCGATTTTTCTTTGACCTCTTCTTAATATGCAGTGGTCTCTCTCAAAAAATTCTGAAAAATTTTACTTATACCCCTATTGGTAGTCACCACTTGGGTCAATTCATCAGAGTATACAGAGCCACTGGTAGAAGACTGTACAATCTATTCTCTCATCACAGTTCGAATCTGATCAATATCCAAAGAAGGCCTAGTAGTACTCAGAGGTGAAATAGTAAAGGCAACTATTTCCTTAAAAGATTTAGTCATCCCACTAATTAGATTTTTCACAAGAGAGTCATGGCTGCTGACATGATATTCCATGTAAGTCTTAAATTCCTCAAAAACTGATACCATCTGGCCAACTACACTCTTCACAAAAGCCAAGTCATTTCCTATTTGAGATTTTGAGCTCATATAGGACTCCATAAACACAATGGATTTCTTTAGAAATTCAACATCCTTTTCCAAGCATGAAACTTCATTCTGTAAGGCCTTGACTTCATCAAAAACACCAGATATAGATTCAGTCATCACAGACTGAATAGAAGATACTAAAGAGGTTTCCATTCTTTTTATTTCTTCCACAAAACTGGCCTGGAGATCAGACTGCAACTGGTTTAAATCATAATTTCTTACTATATCCTCATGTAAAGTGTCAAAAAGAAGATTATATGTGACATGAGGTCTATTTATGGGTGTATCTTCTTCTGAATCATGATTTTCCAACCCAAACACTACAAAACCTGGGTATTCAGCCCAGTCTTCAATCTCATGAGAAACTGAAATTGTACCATGTCAGTTAGTATGATACCCCTCAATTTATGCATTCTCCTATATATATACATTAATAGCAGCCTCAATATGTATGTTTTCCTCATAAGAATCTTCCACAACTATCTATAATTAGACAACATGAGGCTCCTCAGGAATAGGTGCAGGTCTATCTACTTGATCAATTTCCTCAGTAGGGATTGAGAAGTACCCAATCAGTGGACAAATACTCAAGCACGTAGAAACAGATGCTTCAGTTTCAGATTCTTGTTCTTCCTCATTATCTGAAGTAAGCTGGACTTCCTCATCGATAGGGGCTCTTTCATTTCTTTCTTCCAAGACTGTTTCCTTTCCAGAAGATACAACTTCAGTAGATGGACTAGCAGTTAAGTCAGGATCCCCTTCATATTCTAAAGAGGTATCCTCCTCATCAGTGTCATCACTATACTGAGGTTCCTCTTCATCAAGTCTTAGACCTAGATCTATATTATCTTTTGGCCTATTAGGATGGTCAATAGGGTTAAACATATCCTAAACCCTCTCATCATCAATTACCCACTTCATTTTCCATGTGTTCCACCCAATCTTAATATATTTACAAATTGTGCTTGTGATGAAAAAATTGTTTGTTACCACCACTGTCTCATCACTAGACTCAGCTACTCCCTTCACATTGATCATAACCGAAATTAACATGGAAAAGAATAAATCATTGGAATTTGATTTGGTCCTGGTCATATCCTCAATCTGAATCATTAACAGTCTACATAGATTCAACTTAACACCATTGCTTAACAGATTCAACAAATATATATCTTCATTCCTCAGATTTTCAAAGTCCCCTCTTCTTGGACATAGCACATGTTGGATGAACTTGAAAAGAAATATATTTTCTCCATCCATCTCTGCAGCCACTACGTTCCTATGTTTTCCACTTTCGGTGAGCTCTTCCAAGGAAATATCATAATAAAAAATTTCACTGGTAGCATGAATTGTCTTTGATAAATACCCAAAAACTCTTTCATGTGGGACTATCAAACATTCAGCCTATTTAACAGAGTGAAAAGATATTTCCTTTCAATTCACAACTAAAACCATTCTATTCTCCTCTTCAGATTTCTCAAAGCACACAAACGTATAGAACTCTTTTACCAGCTTGGGATAATAGGAGCCATTATTGTTTGTGAAGAATTTGACCCATCCCTACTCCTCTAATACTCTTAGGTTCAGTGATTTTCTTGACATAATACATTTTGCACACAACTCCTTCTCTATTACAATTTCTTTATTTTGCAAATGTTAGTTCACTACATTCCTTCCTGACCTTGTTCTACTAACACTACCACTAGCTTCAGGTCATGTTTTTTGCTTCTTTGCATTCGGCTCATCACTCTCATCCCTGACTATCGGGATCATTGTTCTTGCCATCTCTGATTGAAGAATCTAGGGTTCACGTGAAATGTGGGGGTTTTTGAAGAGGGGATTGAAGAGAGGAGAGTTTGTGGTGGATTGAAATGTGACTAAGGCTTAGTTTTTATCATTTAGGATTCGAAATGTAATAAGAATAATTATAATGAAAACAATAAGAGACTCTAAAATTAGACAGTGCAGGACATGTTGGTGACAATTACTAGTGAGATCCTTGACGGTGAGGTTTATCTATTGGTTCAGTGTCTCTAATGGTGAGGTGTCTCTAACAGTGAGGTGTGTCTAGTGGTGAGGACTCTAGTTGTGAGGACTCTAGTGGTGTGGTGTGTCTAGCGGTGAGGACTCTAGCGGTGAGGTTTAGCTAATGATGAGGTTTGGCTAATGGTGAGGTTTGGCTAACGGTGAGGTTTGGCTAACTATGAGGTTTGGCTAACGGTGAGGTTTTGATTATACAATGTTTATCATTCCTAAGTCCTGCCTAATGTAACTTAACCTATATGATCATAAGGTATTGGTGAATATTTTAGCCAATTGATGTTTAGTACCTATAAATTCAAGAGTAATATAAGATTTCTGGTAATGATCTCTCAAAAAGTGGTTCCTAGCATTAATGTGTTTGGCCCTAGAGTAAGATATAGGGTTCTTTGAGATATTAATTTCACTAGTGTTATCACAGTTTATAGATACATGTCTAAATTGATATCCATAGTCCAGTAAAATATGTTTCGTCTTTAGAATTTGAGCACAGAAACTACCAGTAGCAATGTACTCTACTTCAGTAGTAGACAATGAAAAAGAATTCTACTTTTTACTAAACCATGATACTAGGGACTTACCTAGAATGTGACATGTTCCAGAAGTTCTATTTCTATCTAACTTGAAACCAACAAAGTCAGCATCTGAGTAACTTATTAAATCAAATGATTTTCATTTTGGATAGAATAATCCTAAGATAGAAGTTTGTTTAAGATATTTGAAAATTATTTTCGTACCAAGAAAGTGTGACTCTTTTGGATTAGCTTGAAATCATGCACACATACACACACTAAACATAATAGCTGGTCGACTAGAAGTAAGATAGACTAGACTCCCTATAATACCTCTTTATTTGGTTTAATCTACTGGTTTTCCAGTTTCATCAGCATCCAACTTACAAGTGATACTCATAGGTGTATCATTACCCTTACTACTATCCAAACCAAAAGGGTTTAAAAGTTGTTTTATATATTTACTTTGATTGAAAATAATACCATGTTTATTTTGAAAAATATGAAATCCAAGAAAATATTTGAGTTTTCCCATTAAACTCATTTCATATTCATTTTTCATACTCTTTGAAAAATCAATACACAAAGAATTTTTGGAAGATCCAAATATAATATCATTAACATAGATTTGCACTATTAAAACATCTTTATAAATTATTTTGATAAAGAGTGTTGGATCAACAATCCCTTTATAAAAACCATTTAAAATAAGAAACATATTGTGTCTATCATACCAAGCTTGTGGAGATTGTTTTAAACTATATAAAGTTTTAGAATTTTTATAAACTAGATTTGATAAATGAGGATTACTAAATGTTGGTGGTTGTTCAACAAAAAAATCTTCAATTATAATACCATTTAGAAAAAGAATTTTAACTTTGATTTGATATAACATGAAATTCAGATGAGTATCATAGGCAGGTAGAATCCTAATAGATTCTAATCTAGCTACAGGTGCAGTGGATTCCTTATAGTCTATTCTTTCCTCTTGACTATACCCTTGTGAAACTATCCTTGCTTTGTTTCTAATGATATTTCTTGATACATCAACTTTATTTCTAAAACCCCATTTAGTTCATATGGTCAATGTATCCTTAGGTCTGTCAACTAATTCCCAGACATTGTTTCATTCAATTTTTTTTAATTCTTCTTGTGTAGCCATTACCCAAAATTCATCATTGATTGCATCATTGATATTTTTAGGTTCTAACAGTGAAAGAAAGGCTTGATGTTCAACCTGATTTCTTAGAGAATCTCTAGTCTCTGTCCCTATATCAAGATTACCTACAACATCATCTAAAGGATGCTTCTTTAGAATCCTAGATGATTCGGTAAAGGTAGGAATATAAATTTCAGGTTCTTTGCTAGGTTCGGGTTCACCAGAAGCAGATTTTGGAATTTTCTCCAAACTAGTTGTCTGGACAATAGGGTCACTATTCTTTTCATTAAGATTTATAATTGAAAAATATTCTTCAAGAATATCAAGCGTGGTTTTAGGTTCTTGTGGATCAGTTTCATCAAATTTGATGTGAATAGATTCTTCCACACATTTTTTTCTTTTGTTAAAGACTCTATAAGGCTTACTGGTTATAGAGTAACCTAGAAAGATTCCCTCATCACTTTTAGAAGAAATTTTTTCAAGATTACCCTTATTATAAAGAATAATGACTTTGCAACCAACAAATTTGAAGTAACTCACTTTAGGATTCCTATTATTCCACAATTATTAAGGGGTCTTTTTGACAACAAGTCTAATCAAGACTCTATTTATAATATAACATGCAGTATTTATAGCTTTAGCCTAGAAATAAATAGGTTGATCATACTCATTAAGCATATTTCTTGCAATTTCTTGAAGGTTTATATTCCTTCATTCTACTACACCATTCTGTTGAGGTGTCCTTGGGGCAGATAAATTATGATTGTAGCCATTTTTGAGCAGCATGATTCAAATTCATGATTTTCAAACTCACAGCCATGATCACTTCTCAGGTTCTTAATCTTAAGTCCACTAAAGTTATCTACAGACTTGGAGTACTTAATGAAATATGAACAAGCTTCACTTTTGTGAGAAAGAAAATATACACAAGTATATCAAGAAAAGACATCTACTAAGACATAAACATAGTGCTTCCCATTCAAACTAGATATTCTAGAAGGTCCAAACAAATCCATGTGAACCAACTTGAGAGGAAGATAAGTTGAAACTTCTTTCTTTTATTTGAATGAAACTTTATGTTTCATTCCCTTTTTACAGGGAGTGCAAACATTGTTTGTTGGGAATTTTAGTTGAGGTAGGTCTCTAACTAAATTTTTCTTAGTCAGCTTCCTAAGTGAGTTAACATTGCAGAATACTAATATTCTATTCCAAAGCAAAGAATCTTTATGAAAAGAATTTAAAAAAGTATCCTTTTGTTTGGATAAAGAATTTAAATCTACAACATATACATTTTCATTTCTCTTGTCAGTAAATACCAAAGAATTTTTAAAATCAAATATATGGCAAGCATATTTTTCAAATTTAACATTGAAACCATCATAAAAAAACTGAGAAATGATTAACAATTTGTATTTTAATCCATCATCAAATAATACCTAAGAAATTAAAATTGAAACAGTGTTACCAATCTGGCCTAAGGTGATGATTTTTCCTTTTGAATTATCACCAAAGGTGACATGTACTCCATCAACCTTGATTAAGATCTTGAAGCATTAAAAATATACGATCATGTGTCTTTAACATCCACTATCCAAGTACTATGTCTTCCTATAGTAACTTTTTAATTAGTTTACCTACAAAACATGTTTAGATAGAATATGATTTTGGTACCCAGATTTTCTTAGGTCCAAACAGGTTAGCAAGAAAAACATTTGGTACCCAGATTTGTCTAATGGGTTTCATATAATCAATAGATTCAAAAGATTTTGAATGATAAACATTGTTTGATCTATAACAATGTGAATAGCTTGTTGACACATAGGAATTTCTAGAGCTAGAACAAGCAGCATACTGTCCAATTTTTTGAATGAATCTATTTTTTGTAATCTGTCTCTGTACAGATTGATAGCCTAAACTAGTAAAATATTTTGGTGCCACTTGTTTTCCAAGTATTTGAGTCAGAGTATTCTTTCCATTAGTGAATTTATGTAAGTCTATTCTATGTTTCTCATTGGACAATTTATGTTGAGTATTCTCTTTTAAAAGTTGAGCATTCTTTTCCTTTTCTATACTATGATTAGATTTAACAGTACCAGTCAAGGCATAATTATAACAACCCATACATTACATACATTGTTATTACATCAAAATTTATGCTTACTTATTACAACATATAACAAAACCATGAATGGACCATATAGGTATAGTGTCTTTAGAAACTGGGAAACATAAACAACTGGTTCTTAAATCATCTATGTTGTCTCCCATTTATTTCATCATATCTAGAGTTCCTTTTGGGAATATCCTACTTAATATCCTTCTTCCTGACCTGGGGAAAAGAAACCATACAAAAGGGTGAGCACAAATTCTCAGTAAGGGTAAAAAAAAGAAATATCAAACATATCATATCCATAAGACCACAACATTTTGAAAATCTTATCCTGCAAAAGAGATCAGAACATGGGATAAATCTTAGAAGTTAAATGTAATCCCAATAATCATAACTTATAACACGATGCTTTGTGGCATACACACATAATCATAGATAATAATTTCTTATTAGTCAAGACTCATTGCCCAGACTATCTTAGCGTACAAATTCCATTTCTGAACTGATTTCACTCCTCGTTTCAGTCCTGTTTCATTGAACCGGTTTAGCCTGCCGTTCCAGCCATGTCTATCTCATGAGATATAAATCTTTACCCAATGCATTGGAGGGATATATAGTTCCCACCCATCTCATAATGATACCATTCTTATGTGTGCCACAAAATCATAATCCAGACATGATAACATAACCCATTTAATAAAAATGGGATTCTTAAACATCACGTCATCATAACATAATCCATAAAAGATAAAAGGACGTCATAAAAATAATTCCATCATAACATAATCAAATCAATGTAAAAATAGGGATAGAAACAGAACCCTATATTATCATAGATGGAAAATAATTTTGATAAAACACTTGAACTCCATTCCTAAGGAAAATATCCTTGTTTTACTTCAAAAAAATTTTTCGTTTCTTAACAAGTCATATAATTTTGAAATAAAAGAAGTTGATTAGAAATATACATGAAAACATGTAAAGGAAGCTTCATGGAAATAATGTTCTAAAAAATCCATTCATGTCGTATAAGTAAAAAAAATATTCTTCCCGTACTTTGGTCGAAAAAGTCAAAAAGTACCTCGTATGAAAAAACGACAAAAGATTACATTCATATCTTTTACTAAAAACTCACCGAAGGGTAAAATTGGATTTAAAAAATTTTGGGTCAATGAAAATAATATTACATATTGAGATAACATGGATGTGGATGATAATTATTCCCTAGTAAATTCTGAAATATAAACAATCTCGGATAAAAATGAGATTGTGAGATTTTCCCTTACCTTAGGTCCGATTTGCTTCGTAAGTGTCCGAACCTCCTGTATAATGATTTTAATAATATAATTGACTTATTCTAGAATCATACTAATTTTTATGATACCATATATGGTCATATTCTTAGCTTCTTAGTAATATTTCATTGTTACTTGTTATTATGGTGTTTATTGCTTTTTGTTCTTATGTGTGTTTTGTTGAATAAATCCTTATTCCTCTTTTTAGGTTATAGAAAACTCATTTCCATAATTTTATTAGTGTAATATATATCATATTCATTCATTCACTTCATTTATATAATCATTGTGCAATGAATATCATGTAGAACGAGTCACATCACATCGTGGAGACGGTATTCCGTACGTATGCACGAGCGATGATATCATTCCCATGATCGTGGAATTTAATTGGAGTGTATGTATACTATTTTAGAATCAATATCACTTTAAAATAATCATATATAGTTATTCTTTACACCATTATACCCATCCATGTAAGGTGGTGGTGGAAAATAGATTACACCACGGCGTGGAGACGGTATTCCGTACGTACGCATGTGCAGTGATTTTATTTTCCATAGGATGGATAGATGGTGAAATAGGGATGTTTTATACTTATAATAACATATCTGTATATGAGTGATACTAATGTTATTACTTCATAATGAAATAACTAAAGAAGAAGATGTGGAAGAAGAAATAAAGTTGAAAGAATCAGTAATAGACATTACTTCTTCTTTGAAGCGCCTCTTTGAGACCTCCTCTTAGGGCATTAAATTGGTCTTTGAAGAAGACCAGGACCTCTAGGATGTTTCTAGGGAAGTGGAGAAGAGAATTTGACATGTTTTGATGGATCTTGAAGGCTCAAAGTGGTGTGAAGAAGAGAGGGAGGAGGTTCCCTTTTATAAGGGAGGAGAGGGGCACCTTTGGAAAAACAAAAAATATTATTTTATTATAATGTCATATTCAGTTTTTAATAGCTCCAAATTGATTTATTTAGAAGCTAAAGTGTGTATGGGTCGAAATCCTCTCATCCAATATAATTGGTAAATTTTTATGTTACTATTTTAACCTTATCATTTAGATTTAACTTTAAGTTAGATAATTTTACATTTATCGCGCCTTTTTGTTTTCTTACACTATATGGTTAATAAACATACTATAACAAGCCAAACAAACCCCAAGTTGTTTATTATTAATATATATAACCTTATATAATCATTTGGCCGAACATTATATTTTTAGGAATAAAATAACAATTAATAATATAATATTTGTTTTAAAAACTACTTTATGTCAATTTTGACACTATTTGGTAATTGATTTTTTTGAAAATCATAACAGAAATATTATTTCGAACAATGTTACTTAAATCACTAATAACATGTCATATTAAACTATAAAATTATTTAAATTCATAAAAAGTCTCAAATTACATTTATTTGGGTGTTTATAACTTCAATTATGTCAATATTTCATTAATAAGATAATTACTGCATCATCTTTGTGTCATAAATAAATTAAATTATTTAATGTCTAAAAAATATAAATAAAATACCATTTCGTAGGAAAGAATTCTAATGAATATTTATAGTCGAATTTATCTTATATATAACTTAATATTAAAAATAATTTACTTATTAAACTTTGATTTTAACTATTTTAACCCTTCTTTAAATAAATTAATAATAAATGTCCTAATCTAATCCATGTGGGCCTAAATGGTCATATTTTATTCCTAAGGTTGTTTTTGGTCGAATTAAACTTATCCAGTAGAATTATTACATGTTTTAGGGTAATAATAATATCATTTTTACCCTTAATTACCCTATTTACTTTTAACCGTGGTAAATAAAAGTAAAAATGTACTATTCACCAAATATAATTTTCATCTCATTGAACTACATTTTACATACTGACATCAACTGTTTCTCTCGAATTTTTAAAATTCCATTCACAAAAGCGGTAAAATTAAGTTTTATGTAAATTTGCAAATTCTCCTAGGGGGTGGGTAAAAGACGGTCAAAAGTTCAATAAAATTTTTATATATCTAAAATTATTATAAAATGACTCCAATGAATTACATTGAACATATATATGTATTATGCACCAATTTTTACCTAAAATAAATTTCAATAAAATAAATAATTATTTAAATAAAAAGTCGGTTTCTAAATAGTAACCTAGTGTTTTCACTATTCATCAAAAATTGAAAGTTTTCAGAAAAATACCAAAATTTCACCCTAGGCTAATTTCGATATTCTGAATCCAAAAATGAAGTCCATTTTCAAAGTTAAAATTTATAAAATTTCAAAAAGTGGGTATTACTATTCATAATGGTTAGTTTTAATAATATTTTAATAGCATATCTTTGTTCAGTGAAACTCGGTATTGCGCACGACGCAAGATATCGAGGAAGGTCTTGATTGCATGTAAAGAAATCCAAGATAGTGTTTTTTGTAGTTAAGGATTCCTTTGATGATTTATATAACATAAAAAAATATTTCTCATAAAAGTCTCGGGTGTTACATTCTACCCCCCTTAAATGAATTTCGCCCTCGAAATTCGTCACTTTGTAACAAACAGATGAGGATACCTCTCCATCATCATATCCTCAAGCTCCCATGTAGCTTCTTCTAATTGGTGGTTACTCTATAAAAATTTTACCAAGTGAGTGGTCTTGTTCTGTAGGAATTTTTTGCTACGATCCAGAATCTCTATCGGTTGTTCTTCAAAAGAAAGATCTTGCTCTAGCGGTACAACTTCTGAACTGAGTACATGTGAAGGTCCAGGTGTGTACTTTCTCAGGAGAGATACATGGAACACATCGTGAACTTGAGAGAGATTTGGTGAAAGCACCAATCAGTAAGCTACCTTCCCAACATGAACCCGTATTTTGAAAGGACCGATATACCTAGGGCTTAACTTTCCCTTCTTTTCAAATATCATTACTCTCTTCCAAGGAGATATTCGTAAGAACACATTATCACCCACTTCAAACTCTAGGTATTTTCTTCGGTTGTCGACATAACTTTTTTGTCGACTCTGAGCTGCTCTTATGTGTTGTTGAATAGATCTGACCTTTTCTGCCATCTCCTCAACAAGATCAGGTCCTAATAGCTTTCTTTCCAGAACTTCATCACAGCAAGTCGGAGTCCTGCATTTCTTTCCATAGAGAGCTTTATAAGGAGCTATCTGAATACTGGAGTGAAAGCTATTATTATAAGAAAGTTCCACCAAAGCTAGGTGTTGATACCAACAACCTTTTAATTCTATAGAGCAAGCTCTCAACATATCTTTTAGAGTTTTTATTGTCCTCTCAGACTGACCGTCTGTCTGAGGATGATAAGCAGTGCTAAAACTCAACTCTATATCCAGAGTATGCTGAAGACTTCTCCGGAACTTTGAGGTAAACCTTGGATCCCGATCAGATATAATGGAAAGTGGTACTCCATGCAATACTAACACTTCTTTTACATATATCATGGCAAGCTGATCTAGAGATAAATCCTCCCTAATAGCAATGATGTGTGCCGACTTTGTAAGACGATCAACTATGACCTAGATAGCATTATTGCCTTTGGATGTTTTAGGATGTCCGGTGACAAAGTCCATAGTGATGTTTTCTCATTTCCATTTAGGTATGGGTAATGGTTGTAACATCCCCTTAGACTTCTGTCTCTCATCTTTAACTTGTTGACAAACCAAGCATCGAGAGACAAATTCAGCAACATCTCTTTTCATGCCATCCCACCAGAAGTACTCTTTCAGGTCCCTATACATCTTTGTGCTTCCAGGATAAATAGAGAATGAATAACTATGAGCCTCATCCAGCAGTTGCATCTTTAATTCGGGGATGGGAGGAACACAAACCCGATTCATGAACCTTATTATTCCATCACAATCAAGGTTGAATTCAGGAACATTTCTCACCTTCTTTTGTAACTCTGCATCTTCTTTTTGTGCCTCTTTAATATTCACATGTATAGATGGTTGAACATTCATTTGAGAAAGATATGATTTTTCCCCTTTCATTATAATTCCAAGATCCATCCTTTGTAAATCCATAAATATTGGATCTTTTCTGATCCTCATCATGGATAAGCTATCATGATCTTGTCGACTTAATGCATCTACCACCTTGTTTTCTTTCCCAGGGTGGTAATGAATTGAGCAGTCGTAATCATTAATCAGCTCCAACCATCTTCTTTTGCGCATATTCATCCCCTTTTGTGTGAAAATATACTTTGAACTTTTATGATCAGTATAAATATCACACCTTTCTCTATAAAGATTATGCCTCCAAATCTTTAATGCAAAGATTACCGCAGCTAACTCTAAATCATGAGTTGGGTAATTTTTCTAATGGATTTTCAACTATTGTGAGGCATAAGCTATCACCATATCATTTTTCATAAGAATAAACCCCAGCCCCTTCTTGGATTCATCACTATAGACCACAAACCTTTCTCCACTATAAGGAAGTGTGAGTAAAGGTGCACTGGATAACCTTTTTTTCAACTCCTTGAAATTCTCTTCACATTCCTCCATCCAAACAAACTTAACTCCTTTCCGAGTTAACTTGGTGAGTGGATTAGATATTCGTGAAAAATCATTCACAAAACATCGATAATAACCAGCCAAACCTAGAAAACTTCAGATCTCAGTTACTGTTATTGGTCTCGACCATCTTTCGAGAACCTCTGTTTTTGCTGGATCCACAGATATCCCCTCTTATGAGATTATGTGACCCAAAAATGAAACTTTTTGAATCCAAAATTCACACTTGGTAAATTTGGCATAAAGCTTCTCCTTTCTCAGGGTCTTCAATATAATTCTCAAGTGATCTTCATGTTCTTCCCTTCTCTTTGAATAGACAAGAATATCATCTATAAAGACTACCACAAACTGATCAAGATAGTCTCTAAAGACTCTATTAATCAGATCCATGAAGATAGCAGGGGAATTAGTAAGACCAAGTGGAATCACTATAAATTCATAGTGTCCATACCTTATACGGAAATCTGTCTTTGGTATATCCTCCCTTTTGACCCTTAATTGAGGATACCCTGAATGAAGATCAATCTTGGAAAAGTATTGTGCTCCGCGTAGTTGGTCAAATAAGTCATCAATGCGCGGGAGAGGATATTTGTTCTTGATAGTGATCTTGTTAAGTTCTCGATAATCAATGCAGAGTCTCATTGATCCATCTTTCTTATTAAAAAATAAAACAGGTGCTCCCCAAGGTGACGCACTAGGGCGTATGAATCCCTTATCAAGATTCTATTAGAGTTTCTTCTTAATTTCCTGCAACTCAATTGGGGCCATTCTATAAGGTTTCTTTGAAATAGGCAAAGCACCCGGTACAAGTTCTATTGAAAATTATACTTCATGATTTGGTGGAAGAACCAGAAATTCCTCTAGAAAGACATCATCAAACTCCCGTACAATGGGAATATTCTTTATCGTGAGTTTCTCTCCAACCATTTGAGATAAATAACCTTCATTTAGTGGAATCAAGACCCATAAGATGGAAGAAATTTGCACTGGAAGGTTATGTTCATCCTTGCATTGATAGACGATCATTGATTGATCTGGAATATGAAATGTGACTTCCCTTATTTGGAAATTGATATGAGCTCCATATAAAGAAAGCCAATCCATTCTAAGAATCACATCAAGTTCCACTATATGAAGGATCACAAGATTTGCAGGAAGCACTTTCCCACAAACTTCAATCAGAGAAGAATTCTAAACTTTTTATGCAACCATTGTGCCATTAGGGGTTGTCACAACTAACACAACATCTAATTGTTGAGGTAATATGGAGATAAGATTAGAAAATTATTCAGAAATAAAAGAGTGGGTGGATCCATAATCAAATAAAACATTTTCTACTTTAGAGTGGATGGTAAGTGTACCTCTCACCACTTCGTTTTCGTACTCCACATCGTCCATAGTAATTGCATGTGAATTTCCTTTGTCTTTAGCCTTAAGAGTTTGTTGATGTCGATCATCATCAACAACCCTTGGATTTGGGCATTGATTGTCATAATGCCCCATCTCCTTGCAATTGAAACATTGAAGTGTAGTTGGTTCATTTTATATATCCCTTCCTTTGTTTGAATCATTTGACATCTTCTTCCCATTATTTCGACATTCAATTGCCTGATTACCTTCTTTTCCACACTTATAACATTTTCTTATCGCATTAAGGAAATTTCATCCATGTTTCTTTCCACACTTTGAGCATAAGGGAAAACTCATCTTCTTTTTAGTGTGGTCTTTAGATTTTCCTTTGAATTCCATTTTCTTCTTCTTATCAAACCCATGTGACTGATGGGTTACACCGATCTAGATCTCAACCTTGAGAGCACATTGAACAATTTATTTATAGCTATTGAAGTCCCTTATGGATAAATCCCTTCAAAGACTTGGTTTTAAGCCACTAAAGAATCGATCGATCTTACTCTCAGGTTGGATAATAATACTAGAAGCGTACCCTGAAAGTCTTGTAAAATTTACTTCACAGGTACCAACAGATTCGTCATCCTTTTGCTTCAGTTCAAGAAACACCTTCTCCATATTTGTTTGAAGAATACGAGGTATGTACTTATTGAAAAATAAGTTCTTGAACTCGTCCCATTCCATGGATTAAATTTCATCCCTTTGCCTCATATTCTTAATAATATTCCACCATTGATCAGCATATCCTTCCAAACGATACACTACTAAGATGACTTTATCATGTTCAGAACATTGAAGAACTAAAAATATATTTTTAGTGGTACTGATCCATTGTTCAGCTAGTAATGGATTAGAAGACCCGCTGAATGAAGGTGGACACTGCCTCATGAAGGATTTAACAGAATGTTGCTCCTTCTTTTTCTCATTTGGAAGTCCTGCATGATTCATAGCTTGAGAAAGTTGTCTGAGCATGGATACACGATTTTTCATTCCAGCTCCCATAACGTTGGTTGCTTAGGGGGATAATCATTGCATTTCCCGTGACATTCCGCATTAACACGGTTCCTTTGAGTTCCAACCATTGACTAAAACCAAGAAGAATAGTGTGAGAAACACTAATTATAATAGAAAAAACACATAATGAAGAATAAAATTTCACACTTAAGGTCTTATCATAGGTTGTTCATGGACATTTCTAAAACACTAAGATTGTGTTCTATGCTTAGACATATCCTTAGGTTTCTTACTAAGGCTTTCACATCCTAGTTTCCAAAGGTTGACTATACCTTTCCTATGATACCAACTATAACGACCCATACATTACATACATTTTTATTACATCAAAATTGAAGCATACTTATTACAGCATATAACAAAACCATGAAAAGACCGTATAGGTATAGTGTCTTTAGCAACTAGGAAACATAAACAACTAGTTCATAAATAATCTACGTTGTATCCCATTTATTTCATCATATATAGAGTTCCTTTTTGGCATATCCTACTTAATATCCTTCTTCCTAACCTGGGGAAAAGAAAACTGACAAAAGGGTGATCTCAAATGCTCAGTAAGGGTAGAAAAAAGTAATATCAAACATATCATATCCATAAGAACATAAAATTTTGAAAATCTTATCCTACAAAATAGATCATAACATGGGATAAATCATAGAAGTGAAATGTAATCCCAATAATCATAACTTATAGAATGAAGATTTTTGGAATACACACATAATCATAGAGAATCATTTATTATTAGTCAAGACTCATTGCCAAGACTATCTTAGCAGACAAAGTCCATTTTTGAACCAAGTTCACTCCTCGTTTCAGTCCTGTTTCACTGAACTGGTTTAACCCACTGTTCCAGCCATGTCTATCTCATGATATATAAATCTTTACCCAACGCATTGGAGGGAGATATAGGTCCCACCCATCTCATAATGATACCATTCTTATAAGTGCCACAAAATCATAAACCATACATCATAGCATAACCCATGTAATAAAAATGGGATTCATAAACATCACGTCATCATAACATAATCCATAAAAGATAAAAGGAAATCATAAAAATAATTCTATCATAACGTAATCAACTCAATGTAAAAAAGGATAGAAACAGAACCCTATATTATCTTAGATGGAAAATAATTTTGATAAAAAACTTTAACTCCATTCTTGAGGAAAATATCCTTTTTTTACTTCAAAAACATTTTCCTTTCTTAACATGTCATATAATTTTGAACTAAAAGAAGTTGATTAAAAATAAACATGAAAAATTTTCAAGGAAGCTTCATGTAAATAATGTTCTAAAAAATCCATTCATTCCATATAAGTTAAAAAAAATTCTTCCCGTACTTTGGTCGAAAAAGTCAAAAAGTGCCTCGTACGAAAAAATGAAAAAAGATTCCTTTCATAGATTATAATAAAAACTCCCCGAAGGGTAAAATTAGAGTTAAACAATTATATTTGGATGAAAATAATATTACATATTGAGGAAACATGGATGTGGAAGATAAATATTCCCCAGTAAATTCTGAAATATAAACAATCTCAGATAAAAATGATATTGTAAGATTTTCCCTTACCTTAGGTCCGATTTGCTTCGTAAGTTTATGAACCTCCTGTATAATGATTTAAATAATATCATTGACTTATTCTAGAATCATGCCCATTTTTATTATACCATATATGGTCATATTCTTAGCTTCTTAGTAATATTTCATTGTTACTTGTTATTTGGGTGTTTATTGCTTTTTGTTCTTATGGGTGTTTTGTCGAATAAATTCTTATTCCTATTTTTAGGTTATAGACACCTCATTTCCAGAATGTTATTAGTGTAATATATATCATATTAATTCATTCAATTGATTTATATAATCATTATGCAATGAAGATCATGTAGAACGAGTCGCATCACATCGTGGAGACGGTATTCCGTACGTATGCACGAGCGATGATATCGTTACCATGATCGTGGAATTGTATTGGAGTGTATGTATACTATTTCATAATCAATATCAATTTACAATAATCATATATAGTTATTATTTACACCATTAAACCCATCCATGTAAGGTGTTGGTGGAAAATAGATTACACCACGTCGTGGAGACGGTATTCCGTACGTACGCACACGCGGTGATTTCATTTTCCGTAGGATGGATAGATGGTGAAATAGGGTTGTTTTCATAATTATAATTACATATAATTATATGAGTGATACTGATGTTTTTACTTCATAATGAAATTACTAAAGAAGAAGAAGTGGAAGAAGAAATAAAGTTGAATGAATCAGTAACGAACATTACCTCTTCTTTGAAGCACCTCTTTGAGACCTCCTCTTAGGGAAATAAAATTGGTCTTTGAAGAAGACCAGGACCTCTAGGATGTATCTAGGGAAGTGGAGAAGATAATTTGGCAGGGTGTGGCCGAGATTGAAGGCACTAAGTGGTGTGAAGAAGAGAGGGAGGAGGATCCCTTTTATAAGGGAGGAGAGGGGCACCTTTGGAAAAAATAAAAATATTATTTTATTATGAAGTCATATTCCGTTTTTAATATCTCCAAATTGACTTATTTTGAATCTAAGGTGGGGATGGGTCTAAATCCTCTTATCCAATAGAATTTGGACTGGTTTTGGTTACTATTGTAACCTTATCATTAAGATTTAACTTTAAGTTAGATAATTTTACGTTTACAGTGTCTTTTTGTTTTCTTACACTATAAGGTTAATAAACATACTATAACAAGACAAATGAACCCTGAGTTGTTTATTATTAATTTATATATCCTTATCTAAGTCATTTTTCCGAACCATATATTTTTAGGAATAAAATTACAATTAATAATATAATATTTGTTTTAAAAACTATTTTATGTCAATTTTGACACTATTTGGTAATTGATTATTGTGAAAATCATAACAGAAATATTAGTTCGAAAAAAGTTACTTAAATCGATAATAGCATGTCATGTTAACCTAGAAAATTATTTTAATTCATAAAAAGCCTCAAATTACATTTATTTGGGTATTTATAACATCAATTATGTTAATATTTCATTAATAAGATAATTACTGCATCATCTTTGTGTCATAAATAAGTTAAATTATTTTTTGTCTAAAAATTATAAATAAAATACCATTACGTAGGAAAGCTTTCTACTGAATATTTATAGTCGAATTTATCTTATGTATAACCCTATATTAAAAATGATCTACTTATTTAACTTTGATTTTAACTATTTTAACCCTTCTTTAAATAAATTAATAATAAATGTCCTAATCTAATCTATGTGGGAAAAAATGGTCATAATTTATTCCTAAGGTTGTTTTTGGTCGAATTATACTTATCCAATAGAATTAGGACATGTGTTAGGGTAATAATAATATCATTTTTACCCTTAATTACTCTATTTACTTTTAACCGTGGTAAATTAAAGTAAAAATGTTACTATTCACCAAAAAATATTTTCATCTGATTGAACCACATTTTACTTACTGACATCAACTATGTCTCTCGGATTTTTGAAATTCCATTCAAAAAAGCGGTAAAATTATGTTTTATGTAAATTTGCAAATTCTGCAAGGAGGTGGGTAAAAGACGGTCAAAAGTTCAATAAAATTTTAATATATCTAAAATTATTATAAAACGACTCCAATGAATTACATTGAACTTATATAGGTATTATGTATCAATTTTTACCTAAAATAAATTTAAATAAAATAAATAATTATTTAAATAAAAAGTTTGTTTTTAAATAGTAACCCAGTGTTTTCACTATTCATCAAAAATTGAAAGTTTTCAGAAAAATACCAAAATTTCTCCCTAGGATAATTTCAATATTCCGAATCCAAAAATGAAGTCCATTTTGAAAGATAAAATTTATAAAATTTCCAAAAGTGAGTATTACTATTCATAATGGCTAGTTTTAATAATATTTTAATAGCATATCGTTGTTTAGTGAAACTCGGTATTGCGTACGGCGCAAGCTATCAATGAAGGTCGTGATTGCGTGTAAAGAAAGACAAGCTAGTGTTGTGTGTAGTGAAATATTCCTTTGATGATTTATATAATAGAAAATCAAAATATTTCTCATAAAAGTCTCGGGTGTTACAATATTGTTTCATTAATGACATGTACTTATCTTTCATCTCATTGAAGGTATCCTCTAGCATGTTACAATATTGAAATAATTCTTCACTAGTAATGTTTTCAGAATCAGAATCCTCTCTAGAATAATTAGAATTTAAAGAAGGAGTATCCAATGTTACCTCAGATGTGTTTGTCATGAAACAAATATTAGATTTGTAAGATTTTTCATCTTGAGTAGAATCAGAATCACTCAAAAAATTTTCTGAAGCACTCCAAGTTGATTTCATAGCTTTCTTATATTTGTTGTCAATGTTGACATATTTCTTCTTGTACTTTTATTTTGTAGTGTCAGCTTTCACATGTCCTTTTCTCTTGCATTCATAGAAGATTATGTCATCACTTTTATTAGTACTTTTCCTATCCTTCTTCCAATGACCTTTACTATCATACTTGCCCTTGTAATTGGATTTTCTAAAAAACTTCTTTTTCCCTTGCGCTTTGAGGCAGTAGACTTAAATGCCACTGATCTCTTATTAGGTTCATCGTCTTCCTCTTTGTTAACTTTTATCTCTTCTTCATACATCATCAACTTGACAATTAACTCCTTAATAGGTAGTGAACTTATATCACACGAATCTCTTATTGAAACTGATGTGCCTCTCCATCTCTCTGGAAGACATCTTAGTATCCTCATGATTTTCTCTTTTGTAGGAACAACTTTTCCATGTGAGCTCATTGTATTTACAGTTTCGTTGAACCTGAGATTTATGTCAGAAATAGGTTCATCAGGATTCAATTTAAATTTATCATACCTAATAGTGTAGGTATTCAATCTCATTTCCATAACATTGGTTGTTCCCTCATGGGAAATATCCAATGTATCCTAGATTTCATAAGCAATTTTATAAGCAGATATTTGATTAAATTCTTCATCTCCTAAAGCACAGTACAAAGCATTCATTTATTTACAATTATTATTGTATGTAGCATTATTAGATTAATTCCATGTAGTTATTTCAGTTTATGTAATCTTATACTAAATCTCTAAAGAATTTCAAATATCAAATCCCATACTTTTTAAATGAATTTTTTATTTTCAGCTTCCATTGGCCATAATTTGCACCATTAAAGAAATGTGTCATGTTGGTAGCAGCACCTTCTAGTTTATTATCCATAATTAGATTTTAGAAAATATATTAAAAGAGATAAAATTTAGAACTAACAAAAATTTATGATCTTTAAGATACAACTAAAATCACTGTTGAAAAATAGAGTATTTGAAAATCCTTTGTTAACAACAATCCTCTGATACCAAATTTTGGTCGGAGTGGACACTCAAGAGGGGGGGGGGGTGAATTGTGTTCTAATTAAATTTTATAAAACATTATGATTAAAGTTCCCCAAATTAAAAAAAATAAACTGTAGTGAATTTATAATGATTGTAAGTTTTCAATTAGTTTCTCAAGAGATTGATTATTTCTCAGTTAACTCTATTTGAAGATTAATTAACTTTTGAAACTAACTTACTGGATAACAAAAGTTATACTCACTTGCTAGTTTAACTATCAGAGTTACTCTAAAACAGATTTATATTTAATGTAATTAGAAATAGAATATAAAATATACTTTAAACTAAAATAAGATGCATAGAAGGTTTAACCAAGAGGTTCAGTCTCAAGCCGAGACTTAGTCCTCTCAAATAGTTAATATAAAATTTTGATCCACACCCTGGATTGAGGATAACAACAATACAGAGATTGTCTAGGTACTAAGACTTCTACCACAATCCTACGTTGGAAAAAAAAACAATAGCACACAGGCTATCAAGGTCACACTTGACCTCGACCACAATTCCCAGTGGGAATAAAAAGGGTTTAGAAAGATTGAGTGAGTATATTAGATATCCTCCAGTTATGCTCAGGATTTAGTGTGTAAATATAGAACACACACTGCTCAAAATGTAAATAAATGAAACACAATAGATCTAAACAAATAGCGATGAGTTTATAATTCCCTCTGTGTTTTGAGTGAAGCTCTAGACTCCTTGGATTGATGCAGAGAAAGCTTTGAGTCATTCTCTAGTTTTTTTCAAGAAAAATAGAGTGTCATTTTTTTATTTAACTTCCAGGTCCAATTTGACCAGTCTGATCATCCTGAGTGTAAGTGAAATCATTGAAGCTCTTTACTCCTTGAATTTTCAGATTCTACGGATTTAGAATGTATTCTTCCTTCTTCTTCTAAGCATGTAAGTCTTTGTGTATCTTTAGAAGATTTTATCATCTGTGCATGGAAATACTGATGGATTGATTAATTTCACTTTATTAGTTTGAGGTTCCCTTATATATATCTTCAGATCTAGCAATAGGAATGATTACCTTGGTACAGGTACGATGTACGATTCATGGCATGCCAACAACTATCATTAATTCTTAGAAGAGGCATTAAAAACATCAAATATGACCATTTCTAAATAAAAAAATAGTAATAGATTTTAGAGATATAGTGACTGGTTTCCATCGGTTTCTCTTAGTATCAGTTAGCTTGTATCTATGGACTTGAGTCAGTATGTCTTGTGTCGATAGATGTTACTCTTTATAACAGTAGCTTTATGTATCGGTAACTCATTCCACCAGTAGATCCTTTTATCGGTAGCTCTTTTGTACTAATGGAATTATTGTATCGGTAGACTTTGTAGCGGTAGTCGTTTGTCTGTATCAGCAGACTTGCATCGGTAGCTATCTGTCGGTATCTGTCTCTATCGGTGGACTTTGTCTGTTTATTTTTATTGGTTGCTTGTATCTGTAGGTCTGTCTGTCTATTTGTATCATTATCTTGTATTGGTAGGTCTGTCTGTCTGTTTGTATCTGTAGCTTTTTATATAATAGTAGACTCTATTTATCAGTGATCTTTTCTTATCGGTAGACTAGTATCTTTATCAGTGACTATGTATCAGTAGGCCTGTATCAGTGACTCAACAATTAATACTTATCTATTCTATGAAAATCATATTCAAATTGAGTCAGTAACATTTCTAAACAAGTATAAACATAGATAACCATTGATTAACAAATTCCAATGATCATTTTTATATTTTTTTCAACTAAAGAATATGATGTCATAGATTAAGAGAATAATTAATATAAAGATAAACATTATTTGGGATTATCAAAGCATATGTAAACATAATTGATATTATCAAAATAGGTGAGGTCAAAAACCACTATGGTTTTATGTGGATTTAGAATACTTATAAAAACTGGAAATAGATTCAAATTTGTGAGGAAGGAGAAAATATCATTTATCTTTATTAATAATCTACTATAATTATGGAATAATGTTTTTATATTCAACTAAACACTATATATGGTCAAAATAAATACACATGAACAAATTCTTGTAGTTTAGAGTAAGATACCTCCTAATTTGGATTTAAATATAATCTATTTTCCTTTTACATTGGAAAATGATTATACACATTATATTTATGAAATTCTAGCTTGTTTAGATCATTAAATAAACCTTTTAAATTTATCTTTTGAAGTGACTGTATATTACAGTAAAATAGTCTCATATTTTATATACAAGATTCTCTATGAAATTCAATCAAATAAGAAAAATTATGAGAATGTAAAGGATCAAAATTAAAAGTATTAACATTATAATCTGTAAAAGCAATAAATACCTAATAATGCTTAAAATAAATTTTTTTAAATGAATTATTTTAATTTTGAACATTAAAATCCAATTCACATAATTTAGAAATAATTAGAAGATTATATTTTAACATAACAATAAAAAAACTATAAAAATAAGTATAGATTTAGAGCTATTAATTTTCCCAAGCCCAATGATTTCCCCCCTTGAATTATCACCAAAAGTAACATTCCCACTCTCCAAAATCCGAACTTTTTTGAAACATGAATAGTCTCTTTTCATATGTTTAAAATATACAATATAAAGATTCCACATATTCTTAATTGATCTATTTATGAATTTCTCCTATAATCAATAAAATACTCATTTATTTTGGTACCCAAATATTCTTAGGTCAATCCAAGTTATCAATAAATGATTTTGGAATCATGTTTTTTACAATAATATTAGAATGATATATAAAATATTTAGAATTAAACTCTTTTTATGGTCTAAAATTCATTTAATCGCCTCTAAAAGAAATTATTATAATCAAATGTTCTATATTCGGAAGTTAGAATAAAGTTGTTTTTATACATTTTATTTTTTCAGTATAGGTTGATAAAGAAAACAATATCTTGGTTTGTGTACTTCTATACCTCCTAGAATTTTATTTATGGTTTCTATTCGTACATAAAAACTATCAATATAATTTTTTAGTTGCTTGTTTTTTATTTTTAAACCCATATTTAATTTTAATATATTGGAATTATTTCATTTTTTAATGTTAAGAGAATATTTTTATACAACACATAATACATGAGCCTTTTTTATATTTTTTTATTCTATTTTTGTTCATTCATAGTATCTTCCAACTTAACAAGACATTCTTCTATTTATTATTTTAAATTTCAGAATCATTAGGAATATGATAGGAAATATTAGGTACCTCAGATGTGGTAACCATAAAGAACAAGTTATATTATTCATTCATGTCTTCTTGGTTAGAATCTGAGTCACTGTAAAAACCTTGTATGCACTCCAAGTAGCTTTCATTAATCTTTTAGGTATTTTATTTTTACCTTAATATTTATTTTTATTTTTATACTTTGAGAAATCGAACATACGTGTCCTTATTCTTTCATTTGTAACTGGTGATCTCATTAGAAATGTTATCCTTTTCAAAAAAATTCTTCCAATGTCATTTATTGTCATATTTTATTTTATAGTAAGTATTTCTGAAGAACATATTCCTTTCATAGAACTTGGTAATCCTTGTGGATAGATCAACTATTTCTTCATTACTTTTAGTGTCACCTTCAATTCCACATGAATTTTCATCTTTAACAACATATTTTTCTCAAGACATTAATTCTTTAAATACATCATATTTTCATTTTGGTTTAGAATTATCATTTTTTAAGATATCTCTTCTTCATACATCACATGATTCCCAATAATATATTTTATGAGTTGTTTTTTTAATGTCACGTGAATCAGAGATAGAGAATTTAGTAACTCACTATCATTCTGGTAGTCATCTTTGGATTCTCATCAGTATAACTTTTTCATCTATCTTTTTCATATGTGTATTCATAGTTTTTATGATATCATTAAACCTATGATATATGGTAGAAATAGATTCTACAGGTTTCATTTTGAATGTATCATACTTAATAGTATATATATATATAAATACATTTCCTTCGCATTAGAAGTTCCATAATGAGATATAGATTGGTCTCCCAAATAAGATAAGTTATATCATAAGAAGATATTCTATTCATTTCATCTTAACCTGAAACATTTAATAGATCATTCGTATCCTTTCAATTTGAATCATAAGCAGCTTTAACAGAATTATCACATTCATTCCAATTAGTTTTGGGTTTCTCATTTTTTTCGTCAATAGATCCCCAACTAACAAAGGATATACTCTCAAGATGATTTTTTTTATTTTCTATTGAGCATAATTATGACCGTTAGAATAAGGAGGTATGATGGTAGCATACACTTATAACATAGCATCCATAATATCAAATTATAAATAAAAAATAAATAGATCTTGCAAACACAATATCATTAGAATAAATATTATTAAATGAGAAATATACCATTGAAACAAAATGTAGGTTGAATTGTAAAACTCAAGAGGGGGTGAATTGAGTTTCAAATTAAATTTTTGTTATTTTTTGAAAATCTAAAATCCCCGGATTTATAGAATATGGGGTAGTTAAATAAAATGGTTGAAATATATAATTTTATCTTTAAAAAACATCTTAAAAGATTGACCAGAACTCTGTTAAAATTTTTTTTAATCAATATAACTTTTGAATGTAATTTACTAGAATAAAACATGGTATATAAAAGAAAAATTAAAGTTAACTATCAAAAGTAGTTTTTTATACTTTTGTTTAGAAAATATATTATAGTTTGATTAAAAAATATAGTAAAATAAAATAGCAAAAACACATACTGGAATAAAGAATTTGTTTAGTCATAAACTGATACATAGTGCTATGTACTAGGAAATATCCAACTACCATGATGTTTATTACAAATAATTTGATCTAAATCCTGGATCAGGTTTTAGACAACATCTCAAAAGGATGTCTAGGATATACTAATCCTCTTCCACAGTTCTACATGGGAGAATAAAATAATGAGAACTACAATCAACTAGTTGAGGTTTTATAGCCTCTTATATAGTTCTACATGGGAGTATTTGTAAAATAATAAGATAGTGTGTGTCTGAAACTCTCAAATATAGTACAAGAGCCAGTGCTAAAAGATATTTATTATAAACCACTCATATCTCTAAAGTAATAAAATCATAGTATGATATTGGAATGAATTTGGTGTATTATAGTGTGTAGATATTTTGTTATACTTGATATTATCCTCTTCTCATTGTCTTCCTTTTGTTTTTAATTGAAGAGTAATGACATTCATATGATCTCTAATGTTTCTGTGAAACTTAGGTTAGGATAGTATCATTGAAGTTCAAAAAAACATTACTGATTTGACTAATTTTTTAAAATTCTAATATCTTTATATCTCTCTATGTCATGATCATCCAGGTAATGCCTCTCTTGTTTTTTTAAATGTAAATGCCTTATCCACAAAATACCCATTGACAAATCATCATTAATGATCAATTTACTTCATATATAAACATAGGTTCAAAAAAATCTTCTCACCGACAATTAATTTTACATATAAAATTAGTTGAATTTATATATTTAAGAATATAAAACATCTTTTTATGTAAGGTCACTTTAAGACATGATATGTCATCATTCCAAGGAGGTGGTTGTTTTAAGATGTGCCACATCATCTTCAATGGTCATGTAAATACTTCAAGAATCATGATCGAATTAAATGATAGATCATATGGTAGATTTATTAATATTATGGCCGATCAGATCATTCTATAATTCAATCAGTTGAATTAATGGTCAATCACCTTATACTTACAGTTGATCTAATACTTTTTGAAATTTCAGCTTTTGACCATTGTCGCTTCATTTTTTTCATGCAGTCGATTCTATAAATTCTTAAATATCACTATTTCACATATGGTTGATATATCAATTGGATATATTTTTTATAGGCGTAGTGGCTTCCAAAAGGATTTGTAGTTGATCTATTAGGTTTGTGGTCAATACTGATTTCCTGGGGTCGATCCACACCATTGTGAAAAAACAGATTTTGGCTATCCCTTGAGATACTATAGTGTCGACTTGGTTTGTCTTATGCTTGCTATGGAATAAGTTATAGTCGATCCATATGTCGTACAGTCAATTCTAAACCTAGAAAAATTTTCTCTAATTTATAGAAATAAAATTATCATCAATAAACTAGAAGATAAGTTATAAATGAAATAAACATGATTTTTTATTTTAAAAATAATTAGTTATTGGACTAAGAGAACATGTTTTATCAAAAAATATTGAAAAGTGATGATAAAAGACATTTTATCTGCATTTAAACTATAAGAGAAAAGAAATAACAATTTTCATCACTTTCTTAACACTGATAAATTATCACTTTTATCAATGCTAAAAAAAGTGGTTCCGAAAGTGGTATTTCCCAGTGGGTATGTTTTAGTGTAAAAAAATACAATTTTAAGAGTCTTTAATATTACATTGATAAAAATGTAAAAAAAATTAAATAGAAATGATTAATTAAATAATAATAATTATATAACAAAGAATATTATTAAAAATGAATTATATTAACTATTTAAATTAAAAATGCATTTATATAAATTAATTATATAAGTTACAAGCATATTGTAAATATTAAGACATAACAAATAAATATACATAAAAACATTAAAAAATGAACAAATTATGAAAATATTGAAAATTTATAAATATTAAAAATACACAAGTAATATGGAATCAACGAATATTAAAAAGGAATAAATAAATTTGAATAAATTTAAAAAATATTTAAAGAAGTGAATTCAAAATATTATATCTAAAAATTAAAATCACATAAAAAAGAATAAAAAAGAATAAATCATTAATATTAATTAAATAAACCAAAAAATCTAGAAATGAATAATATTAACTATTTCAATAACATAAAAATTAAACAATTCATTTCAATAAAATAAATAAATATATTTCTAACATATTAAAAAAAGTAGAAATCAATAAATAAAAATGAATAAATATTAATCATATAAAAAAAATTCTAAAAATATTAAAACATATAAAATAAATAAATATAAATAAACATTAAAGAGGAATAAATTATATAAATATTCATAAATATTATCAATTAATAAATAATATTAAATGAAACAATATTAAAATTTAAAAAATAAAATTTAAAAAATTATAAAAATATTCAAAAAGGGAATCCATAAGATTAATTACATGAATTGTAAACACTTAAAAAAATAAAAAGGAGTAAATAAATAATATAAATTACACAAATAAATAATTATAAAAATTGAATTATGTCAACTATTTAAATTTTAAAACACATTTAAAATTGCATATAAATAAATTAATTATATAAATGTCAAACATTTTCAAAACAAAAAAAATTAAAAAAATAGCATTAATCATAAATATTACAAACATTTTGAATTTATGAAAAATTAATAAATAAATGTGAATAAATAAATATCAAAATTTATTAAATTCCAAAAATATTAGAAATTAATAATGATTAAAAATGAATAAATAATATTAAATAAAATAATATAAAAATGAATGAATAAAATTGAATAAATTAAAAAAACAAAATTTAAAAAAATCAACTCAAAATATTAAATACATGAATTAAGACCACATAAAAATTAATAAAAATAAATTAATCAATAATATTAATTATTTAAATATCAAAATTATTAAATTTAAATTATATTGATAATAAAAAATTGAAAATTTAAAAAGTATTTATATAAATTAATTATTTAAATTTTAAACAAATTAAATATATTATAATTACTAAATAAAAATATATAAATATTAATCATATAAATTATAAACCTGTTTAAAATATCAAAACACTGTAAATAAATCTGTAAATTTTTTTTAAAAAAATGAATAATTTCTAAAAATAAGAGAAATTAAAAAATATCATACATAAAAGACTTAATATTAAATGAAATAACATTAAAATGAATAAATAATATCAAATATATTAATATAAATGATTTCATAACAATTTTTTAATGGTACAGTTAAAATAATCTTTATAATAAAATAAAACTGAAGTGGATGGGGTCAGATAATGAAAATATCCTCATCAAAGATAGATCGGTCACAATCCATGTTTTTTTTGTAATCTCAGCATGTGGATCAAATCTCTCATTCTGTTGATCCCCCTAATTAACTCAACTAAAACCATGGCCTTATCCACCAGGACAACAAACTATTATACATGTCTTCACATGTTGGAAATGTCCATCAAAATATTTTGATTCCCCCCAATCGCTCTTAACGGCCTCTGTTGGAACAACTTCCTTCTCAAAGAGTTCTTAGTTAGGAATCCTTTCTTCCACAGTCCTCCCTTAAATGGGTTTATGTGAAATAAGAGCCAACCTGGGACTCTTCATCCCTTGATAGGTATTCAACATCACTGAGAAAGTCAATAAATTATCCATACTACCTTTTTTTCCTAGGAAAATATTCAAGGACATTAATTGAGTCTAGAACTCCAATTAAATTGGATTTAGGAACCTGTAAAATGTTAATGGTTTCATGTGTGGAAGCCTTAGCACAAAACATAACTAATATAGCATGTCCACATGCAATTTTCTCAACAAGATGAAAAAGTTTCTACATTTGAGGCCTATAATTCTCAAAATTTTGATTTGATTAAAAGTATAAGTGAGCTTCAACTGATAAATTAGCTATCTCTTGGGAAATGAAAGATATAGATATAGCTACCCCACCCTGATTGTACCTAAAGACCATTAAGGAGTCTTTTGGGATAGACGGTTTTTCATCCATGATATATTATGGATCACCCAGTATATCATTAGATTATACAATAGAAAAACCTATATAATAATGAACCTTATATTTCTCTATCATTCATAGGATTGGAGTAATTGAAGGAATCCATCCTTTTAGCTTTAGAAGGTTTACACTTGACTCGCTTGATGTTGGAGCCATTATTTAATGAAAAAACCAGTTTATTCTTACCCTTGTGACCCTTTGAGTTGAGAAGTTGTGATCTTTCCATGAGTGATGATCATACATGTATTTTACCTTACATTATCATTTTTTATTGACTATCCAGGGAATCATCCTCTCCATCATCCTCAACACCATGAAAAATTACATCTATAATGGATGGATAATGTTCCTCCTTTATTGATACATTATCCCAAGAAATGTATTATTGATAAAGTCCCAATACATTACTTAGTTACTATTCATATGAGTATGAGGAATGTTATCAACCTCTATTGTATGATATTACAATGACTTATAAGGCCCATAAGGATGAATGTTTCTTGTAGAGTCTATTCCATCATTGGAAACTGAATTCTACCCCACTATACATCAGACCCCTATCCCCCAATACAAACTTATGAAGGTCACCCTTAATACGAGTCTATATAGACACACTTTAAAACTAAGTAGACCCTCCAAGATCCTCCTTAGATTACTGTAATAGAATTGGTTTGTAACACCCCAAGCTTCTACAGTACGCTTCTCTTTGAATAATGTGATAGCATGTGTTGTACGCAACATCGAGTTCTAACACACCACAACCAATCAAACAAGCCGTTATGAATAGTAATGACTACTTTTTGAAATTATATATATTTTATATTTCAAAATGGACTTCATTTTTGTTTTCGGAATATCAAAATTATCCTAAGATGAATTTTTGGTATTTTTCTGAGAACTTCCAATTTTTATGAATAGTGAAAAATATTTAAAAAAAACTTTTTTAAACAAAATAATTTGTAGTGATAAATTATATTATTGATTAGTTTCAAAGTATAATTATAATATATTTTTACCATTTTATCCAATGATGTTCATTAGAATTAATTTCACTTTGAAATTGGACCTAAACAATTGTCAATCTTTTGATATATATTGTTTCTTAAAAACATGCTATTTGTTGTGACAGCGAGAATTAATTATAAAATTAATTAATGAAACTTATATGTTTGGAATTTTGTAAAATAGAAATAATTTTTTAATTCGGAATATCAATTATATCTTAGGGTGAAATTTTGGCATTGTTCTAAAAAACTTCAATTTTTGATGAATAGTGAAAGTACTAAGTGGTAGTTAAAAAACTGAATTTTTCATAAAACATAATTTACCACTTCTGTGAATGGAATTTAGAAAATCCAAGAGACATGGTTAATATCAAGAAGTAATATGTGGTTCAATGAGATGAAAATAATTTTTGGTGAATAATAACTTTTTTCTTTTATTTTCCACGGTTAAAAGTAAATAGGGTAATTAAGGGTAAAAATGATATTAATATTTCCATAACACATGTCCTAATTATATTGGACAAGTTTATCTCGACGGAAAACAACTTTAGGAATAAAATATTATCATTTAGGTCAACTTGGATTAGATTAAGACATTTATTATTATTTAATTCAAAGAAGAGTTAAAAGAGTTAAAAGAGTTAAAGTCAAAGTTTATTTACTAAAACATTTTTAATAAAGGGTTATACATAAGATAAATTCTATTGTAAATATTCATTAGAAATATAATAATATTTCCTAGATAATTATATTTTATTTATAATTTTTAGACATTAAATAATATAATATATTTATGACACAATGATGATGCAGTAATTACTATAATAGTGAAAAATTAAAATAATTGATATTATAAATACCCCAATAAATATAATTTAAGACTTTTAATGAATTAAACTAATTTTATAGGATATTATGACATATTAGGATTTATTTAATTGACTTCTTTCGAAGTAATCATTCTGTTATGAGTTTCACAAAAATCAACTATGGAATAGTGTCAAAATTGACATAAAAGAGTTTTTAAAACAAATATTATATTATTAATTGATATTAAATTCATAAAAATCTATGGTTCGGCCAAGAGACTTATACCATGATAGGTATATCATTAATTGACCACTTGGTGGTCGCTTGGATTTATATAGTAAGTTTATTAAATATATAATATAAAAATAAAAAGTGACATAGTAAATGTAAAACTAATTAACTAAGAGTTAAAACTAAAAGATTAGGTTAATATAGTGACCCAAACCTATCTAAATTCTATTTTTTGAATGGTTTTAGACCTAAAACCACCTTAACCTTTGAATAATAAACTTTGGAGCCATTATAAACCGAATATGAATTTATTATAAATTAATATTTTAGCTTTTCCAAAGGTGCCCCTCACCCCTCTTATAAAAGGGCACTCCTCCTTCTCATTTCTTCACACCTTAAAAGCCTTTTGGTTCGGCCAAAACCTGAAAAAATACTCTCTAAACTTCCCTCACTACAACATAGAGGCCTTATTTTGATCAGAAATCCAACCTATGGATCCCTTTTGATCAAATCAAAAGGTAGAACCCGAAGAAGAGGTAAAGTTTTCACCACCCCTTTTCAAGTTCCTTTCTTCTTCCAGTTCTTCTTTCTTTGTTATTAACATTCTAAAATAATAACTCCAGTATATTATATATACTGTGATTTTATTATAAACATGGTACAACCATATTCAGTATTCTATCCACCCTTTGAAAAACATGTCACCATACGTGCGTACGTACGGCTTACGGTCTCCACGTCGTGGTGTAATTGTTATTCAATATATTATTATTTGGGTGGGTATAATAATGATGTGTAACTCATGGAAATAATAAAAATAACATGATAATGATTCTTTATATATGATATAATATCCAATTATATATTATTTTAATATCAAAATAATGATATTGTCGCTCATGCGTACATACGGACTACCGTCTCCACGAACGTGATGAGATTCATTCTCAAACGTATCCATTCAAGTATAATTATCATTTGATGATTTAAAAATAATTTTTAAGGACTTGATATCATTCTGGATATGAATAATATACAACCTATCCATGAGAAACATGTCTTACGTAACAAAACATATAAAAGAAAATGAGTAAGTTAACACCTGAAACGACGATAATTCTATGATATTATTAACAAAGAAATGTTAAAAGATCATATATGATATCCTATTAAAGTATATGATTCATGAATAATTTAATAAAAATTATTTAAACATTATATATGAGGTTAACCTACCCCCAACCAAGGAAACATACAAGGTAAGGGGTTTCTTAACTCACTCTTAATTTCGTGAGAATTCCATTGTTCACCACCTAATTATTGTATGTGGTGTATGTGTACTGCCCGTGATTGTATTAATTATGTAATATACTTTAATTTATGGGTATATACATTATCATGGTATGATCCTTCTTTCATGGGTGTATGTTTCGTAAGTTACTTAATCGATAAGGGAATTTGAAATTTCAATTTCCACTCATTTCGCTTTACGCATACTTCATTGATTATTTTACTCCAAGATTATATGTGGAATCACTATTCATTTGATTATGTCATAATTTCCACTCCCCTTTCTATGGATATACTTTTTATACCCATAATAACTCCATTGATAAATTGTCAAGTCATCGGTATGAACTTGATAAGAGTAATTTTTACTCAATCTCGATTTGTTGAGATAAACATCATATTCATTGGTGTTGTTTTTACTAGAATATGTGTGAATGTACCTTGATTGTTTTACCCTGAATATCCCATCATATTTAGTTTATTTATATTTTTCACACATAATTATGCCGTTGATTTATCCTTAACCTAAGGATACGGCCTTTATGAGAGATTTCATCTCAATTTACATTCCACTGAGACTCCTTTGTTGTTATACACGAAATCACTTTTATGTGGTGTATATAATGTACTTTGACATAGTATATCATGAATCCATTTATTCTCATGATATTAAAAAATTTTATTACCTCAATTATTTGTATTCAAGTGTCTCTCTTTTGGTTGGAAACTCTAACTAAAATACCATTTTTAAATGTTTTAAAGACTTATTCTTCTAAATCTTGATCATTAATGTCCATATTTTAAAAAATGGTTTTAAGGATTTATTTATATGTACATTAAAGTTTTAAAATTAAAACTCCTTTTGAAAGTTTCAATGTGGTATGAGACACTTTGATTCAAAAATCAATTTTTAAACAGCTTCTTGACAAATAGTGTGACTTTTAAATGATTTCAAGAAAAAGGGGGATATTTCTCTCAAATAGTTTTGATGATTATTTTCATCTATGTCAACATCCTTCATTATTTTTTATTGAGGTTAATGTGATAAAATACAATCTTCCATATTGTATTTAATGAGTTATGTTTGACTGTGGATGTGCTATTTTTATACCATTCATGGTTTGTGGTTAAAGTATTGACATTTCGTATGCTAGTTTTAATACGAATGTTTATGTTATGTTTAAACCTGTTTATATGAGGAATGAATTTGACTTAATAAGTGACGGGTGGAGCCCTCTATAGCTCCTCGATGCATCGGTAGGTCTCATGAGACAAACTAGTGTCTTGGAACAAGGCCTTGGAAAAATCTTATTTGTAGTCTTAGCACGAGGCCTTGGCTATGTGGTTATGATAGTCTGGCATTATTCATTCCATCATTATGAAAGTGGTTATTGATATTTCATGTGATCATTCGACTAGTAGAATATCCATGTGAGTAAGTAAATGGTATTATTTTATTTTATCTTTTCCATTTTATGATGAAGTTCAAGTTTAAAAAGGCTTTTGTTTTAGTTATTAACTGACTTAAGTGTTTATACTTATCTATGAAAACTTCTGCTATAATGTTATCCTTACTGAGTATCTGAGCTCACCACTTTCAATGTTTTATGTTTTTCCCAGGATTATGAAGAAAAAATTTATGAATAACCTGTAGGGATAATATGAGGGGATATGAAGACAATATGTTTTTTATAATGTAATGTAAAACTTTATGATTGTATCTAGTGTTTCCAAGGCTACTAAACTAATCGGTCTTTCGAGACTTGATCTTTCTTATGATCATGCCAATGTTATGTAATAATGCACAAACTCTGGGTAACTGGGGTCGGGGCATTACAGTTGGTATTAGAAGAAGTTTAGTACAAACCTTAGAAGCTAGATTTAGATAAACTCTGATTATAACACGTATACCTAAGATGAACTTTGAGGATTAGTATAGAATAACTTCATATAATTTTTGTATTGTAGAGATTTTCTGAGTTTTCTGAGCAACACATCCATGTCTGGATACAAGAAGGTAGAGGCGGCTCTGGCACAAATGTACCTAGGGGTAAAACCCGAAAACACCGCTTTGAGCTAGACTCGAACGGGAACTGGTGCACGACAATGGGCCTTGCTGCACTCTTGGTTACGACACTCCTGGGGGATATTCTTAGGATAATTTACATTTTCTTTACAAACTGATTTAAAGTATTATATATATAAGATGAGAGTAAACGAACTTGGTTAGTCCTAATGTGTTTCAAATTGAGAATATGGTGACATGTTAATCTCTAAATGATTGTATGACTACTATTACTCACACAATGCTTTTTGGTTTTAGTCAATGGCTGGATTCCAAGGAAGTCATAGTAACTTTGAGAATGATGTACAAGGTGGGAACGGTGGTGGCAATGAGCAACAAAATGGAATGTTGATAGGCGTAAAAGATATCATCTTTATGCCAAATAAATTTTCTAAAAAGATGATCAACAATATATATATTAACCGATTACCGGACTCAACAAAGAAGAGAAAGGTGATGAATGATAAGAGCTCCAGTAGTGGAGACCATGGAGAAAGAAATCCTCAATTTCCATCATGCAGGAAATGTGGAAGGAGACACCCAGGAAAGTGTCTCAATGGGACAAAGAAATGCTTTACATGTAGGAAGGAAGGACATAAAGTGAAGAATTGCCAAAGAAAAATGAAGAGTACTATGGAAGAAGATAAAAATGGTCCCAAGAGTCTATTTACAGTCATTTTTCATAAATGTAGGGGACCTGGCCATTACCTGAGTGAATTACCTATTCTATAGGATATTTTCTTGGTCAAAGAAGAAGCTATGTGGAAATAAATGGTTGGAGAAATATTGAAAAAGTATTAGTGCTCCTTGTTGATGGGTTTACTTTGGAATAATTTTCTCTTGTATTTTTAACCCTGCAGTTTTCCATGTGAGAATGATATTTGAGGAATAATTAACTTTTCACTTGTGAATATAGTTATAAATAACCATTTGGTTTTATATGATCATTGGGGTTTGAGAGAATTATTAGTTATTATAATTTGGGATGAAAATGAAAGGTATGATATAACATTTGTGGTTAAATTATGTTATGGTATTTTGAGGAATTTATCTCATTTTGGTAATGTTATAAAATATAGTTTTTGAAAAAGGACAACACGTAGACCGTGTGACAACCCGTCGCGTCAGACAAAGCTGTGAGAATCTAACCCAAAACCAATGTGTGAGTGGGATTTATCGCCTACCACTGGACTACGTGAAGTCCCTGGTTGGTGTGACTATTATTTTTAGTTAAATGGTTTTATTGATCAATAATAATTTGATTTGGGATCTTATGTCTTATCACATTAATACCCATAGTATAGGAAAATGATTTGGTGATTAAGTGATAAATGTTATTTTGGAAGTTGTTCGCTTTGTTGTGAGGACTATATTCCCAAGGAAATTAGAATAGTATGGGATTTCATTTGAAGAGTAATGGTGGATTTTTATATATGTTTTTATTATGGATTTATAGTGATTTGGGTAGTTAGGTTAATTACTTTTATGTATGTGACGTTAAGAGTAATTAATGACATTTGGAGATACAATTTAACATGGAAGACTACATTCTTAATAAGTTTTGGTTTTCAATATTAGTTTTGATTATATTGAAGGATTTTAAGGACAATTGATTATTGAATTGTATTTATTTAACTTTGGGGTATTGTTGGTTAAATTTTGGAAATTAAGATTAGTGTTTATTTCTCTCAAGGAACATCCTTTTGGGGGATCATTAGATATTGTACTAACCATTTTGGTTTTGATTAATCTCTAGAGACAATGTAAATATATAGTTCATCCTGCATGGATCATGTGATTCTATATAATTTTCTTCTAGCTCTTCCAGTGTGACCAAGTCTTCTTGAATAATCATCATTTAAAAAAAATGAGTTAGTGGTGGAAATTTATTAAAGAATGAAACTCTACCTAAAATGAAAGTATATATCTTTATATTCTTAGTCAATATCATAAATGAATGTAACTTAAAACAAAAAAAATGTTGTACGTCTACTTTTCTACTAGGAGACTAATGGCCGTTTGTCCCAACACAAGTTTGTGGTTTTCTTATTGTTAACTTTCTCCTGATCATGATTTCTATCCCTCTCCATCAGAACTTGACACTTAGTTTATCATCCATATCCATGTTTTCCTACATGGAATCCGAGTATGGGTTATCTTGGTTGACCTTTATACCTCTCTTTCTTTCTTTTAAAGTGATAGTTTTATTGACACTATTTCCAATGTGGGACTTTCCATTATATTCCCAAGCACAATTTTAAAAAATTGTGAGGACGCAATTTATTGAAGGAGGGGAGAATGTAACACCCCAAGCTTCTACGGTACGCTTCTCTTTGAATAATGCGATAGGATGTGTTGTACGCAACATCGAGTTCTAACACACCACAACCAATCAAACAAGCCGTTATGAATAGTAATACCTACTTTTTGAAATTATTTATATTTTATATCTCAAAATGGACTTCATTTTTAGTTTCAGAATATCAAAATTATCCTAAGATGAATTTTTGGTATTTTTCTGAGAACCTCCAATTTTTATGAATAGTGAAAAATATTTAAAAACAAATTTTTTAATCAAAATAATTTATAGTGATGAATTATATTATTGAGTGGTTTCAAAGTATAATTAGAATATATTTTTACCATTTTATCCAATGGTGTTCATTAGAATTAATTTCACTTTGAAATTGTACCTAAACAATTGTCAATCTTTTGATATATATTGTTTCTTAAAAACACGCTATTTGTTGTGGCAGTGGGAATTAATTATAAAATTATTTAATGCAACTTATATGTGTGTAATTTTGTAAAATAGGAATCATTTTTGAATTCAGAATATCAATTATAGCTTATGGTGAAATTTTGGCATTGTTCTGAAAAACTTCAATTTTTTAGGAATAGTGAAACTACTAAGTGGTAGTTAAAAAACTGAATTTTTCATAAAAGTTATTTTTACCACTTCTGTGAATGTAATTTCGAAAATCCGGGAGACACGGTTAATATCAAGAAGTAAAATGTGGTTCAATGAGATCAAAATAATTTTTGGTGAATAGTAACTTTTTACTTTTATTTACCACGGTTAAAAGTAAATAGGGTAATTAAGGGTAAATATGATATTCATATTACCCTAACACATGTACTAATTCTATTGGACAAGTTTATCTCGACCAAAAACAAACTTAGGAATAAAATATTATCATTTAGGTTCACTTGGATTAGATTAGAACATTTATTATTATTTAATTCAAAGAATAGTTAAAAGAGTTAAAATCAATGATTATTTACTAAAACATTTTTAATATAGGGTTATACATAAGATAAATTATATTTTAAATATTCATTAGAAAGATAAAACATGTTCCTACATATTTATATTTTATTTATAATTTTTAGACATTAAATAATTTAATATATGTATGACACAATGATGATGCAGTAATTACCACAATAGTGGAAAATTAAAATAATTGATATTATAAATACCCAAATAAATATTATTTAAGACTTTTAATGAATTACACGAATTTTCTAGGATAATATGACATATTAGGATTTATTTAATTGACTTTTTTCGAAGTAATCATTCTATTATGAGTTTCACAAAAATAAACTATTGAATAGTGTCAAAATTGACATAAAAGAGTTTTTAAAACAAATATTATATTCTTAATTGATATTAAATTCCTAAAAATCTAAGGTTAGGCCAAAGGTCATATATCATGATAGGTATATCATTAATGGACCACTTGGGGGACTCTCGGACGAATATAGTAAGTTTATTAACTATATAATATAAAAATACAAAGTGACATGGTAAATTTCAAACTAATTAACTAAGAGTTAAAACTAAAAGATATGGTAAATATAGTGACCCAAACCTGTATAAATTCTATTGGTTGAATGGTTTTCTACCTATACCCACCTTAACCTTTGAATAATCAAATTTGGATCCATTAGAAACCGAATATGAATTTATTATAAATTAATAGTTTTAGCTTTTCCAAAGTTGCCCCTCACCCCTCTTATAAAAGGGCACTCCTCCTTCTCATTTCTTCACACCTTAAAATCCTTTTGGTTCGGCCAAACCCTGACCAATTACTCCCTAAAATTCCCTCACTTCAACCTAGAGGCCTTAGTTTGATCATAAATCCAACCTATAGAGCCCTTTTGATCAAATCAAAAGGAAGAACCCTAAGAAGAGGTAATGTTTTCACCACCCCTTTCAAGTTCCTTTCTTCTTACACTTCTTCTTTCTTTGTTATTACCATTATAAAATAATAACTCCAGTATCTTATATAAAATTTTATGTTATTATAAATATGGTACAACCATATTCAGTATTCTATCCACCCTTTTAATAACATGTCACCATACGTGCGTACGTACGGCTTACCGTCTCCACGTCGTGGTGTAATTGTTATTCAATATATTATTATTTGGGTGGGTATAATAATGATGTGTAACTCATGAAAATAATAAATATAAAATTATAATGATTCTTTATATATGATATAACATCCAATTATAAATTATTTTAATATCAAAATAATGATATTGTCGCTCGTGCGTACGTACGGACTACCGTCTCCACGAACGTGATGAGATTCATTCTCTATCGTATCCATTCAAGTATAATTATCACTTGATGATTTAAAAATAATTTTTAAGGACTTGATATAATTCTGGATATGAATAAGATACAACTTATCCATTGCAAACATGTCTTACATAACAAAACATATAAAAGAAAATGAGTAAGTTAACACCCGAAATGACGATAATTCTACGATATTATTAACAATGCAATGTTAAAAGATCCTTTATGATATCATATTAATGTATATTATTCATGAATAATTTAATAACAATCATTTCAACATTATACAGGAGGTTAACCTACCCCCAACCAAGGAAACGTACAAGGTAAGGGGTTTCTTAACTCACTCTTAATTTCGTGAGAATTCCATTGTTCACCACTTAATTATTGTATGTGGTGTATGTGTACTGCCCATGATTGTATTAGTTGTGTAATATACTTTAATTTATGGGTATTTACATCATCATATTGTGATCCTTCTTTCATGGGTGTATGTTTCGTATGTTATCTAATCGATAAGGGAATTTGAAATTTCAATTTCCACTCATTTGGCTTTACGCATACTTCATTGATTATTTTACTCCAAGATTATGTGTGGAATCACTATTCATTTTATTATGTCATAATTTACACTCCCCTTTATGTGGATATACTTGTTATACACATAATTACTCCATTTATAAATTCTCAAGTCATCGGTATGAACTTGATAAGAGTAATTTTTACTCAATCTCGATTTGTTGAGATAAACATCCAATTCATTGGTGTTATTTTTACTAGAATATGTGTGAATGTCCCTTGATTGTTTTACACTGAATATCCAATCATATTTAGTGTATTAATATTTTTCACACATAATTATGTCATTGATTTATCCTTAACCTAAGGATACAGCCTTTATGAGAGATTTCATCTCAATTTACATTCCATTGAGACTCCTTTGTTGTTATACACCAAATCACATTTATGTGGTGTATATAATGTAATTTGACATAGTATATCATGAATCCATATATTCTCATGATATTACAAAGTTTTTGTTACCTCAATTATTTGTATTCAAGTGTCTCTCTTTTGGTTAGAAACTCTAACTAAAATACCATTTTTAAATGTTTTAAAGGCCTATTCTTCTAAATATTGCTCATTAATGTCCATGTTTTAAAAAATGGTTTTAAGGATTTATTTATATGGACATTAAAGTTTTAAAATTAAAACTCCTTTTGAAAGTTTCAAAGTGGTATGGGACACTTTTATTCAAAAATCAAATTTTTAACGGCTTCTTGACAAATAGTGTGGCTTTTAAATGATTTCAAGAAAAAGGGGGATATTTCCCTCAAATAGTTTCGATGATTATTTTCATCTATGTCAAAATCCTTCATTATTCTTGATTGAGGTTAATGTGATACAATACAATCTTCCATATTTTATCGAATGAGTTATGTTTGACTATGGATGTGCTATTTTTATACCATTCATGGTTTGTGGTTAAAGTATTGACATTTCGTATGCTAGTTTTAATAAGAATGTTTATGTTATGTTTAAACCTGTTCATATGAGGAATTCATTGGACTTAATAAGTGACGGGTGGATCCCGCTATAGCTCCTCGATGCATCAATAGTTCTCATGAGACAAACTAGTGTTTTGGCACAAGGCCTTGGAAAAATCTTATTTGTAGTCTTCGCATGAGGCCTTGGCTATGTGCTTATGATAGTCAGGCATTTTGCATTCCATCATTATGAAAGTGGTTATTGATATTTCATGTGATCATTCGACTAGTAGAATATCCATCTGAGTAAGTAAATGGCATTATTTTATTTTATCTTTGCTATTTTATGCTGAAGATCAAGTTTAAAAAGGCTTTTGTTTTAGTTATTAACTGCCTTAAGTGTTTATGCTTATCTATGAAAGCTTCTTCTATAATGTTATCCTTACTGAGCATCTGAGCTCACCCCTTTCAATGTTTTATTTTTTTCCCCGGATTATGAATAAATAATTTATGAATGACCTGCAGGGATAGTATGAGGGGATATGAAGACAAGATGTTTTTTTATGATGTAATGTAAGACTTTATGATTGTATCTAGTGTTTTCAAGGCTACTAAACTAATCGGTCTTTCGAGACTTTATCTTTCTTGTGATCATTCCAATGTTATGTATTAATGCACCGACTCTAGGTAACTGGGGTCGGGGCGTTACATGGTTGGTTATAACATCTTCAACCTTCCCCCATGCACTTTTATGTAAAACCTTGGCCATATAGCCCATTAAGCCATAATCATCACATGGGAGATTCTTATTATAGTCATCCAGTGAGTGTCCAATAGCAATAAAAATAACCCAAATATTTGGGTGTTTCTCATACTCAACACTAATGTGAATTTCAATAGAGTTATTTGAGAAATTGATGTTACAATGAGAGTGAATATTAGATTAAATTCAACTAGTATTCTGACATAGTGACAAAATCATATTTTCTTGGTATCTTTACCAAGGTGGATATGGTCCTTAATTTTCATTTAAATATCATGTAGGATATTTTTATTCCAAATAATCCATTTTAGGGTATGTGATCTATCCAATAAATGGGATAAATTATTCCTTTCCTATGATTCATTGAAATCTAGTGACCATTCATGAATGTAAATTAAGAAATGCTTCATTAAAACACAACATATACTCCATGATCATAACGCAACCCCATTCAATGAAAATATACAGTGAAAAAAACCACAACATAAAGAGACGCAACTCAAATACAAGAAAACACAGATAAAAGAATCCATCCAAATTAAGATGTTTGACTTCCATGGATTATCTCATTTATAGAGGATAATCGTTGTAATTAAATATTTTTCCCACAGAAAAATTTTCCAAAAAGGATTCTAAATTATATTTATCATTGATCATTAAACCCTTCCAATATATTTTTCCATTGAGAGAGTCTTTGAACAATGATAGTGAGATATTCCTTCTTGATGGTTCTGGTTACCGCTAATTTACGCGATGTGGCACCACCTAGATTCCTTAATTTGTGACTTTCTATTCAAGATATAGAAGGGTATCATTCAAATATTTTACTATATGAAACAAAATTATGGAATTTATGGAAGTGGATATATAATAATTTTAATAATATTAGAAACATAAAAAATAATCTCTTTAGTAATAAAAGATTTCATGGCAGGTTGGAGGATGTAATTCATTTTGGTTCCTAGAAACATTAATGGATATAAAAGGGCAGTTCAATGAGTATATTTTTATAAATGGAGAAAAGATTATAACAATACCTTATAATGTTATTTTACTCTTCATCTTGAACTTTTATGGTCTTGGAAACCCATGACCAGTTCTTATGCTCTATCTATAGAGCTCTAACCATAGGCTCAATATATTCTTTTTTATGACCATATTGGTAAATAAGGAAATGGGAGGGATTTCATTGAAGTTTATCATTCAGATATATTTCATTGTTGGATTGATGGTCCATGCATGTGGTATTTTTAATCATGTGTATAGAGAAATTATAATCTTTAGTGGTTAGTTTTTTCAAAAAACACAAATATATCATGATTCTTGAACCTTGAGTATAAGAATGGATCTTTGTGAAATTTTATGGATGGCCAAGTTCAACTGACAAGTAGATATCATAAGATTTGATAAAATCCCTCAATAATACACTAGAAGTCCTCATTATTATTAATGGGGAATTCAATGAAATAATCTACCACCATGATATGTAAGATGGTGATAGGAAGAATTATTATTTTATTATTCAATTATAGGAATGTTTACTTCAATTGAGTCTCTTAGAACATGGATTCTTAGGCGTACCTTTTACCTATTTACTAAATTTGACCTAGCCTATAAAATATCTAAATGTATTGGTAAAATTATGGTTCAACAAAACTTAGCTTCCTTATTCTCGAGGCATGAGTTCTACAACTTCCCTCTGATCTCTTTTGATCATTTCCCTATTTTTATATAGTCTTAGGTGGTTCCCCATTACGAAAGTCCACCATAGGAATTGAGATTTTAAAGAATGTGGCATCATAATAATAGATATTGGAATTTTTTTGAAGATGATTGGTCATCCTCACAAGTATAGTTCTATGATAAGACTAACGAGGAAGCTTCTCAGCTATAACGCTGGAGTCATCAGCATTATAGGAACATAAATCTTAGGATTTCCATCATTGAGGATTCCCTCAAGAGACTTTATGAGGGACCCACTTATGATATCATGATTTTGGATGTAATAAGTCTATAAAACAAGCCAGATAAGGCCTTTAGAGACAAATAAATCTATTGGCACTTCAAATGAAGGGAGGTTTTAATCAAAAAGGGTTACTATAATACAACCTAATTTCATCAATTGTTTATAGACATAAGAAAAAATATCTTCATTAATAAATTTGATTTTGGGAATGAAATATACACTTTTGATGGTGTTGATATTTGGAAGCCAATATATTCCTTTTATTGAGATCTTTTTAGATCAGATAGTGGTACCTACCTAAGTTAACTTATGAGGTGTAAGAAGATAAAATTTACTGAGTCTATGATAATGGAAATTCAATCATAAATTTATACAGAATAAATAGTATCACCATTTAATGGAATTAAATAGAAGATGTGAGAAATACTATATTTTTTTCTTGTCTTATTATTCTAGATGATTTGGAATATTGTGGGACCTGACATTATCAACCTAGAATGAGGTCTATGTTAAGGATCCATTGGTATTGAAAATTTTAATGAGTCTCTTATTTTCTTGACCCCAAAAATATTTTACCCAAGAAAATTATTTATGTTAGGCCTTTTATCTTATGCAATTTGATTTACAAGATCTTATAAAAAGTTATTTCCTAATGGTTGGGTATATCTCATCTTTCTATTATCTTTGAGAGTTAGATTCCTTTCATCCCCAAGAGACCCATGATAGAAAATACTATTATCTATCATGAATTTTCCATTAAATAATCGTATAACTTTGAATGGGGATCTTTTGAAACAATATTTTATGTGGAAAAATATTATTATGGGGTGTATTTAGTTTTATTGGAAGAGGTCGTGAGGAAATTGGGATTTGGTGAAAAATGGATGAGAGTGATCATGAGCTATGTTATGTTAGATTCCGTTGGAATCAAGGTTAATGGTTCTATCATTAATAACATCAAACCAACTAGTGGTTTAATGTAGGTTGAAACTATTTCTCAATACTTATTTCTCCTTATTATTGAGGTTTTTTCTCCACTCATAACAAAGGTTATAGGGGATGGAATCATTAATAGGGATAATTGTTTTGTCATTGTATTACGATTTGTCACTTATTTTTGGTTGATTATTGCCTTTTTTTCATGGGAAAACCTACGGGAATGTTATGAGGATCTTAAACTATTTATGCTATTAAAAATTCATCAGGACAACATTTAAACTTCACCAAATAAGAGATGTATTTGAGTTGATGTTTGAAACATGGAAAGAGGGATGATATCAATGGTATGTGTGGAAATAAGATTACTGAGAAACATAAAAAATTTAAATGTCTCTCAATGGTATTTTTGTGTTCTAAAATAGATTTTGTCTTCATCATTTTGGATAAGGATTATAGAAAGATTCAGGGATGGTCATGAAAGAAGTTCTCTAGGATCCAGATGGAGGTTCTTATTATAGTAGTGGATCAAGTAGTTCCATTTTACACGATTCATATTTTCAAGATATATTATTTATTTATTCATCGACTCCAATCATATTTTGAAAACATTTTATGGTTTAGTGAAAATTAAATGAATAATTTACACTACCTCAAATGGGGGAATCATTGAGTACCCATGTCATACCTTTTTATTGGATTTATGGAAATTAAATAATTTCATAATTCCCTCCTAGCTAAGAAAGAATGGTGTTTATAATATGAATTATATAGTTTTTTCCCAAAGGGATTCAGTGCCATGCACTTCCCCCATAGAAAATATTTATCCTCCTATCTGGGAACTCAACTTAGATTTTTTTGGAGAAGTGTATGGGGATCTAACTACTTATTGATCCAAGATATTATTAGATAATTTATGGAGAAGATAAAATTAATATCTTGAGAGATCTAGTGATTCCTTATTTGGGTGACATGAAACGTACCTAAAATTTATCCCTAGACCTGGACCATGATTCAGTGGCGTATCATATGGTTATTGAATATAGTGGATGGAATTTTTGGAAGATTGGTATTTGGATTAATGAAAATGAATTTAAAGATTTTTTACTAATTACAATTCCATGGGGAGAATGGACGGACAATATTTGAAAAAAAAATGAGTGTAAGAGATTCTACTTAGTTCACTTAGACTATATATATAACATTATGCAGGGATAGGCTGTAGGGTTTCCACTTCATAAGGATACCTAAAATTTTAAAGCTCCATAGAACGCCAAAATCTTCTATTGGAAACTATATAGAGGAATCCTCCTTATCCAAGCTCTTTTAGAGGAAAATAAACTACCAGAGATTTCCTTATCACCTCTTTGCAACACTATTATGGAAACTAAGATCAATGAAATCTTTTCATGCACATGGGTTTCTAGGTTTTGGTCATCTTTGGCTGAGCATGATCATGATAGGTGGAGGAATCTCATGGATGTGAATCTTGTTGTGTGGATTGGGTTAGATCGCTAATAGTAAATGATACCATATGATTTTGAATAATTACATGGGTTATCTAGTATTAGTGAAATAAATTTCTATTTAATATAATTTTGAAATATGAAAGGGTATATTTTAATAGGATACAATGTTAGATTTGTTGGTGGAGCGATGATGGGTGGATCCTCTACATTCTTTGATTTATCATCATCCATCCATGTGGATGCCACCCATATATGTTTCTTTTAGATTACTAATGATTTTTGTGATTTTTGGAGATGGTACAGTTGGTATTAGGGGTTTTAATTTAACTATTATACCTTTTAATCATGGTTTGATATACCGCGATTGTGGATTGTTGGTTTCCATCTTCGAATGTAGCAATGGATATTAATTATGTGGTCGTGTTTTCCACATATGATGCTTGGAGTAATATTGTTTTTGAATCTAACATCCATGTAATTATAATGATTTGGATGATAGTGGAATTTTTCACCAGAAATTTATGTCTATAGTTTATAAAATTTGGTTTTTGGAACCTTTTTTCCTTATTTTTCTTTCTACTTTATTGGGAGAGAGGGTAATCAAGTGGAACTTTTTTCACTATTAGAATTTGAGGCAATAGAAATTATTAAATAATAATAGTTTAATAGAAGTTTTTGTATAGATTCCTTTCTAGTAACAGATACCAACTATGTTTTACAAACTATTGGTATATATGAGACGATACCAATTGTTTCTGAAAACCATTGGAATATAACAACATATACCAATGATTTTATAAAAACCCATTGGAATAGGTTCTTCAAAGAATACCTTTAGCCTCACATAATTTCTTCCCCACTCATGATAACTAATATACCCTATCCTAAGGGAAAACCTCCCCTATATTCTAATCCATCAATATAATATCATATAGGTATTCACTTATTCAATTATTCTTCAACATAAAATTAGTGATTTCCAAATCCTTTATATATTCTACTAAGAATTGTTTTCATTTTTATCTATGTATCAAAACCTAACTCAGTTCGTAATAGGTCACAATTCTTCCATATTCTTTAAAAAAATGTGTTTTTATATTTTTTTTAATATTTCATAATAAATGTGATTATAGTGTATGTATATGTTTTTTTAATTTATTTAATCGCAACTACTACGTAAATCCAATATAATGTTTTTTTGTAATATATGTTAATTTTTTTAAAATTTGTAGACAAAGTATATTTTTATTATAAAATGAAATACCTATTTTCAATCATGGTATAGGCGGGTCCATTACATAGCCCATAGGCCCAAGGTCAAGTGGCCCATGAATAGGGCCTAATGGCCCAATGCAACATCATTCATGCATCATCAAGCCTATGTCACTAAGAAAACATCATTCCTGTATCACCACCTTCCTACAACATGCATGTGTTACCATCTTCTTGCATCATGAATGAATTTTAAATCCTATATGGGTCCTTTAAAGATTTGAAATCTAGTCATTTGGATGTAGGATTACAGCGTTTACGACTTAGGCGCCACCCCAATTGCAAAACATTTTTATGAGTTGCACTCGACTCCAAAAAATGGGCCTCAACCAATCCCATAGTGCACTAAACATTAACCATATTGGAAATTTCATTGAATATCCTAATGAATTATATGAACAATGTTAGATTCTGGCAGGACTCAAGCATGTATCAGCTCCCACACAGAGAGAAGGTTAAGTAATTGGGGGTTATGAAATAATTCATATAATTCTTTAAACCCATTAATGCATTATGGGGTTAATGTATTAGGGGGATATTACATATACTATGATTATATAGAAATTTTTATGGGAGGTAACATGGATACTTTGGTGGGAACATAGGATCCATACATGGCTGGTCATCTATGTGAAATTTAGCTTGATATGATTTAAATTATTATACAGAATTTTATTTTTAAATATCACTTTCTTGGAGTAAATAATTTGGGTATGTGGTTCTCAAATAAAAATAAAACCATATAGAGATGGGTCTCTAAGGAAAAATCACCACCATGATATGGAACTCCTACATAATGTGAACTGTGTGGGCATGGTTCTCCAATGAAAATATATCACAAGGACATGATTATCTAAAATATATCAAATATTTCCAAAACATATCAGTTTATGTACTTACCCATGGTCCAAATTGAGAAATTTTATTATGATATATTCTTTTAATATGTCCTTATTTCATTTAATAGTTATCATATAATCTGATTTTTCATTATTATTTTTGGTTACTTCTGTTCATAATAATGATATTATTAATTATTAATTCCACTATATTTTATATTCACTATGAATGTATATGAAATTTAATTTAAAAGGTATTTCCATTTTTTGCAGTCATATTCATTGGCTATAAGAAGACTTTTTATTTTACATTCTTATTTCCATTTAGCCCAAATTTGTTTCGACATGAATTAAAATATGATCCTTCTCTTTTGATATTCCTTAATAGTCATTAAAATTTTATTTAAAAGTTAATTTTCCACCTCATAAATTAATATTGATTAATTTATATGTCTATATTTCAATAAATGTAATGAGACATACTAACATATTTGTTTTAAAAGTGGATAAATTATGTGTAATAGAAGAGATGGATGAATGTGCCTTCTCTGATTATTTTTTTATTGAAAAAAAAAATTATTTTTATAATTTTATTTCAAACTATGGTAGCATGGAATATATTATAATGTTTTAGAATGGGTGATTTAGTGTAATCCTATTAGAATTTGTATTTTCAGCACATATGAACACTCTTTACGAATATAGACCAAATTTACTTTAATATTGGTAGTGGAAGGTTACTATCTAAGTTAGTGGATGATAATTGTATATTATTTGAGCATATGGAAGGAGACAATTGATACATTTTTTCCACTTGGAGATGGTTTATGTTTTATAACAATTTTAATATTTCATTTTATATATTAGACAACTTTGGGATTTTGTGTCCTTTATCGCATTTTGGATATAATTTCCTTATTTTATAAATCATAGTATCTACGAAATTATGATTGGATGATTATTTATATTTATATAAATTATTGTATAATTTAAATTATATTAATATATTATGTTTTGTGGGGTTTTAATTTTGAAAAAATAAATAGTTTAAAAAAAACAAATTCTTAAATAAATATATATTTTATTTATATTACCTAATTTATTTTTTCCAAATCAATGTCTTATACTCTGTTTGGGTCATTATATTTATGCATCAGTTAAAACATGTGTCATTTCTATTATTCTTTGTTTCTTTAGCTTCTAATATTCTTTAGTTAATTTCATATTAATTTGTTTGTAATGAATTTTGTAATTATGATTTAATATATTCATTTGAACATAAATCTTGTTCCTTTAATAGAATGGATAGATTCTAGTTGCATCGTAAAGATCATAGCTCAATCGTGTTTCAAAAGAATTTGGATTTTTTTATATTTTTTTCATTTAACAATGCTTCAGATGAAGTTATTATAGATTTACCAATTTGTAATTGTGTTGGAACACCATTTTTATGTCTTTAATAAGTTAGATATTATATACCAATAGATGAATTTCAAGAAACAATTATGTTTGGTATTATAATAGAGAGAAGAAACAATATTATATTGTTCATGGAGATAATGAAAGTATTGGTATAGAAAATTTTATATTTTAATGGTTTTCATTTGTTAGTCATCGTGAGGAAGATAGTAGGCCATTATAGGAAGACAATATTATCGGCACACACAAGTAAAATAATGAAAATTAGTATTTTGAGAGAGTTAATAATTTAACGGTTGATTTCAGGACTCATGTATGTTATAAATGTACTAAGATGGTAAAATTGAAAGGTTTAATTCTTTTATATCATTGAAATAAGATGTATTTATTTTATAATAACCCCAATTATTAAATTTTTAACTTTTTAATGGATTTAATTCTTTATAACGTAGATATTACCACCAATCATTGTGTGAAATGGAAGTTAATTAAAAATATTTGTTTTTATTATAATCAAATTCATGCTTCTTGAAATATTTCATCTTATTATTAATGTAAATAAAAGTCCCCATTTATTTTAAATTATTTTGTATATCTAGATGGAATCTATATATAGATTGAACACCTTGTGTTCTATAAAAATAAATGTGGAACATTCCATTGATTCCTAGGATTCAAAAATTATTCATGTTTGCTTAAATCTCAACAAATATTCTCTGTTATGTTGCTAAATGAATTAAGGATAATAATTATTTGGTTCATCATAATGATGAATTAATATGGTAGAAATTTGATGCATTAAATCATAATTTTATAATTGAGGTGTGTAATTTTAGGTTGGTCCTATCCCGTGAATGTTTTTATCTACATGGTTAGAAACATACTTCTGAGAACTTGTGTCTAGTTTTTATTAACATTTATAATCCTTCCCTATTGATGGGTAAGAAAAACAATTCCCATTCTTAATTAAACCAATATCTGGACCATGTTATCCTAGAAATGATACAGATTTCTACTTGAAACCTTTATTAATAGACTGGAAATAGTTTTGGAATGTGGGTGTGTGCACATTTAATACTTATTCTAATATATATTTCAGATGTGTGATTATATTCTATGGACCCTAAATTGTTTCCCTTCCTATACAATTATTTTTGTTATGATAATTAAGGGAAAATTATCATGACATATTTCTCTAAAGAACACCTGATCTAGAAAATTTAATATCATGGTAGTTTCATTTTCATGGGGCATCGATGATTATTTCCAATGGACTATCCATAAATAAACAATATTTAGAGGTTTTGTAATATTTTTAACATTGAAAATCCTCCATAATGTACATGGGGAACTTATGAGCATAATAATTTGAAAATTTTTATTATTTTTTATGGAATGGTGATATGAATTCTAAAATGAGGAAACATGTAGGCCCAAAATCCACTTACAATTGAAAAAAAGTATCATTTATGTGTTAGAATATTGATCAACCAATTTTTAGTATCAATATTTAGATATAATGAAAATTGAGAAAAATATATGTGAAATTATTCTTTTATTTCATTTAAATATGAAGAGGAATAACAAAGATGACTTACGAACCTGTCATGACTTGAGGGATTATGGTATTCTACCTACAATGAATCATGTGTGTATTAGTGAAAATAAATGTAATGATTATTATGAATATTTAGTGATTAAAGATTTAAATAAAAATAAATTTTTGGAAGTATTGGTTAATATCAATGTTCCTGCTGGCTATTTAATAAACATGTCTATACAAGTCAACATTATAGAGTTGAACCAAAAATCTATAAAAACTCATGATTATCACACCCATCTTCCTGAATTAACTGCAATAAAAATATAAGATTTTTCATTCAATAATTTAAGGAAGAAAATAATTTGATTGTTATGTTTTTATAAATACCACTATCATAAATTTTTCTGTAATTATTTCTTGATAGAAATGTATCAAATGACACCATTTATTTTATGTGACATGTGGAACTTTTTTCCTCCATAATTTTTCAGATACTTTCACTATTTAACTGTCCATCATTCAACAAAAACACTTATTATGGGTCTGATGTGAGAACAATATGTAACTAGCCAATTAAAAATGATGATTTAAATAATGGGGAATTTTATCCATCATTTCCATCTTCTCCCCACAATGATTAATTTTTGGGTCATATATATTGGCCATATTGATCATTGAATAGAAATATATGTCACATTAAACAATCTTGATTAAATTTGAAATGTTCAATGACTATATCAACTAATTAATTTGTGAATGTACATGTTATCTCATACTACATAATTTAAAATATATCATAAACTTATTTTATCATTTTATAGAGGGAACATAATAAAATTATATATAGATTTCATTTTTTTATTCCTTTTAGACGTAGAGGGACATTTCAAAGTAACGATTTTTTTTGATTTATTGAAATAAAAGGTATGTCCATTACTTAAAAAACATAAAATATAGATATTAAGTTAACTATATTATTCATATATATTTTATGTATTGAATTTACCTATTTAATCTATCTCTAATGAATTAATAAATTTCGATTATGGTCCCAATTCTTTGGTTCCTGAAAGATAATATTTACGAATCAATGGGTATAATGTTTTTACAACTGGTCAGTAGTTGAATATGAAAACCAAAAATTATTGTGTAATGTTAACTAAAAAATTTCTATTATTCTAGTGAATTAGATAGTAGGACTCTAAATAAAAAAGTTATTGATAATAGAGTTTGGACAGAATATTATAATTGATTTAGAACTCACATGGTTGAGTCACTATGAAGAAATGAAAATGGTATGATTCAAGGACATGAAATAAAAATATATTGAATATCATGGATTTATTGTTATTTACATGACTCGCTTCATAGCTACTAATCAACAATATATTTTTCAATCATTGAATAAAATGTTTTTTATATGAAAGATCATTGGAGACCTGATTACAATTTCTTTATTGAACTAATCCAAAAAAATATTTTTGATTATTTTGGGGATGAAATTGACACCATTGTTTCCCCATTGGTGTTGAAAAAATATTATATTTGATGAAACAAATTGTTTAGTTTTAATTATTGACGTTGAACCTATTGTAGTGGTGGGTAATATATAGAACCAACTATATATGATCATATTTCATTAATTTTATCTTGATATGGGGTTTTTGGGTTGGTACTACTGTAATTACATTAATTTTGTACCAATTTGAAATGGTATATTTTTTTAGATTTTGTTGTTTTCATTTAAATTAAATAAATTTATTTTAATTTTCCCTGCATGGATGGCTGGGGTGGTAGTGGTGGGGAGGCATTTGGGATGTGGTCGCAGGGTCAAGTCCCTAGACTAGTAGGTTTAGATATATTTGATTCATTGTGTGTGTTCTGTTTTCATGGTCTTCCCCAACCTTGAATTATATTTATTTTAATTCAGAAAATTTTCATTAAAACATTATTTAAAACATGTATAACATGGCTTAAAAATATAGTTTCTAAAACATGTTATGATATTCTTTATGTCTTGTTTGAATTCTATATTGTATGAATAGTATTGGAAACCCATTTTGAGAAAATGTATATTTCATTACTATAAATATTATAAAATATTTCGATGAAATTTGTTAGAAGATACTATTTGATAATATTAAATAAATTCAGGAACAATGGAGGCCACCTATGGTTCCCTTAGTGAGTATAATAATTGTAACATTTTTCTTCTTCATTAAACTTAATGTAATGTCTGTATTCATTATAAAATTTATTTTAGGTACATTAATCCTAATAAGAGATAATCTCTTCATAGCCTACTTTTAGGGTTTATTAGTATGGGCAATTAAATGAGTTTCCTAATAGAACTACATAGATCACCCATCGTACATGTTCATACCCAGACCAACTAGTTGACATCCCTCCAGTTGAGCCTCTAAGGATGTTCACACTTATTCCTCCATCATCATCTTATTTAGGATCTACTACTCATATACCATTACCATGTCCTATAATGTATCCCCAACACTTATATCCTTACCCTAATATGTCTACAATAACTCTATTTCTTACTCTTATTCATCTAGTATCTATTGATTGTGCTCATTAATCTTCCATCCACCTCATGTAGATAAAAAATAACATAAATTGGAACAGGCACATCCTTCAATGGATACAAATCCAAAATAGACTATGCATCCATTAGAGCCTAATGATTAGTGTGGATCATTTTTATGTTTATATGTGTCTCATATTATATCATATAATTTTTCACAGTTGTATAATCAATTAATTTATTTTTATATATATCATATTCATTAGGATCTTATAATAGGCTACATGGGAACTCCAATATGTATAATACTACACATTCAATCAAAAATAATGGTAGATTTCAATAAAGATAATAAAATGATATGTAAAAAATTATAGATAATGTTGAATATCCATGGATAATTTAGCCATGTATAACAATATCATTCATGTGAAACCAGTCTCGTGGATACATATCGATAATCAAATCAAGGATAATACATGGGAGTATATATGGGTAAGAAATTTTTTTAAATTGATATATATATATATATTATTATTTTATTTATATGATTTAAAATGTTCATCGAAGCATCGATTTAACTCTCCCGATGGTTAGGCTGTGACAATGGTCTGTTTGATGGAACATGGGGAATTTTTGTAATCATATAAAGATAGGTTATATTTTTGTTAGAATATTATAGTCAACACAGAGTTAGAGGGTGATCCTATATTTAATTACAATCCAAGTACATAATTCTAGGATATGATAATTTATTGGAAGCGTATTGGGTTGGAGGTATTCTTAAACATTAATTGTCTGTATTGAAATTTTAGTTCTTATTAATAATATTGAGTTTATGTTTAAAAGATGCACTGGAAGGAAAAAAAAGAAAAAAGAATATATGAAGTATGTGCACACTTTGGGGAGCAGTGAAATGAATATGCATATGAGGAAATAGTTATTGTTTATTAACAACTGTGTTTTAATAGGAATTCACACAATTGAATGAGACCATGTATTTATTGAATTTTTTGAAATAAAAGTTAATCAAATATATAAATATTATATGACATAAAAAAATGAAAGACGACAATAAACCCTTAGAAAACTACTAAAACCACCAAAATAAACACTTAGAAAACTACTACAACCACAAAAATAAAACCCTATGAAAAAATACTACAACCGCCAAAATAAATATCCCCAAAAAATAGACATGATTATACCTCACGGATAGCTCTTGTGGTAAACTCAAACTTGATTTTAATGATTTTGTGACTTTTTTTGGATGTTATATAACTTTTTGTTAACTCGGGAGGTTTCAAATTTTTTCAATAAAAGAGTTTAAATAATAAACAATTAATTTTAAGTCAGTCATTGATATATAAAAACAATAACCAACTCTCAAACTCCTAAATAAGGAATGAAAAAATGAATATCATGCATGGTTTAAAATTATATTCCTTTTCAAACATAAACTAGGAAACTATATTGTTCTCAAGACTCATAGGATACATAACATGAGTTTATCTCATTATAGTGGTCCAAAAAACCTAGTTCATAAGTCTATCTCACAAGAGTATTCCATTCCCAACCTCCCTATATGACTCACACATTAAAAAAATATTTTTTGGCCTAAAAATTAATAGAACATTTATCTACATATAGAATAAAGAAAATAGGATGTTTATATGTCAAAACGGATTCTAAGCTGAATTTATTTTCTCAATTGTTGGACTAAAAACATGTTATCATTCACTATGTACTAAATAGTGTTCACACTCTCCTCTCCACAAGTTTACTAAACACCTCATATACATGTATATAATATTATAAATATTATATTAAAAATTTAATATAATAGAATACAACATATCATTCCTATATATAAATATATATGATACAACTATTATGATAAATATATAATATTATTTATACCTATACAAATATAATAAAGGGTGGATGGTACACGAGCTTAGCACTAGCTTGCTACCTAGGTTGGGTTTATATAACCTACACCAGAACTGAAAAAGAGGTTGGCATATTCCATAGAGGGATATAAAATATGTTGTGAATTAATACTCCCATAGTTTAGGATGAATTTTATCCCTAGTGAATCTCCACATCACAGCACCGGTAGGTGATAATTTACCATTACTTCTGAAGAATCCAACCACCACCTCTACTCTACCAAAAACATCCACTAATCACACTTTTTCTTCTAGATTTTTCCACCCACTCTAGATATAGTTACCTTTATCTCCACTATTGAACTATCCATGCCAAACAAGATCTACACCCCAAAACACTAGTTTCTACATGAATGATCTCTACTACAACACGTTTTTGAGATATCGCTATCACACATGAGGCCATTATTGGTCACCTTTGTCCAGATACCTATAAGTATCCTACCACTATCAATCTAAACTATTTTACACATTATTTTAAACAAATACACATCTTATAATTTTATACCCATAACTCCAACCACCTCTAGCTATGGCCAATCTATGCAATACACACACACACATGAATCAATATATGGGGGATAAACCCTATTTCTCTATTTTTATTCCTCTTATATTAATGAACTAATTTTTTCCACACCGAATACTATAATAAAACTTATTTCATATGTTAATAGATTATAATGTTTCTATCAATCATTATGGATCTTGATAGAGAAGGTCGATGGTACTCAAACGCAAACATATCAAAGTATTGATAATAAGAAATGGAGCAAACATTGTCCAAAAAGAACCAAATATCCTCTTAAGGGTAAAAACAACATCCTTAACATATTAGAACATTATTATTTCTTATACAAGTCCATTTGAAAATAAAAAAAATACAACATTTACACATAGATTAGAAATGAAAAAATAATAAGGTTTATAATGGAAACAAAAAACTATGGATTTTTAGACCTTTACAGTAGATACACCATTAAATTTTTTCAGCCATAAAATCCCAATATAATAATTTTATCTAAAAAACATAGGAACATGAAATAAAAAAAATCAGCTTTGAGAACATCCATAGAAGATACATTTTCAAAAAATCTATGCAAATAATATAAAGAAGGAAACAAATGGAATAGAATCAAAATATATATAACTAATTAAACCATATTAGTACTAATAGACTAATATACAGTTAAACCAAATAGAATCAATACTTATTGAACAAAATAATCTTATATAATCAAATTTGAACCAGTCATGTCATATGAATCCCAGAAAAAAATGAGTTGGAACTAACCAAACAAAATAAACCCAAATAACAATGAGCTGAACTAAATATATTATAATCAATTAAAATAGAATAAGATCAAATCAATGATCTATTTCTTAATAGAAAAATACGAACTTAAACTATATTGGGAAAATTGACATGACCAAAATATAACTCAACTATGTCGAACCAATTTTTAATGAACTAGCCTACCAAAAATACAATCAAATTGATTAAAAAATATATATGTGAATTGAATGAATGTGAAATAATGTAAAATATATAAGTTATTAATAGACCCATCAAATTTAATTAAATTAAATTAATATAAAAAAACAACATGAAATTACCTATATTGAACGAAACTAATTAGATATAAGACATAAATGATTCTCCAAGATATAAAAGTGGTAAATCTTCTGAATAAATTTATTTTCAAACCAAACTAAAACCAATCTAGTAAAATTAATAAAAGATAAATAAAAATGATTAGAAATAAATTAAACATCCAATACAAACCGAATCAATAAAAAGTGTAATAAAATAAATATAAATATACCTAGACCAAATTAATGAAATTTCATTGATATTTAATTTAAATTTTCATGGTTTTGTTTATAAATTTCATATAATTCAATAATGTAGGGTTGTAGTAATCTATGTCATTAGAAGTAAGAAACATTAAACATTAAAGGTTGTTTTCCTCAAAAAAATTATTTTTCTCAAGTTGGAGGAAAAAAATGTAAATGTTGTAAATGATCAAGAACAAAAAAATATTGTAGGAATTTTTATTGATATTTCAAGTTTTGATATATAATTCATAATTAAATATATTTTTAATATTTTAAATGGTGTACCCAGGATGCCCTTGGTGATAAATAAGAAGAAAAATTTAGTCCAAATGATCATTTGAGACTTTTATTAGGTGAGGAGTACTAGCGGAGAGTCTGATGTCATGCTGGGAAGTGCATCATCCCCATTAGGTATTTTTACACAAGAAGCAACTCTTAAATCTTTGACAATGCTGAGTAGTAAAATGATTTTTCAAAAGTATATGAGGAAGAAACAGTAGTTATAGAGGAGTGTGAAAGAGGTGAAATTATAACCATGAAATTACTATTATCTATGGAATATATATCTCCATAATTTCTATCAGAGACTATTATGGGTTTTGATTAATGTGTGGAAATAATTTGGACATTATATGTTGAAATAAGTGATAGAAATGAGGATCCAAGTGGTGTTTGAGGTGATGACACTTCTGGTGATAATGATGATTTTGAAGATGACGATGTTTTTGGTGCTCAAGAAGATGATACTGCTGAGGATGTTAGTGATGTTGGTGATGATTGTGATGATAGTGGTGGTGATGAGGGAGATATTGATCCACTCCATATTTCAGTTGATAGTAAAGAGGAAAATTTGGGGATGGTGTTTCATGACTAAAAATGATCAATAGTGAGGATTGAATATGTTTGTTAGAGTATTGTAAATGGTTTCAAAACTATTGAAAAGTAATCAATTGGTTAAATTATAAATATACAATATATGTAATGCATCGAACGTTAATTGTGGTTAGTATCTTATTTATAGGCTGTTATATTGATTATGTGGAGGTGTTGGATGGGCTTGTGGTGGTTCCTAGGGAGAGGAAGTTATACCAAATGTTTCTGGAACCATTCATATGAATATATACCTGTGGTTTGAATAGAAACTGTTGTTAAAGCATGGGTTTGGAGTTAAATCTATACCCACCATTTTCTAATTGTTTGTATACATACATACTAACAGTTTAGTGAAAATGATGGGTATTCATAATTTTTTAGGGGTTATACAAGCGGTATCAACAAATATCATTGGTATAGAATTATAACAGCAATTTAATACCCATTGTTCATAGAACCATAGTGATAGCCTATAACAATGGTTCTATGGCCTATACCAATTGTTAAAATCATTGGTATTTTGTACTTTTACAATAGTGATAGCTACTTCAAGGTGATGTTGGAGAAATTTATGTTGGTTTTCTTCTTTTCCACTAGAGTTGTAACATGGATTCTATCAATATCTAATATGAGGTTTTATTTTTCATTAATAATAATAATAATAATTGATGTATATGTTGCATTGATTGTATATAAAAAATATATTTAATTATTAACCATTGGAGTTGTTAATAATACATAAAAATATAATTATTTAAATAGGTTTAAAAATAATTAAAAATGATTAAATAACAATCATAATTGAATATATTACAAATATAAAAATAAACAATTATTAAAAATTAATAAATTATGGAAAATGTTAAAAATGGAGAAATATGAGAAAAGAATAAATAATATTAATTGAAAAAACATACATACATAATACATACATACACATACACGCATACAAATTCATAGACACACACTTATACATATATACACATGGACATGTATAAACACATACACGTACACATACAAATGAAAACATGCATATAAACATAGATACATGTACACACATGTATACACATCCACATATATACAATTACATACACCTATATACACATACATATGTAGACATAAAGATACTACTTAACCATACACACGCTACATGAACATAATCATACACATACACATACACATACACATACACATACACATACACATACACATACACATACACATACACATAAACTTACACATACACATACACATACACATACACATACACATACACATACACATACACATACACATACACATACACATACACATACACATACACATACACATACACATACACATACACATACACATACACATACACATACACATACACATACACATACACATACACATACACATACACATACACATACACATACACATACACATACACATACAAATACAAATACACATACACATACACATACACATACACATAAACATACACATACACCTATGAATACACATGAACATACACATACACATACACATAAACAAAAAAACACAAACAAATAAACATAAACATGCACATACACATACCCATTAACATACAGATACACATAACCATTCACATACAGATTCACATACCTATAAACATACACATACACATACACATACACACACACATACACAAACACAAACACAAACACATACACATACACATACACATACACATAGACATACACATACACATACACATACACATACACATACAGATTCACATACCCATAAACATACACATACACATACACATACACATACACACACACATACACAAACACAAACACAAACACATACACATACACATACACATACACATAGACATACACATACACATACACATACACATACACATACACATACACATACATATACACATTCACATACACATACACATACACATAAACATACACATATACATACACATACACATACACATACAGGTACACGTACACTGTAAATACATGGAAATTCCATGTAATTATTTTTAATTATATGGGAATTTTATGAGTTTGCAAAAATTGACGGAGCATGATTTCGCGGCCCGATGTGCCTGGAATGAATTTCTAACTTCTTTTCAGGTACATTCAGTAAATGTGTGAGTGGGTTTTTGTAACTTTTGAACTGATGCTCAGAATTGAAATATGAGAGCACCTTTGAACTCGTAGTGCCAATATTCACTTAAGGAGACCTTCACCTCGACCGTAGTGGGTCAAGGGTGAAAGTTAGTTTTTCAATTTTTCATGGAAAAAGAAAAATCAAATTGTTAAACATTTTATTTTATTATAGAAACCACTCTAGAAGGGTTATGGAGGTGTGTAACACCAAAAAATGACCCCCCCCCAAATTAAATTCTAGAGGAGGGGACCACCCGAACCCCTTTAATGGGAAATAACTCTTGGAATTCCTCCCATTATTTAATTATGCCAATCTGATAAAATTAATTGGTCCAACAATAAATTTTTCCACCGTAAATTAAATTGGTAAACCTATTTTAATATATGTTGGATCCCCATTTTATTGTTGGGAAAATCGTTAGAAAAGTTAGAGGGGTTTTAAGGGAGAAATTTGGGAGGAACTCATCCACCAATGAAGAACTTCTACTACAAATGAAGAACACCATATCCATCGAAGAAAGTTCTTCAGAACCAAGAAAGAGGACGATGAACGAGCCCGAAATTGGAAGCGTGTTGCAGAAGCGACGATCGTTGGAACCCTCTTCAACTTCACCATTTTAATCTTGTGATACATCAACAATACTTTGAGGTAGGGTTGCCTATTTTGAATTCCCCATTACCCTTTCTTGACGTTCTTCATGATAAAAGATTTATCGAGCCACTTGCAACCGCCCTAACGCGGAGGGTGTTGGCCAAACGAATGTGGCATGAACTCTCCACAATCCTTTGATGTTTTTTAGTGTTCTTAGTAATGAAGGAGGATAGAGACCGGTGTCGGTGATTATAACTATTGGGACTCGAGATTGGGGGTTGGCCACACGGTCGTCTGTGAGGAAGTAGGCAGCATGACAGCGCCACCAGAGAAGAACCGCGGCCTGTCGGCCATACTGGGGAAAGGGTGGGGTGCGCGTCCACCCTGCCTGAAGGAGAAGGGTGGCGTCCTAATGACATGGTGAAGAGAGAAGGGTGACCTACTCATTACCAGCTGTCGGTGGAGGCGCGACGCATGACCACACCATGCGGAGGAAGGCTGGCTGACCGACCAGCCGCGGCAACACGAGCCACTGTGGGTCGCCACATCATGGGCTACCGCATAGCGGGCCGAGGCACCGTGGGCCTCCCAATGCGGGCCAACCACCAAGCACAGGTCGGGCTAGGCCCATCGGGCTGGGTCGAACCGAACTGGGTCAGGTCGATCTGACCAGGCGGACCAGATCTGGACCAACTTCAACCCATTTGCACTCTTTTGGCCATAACTTTGGCACCGAACATCCATTTTACGAACCATCTATGGCGATGGAAACCATGGAGATATAATTTCCTTTTTGTATAGCCTAATTGAGATTTGGATAAAGTTGGGGTATAGTTGGGTTGGATCGAGCACAAATCCATCCATGACCTTGGTACTAAGAGGTTAATAGCATACATGCCGGGTGTCATTTTGATGCACCGTCTATTGCATTGATACCCCTATGACGTGGCGGTCCTTTGGGTTTCTTCTTCATGGGACTTCGTGGAAGTTGGAGTATCGAACAGTGGCGTGAGGATCAGACCCTCCCGGAGACAAGTGAGATTAGTGCAAGAAACCTGTAGCTGGATGTATCTTGAGAAAAAGATCCAATGTAGGTCTTTGCTTTGAGATACTTTGTGGGTCTATGATTGAGGGTACCACATGGATCCACTCTAGGAATCCATGTGGGACTACTCTAGGATCATGTTTGGGTCTGATGTGGTACTAGGATCCTATGTGGGTCTGATAACATACTAGGATCCTGTGTGGGTCTGATGCTCTACTAGGATATTGTGTGGGTCTGATGATGTACTAGGACCCTATGTGGATATGTGATTTAGGATCCTTCATGGGTCTGCCTCTTAACAAAGTAAGACGATTCAGTAGTTTCATCTAAACATCTCTAATACTGTATCTAATATACATCTAGTGTGAGCTCAGTCTATGCCTTATGGTCTTTACCTTATGGTGACACCTCTGTGGTATTCTTATGTGTGGCGTACTCGTGTGGTACTTACATTCATAGTATTCCTTCCTTTGTGGAACAGTTGAGCTTTGGGATTTTGAGTTCGACCCTATGTTTCCTCCTTATTGAGATGAGTATACTTGATAACTTTGGTATATGTGTGGGGGATATTCCTAAGTTGTGTTGTTATATATTTTCATGCTTTGTGGTTTATCTTTTGTGGATTTTGTGAGATCTTGAGGGTATCAGGGTCCCTATTGAGTATCGTTATACTCACCCCTACACGTTCTATGCCCGCACCTTGTTATGTTTGGTGCAGACGATGAACAATGCAGACTGATGATGAGAGTACCAAGAATGGAGGTAGCTCGGAGGTGGACATTAGATGACGCGTACCACAAAGATGGTCATTCGTGAGATGTACCTAACCTTTAGGTAGGATCCTTGGTGGGCATTCACAAGAGCTTTTTCAGTTTTCTTGTACTTTTCAGTTCTTGTACATTCCAGTTGGGCTTGTATTCTGGCCCCCTTTTTACTTACCGTACTCACTTTATTTTACTATTCATTTTACTCATGTTCGTATATTACTGTGTTCTTGGTTTCATGTGTTTACAAGATATAAATTCAATTATTTCCCGGTTTTAGGGAATACGCCTTTCAGTGCTAGTCAACATCCCCTGGCCTATGGAAGGCGAGATTGGGGTAGTCACGACACGACCCCCGGGGAATGGGTCGTGACAAATTAGTATCCCAGGAGTCAGTTTTATAGTATAAAATAGGACATTGATCTTTTTAACTGAAATATTGTTATGTTTAATGAGTGTAGTTATCAGATTAAGGAATCCAGTGTTGGTGTGGCAGCCAACGTATCCATACACCAGAACCCTGACTTCTGATTTCTGACATAGTGCGTGAAAACACTGATTGTGTGTGTATTTTCAAGAGTTTTCTTTTTTATATATTTAAGTCAGATCAATATGTATAACTATTGACCATGGCTCACCTATTTATTTTCAGTATTCTTCCACATAGACATCCAGCTAGGGTTCTGAGTTTAGTATGCACTGATAGCCCACCGAGTGACGTGGTCTCAGTGCAGGGACCTCTTCCAGTAGAGGCACCAGTGGAGGCACCAGCGGTACCATTACCTGTTGCGCCACCGATGCCACCAGTACTAGAAGTAGAGGGTGTATGACTCTTTAGAATGTTGCATGAGTTACAGTGCTAGAGGCACCAATGTTCTGGGGATAGATAAACCCAAAAGCGGCTCCGAATTGGCTGGAGGCCATGGTGAGAGTCTTCTGACTGGTAGGGACACCAGCTGATCTCATGATGATTATTGCTTCTAGCCTTGTATAGGAAGCAACAGGCAGATGGTGGAGCTTGATGCTCCACGTTCACGATAAGGTGATGCTTCTCTGGTCATACTTCGATAGACTGTTTCAGAAATAGTTTTTCCCAGCGACTCTTCGCATAGTGCACATGCATGCGCTTCTTCATCTGCAGTAGGGTAGCATGACAATGGCTCGGTACTCAGCGAGCTTCACTGACATTTCACTGTAGAGACCCGAAGCTTGATGTACATGGACATTTCATTACTTTTTCGGAATACGTAGTACATTAAAAAAACACACACACAAGGACCGTAATAGTTTAGTGTCTTTGGAAACTCGGAACTTAATCTTCTAATCATGGTGAAAGTTCTTTAACATATCCCATAATGATCTTCCCTTTTTTAACCTATAACCTTTCTTTAAATCCTGGGGAAAGGAAAACATAAAAGGGTGATCTCAAATGCTCAGTAAGGGTAAACAAAAGAAATATCAATCACATCATATTCATAAGAACATAACATTTTGGAAATCTTAACCTGCAAAATAGATCATAATATCATAACATGGGATAAATCATAGTAGTGAAATGTAATCCCAATAATCATAACATAAAACATTAAACTTTTTGTCATACACACATAATCATAAATAATCATTTCTTATTAGTCAAGACTCATTACCAACACTATCTTAGTGGACAACGTCCATTTCTGAACCGAGTTAACTCCTCGTTTCAGTCCAGTTTCACTGAACCGGTTTAACCTGCCGTTCCAGCCATGTCTATCTCATGAGATATAAAATATTTACCCAATGAATTTGAGGGAGATATAGGTCCCACCCATCTCATAATGATACCATTCTTATGTGTGCCACAAAATCATAAATCATACATCATTGCATAACCCATGTAATAAAAATGGGATTCTTAAACATCATGACATCATAAAAAAATTCATATAAGATAAATAAATTCATAAAAATAATTCCATCACAACATAATCAAATCAATGTAATAGTAGGGATAGAAATATAACCCTATATTATCTTAGATGGAAAATAATTTTGATAAAACACGTGAACTCAATTCTTGAGGAAAATATCTTTTCTACTTCCAAAACATTTTCCCATTCTTAACATGCCATAAAATTTTAAACTAAAACAAGTTGATTAAAAATAAACTTGAAAACTTTTAAAGTAACCTTCATGGAAATAATGTTTTAAAAATCCATTCATGCCGTATAAGTTAAAAAACATTCTTCTCTTACTTTTGTCGGAAAAGTCAAAAAGTACCTCGTACGAATAACGACAAAAGATTCCTTTCATATCTTTTACTAAAAACTCTCCTAAGGGTAAAATTTGATTTAAAAAATTGTATGTGGATGGAAATAATATTACATATTGAGTAAACATGGATGTGGATGATAAAATACACCCCAGTAATTACCAAAGTATAAACAATCTCGGATAAAAATGTGATTGTGATATTTCCCTTACCTTAGGTCCGTTTTTCTTCGTAAGTGTCTGAACCTCCTGTATAATGATTTTAATAATGACATTGACTTATTCCAGAATCATAAACATTGTTATGATATCATATATGGTTCACTTATGACTTTATTTTACCCATTATTTTGTAAATTCCATGTTAAAGAGCGTTTTGGGTAAAATCGTTTCATTTATCGTCCGTGTTTTAACTTTTAATTATTCATATGATTACATAGATCATGATTAATTAATTCCAGAATATAAAACATGATTTATATATAATATATATTCAGAATATACATATATATAATAGATCAGTAAATGGAAAGAAATACACCGTTCATGGAGACGGTAGGCTGTACGTATGCATGAACGCTGTTTTCGTTTCATTATTGAGTTGATTGGAATTAATTAGATGACATAAATATATATACACATAAATCCAGTATCATTTATATGTCATATATTTCATGATTAGTTATTATATATACTTTATAATCATTCATGAATGGTTAACGTGGAGAATGAATCTCATCGCGTCGTGGAGACGGTAGTCCGTACGTACGCACGAGCGATGATATCGTTCTCATGATTGTCGAATTGTATTGGAGTGTATGTATACTATTTCAGAATCAATATCACTTTACAATAATAATATATAGCTATTATGTACACCATTATACCCATCCAAGTAAGGTGGTGGTGGAAAATAGATTACATCACGGCGTGGAGACAGTAATCCGTACGTACGCACGCGCGATGATTTTGTTTTCCATAGGATGGATAGATGGTGAAATAGGGTTCTTTCAAACTTATAATAACATATCAGTATATGAGTGATACTGATGTTATTACTTCATAATGAAACAACCTAAGAAGAAGAAGTGGAAGAAGAAATAAAGAGAAAGAATCGGTAACGGACATTACCTCTTCTTTGAAGCGCCTCTTTGAGTCCTCCTCTTAGGGCACTAAAATTGGTCTTTGAAGAAGACTAGAACCACTAGGATGTAGATATGGAAGTGGAGAAGAGAATTCGTTAGGGTTTTTCCTAGCTTGAAGGCTCAAAGTTGTGTGAGGAAGAGAGGGAGGAGGTGCCCTTTTATAAGGGAGGATTGGGGCACCTTTGGAATAACTAAAAATATTATTGTATTATAAAGTCAAATTCGGTTTTTAATCGTTCAACATTGATATATTTAGAAGATAAGGTGGAGATGGGTCGAAATACTCTCATCCAATAGAATTTAGACAAGTTTAGGTTCCTATTTTAACCTTATCATTTATATTTAACCTTAAGTTAGATAATTTTACTTTTACCGTGTCTTTTTGTGTTCTTACACTATACGGTTAATAAACATACAATAACAAGCCAAAAAAACCCCAAGTTGTTTATTATTAATATATATAACCTTATCTAAGTCATTTGGCCAATCCTTAGATTTTTTAGGAATAAAATAATAATTAATAATATAAAATGTTTTTTAAAAACTATTTTATGTCAATTTTGACACTATTTAGTAATTGATTTTTGTAAAAATCATAACAGATTGATTAGTTCAAAAAAGGTTTATTACATCAATACTAACATGTCATATTAAACTATAAAATTAGTTTAATTCATAAAAAGTCTCAAATTACATTTATTTGGTTATTTATAACACCAATTATGTCAATATTTCATTAATAAGATAATTACTGCATCATCTTTGTGTCATAAATAAATTAACTTATTGAAAGTTTAAAAATTACAAATAAAATATAATTATATAGGAAATCTTTTTAGATTTCTAATTAATATTTATAGTCTAATTTATCGTATGTATAGACCTATATTAAAAACGATATACTTATTAAACTTGGATTTTAACTATTTTAACCCTTCTTTAAATAAATTAATAATAAATGTCCTAATCTAATCCAAGTGGGCCTAAATGGTCATAGTTTATTCCTAAGGTTGTTTTTGGTCTAATTACACTTATCCAATAGAATTATGACATGTTTTAGGGTAATAATAATATCATTTGTACCCTTAATTACCCTATTTACTTTTAACCGTGGTAAAAAAAAGAAAAAAGTTACTATTCACCAAAAATTATTTTCATCTCATTGAACCACATTTTACTTACTAACATCAACCGTGTCTCTCAGATTTTTGAAATTCCATTCACATAAGCAGTAAAATTTAGATTTATGAAAAATTCATTTTTTTTAACTACCACTTAGTGGTTTCACTATTCATCAAAAAACTGAAAGTTTCCAGAAAAATACCAAAAATTATGCATAAGCTATATTTGATATTATGAACTCAAAAATGATGTCTATTTTAAAAAATTCAAACCATATAAGTTGCATTACTTAATTTTAAAATTAATTCCCGTCGTCAGAACAAATAGCGTCTTCTTAAGAGATAATAACTATCAAAAGATTGACACTTGTTGATGTCTGGGTTAAATGTGAAATTACATCCAATGACCAACATTGTATTAAATTGTAAAAATATATTCTAAATATATATTAAAACCACTCAAATTAATAATTTATCACTATTAATTATTTCGATTAAAAAGGTTGTTTTTAATTAAAATTTAGTAATTTTCACTATTCATCAGAAAATGAAAGTTATCCGAAAAGTACCAAAATTTCACCCTAAGATAATTTCGATATTCTGAATCCAAAAATGAAGCCCATTTTGAAAAATAAAATTTACAAAGTTTCAAAACATGGTTATTACTATTCATAACGGCTAGTTTTAATAATATTTTAATAGCATATCGTTGTTTAGTGAAACTCGGTATTGCGTACTACACACGCTATCGAGGAAGGTCGCGATTGCGTATAATGAAAGGCAAGTCAAGGATGCATGTTTTTCAAGCTCCTTTTGGTGTAGCATACAACACAAGACATTAATGAAATTAAAAATAATATTTTTCATAAAATCTCGGGGTGTTACATTCTACCCCCCTTAAAATGAATTTCGCCCTCAAAATTTATCAGGGTTATAAATGGTTTACCATTCGAAAGTTTATTTAATATAAAACCATATCATAAAAAGGAATACCAAAACCAATATTTAAAAAAAAGTATGAAACGTAACGGTTACCCAAATAAACTAATCATTGGGTTTCCACATAGGTGAAAATATGGATATGGAAGAGAAATCTAACCATCATGTTCTGATAGAGAGTGGTAGAGAACATGGCTATGGAAAATCCAGCAATTACAAAGCCATAAATTTGTGACGATCTAAGGTATCATCTGATTCATCAGATATAAGAGCACTAGGACAACATTTTTGGTTTTCAAGATCATTTCCATATAGTTGAAGAATTAGAATTAGAATAAATACTTACTTTATTTTGGTACAATATCACTGTTGTTTGTGCCTTGAAAAATTTTCACTTCATCTCTTAAAGAAATGAAGTTGAATTTGTTATTCGTGAAGTGTTAGAAGATCATGTGATAGAATGATGGGTCATTCCATCTGTCTCAAACAAAAGGTTAACAAAAGTTATTAAATATACATAAGTCGATCTATAGTGAGATTAATCATATATGGTTCCTAAAATGGACTTATACTTATTATATCATACTGCATAATATAATAAAACTAGTTTCTACTAAACAGGGACTTCCTGTAGGCCAGTGGTAGTCAATTAAGGCCAGTCGCACTTCGGTTGTGGGTTCGATCCCCACAGCCTTCTCCGACGCGATGGGCTGTCTCCCGTCCTGCAGGTTGTCCTTTTTCTAAAACTACATTACTATACCATCCCATAAATAATACCAAAAAAAGGTTATATCCTTAAAAAATACTAAATTATGTCCAACATAATCAATTCCAATCTTTAGGCTTATCTAAAATACTTAGGTCCAAGCTCATAGTATAAATAAAATGATTACATGAATTGTCATCAACCAAGAATGTGAATACCATCATTTATCCCCCATATATCTTGTTGGTCACATTCCAATCATGTGAATACCTTAATCATGTATTCTCTTGAAAAATGAATACCCATTAAACCATAGTGAAAACATGAATTCTGTCAAAATTTAACTCTTTCCACATACCAAAATCCAAAAAATCTATATACTCAAACCATGATATAACCTTCTCCTTATATCAGTCATGAGCTCATGAATACGGTCAAACATTTCATTTTCTCATTTTCCTTTCATTATGCACATATCGACTTTTTTTCCAAAAATATCTCAATCACATTCTATGGTTACCGGTACCATTGAAAACCACAATATACCAATACATAAATATTCCAATATTCTACGATACTATATACAAAATTAATTTGGAAACCCCTTACATAAAAACTTAATCATTCCACCACATCGTTGCCATATTCAACATCGCCAATAGTGATCACATGTGACTTCCCTTTGTCCTTTTCCTTAAGTGGTTGCTCATGTCGATCATCACTAGCCCTTGGATTAGGGCATTTATTAGCATAATGCCCCACTTCCTTACACTTGAAGCATTGAAGTGTTGGTGGTGCGTTCTCTGCAGTCTTTTCTTTATTCACATCATTACAAAACCTTTTTCCATTACTTCTACACTCAGATGCTCGATGACCTTCTTTTCCACACTTAAAACATTTTCTAGTCCCATTAAGACAATCTCCACCATGCTTCTTTCCACACTTTGAGCATAAGGAAACATTCATCTTCTTTTCACCATTATTCTGAGATTTCTCCTTGAACTCCATCTTTCGTTTCTTTTCAAATCCATGAGATAAATATGTAACACCAACTACCATTTCTACCTTAATAGCACAACGCACAATTTCTTCATAGCTATTGAAGTCTCTTATAGCTAATTCCCTTTGAAGATTTTGTTTTAAGCCACTGAAGAATCGATCAACTTTACTTTCAGGTTGGATGATAAAGCTAGATGCATACCTTGAAAGCCTTGTAAAATTCGCTTCATATACATCAACAGATTCATCATCCTTTTTCTTTAGTTCAAGAAACTCCTTCTCCATCTTTTTTCGAAGAATACGAGGGAAGTACTTATTGAAAAATAAGTTCTTGAACTCATCCCATTCCATGGACTGAATTTCATCTCTTGGCCTAGTATTCTTAATAAGATTCCACCATTGATCAGCTTCACCTTCCAAATGATATACTGCTAAGATTACTTTATCATGTTCAGAACATTGAAGAACTGAAAATTTCTTTTCAGTGGTACTGATCCATTGTTCAGCAACAAGTGGATCAGAAGACACACTGAAAGAAGGTGGACGTTTCCTCATGAAGGACTCAATAGAATATTGTTCCCTTCTCTGCTCATTTGGAAGTCCAGAATGATTCATAGATTTTGTAAGTATAGAAATAATATTTTTCACTCCATCTCCCATAACATTTGTTTGTTCAGGAGGACAATCATTGCATTGTCCATTGCATTGATCAACACAGTTCCTTCGGGTTCCAGCCATCGTCTAAAACCCAAAAAGAATAGTGTGAGAGGCAAAAATCATGCTAGGGAAAACAACATAATAAAGGGGAAGTACCCTCAATATCTAACATCTTAGGTTAAATTCTAAGATCGTTAGAGAAATTCTAGGACTATAACCTATACGTATACTTAACCTTAGGGACATGCATAGACATACCTTAGAAATATCTCTAGGGATATCACTAAAGTTTTCGAATCCAAGTTTCCAAAGGATAACTAAACCTTTCCTCTGATACCAACTATAGAGACACGAAGCTTGACGTACATGGACATTACATTACTTTTGCGTAATACTTAGTACATTACAAAAACACACACACAAGGACCGTAATAGTTTAGTGTCTTTGGAAACTCGGAACGTAATCTTCTAATCATGGTGAAAGATCTTCAATATCTCCCATAAAGATCTTCCCTTTTTTTATTACCTAAAACCTTTCTTTAAATCCTGGGGAAAAGAAAACATAAAAGGGTTAGCTCAAATGCTCAGTAAGGGTAAACAAAAGAAATATCAATCACATCATATTCATAAGAACATAAAATTTTGGAAATATTAACTTACAAAATAGATCATAATATCATAACATGGGATAAATCATAGTAGTGAAATGTAATCCCAATAATCATAACACAAAACATGAAACTTTGTGTCATATACACATAATCATAGAGAATCATTTCTTATTAGTCAAGACTCATTTCCAAGACTATCTTATTGGAAAAAGTCTATTTTTGAACCGAGTTCACTCCTCGTTTGAGTCCTGTTTCACTGAACCAGTTTAACCTGCCGTTCCAGCCATGTCTATCTCATGAGATATAAAATATATACCCAATGCATTGGAGAGAGATATAGGTCCCACCGATCATATAATGATACCATTCTTATGTGTGCCACAAAATCATAAATCATACATCATTGCATAACCCATGTAATAAAAATGGGATTCTTAAACATCATGACATCATAAAACAATTCATATAAGATAAAGAAATTCATAAAAATAATTCCATCACAACATAATCAAATCAATGTAATAATAGGGATAGAAACAGAACCCTATATTATCTTAGATGGAAAATAATTTTGATAAAACACTTGAACTCCATTCTTGTGGAAAATATCCTTTCTACTTCAAAACAAATTTCCCTTTCTAAACATGTCATACAATTTTAAACTAAAAGAAGTTGATTAAAAATAAACTTGAAAACTTGTAAAGGAACCTTCTTGGAAATAATGTTTTAAAAATCCATTCATTCCGTATAAGTTAAGAATACATTCTTCTTGTACATTTGTCGTAAAAGTCAAAAAGTACCTCGTACAAAAAAAGACAAAAGATTCCTTTCATATCTTTTTCTAAAAACTCACATAAGGGTAAAATTAGATTTAAAAAAATTTAGGTGGATGGAAATAATATTACATATTGACGAAACATGGATGTGGATGATAAAATACACCCTAGTAATTACCAAAGTATAAACAATCTCGGATAAAAATGAGATTGTGATATTTCCCTTACCTTAGGTCTGATTTGCTTCGTAAGTGTCCGAACCTCCTGTATAATGATTTAAATAATGTCATTGACTTATTCCCAAATCATACTAATTGTTATTATATCATATATGGTTCACTGATAACTTTATTTTACCTGTTCTTTTGTAAATTCCATGTTAAAGAACGTTTTGGGTAAAATCGTTTCATTTGTCGTCCGTGTTTTGACTTGTAATTATTCATATGATTACATAGATCATGATTACTTAATTCCAGAATATAAAACATGATTTATATATAATATATATTCATAATATACATATATATAATAGATCAATAAAATGAAATAAATACATCGTTCATAGAGACGGTAGGCTGTACGTACGCATGAACGCTGTTTTCGTTTCCTTATTGAGTTGAATAAAATTAAGTAGATGACATACATATATATGAACATAAATCCAGTATCATTTATATGTAATATATTTCATGATTACTTATTATATATACTTCATAATAATTCATGAATCGTTGACGTGGAGAATGAATCTCATCGCGTCGTGGAGACGGTAGTCCGTACGTACGCACGAGCGATGATATCGTTCTCATGATCGTGGAATTGTATTGGAGTGTATGTATACTATTTCAGAATAAATATCACTTTAAAATAATCATATATAGTTATTATGTACACCATTATACCCATCCAAGTAAGGTGGTGGTGGAAAATAGATTACACCACGGCGTGGAGACGGTATTCCGTACGTTCGCACGCGCGGTGATTTCATTTTCCGTAGGATGGATAGATGGTGAAATAGTGTTGTTTCATACTTATAATAACATATCAGTATATGAGTGATACTGATTTTATTAATTCATAATTAAACAACCTATGAAGAATAATTGGAAGAATAAATAAAGATGAAACAATCGGTAATAGACATTACCTCTTCTTTGAAGCGCCTCTTTGAGTCCTCCACATAGGGCACTAAAATTGGTCTTTGATGAAGGCCGGAACCTCTAGGATGTTGCTATGGAAGTGTAGAAGAGAATTTGGCCGGGTTTGGCCGATCTTGAAGGCTCAAAGTTGTGTGAGGAAGATAGGGAGGAGGTTCCCTTTTATAAGGGAGGAGAGAGCACCTTTGGAATAACTAAAAATATTATTTTATTATAAAGTCAAATTCGGTTCTTAATAGTTCCTAATTGATATATTTCGAAGCTAAGGTGGGTAGGGGTCGACATACTTTCATCCAATAGAATTTAGACAAGTTTAGGTTCCAATTTTAACCTTATCATTTATATTTAACCTTAAGTTAGATAATTTTACTTTTACCGTGTCTTTTTGTGTTCTTACACTATAAGGTTAATAAACATACAATAACAAGCCAAAATAACCCCAAGTTGTTTATTATTAATATATATAACCATATCTAAGTCATTTTTCCAATCCTTGGATTTTTTAGGAATAAAATAACAATTAATAATATAAAATTTGTTTTATAAACTATTTTAGGTCAATTTTGACACTATTTAGTAATTCATTTTTGTAAAAATCATAACAGAATGATTAGTTCAAAAAACGTTAATTAAATAAATAATAACATGTCATATTAACCTATAAAATAAGTGTAATTAATAAAAAGTCTCAAATTACATTTATTTGTGTATTTATAACATCAATTATGTCAATATTTCATTAATAAGATAATTACTCCATTATCTTTGTGTCATAAATAAATTAACTTATTTAAAGTCTAAAAATTACAAATAAAATATCATTATGTAGGAAATCTTTTTATAATTCTAATTAATATTTATGGTCGAATTTATCTTATGTATATACCTATATTAAAAATGATATACTTATTAAACTTTGATTTTAACTATTTTAACCCTTCTTTAAATAAATTAATAATAAATGCCCTAATCTAATCCAAGTGGGCCTAAATGGTCATATTTTATTCCTAAGGTTGTTTTTGGTCGAATTAAACTTATCTAATAGAATTAGGACATGCGTTAGGGTAATAATAATATCATTTTTACCCCTAATTACCCTATTTACTTTTAACCGTGGTAAAAAAAGTAAAAAGTTACTATTCACCAAAAAATTATTTTCATCTCATTGAACCACATTTTACTTACTGAAAACAACCATGTCTCCAGGAGTTTTGAAATTCCATTCATAGATGCGGTAAAATTAAGTTCATTTTTTTTAACTACCACTTAGTGGTTTCACTATTCATCAAAAAATGAATGTTTTCAGAAAAATACCAAAAATTAGGCCTAAGATATATTTGATATTATGAACTCAAAAATGATATCTATTTTACAAAATTCAAAACATATCAGTTTCATTACTTAATTTAAAAATTAATTCCCGTCGTCAAAACATATAGCGTGTTCTTAAAAGATAATAATTATCAAAAGATTGACACTTGTTTATGTCTGGTTTAAATGTGAAATTACATCCAATGACCAACATTGTATTAAATTGTAAAAATATATTCTAAATATACATTAAAACCACTCTAATTAATAATTTATCACTATTAATTATTTCGATTAAAAAGGTTGTTTTTAATTAAAATTTAGTAATTTTCACTATTCATCAGAAAATTAAAGTTATCCGAAAAGTACCAAAATTTCACCCTAAGCTAATTTCGATATTCCGAATCCAAAAATTAAGTCCATTTTGAAAAATAATATTTAAAAAATTTCAAAAAGTGGTTATTACTATTCATAACGGCTAGTTTTAATAATATTTTAATAGCATATCGTTGTTTAGTAAAACTCGATATTGCGTACTACACACGCTATTGAGGAAGGTCACAATTGCGTGTAATGAAAGGAAAGTCAAGGATGCGTGTTGTGAAAGCTCTTTTTGGTGTAGTGTACAACACAAGACATTAATGAAATTAAATAGAATATTTTTCATAAAATCTCGGGGTGTTACACTCACACTACTCCACTGATATGGTGCGAGACCCATTTTTTAGGGCCTAGACCTTCGAGACCGGACTCAAGAAGGAGATCAGCGCTTCGATGATTTCTCATAGCATTCTGACGCAGGCATGGGTGTTAGAGGGAGCCCTCTTAGTGAAGGGTTTTCTTGTTGATTAGTAATCAATAGTGAGACCGACCACCAGTCGTCACATAGAGGAGTATTCTACAGCTAGCATCAGACAGATGTCAAATATGTCCAAGGGACCAGACCTATGGGTGGATGACTGAAAGATTCAGGGTCAGTTGTGTGGGGAATAATAGATAATGCCAGACATGTGAGGAGAAGGTAGTGTTTCACATGTGTCAGACATGGTAACATGGATCATGACTGTCTGAACTTCCGTATGGATGATTAGAAGACGGTCAGAGGACCGCCCATGTACGGACATAGGTTTGACTACGGCGGTTCACAAGGATAAAGGTAGACGTGGCAGAGGATATGGTGTTGCAGCTGGCGGTGGGCGACGATTTGAGGTGTTACCGACACCCCCACTAGGCAGTCCAACCTGACCACAGTGAGAAGGTGGACAGGGGTGAGCTCAGCTCCAGGAAGTTGAGACCTATAACCATGGTGCTATGGAGTTTATACATGGTATGATCTATGTCTACTCCACCTTAGCTGCAATACTTATGGACACAAGTGATAGTCATTATTTTTCTGCCACTACCCTCATTCGGAGCTTAGAGATTCCAACAGTGCCATTGGCTCAATCCTTACGGCTAGAGACTCCTACAGGAAAGGATTTGATGATTACACACTGGTTCCGGTAGTGTGATCTTACTCTAGGAGGCGAGAGTTTCAGCTGTGATCTCCTAGTAGTAGTGTCGAGGCCGTACGACGTCATCTTGGGTATGGACTGGTTATCTACAATCCATGCTCATATTGACTGTATTAGGTGAAAAGTGTGTTGTGTTCGCATGGATGGGACCAGGTTTTACATTTACCGGTGATAAGGGAGACTTTGCAGTATAAGATGGACATAGCCAGTGGAGGCTGCATCTGATCACTCATCAGTTGGCTAGCCATACCCTTAGAGAGGTTGATGTGGAGAGTCTGAGATATCTTGTAGTGGTGGAATAGTACGCTGATGTATTCCCTGATTATGTTACAGGTCCACTTCCTCATTGATTGGATGACCTTTACATTGACTTGTACCCCTGGATGGCACTGATATCTACACCTGTGTATCGGATGGCTCCCGTGGAGCTTCGTGAGCTACAGGTATTGCCGGAGGACTTACATGGGATAGGGTTCATTCAGCCAAGTGTTTTTCCTTGGGCTGCCCTGATTTTGTTCACCAAGAATGCAGATGGGAACTTGAGGATTTGTGTTGACTATAGGCTCCAAAAACAGGTGACCATGAAGAACAAGTACCCAATATTGAGGATTGAAGACCTCTTTGATCAGCTAATGGGAGCATGATGGTTCACAAAGATAGACCTAAGATCAGGCTATCACCATCTCAGAATGCAAGAAGAGGATGTGTGGAAGATGACTTTTAGATGTTGGTATGTTCATTATGAGTTCAGGGTTATGTCTTTCAGCATGACCAACTCCATAGAAGTGTTCATGGGACTCCTGAACATGATCTTTCAGCCATAAGTTGATCGCTTTGTGGTGGTATTCATTAATGACATTCTGATCTACTCAGCTACTGAGGAGGAGAGTGCCTATCATTTGCAGGTAGTACTGGACACACTCTAAGAGCACCAGCTTTATGGTAATCTCTCAAAGTGCCAGTTCTCGATCCAAGAGGTTCACTTTTTGGGGCATTTCATATCGATGTTTGGAGTTGCAGTGGATCCAGCGATGATTGAGGTGGTACTTTCATGGGAGCCACCCAATAGTGTGACAGAGGTACGAAGATTACTGGGTTTCGCTGGATAGTATTAGAGGTTTGTGCTAGATTTCTTCAGAGTTGCAGCACCTATATCATATTTTACAATGAATAGGAAACCCTTCATTTGGTCGGAGAGATGCCAGTGGAGTTTTAAGGAGATGAGGTAGAACTTGACTTGTGATCCCAAATTGAGGCTACCAGAGGAGGGAATAGGGTATGTAGTCCACTACGACGCATTAGGGACCAGGCTCGGATGTTTCCTGATGAAAGAGCAAGTAGTGATCACATATGGTTCTCAACATAAGGGATATCATGAGCAAAACTACACTACCCATGACATGGAGTTAGAAGCAGTGGACTTCACCTTGATTATGTTGAGACATTACATGATGGGTGAGCATTTTAAATTCTACTCGGATCACAAGAGTCTCAGGTATATCTTTTCTCAGAAGGACCTGAAACCGAGACAACATTGTTGGCTTGAGTTCCTCCAGGACTATGACTTCAAGATAGACTATACTCCTAGGAAGGGGAACATTGTAGCAGATGCACTCAGCAGGAGATCTGGTATACAACTACTAGGTAAGGCGACAGAGCAGCTGGCTACTTTTGCAGATAACCTTTGTAGATCGAGATGGAGTAGCTTTCGTTCATTCTCTTACAGTCACCCCCACTTTTTCAGCAAGTCAGGGTGGCGCAATGCGGGGACACTGACAGCGAGGCTCGATGTGATCATATATCCACAGGGCAGGCACCTAATCGATTTCTGATGGTGGGGAGAACGTCATCCTCTTCACAGGATGTACCATGGTACCAGTGTCGCTAAGGGATAATGTTTTTAGGATTTCCACACATCACCTATATTTATACATACAAGAGTCTTGAGATGTACCAGGATCTCCAACGAGAGCACTGGTGGACGGGAATGAAGAATGTAGTAGTAAAGTTTGTCTCTCGGTTCCGCACTTCTTAGAAAGTGAAGGCAGAGCATCAGGTACTGGTAGGCATGGTTCACCCTTTAGAGGTCCCAGACTGGAAGTGGTATGAGACATCCATGGACTTCATGACCGTACATTCACGTACAACCAGGGTTCATGATTCTATTTGGGTGATCGTCGAATGACTCAAAAATTTGGCCCAATTCATATCAATTAGAGATAAGGGTTCAGTAGAGAGATTGGGACGCCTCTAAGTGTGTGATATTGTGCTGCTACATGGATTACCATGGACGATTATCTCCAATCGTGGTTCATGTTTCGCTTCCAAGCTACGGAAGGGGTTGCAAGAGGCTTTCGGGACGCAACTTTGTTTGAGCAGCGCCTTCCATCCTCAAACAGATGTAATGACTGAGCAGACCATTCATACCCTCGAGGACATGATACATGCTTGCATCCAAGTCTTTGGTCGCAGCTGGGAGGATCACTTGCCATTGGTGGAGTTTTCATATAACAACAGCTATCACTCCACCATTGGGATGGCACCTTTCAAGGCATTGTATGACCGACCTTGGAGATCACCTTTGTGTTGGACTGACACAGGGGAGTCAGCACTCATGGGTGTAGATATGGTATGGGCTACCATGGAGAAGGTGCAGATCATCTAGGAGCGGATGTGGACTACACAGAGTAAGAAGAAGTCTTATTTCGATAGGAGATAGAGACCTCGGGAGTTTTAGGGTGGCGACCATGTATTTCTACGGGTCTCACCTTGACGAGGTTTGTGGAGATTTGGTCGGGGTGGCAAATTATCTCTAGGGTTCAATGGACCCTTCCAAGTCCCCAAAAGAGTTGGCGAGGTAGCATATCGCTTAGCTCTTCCACCTCAGTTGCACTGGATGCACGGCGTCTTCCATGTATCTCAGCTGAGGAGATACGTGCATGATCCTTCCAACGTCATCGACCAAGGCGAGATGGACGTCGATGTTGGGGCGACTTTTATAGAGGTTCTAGTAGAGATTGAGGATAGATAAAATCAGGTCCTTCGTGGGTGTTTGATACCTCTGGTGCGCGTTTGATGGATGCTTGGGAACCTCTAGGGGAGCTCATGGGAGTGGGAGGCTCAAATATATGCTCAGTACCCCCACTTGTTTTCCTTAGTTTGAGATGTGGCATACGGGGATGCAAATCCCTGAGGTGGGGAGAATGTAAAGACCATGAAATTTCATGTAATTTTTTTAATTATATGAGAATTTTACGAGTCCGTGAAAATTGACGACATGTGATTCTAAGGCCGGGTGTTCCCGGAATGAATTTCAAAACTTTTTTTGACTACGTTCAGTAAACATGCATGTGGGTTTTTGATACCTTTGAACCGGTGCTTGGAATTGATATCTGAGGGAAACGTTGAACTCGCAGTGCCAGTATAATCTTAAGGATACCTTCACCTCGACCACAATAAGTCGAGGGTGAAAGTCATTTTTTCACTTTATCATGGAAAATGAAAACTAAAATTGACTAACATTTTATTTTATTTTAGAAACCTCTCTACATGGGTTATGGAGGTGGGGACCACCCGAACTAGAAAATTCCCCCAAATTAAATTCTAGCGACGAGGACCACCCGAACCCCCTTTATTGGGAGATTACTCTTGTACTTCCTCACATCAATTAATTATTCCAACGTGATACAATTAATTGTTCCAACAATAAATTGGGCTAATGTAAATTATATTGGTAAACCTATTTAAATATATGTTGGCTCCTCATTTGATTGTTGGGAAAACCATTTGAAGAGGGAGAGGGGTTTTAAGGGAGAACATTGGGAGGAACTTATCCACCAACAAAGTACTTCTCCTCCAAATGAAGAACACCATATCCATCAAAGAATGTTCTTCAGAACCAAGAAAAAGGACGCCACACGAGCCCGACTTCTGAAGCGTGTTGTGGAAGCGATGATCATTGGAACCCTCTTCGCCTTCACCGTTTTCATCTCGCGACACATCAACAAACATTCCGGGTAGGGATTACTTTTTTGAATATAACCTTACCTGTTCGTGAATTTCTTCATGATACTAGATTTATCGAGCTTCTTGCTACTGCCCTAATGCGTAGGGTGTGAGCCAAATGAACATGGCTCCAACTCTCCGCAATCCATGGAAGTTTTGTGGTGTTCTTGTAGATGGAGGAGGATAGCGACTGCTACTGGAGATTGGCATCGGTGGGACTCAGGATTGGTGGTTGGCACCACAGCCAGCCCTGAGGATGACGGCGGCATGACAGCGCCACCAGAGAAGAACCGCAGCCCGTCAGCCGCGTTGGGGTAAGGGGGCAGCATGCATCTGCACTGCCTGATGGAGAAGGTGTGCGGCCTTTTTCCGCAGGGATAAGAGATGGGAGATAGGCTCACCACCGGCCGCCAATGGAGGCGTGGCGTGCGACTGCTCCATGCGAAGTAAGGCGGTCTGACCGGCCATCCGTGGCACCGCCAGCCGCCACACCCCGGGCCGCCCAGGCTGGGCCGGGTAAAGTGGGCTGAACCCCCTAGCACTGTTCGGGCCGCCAAGCATGGGTAGGGCTGCCCAGCGTGGGTCAGGCCGCACCGGCGGGTCAGGTCGGGTCGGATCCATCGGGCTAGGTCAAACCGAACCGGGTTGGGTCGGTCCGACCAGGTCAGACCAGACCCGGACCAATTTCAACCCATTTGCGCTCTTTTGGCCATAACTTTGGCACCAGGCATCCATTTGAAGAACCGTCTGCGACGACAGAAAACTTGGAGCAAGCCGATCCTTTTGTTATACCCCACATTATTTTTGGATAATTTTGGGGTATGGTCGGGTTGGATCGAGCACGAATCCAATCGGGTCTGTGGGACTAAAATGCTAATAACTTACAGACCGTGCGTTCGTTTGATGCACTCTCTGTTGCGTTGAGACCCCTATGACGTGGTGGTCCTTTGGGTTACTTCTTCATGGGACTTTATGGCAGTTGGAGTATCCACCAGTGTCTTGAAGAGTGGACCCTCCTGGGGACAAGAGAGCTTAGTGCGGGAACCCATTAGCTAGATGTATCTTGAGAAAGAGATCATATGTGGGTCTGTGCTTTGGGATCCTTTTTCGGTCTGTGATTGAGGGTCCCACATGGATCTGCTCTAGGAATCCATGAGGGACAACTCTAGGATCATGTGTGGGTCCGATGATGTACTAGGATCCTGTGTGGGTCTGATGATGTACTAGGATCATCTGTGGGTCTGATTCTGTACTAGGATCCTGTGTGGGTATGATGATACTAGGATCCTGTGTGGGTTTATGATTTATGATCCTTTGTCGGTCTACCTCTTAATAGAGTAAGAGGGTTCAGCAGTTACATCTAATAATCTCTATTATTATATCTAAGATATACCTGGGGTGAGGTGAGTCTGTATCTTGTGGAAATTTAACTTCATGGCGATACCATTGTGATATTATTATGTGTGGCGTACCTGTGCGGTACTTACCTTCGTGGTAATACCTTGGTGGTATTATTTTGTGTGGCATACCTGTGTGGTACTTACCTTCATGGTATTCCTTCCTCTGTGGGACAGTTGAGCTTTGTGCTTTTGAGTTGAACCCTGTGTTTTCTCATGATTGAGATGGTTATACTTCATAACTTTCGTATATGTATGGGCATATATCTATGTTGGGTTGTCATTTGTTTTCATTATTTTTGTTTTATCCTTTGTGAATTTTGTGAGATATTGAGGGTCTCGGGGTCCCTACTGAGTATTTTTATACTCACCCATGCACGGGCTATGCATGCATCTTGTTCTGTTTTCTACAGACAACGAACAACGCTGACTGAGGATGAGAGTACCAGGATTGGAGGTAGCTCGGAGGTGGAAATTAGACGAGGCATACCGCAGAGACAACCGTTCATGAGCTGTACCTACCCTTCATGTAGGATCCTTGGTGGGGAGTTCATAAGAGCGGTTTCATTTTACTTGTACTTTTTAGTTTATGGTACTTTCTAGTTGGTCTTGTATTATGTCCCCCTTTTACTTACTGTACTCACTCTATTTTACTATTCCGTTTACTCATGTTCATATCTTGATGTGTTCATGGTTGCATGTGTTTACAGGATATAAAAGAAATGCCTTCCCCGTTTTAGGGAATACGTCTTTCTGTGCAAGTCGTCAGCCCCAGGCTTATGGAAGGAGGGCTTGGGGTAGTCACGGCACGAGCCTCGGGGAACGTGTTGTGACATATACATACACATACACTTACACATACATGTACACATACACTTACACGTACCCCTAAACATACACATAAACATACAACTACACATAAACCTACACATACAAATACACATACACATAAACATAAACGTAAACAAACACATACACATACACATACACATACACATACACATACACATACACATACACATACACATACACATACACATACACATACACATACACATACACGTACGGATACACATACACATGCACATACGCATACACAGATACACATCCACATACACATACACATACACATACACATACACATACACATACACATACACATACACATACACATACCTATACACATACAAATGGACATACACATACACATACACATACACATACACATACACATACACATACACATACACATACACATACAAAAACACAAACATATACACATACACATACCCATACACATACATAGACACCGACACATACACATAAACAAAGACATACACATACACATACACATACTCATACACGTACACATACACATACACATACACATACACATACACATACACATACACATACACAAACACATACTCAGACACCTACACATACACAGACACATACACGAACACACATAAACATACACATAGACATAGACAGACAAACACACACACACACACACACACACACACATACACATACACATACAAATACAAAAACAAATACACATACACATAAACAAACACAGACACATGCACACACACATACAAAAACACATACACATACACATGCACATACACATACACATACACATACAAATGCACATACATATACACAAATAATTTACAGAGACACACACACACTCATATACATGTGCATTCATCAACATGCATAAACACACTCATACATATGCACATAAATATACACATATACATAAATATAAAAACATACACCTATATATAAAAATAAAAATTCACACATACATATATAAACACGTGCAAATAAACATACACATGTACGAACAGACATCTATATAAACACACACACACACAACACATATATACACGAAAAACACATAAAAATGGATACATAGACACATAGATACCTGCACATACCAACATACATATACATTAACATAAAAACACATCCATACATATACATGAAAATGTATGTGTATATTTTATGTTAATTAATTTAAATATAAAAATATAAATTCAAATATAAAATATATAAATATATATATATATCTATCTTTATATAATAATATATTTTTTTAAAAAAATTAATTATATTCTATTTAATTCTAGTAGGATCAGGTATTGAGAATTATTAGTCCTAAAAATCAATAAGAAAATGTAACATTTAGTGCATGTCATTTCAATGCAAGAGTATGTGGTGTAAAAACACCACCAAACTAGTCAAGAAGAGTGGAACAAAAAAACCACCCACCAACATCACAAAATTAAAATAAACACTTTTTTTTTAATTCCCCCTATCCTGAGAACCACCCCAAGATGATGGATATTGACCTCTCCTTCATTGGGTAGGTTTTTGTATTATTGGTTCATCAATATCAAATACCACTTATTTCTCACCATGAGATTCTCCATGTTTATATGTAGATACTAGTTGTGGATCTTGATTAATATGTTATATTTATATATACATTTTTTAATTAACTTATATAAATATATTATTAGTCATTTTTATTGTTTAATATAAATTTTATATTTTTTATATAAAAACATATGAATACATTCAATTAATAATAATATTTTATTATAATATATTTATATAAATCATATTTGTATACTATATAAATATATAATTAAATTTACATAAATAATATTCAATGTTCGATAAATATTTATATATATAATATGTTATTTATTACGTGCTTTATCAGATATTTTATCACGATAAAAAAGGCCACATTAATCATCACATTTAGTTAGAACCTATAATCATCTCCACATTATCATCACATTTTGGTTAGTGATGATAATAAAAAGTAGTTACTAAACAAGAATATTGAGAAGTGAAACTTATGTTATCTATAGTTGACACAAATACTTTTATAGTAAAAATAAATACTCGAAGTACATGAAAAATTATATTTAAAAATTATAACCTTCCATCAGGATTATGGATGTTGTGAATGTAAATTATGATGTCTTTACTATTAACAGACCCAAATAAATAGGTAATGATATTTATATTTCTTTGGATTTATTGATTAGAGATATGAAATTTATGTGTGATACAAGTATTATTATTTATGATGATCACTGAAAATAAGGAGTTCAAATTAATAGTCAGGTAGTTCTGGATGATAAATGACTTTCCAACTTATTAATGTTTCTCAAGGTTAACATTAAATAAATATCAATGTTTATTATATGAGAAGAAGGTACATACTCCGTCAGGTTAAAAAAATATATAAAGACAATTTCTCTTGGACATCATAAATTTTTAACCAAATGAAAAAATATAAATCATCATCAAAAAAATATGTTGGGAACGCGAAATAAGTTATGATACCTTCTTCATTAATAGGTAAGGAATAGACTAGGAATATAGTGGATATTTTATAAATATTCAATATAATTTTCTTAAAAACCTATGAATATATATTGGGAAAATTAATCTGTTTTATTTAAATTAGTGTATTACAATTATTTTTAGTTAAATAATTTATTATTTCCTTAGATATAAAAAAAAATTTATGAGATTATGTCATTGTTATATTAGTAAATAAACCAAGAAAATGTAATATGTCATCAAGTATATGATAGAAAATGTAATTATAGAGAGAATGTAAGAGTTTGTACCAGTAAAAGAGGGAGGTGAGACATTTAATCCTCTATCTACTCACACACTCACTAGGAAAGAGAGATTTTAGTTTTCAAACATTAAAAAATAGTTTAATAGTTCTAGAGAGATATTAATCAAATAGAAAATATATTGTCTAAATGAATGATATAAAAATAATAGGATTAAAATAATGTAATTTTTATGTTTTTATTCACGAGTTAATGTTTATGGATCAATTTTTTATTTTTACAAAGCATTTATAACAAAAAATATCCAATTTTTTATATTTTATATTTTTATATTTAAAAGCTATAGACATTGTGAATTTTCATGTAATAGAAAAAACATACATCATATTATATAAACTATATATTTTATTCCCACTAACATTATTTGATATAATGGGTAACCTGATGGTTCACTTGGTGAGATCAATCTCACTAGGTGTACTTATAAATTATAGATGGATATAACTCATCTAGTGGTATATGATAATTTTCAAAGGTTATAGAAAAAATAAAATTCAATAAATATTTTTAATTATTGTGTGGAATATTTTTGAAGAAGATATTAAATTATTACTTATATAATGTGGAAAACATTGGGATTCCAAAATCATTACATAGCAGGTGCCTTGAGGGTGAATGAATTTCAAGAATGGATGTTATCACAATCACCATAGTATATTGGAAAAAATATCAACATTATGGTTTATACAGTAGTATTATAGTTGTGCTATTTTTTGAAAATCATAATGAAAATGTTAATAATTTAAATCCATATAGGGATAAAATATGGATATAAATTATAAATAATCAAGGATAAATATGGTTATTTTGTGACCATATTCTTATGGAGTTATCTAAAAATTGTAAATTAATTTTCGGAAGAGTTTTGTGGTTAGTAATATGACTGCATTTTTATATATTATCTTCTTTTGGATATGTAAATAATACCAATATTATATACAAATAAGACATTATAAATGTACTATAATTGAAAATAGTGGAGTAAATCTTATTATATAAGAAATAAAATTATTTTTTCCATGGGAATAATTATAATTTATATTTATATGTCTTATGTTAGAATTATCAAAAAAACATGGGAGGTGGATTATAAAACATTCTTGGTAATTATTTTTTATGGAAATGTGTTAATAATAGAATTAAAATTAAATTTAATTAATTAGGATTTATAAATGTGAATTTCAGTCATACAAAAAATGTAATTGTTACCTACTATGGTTTTCAATTTCAATGAACATCATAAAAATAGTCTCAATTTTTTTAATTATATAAGTTTAAAAAACATGTTTAATACGAGAAATAGACATGAGGTGATAAAAATAAAAAATGTAAGAAATTGGTAAAATTTTATAAGGGAAAAAAATGATATTATTTCATAACATGATCTCTTTAATCATATTTATTAAAGTGATAAGCTGAGGTAATAAATTTTAGGTTATTTGGAATATCTGTAGTCTACATGTGCACTATGAAAAACCAAATTTCATTATTTATACTATAATTATTAATCAAATGCACATGAAAATTGATATAGACACATGGAACAATGGTTTTTATTATAATTAATGAAATCATTTGATAACATGATATGATAAAATATTAAAACGAACTCTTAATTTTACTTAAAAAATCAAATAATGAAATATATATTTGTTTGTTATATTCCTTCACAAATAAATTTTTTACTAGAAGTATATGGGGTTATATCCATTACAATAGTTACTAAAATTTTCACAAGATCATCATAAATAAACTTTACTATAAGAAATCATAGGTATTTTAAGGGGAATGTGACACCCAACACATAAAATTTATATAAAATAATTTTTTCAACCATGAAACTTGGTATGCTTTCATTTACCATTATACTTAAGTGTCATTTATGGAATAATGTATTAGATTTTAATTTTTTACATCACGTGTATAAATTAAATTGATTCATAAATGTTAATTTATTAAATACCAATGGAGTTACAAATATAAACAATATCTTACAAAATCACCATACCCCTACCTTAAAGAAAGGATGGAGTAAACTGTAATTGAATAATATAGTATAAGAATTTAATTCATAGTAAATATTTAATGTGATATAAAACAATAATATAACTAGGTTTTTTAGTTTTACATGAATATTGATCAATTAGAATATATGTGTACCTACACACCACATCATGTGTTATAGAATAATATTCATGTAAAAAATAGACAAATGGTATATGAAGACACACAAAAGTATAGGAAACAAGTAAAATAATAAAATAATTAAAATTTATAATTCTTAAATATATTAGAGAATTATATTTAAGACTAAAATTTATTCATTTTTATCTGATTTAAACAAAATATGATTCAAATATCATAACTAATGAAAAACTAATTATGATGGTTTTGATGTGTCTAGAAAAGTTTTCTCACTTTGAAGGTGTGACATTTACAGTTTCAGTATGATACTAAATTTTTGAAGCATGAACATAAGTGTAGTCTGATAAAAAATTTAATAGATGCATGATAAGATTAAAATTCTAGATGAAATGGTAAATATAAAAATTAAATAAAATATATATACTTTATAGGGACCAATAAGAATATTCAATATAAAAAAGTCACATTTCATAGATCTACAACCTTAGTTTGAAAAAAATTTATTCCCATGAAAGGCCTCATTTACCAATGCTAATCAATGTTTTCAAGAAAAATTATATTAATTAGTAAACAAATAGTTATTGATACTTATATTTTATTTAAATATTATTGAGAGAAATTGATTTTGGTTTATATCTATGAATACCCACTCATCTCTTTATTTATAGTGGTATAGTGTATAATAATCAAGGATATACCCAGCTTATTAAAAAACTATGATCTAATGATATAAGAGTAGGGATTAAGGTCACTAACAATCCTAGAGGTATGTTTCCTTTTCCACTTTATGATGTTAATATTATTAATATGGAAGATTTTATTAGATTTTCTATATAATGGATATTTATAATTACAACGAAACATTTTGAATAGATGGAAAGTCTTTTCAACCATTCATTGTAATCAATATCATTTATAATGATTGAAAGAGTTATAAATTAATGCAGTTAATGGAAAAAGGTGGAGTGTAATATTAGGACATTTCAGTCTAGGTTATAAGATATTGGATCATACAAATTTATAAGTATACCGTTTCTATAGTAATAGTCTTTTAATATTATTTGATGTCAATAGATTTTCTAGATACAATTTTGTAAAATGTAAAAAATATAAAATCTTATTTAAAAAGAAGAGATACGGAGGAGTCTCCCAGGACCTTATTAGTGCGATGAGTATAAATTGAATTAAAAAAATTTAATGTTCCCCAGTTAAGAATTTATATATCTGGTCATTATTAGTGGTTTATATATTGGCTATGTAAAGGGACCAACTTGTGATGGAATTTTTTATTTTTTTATGATGCGAATTCTATACATAGCCATTTATTTATCTCTATTTTTTTAGAACAACATGAATACTAAGAAAACAATATATTAAAGGGATGATATTGTTTTTTCCATTAATTAATGGAGATATTACATAGTTCAATAATTTTTTTAAACATCCAAAAGTAGTGTTTTCCTATAACTTATGTAATTATTTTTCTTTTTCAATTTAACTTAAATTTTTTTTCTTTTTTAATATTCTCCATATCGTATTTGAATTCCCATTATCTTCTTATAAATACTCACTACCTCCAAAAAATACTTGATACCAACAATACTTTATATATTTCATATGTCCTTTATCCTTCCATATATTAAAATAAAACTTTTTCCCCCTTTTCAACAATTTTGAATAAGAATATACATAATCCTTTTAATATTTTTGTTACCTTAGACAATGAATTTTGGAAAACAATTATAACTTTATTTTTATTAAAATAAATTATTCATATAATAATTTCCAAAAAAGTAAGCATACTCGAATGAATGTCTCACATCACTATTATGTTGAAAACTATAAACATTAAAATTCATAATGACATGATAAGAAACAACTCCCACTATAAATGACATCAAACACAAGAGATAATACTTCATAGAAAAACAATAACTGATCTTTTGTACTAATCAATGTAATTAATATTACTTTCAAACATATTGGAATTAATTTGATAATCCAATCATCCATAAGATGTAAAAAGGTGTTAATCCAAAAAATAAACTCATTTATTCATATAAGTTTATTTATTAAATTATCATTAATTTTTTTTTCAAATAGATATATATATATAATTTCTCAAGAGTTTGTTCCCTATGGTTTTCTTCTAAACATTTATCCTCTGATTCACTTAACGAAAACTATAATCTCAGAATAAAAATAATCATAAAAATTGTATTTTTTGTTATATAATGAACATATAATAACACTATAGTTTCTTTAAAAATATATATAAATAATCATCAAAATTTATTTTACGTGAATGAAAATCCCCACATCAATCTGAATCTTGAGATGAAAATAATGATCGATTATCTATTGTGATCTGAATGATTTAAAGTGGATATATATAATTAGAATCCTTTTTATTTCATCAAACATGCATGTAATAATATAAAATATTCAAATGAGATCAAATTACTGTGAATATTTTATATTTTTATATTTAATTAATTTATAACATGTAAGAAAAAAATTCATGTCAATCATATATGCAATGTAAAAAATTAATAGATTTTGCATTTCTTCAGTTATATAATTGTTCACTAAATAATCAAAATAGGGAAAATTACATCATATCATCATAAATATTAAGTAAAATTATCTTTGATTAATTTATCAATTTTACAGAAAACCCGCAAATTAAGCTGATCTCTAATTTATATGGAATGATACAAAGTGTCTCTTTACTATTGAATTTATTTCTATTTGTATAAATATGCATTGAATGATCATAACCATGTAATAGAAATATGATTATCTAAATCATTTCAATAAACTAATTTCAACTAATATTTTAATAGTAGGAAGAAAGAACATGTTAATTCTATGTGTGATAAAATATTAATAATCCAACATGTTTTTTCAAAATTAAACATCATTTTTGTTGTACATGCATCTCACAATTAGTCTATTAGAATTTTTTACAAATATATTAGGTATTTATATGATTGTTAAATATTAGATTATAATATGTTTTAATGCATTATATAACCAATTATTAACTATATATCATGTCTCATAAAGAAAATATACTTTGAATTACTTAAATTTTATCACATATTATATAACATTAAAATTATAAGTTGTTTTCTTTTTATTAAGTAAAATTTATAAAATAACCTTGTTTTAAATTATATGTACATGATTAATTAGAACGAAACTAGTTGATACTTTAATATGATCCCTTTTTGGTAGAATTATGTTTATATTGGTCATAATTGTTATCATTTTTTACTATTTTATATCATCATAGTTGTTATATTAAATATATCGATATAAGGAAATGTAATGATATTTTTTTATTTGAAAATTTGATAATGTTTTTTACAAATTTTAATTGATGTTTATGTTTATATATTTAGATTGGATTGGTGTTATTTTCTTAAATAAACTATAGTATGTGATTAATGCTTTTATCAGTGTTAAATAAGCATTGATAAAGACCAACCATTATTAGTACATACATTATGAGTACTATAAAGGTGCCAAAACATATTTTTGAGTACTAATAAAGGCCTAATATGTGGTACTGAAACAAAATTTATCTCTTATAATTTATGAAATATATTTTTTATAATAGGTCATGAAATAAAACTATCATTTTTAACATTTTATTCAAAGTTCCGTGTGACTTTATATGGATCCCCCTCTTGATGAGGCCATGGATGTTTTTTTATTAGATATTTTCACTTCACATGGGTGGTATGAAATTATCAATAAATGATTTTATTATATTATTATCAATTATCTTGATTTTATGGATGGTAGTTAAACAATTTTTTAATCTATCCTAGATTGAATTGGGATTTTGGAATCCTATTTTTTGTCCTGTTAGTTCTCTTTTATCGAAAGGGATGGTAATAATGTGCAAATTATCAAGCCCCTTGAGAATTTATATGATTACTTTTTTTGGACTTTATATTTTCCATGAAATTATTGTAAGATTTATTCTTCTAATATATAATTTTTTTCTTTATATTATAAAAAACAATAAGAAAAAATTAATTTTTTAACTTTTTTTAAAAAAAAGTCAAATAAAGAGTGAAATAATATTTATTAGTGAATATGTGTAGGATTAATAATTATTAATTTTTTTAACATAACCCATTATATCTAATCAATGATTAAATTTAATTCTATATAAATTTTGTGAGAAATGTTTTTAATATATATTTTCTGTATATATATATATATATATATAATTTTTTTATGTTTTATCGCGAAATTGGAATAGTCAATGTGTCAGATAAAGTTTATATATTTTAAAAACATATTAAATATAATTTTTTCAAATTTTATGAGGAAATACATTATGATAAAATAATTAAATTTTTTAATTTATTATAAATATTATAGTGACACACACACACCCACATGCACATATGGTTATGATTTTTTTCCCATTAATTTCATTTGATTTTTTTGTATAATAATATAAAATATATGTTAAAATTATGAAATTTTTTTACCATTATATCTTAAAAATTAAAAAAATTAACTATATCTACTTATAATAAATTTATATTATACGTCTTAAAAAATATTGTGTTTTTATGATTTTCTGTGAAATTATATCATGTTATGTGAATTAGATAAATTTTATTTGATGATAAGTTCTTAAAAAAGTTCTTGGATACCACTAGAATCAACGTTAACCTAATAATTGTTTCATTAAATATGAAGAATTTTTTTATATGAACCTTTGGTGAGAGAAAATGTGAGATTCTATGTATGGAAAGAAATCAAGTGTTCCCTCCTAAACATTTATAGTTTTATACTTCAATTTTTTTCATTGAATAAAAAAATATATTTATTTATCATTGGTCAGAAAGTAAATATTAATTTTATTGTTTACAATTCACTTGTAAATTTTAAAAATTATAATTTCAAAAAAAATTATTAAATAACTAAAAACTAGAAATAACAACAGAAAAAACATAATAAATATTTTTTGATAAAAAAACCCTAATTCATTAAATATATAAACTAGTATTGAAATAATTATTAGGGGTAAAGTTAAACATTTTTAATATATTTTCAATCACATTTAAAAATTAGGTGAACTTAAATAAATTTTAAAAAAAAATAAGATTAATTTTATATTTCACCATGAAATAATTATTGAATGGAATGAAAAAATTTCTTAAAAAGGATAATTAAAAATATAAAATTGGGTAGAACCAAGTTTAATTAATATTTACATAATTATATATCTTTGAAGTAATTAATATTCACAAATTAAAATAATGAAGTAAAAACCAATGAGAAAAATGTGGTAAATTTTTGGACAGTTTGTCTCTAGGAATATATAATTTATGGTTGTTAATTTCAAATTTTAATTTCAATTATTAAATAAAATAATTTAGTATTCAGTCAAAAATTCAACTCTTCTTAACGCACTAATTCATATTTTTAAATGTACAAAAATACATTATGGTAAAAAAAATATTGATAATATTGAAATATTTATTAAAAAAAAATTCGCAATTTTAATAATTTTAGGTGGTGATCAGAAAATAAATTTTAAAATTTTTACATACATAAAAAATACATTAAATGGGGTAAAAAATTATTCTTTATTATTCATAAATAATTTTATTATTTGATTAACTTTTTTGGACTTGGATTATATGATGTTGGTAAATTATAATTATATATTTAGATTTAATATTATCCCCTCTATAAATATGCTTTGTAATGGCCATGATTTATTTCTATGAATTCCCCACATTATTTTCTCATTTTTTCTACTGCATAATCCTCAAAAAATTATCAACGACAGGGCTAAACTCATGCCCATGCATAATCCAGTGAGAAAGGGTGTTAAACGTCTCTGAAGAAAATGGTTCAATGTCCATGATGGTTTAAATACCCACATAAGGTGGAAACCATCCACTATAAAATTTGTGGGCACCAGGAAGTAAGGCCTCCCAATCGAAGAAGCCAATGTAAGATGATTTCTCTCGAAGTGGAACCACCGTTATTTATTATTTAAAATGAGTATTTTTTAAAATACATTTTTTGTAATAAAATAAATATCTTTATCAATTATGGATAACCCATGGACTAGCTTAGTGGAAAATATACCTATGTGCTCTCGATGAGGTCTCAGGTTCGATTATCCACAAATTTTTTGAATTGTGTGTCAGCGTGTTTCTTTTTATCTTTGTAATTACCCTTTGCTAACTGTTTTAATATACATGTTCCAATTATGAATATAAGTTTGAATATTTTGTTTCCTACATATCATAAACTTCCAACTTGATTTATTTATAATAATAAAACTTATATACATTTTAAGTAAAGTAAATATATTGAATTGACACATTTGTATCGTATTAAAACAAACCAATGTCAACAATATTTTAAATTTCAAAAATTTAAAACATTTTTTATCCTAAAAAAACATCAAACATTTATTTTATTAATCTTATATAAAAATCATAAACTTGTTGTACTTGTTTCAAATAGAAATACCTTCAATTTTTAGTTAATATGATATTTATTATATGATACTTCTAATATGATATTTCTTAATGATATAAATATTCTTATAATGTATATATATATATATATATTTAAATTATTTTTTATATTACAAATTTTATTATAATGAAATTAGTATATACATTTTATTATTTATAGATGAGAAATAATTATATATATAATTTATATATGTGTCTTTACTTTGTAAACATATACAAACAAACACCGCAGTAACAATTATATACAATTCATGAAATATTGATATTGAAAATCTATAATGAAAATTGATTGAAATAGAAATTTCAAGATTTAAATTTACATTGAAATTTTTCGTTTCAAATTAACATTGTAAATTTACACTAGAAATTTAATGTGTATACAAACATGGAAAACTTTTGATGCAAGCATATATACATACATGAAAATATAATTTTTTTTAATTACGGGTGAAAATTTACATGGCATTTTTAGTGAAAATTTACATATGGTATTTTCAATTAAAACTTCCATATAAAATTATAATAAAACTATTTAGTACATAAATAAAAAATGAATTTTTAGATGAATTTTTTTGTTAAATTTTCTACTAGAAAGTTTTACATATAATTTCCACATAAATTTTAACTTAATTTTTATAATTAATATACAAAACAATTATTAATTTTTTTAAAATAAATTCAATTTTATGTTTGTATTGATAATATATTAACCAAAAATAAATAACTTATTTTTTCACTATAAATTTGAATTGAAATTTTCATAGAATTTTTTTCATGGAAAATTTCAAATAATTAATGTACATTTATACATGAGATTTAATTTTCAATTGAAATTCCCAAAATTCCAATATAAATTTCTAATGAATTTTCCACAAAACTTTACTCTGACGAAATATTTTTCTGATTAGAAAATAATTCTGAAAATTAAAATAAATATATGCATATATATTAATATAAGTATATGCACACAATAAAATCTAAGATCATAATATTTTCTTTTAGGACACATTGGTGGATGAAGCCTAGGCCATCTGTGAGGGTTTTAGGATCTCCATTTATAGATAATGGAGATCTATTTTTTGGATTTTAGATGCTTCACAATTTTTAATACAATCCATGCACCAGTGAAGGGCTTGTATGATTTTGGCTTACTGGTATTGAAGATCTACACCATTTCCCACATTTTCTCAACAATCATGTTCTCTTTCTTCAAAAGGGAAGGGAATAAGGCAACTCATTTACTAGAGACATAGGGTCACACTAGTGAAAGACATGTTTGGTTGTGGTATTTTCATTCTTGGTTGAGTTATATGGTAATTCCCGATCATCAAACTCTTAATTAAAAAACCATGATCATTTTTTAATAAAAATCATAAATTGTGGATTTTTATTTCAATTTTACAATTTTGAGTGGAAATAAATAATCAATATTTTCAACTAAATTTCATACAAAAAATTTAAAAAAAAAATTATCAACCTTATTATAAAATTAATAAATTATTAACAATTTTGCACAAATATATAAATAAATAAATAATGTCATTTGGAAATAAAAATTGGTAATGAGAATATACAATGCAATATTAAATGAAAAGCTTCATAAGAAATTTATATATTATGTTTCAACAACATAAAATAAAATTAAAAATATACTAATATATAAAAAATATTAATTTTCATTGGGAATATGCATTAAAAATTTTCATTAGAAAATATTAGTTAATATTTCAACCTGAATATTAATGTTCAAATTTCAATAATTTTTTTAAATATAAATTTGAAGTTAATTATTATTATATTTACACAAATATTCGGCTCCCAAAATTCTAAAATTAATTCATGTTTAAATTTTCTATTTAAAATAGATTAATAAAAAAATCACTAGAAATGTTCACTGAGAACATATACTATAATATTTTTGTGTAAATATCAACCAAAAAACTTTAGTCCAAAATTTCTTTCAAATTTCACGTGGAAATTTTCAATGTCTTCTTTTCTCTAAATATTTTCATTTAAAATTGAAAATAAACATTTTCAATAAAAATTTCCAAGAAAACATCAATGTAATATAGAAATGTTCAATATAAACTATAAAAACAAAAACACACACATAAAAATAAAAATATAAATGTAAATAACAAATTTAAAAAGTCAAGAAGAAATTTATAGGGGAAATTTTTTATTACGTATATACAAGTATTAATTAAATTTTTCTTATTAATTTATCATTTTACATTTACACTATACATTTCTATTAATATAAATCTATACTAAATAATTTCTAAGAAAATTTATACATCAGAATTTAAATATATATATATATATACATTCATATATACGTAGATATATGTATTTATGAAAATATAAATATAAAAAACAATTCAAGTGAAAATTAACACTCGAATGTCACATAATTTCAATAAACTTTCTAATAAACATTCATTCTAAAAATTTATTGTTTTTTAGAAAAATTCATACTCAAATTTCCAAATAAGTATATATATATATTAATAAAATTATATTCATACATATATGAATAAATTTTAAATGCGTATATATGTTTTATAATTATTAATAAAAATTTACACACAAAATATACACCTAAATTTAACTCATGAAATGTAAAAAAATCAAATACTAAAATTTTGAAATAAATACATATTTAAATTTGACACGAATATATACAAATACATAAACACATAATGTAAATTTTCATTAAAAAAATTTAGTCCAAAATTATTTGGGAAATTTCCAATGTAAATTTATATAAGAAAATTAATAATAAAATTTATATTGAGACTATACAATGAAGATATGATAATAAATAATAACCAATGTAAATTTTCTCCAGAATATGCAGTGAATTGTTTTTCTAAAATGTTTCAGTACACATTTCCACTATAATGTTATAGTTCAAATTTCCACTAATATTTTCAATACTAATTTATAATATATATATATTCACACATTATATATTTCATAATAAAAATATATATTATTTTTTATTTTAATTTTATATTGTAGATTTGTAGTGGATATATAAATTTTATTTTGAAATAAGTGTACTCATACATACACGAAAGCATGTAAATTTATATATACCCCACTATTATGTTTTTTTTATTTAAATAACTTATAATAACATATATATATATATATATTAAAATAAGCTGTTAGGGGATTACTTGACTGGTAAAGGCACCAAGTAATCCTACATCAGACTCAAGTTCAAATCCAGATGGGAGTGAATTTCCATAGGCTGGTGGTGACTTAGGAATGGCGTATGATGGAGGTAGATGGCTATGCATGTATGACACAGGAAATATGATGTAATCATGACACTATAATGGGCCTTCAAGATAGTTATTGGGTCATTGGTCCCTATAACAATCTTTATGCGCAGTGGACCTTCATTCCATGTACTGAATAATAAGCCTTGATGGGTGGGTTATCCCTTGGACGTGGGGGGGGGGGGGGGGCATACGACCATCCTTTATAGAATATGTGTGTGGTTTTTGTGTTTAATGTAATTTTACTCCCAATCACCTAATATATATATATATTCAAATAAAATATTCAGAAAAAAATTATAAATACAATATCTAACAATATATATATAATTTCTATAAAAAAACATAAATGTTATTTTTTTTACATTATAAAAATATATAATTATGATGGTATAAAAATTATTTGAGAATATAAAATTTTATTATCATTAAATTATATACAATAGATAAAAAATTATATTTTATTTCTTTAATTTAAAATATGCAAAAAATATTTAAACAAAAAATTTCAAAAACTTATTTATTATACATGTAAAAAATAGATGAAAATATAAAACTATATAAAAAACGTTATAAAATTATGGTTTATTATTATCATATATTAATTTTTTATTTTTCATTTTAATATATCTTTATTTTTAACATTTTATAATAATATTTTTATATAACATATTTTGGGTCAAAGTTTGTTTTAAAGTGGTTTACATGATGGGTAGGAGAGTAATCCAACATGAATCTTTAAAATGAAATAAGTTTTTCAACAAATTTATTTAATTAAGAAAAGATATTGTGACACATGCCTTATTTTCTTAGTAGGTAGACTTCACTATTATCCTAGATCATACATTTTGGTGACAACCAGAAGATAGATCTCTTCAGCTACCCACAACCATTTTCAAATGTGGTTACACAACTAGAAAAAGGGGAACTTGCACCCATTGAAATTAGAGATCACCGATGGTGTCCAATGACATTGAAAAAAAGAATAACCTATCTCTCACTGCCCGTACCCATTTCGATCCCCTTAACCCTCGATTCCTTATGAAAGTCTAAGATATTGCAGCCCTTCATCTCCCATTCTTGGATTATCATCTCCCTCTCCAACACCCCTCTCTACCTCCTCCACTAAAAAAACCTTTGCCTCTAACTCTGGATCCCTCTACATCCCTAACTCCCTTCCCCACCTCACATCCACCTCCACCTCCACCTCTGTCTCTGACTCCCTCTTTCTCAGTGACTCTCATCCCCCCTCCATCTTTGCCTCTACATTCGCCTCCCTTTCCCCCAGAAACCCTCTCCCTCCCCAAATCCCCTCTCTATCCCACACGTGCACCCATTTTAATCTATACCTCAAATTCCATATTCCTTGATTAGAAACTCAATCAGGAATCAGTCCCCTGCAAACCCAAGAGAAATCCAAGGTTTGTGTCTCTCTATCAATCTTCCCTCCATTGTCATCTTTTTTGGCCAACCAAAATATTGGGTCTTTATTCTTCTAGCTACAATCGTTTTCCTACAAAAATGATCCCAATATTCAATTGATCAGAATCATCAAGTGATAACAGGTCCACTATAAGAAATTTTCTTCAAAGGTTTTGTCGGGTTAACTTGTAGAGCTCATACTTTCCCAGTGATATTACATTTTTAATTTCCTTTATCCATACTTTATTATTTCCCCTAATTGTATCTTACATGAATCTATTTATTTACAATTGATCTAGAATGGTTCTATCATTGATTTTACTTCATTGAATCTAATGAAACTTCGTGTATAGTAAAATATCTGTTGTATATTAATTTCATGAACCCAGTTGATCATCCAATCTAGTTAATTTCAGTTGTGAATTCCCTTGGACTACATACAACTAGGCACGAGTGGCAATGAAACATAAAGTTTTTCTCTTCAATGATTCATCCAGACCCTTTTAATTTATTATTACATAAATTTCACATTTTAATTATTCAAATTTACTTCTTCCACTATGGTTTATTAATCCTACTTGATAATTCTTTAAAAAGTTACATAGGAAATCAAACTTCCAAGCATAGTTGAGTTTCATAAATGTTTTATATTTCTTTTTTTTCCTTTTTTTAACTATGAGTAAGTGTGTTTAGAAATTATATCCTGAGGTATTACTAATTTTTTCCCCTTGTTATTATTATTTTCTACCCGTAATGTTAGATAAAAATAATGGTTTATCTAGATATTTTTATTAGTTATTTTTTAGATGTGGATTTTTATACCCTTTTGGGATTCTGTTTCATACAGATTAAGTGGTAGATACTTCGAAAAAATGTAATTATGACAAAAATGAATTTTATAAAGTTCTCATTAAATGAAAATATAAAAAATGTGTTAATGGAATTGTTATAACGTAATAAGTGGTGGTTTTTCTATTCTTTTATTGACTAATTTTTTCTTCTCCCTCCAATTATTATTTTTTTCATTCATTATTCTTATTCATTTATATGTTTTTATATCAAAAGATTCATATTCTATTCTATCCTCCTATTGTATGTCTTTTACATACCACCAACAACATTATTAGTTGTATTTTAACCATGTTTACATATTACCAATATGATTATTATTTGTTTTTGAACCATATGTATATATTACTGACATCATATTATTAGTTGTTTCTAAACCACGTGTTTTTATTATTTGAATTTAATTTTTCATTATTTTGAATGTTTAGAAGACATATTTAAGAAATTTTTTTATATTCTTCTATGTATTGTTTCAATGGTAGGTTAAAAAATGTTTGGACCCCTTTTATAAGATCAGTTTTTAAAGAAAGGTCTAATGAATATTATTATACACCTGATATGTTTCATAAATAGTGATTTTAAAATCATGATAACCTTATAAGTGAAGCGATAAATTTTTGAAAAATAAGTTATAAATAAAAATAGGGTGAAAACTATGTTAAATATCTCTATTTACTAGATGAAAAAATCCAACCCAATCGCCACTAAAAAATAAACTTCCCCCTCACCGAATTATTTTTATTCTCCATAAATAATTATCATGTTCTCTTTATTCTCATAGATTCACCAAATAACTATTGTGTTCTATAATATTCCTATATGAATTGGTTCAGAACATGGTTTGGATGGTATGAGGAATAAAATAAAGTATGTGATTTAGATTTTTTGGGGAATCATGAAAACAAATTTCTATTAACCCTAGACCATTCATTTTTCAATTTAGTTTACATATTTTATTTATTTCTTATTTATTACCCTTCTTATATTCATTTCAGTGATATACATGGAAGATAATAGACATTTGGTTATGTTTTTTTGGATATGTATTGGACAAAAATTTTCTATATACCATATTTAGTATTCATCCATCCTTGGTGATTTGGTTTCTTAGAAAAATGATATTTATTAATTCAATATTGTATGTTTGTTCATAATCACTAGAGTTTTATAATTTTTTTATGAATCTAATAATAATCTATTTGGCTTACATAGATTTATTTCAAATAATTTACAGGTATTATTTATTTTATTTTCAAATAAAAACATTTTATAATGCTTTGTTTGGATTAGAATCATTTATTAAGTGACATAATTATTATGTGAATTCTTATCATTCATAAAAAATAACCCTAATTTTTAATTATTTGTTAACAATATTTGCAAATGATATATTATATTTTATGTAATTAATTATTAAAGTTTGTTTTCTATTATCGTTGTTGTGTCACATTACCCGATTGTGTAATATATTGATAATTATTTTTTTTAAATAACAAATATTTTCTTAGACCATGATATGTTTCTTTCCCCCATTTGTAAACATATATGATGTTTTAATTTAATTGAAAAAAATAAATTTTTTTATGGGAAATATAATGATGTTGAATTATTTATTATGTTTAAATATATTACCTGATAACATAAATGTTTATTATTTCTATAGAATAATTGACTAATTAATTAACACTACTTACATGAATATATTTTATTTTGATATATTATTACATAAAAGAAAATATCACATATATTTTTATAATAAATCTAGTTGGGGGATCATAGTTATCTACCAGGGATCATTAAGGAACATTGATCAAGTATATTTTAATAACTCAATTTGTATTATTTTGTTTTCCCATGATTATATAATTTTTTAAATATATATGTGTGTTAGTTCATATTTTTAAACTTTAAAAAAATCATATCTTATTTTAAATGTGTCAATCTAATTATGTTTCATGAATTTAGATAATCAATCAACTATTATCCATAATACCATGATTGGATTATTTATGTCATATTCCATAATGAAATTAAATAATGTTATACTTAATTTTTTTGGTAATTACATCTTTATTTTTATTGTTTAATGAAATTCCATTATTTTTATTATAAATGTTTAAGATTGTCTTATCATTTACATAATTAAACATTGTTTATAGAAAAGTTATAAAAATAAATATTGGAATTTTTTTCATTAACCAAAATACATGGGGTTGTCATTGACACCATGGATTCAGTTGTTATTAAAAATGTTTAAATTTTATAGATTTATCTTATATTAATATTGATTTGTAAAAAACTATTTTTAAGTTACTTAATTAAGAAAAAATTTCAGTTTATTTTAGAGAACCAAATAGAGAAAATGTTTTTACTGACTAAAAAAAATTTATTTTCTCTGTAAACATCTGGTATTCAATTATTTCTAAAAATTCTATTTAATTATGAAATGAGAAGTTTCATCATTAAAAAACATACATATTGGGACATGGATAATGGAAGATGCAATGAAAACCATTGATTGGGGGTCTTTAATAAAATCATGGACAAATCATTATTGTAGTTTGATATATGCTTTATTTTTTACAATAACATTGGAAATTATGATAAATAGAACAAGATTGATGAGATTCTTCGTATTAATGAACCGAAAACATGAGATGAGTTTAGTAAGTGGATTATTTATGATTCCTTTACTGATGAATTTATCTCATATTCAAAATATAAAAATTGAATCATGTGTATTTTTCTTTTGAAACATATCATATTTCATGACATTGATGTCAGATTATAAAAAAGGGGGAATATGATTAAAAAATTTCCTGGTTCATGACCTATTTATTATTTTACTTGAATGGTAGATACACCAATAGGGTATAAATTGATAATTATATGGGTTTCTTCACACCATGTCATTATTTGAATGGAATGGTAGTGGAAAATGTTTCCCTATATTTATTCCATATAATACCCTTTTCATTAATTTCTATTTTTCATTCATTGGTATAATGTAATTACTATTTTATAGTTAGATTTTTTATGGTATTATAATATTAAGGTTACATATTATCATACTAATAATTATTTTCAGTTACATAGTTAGCAATTACAGAAAAAATATGAATTATATTCTTTACTGATTCCACCATATCCTTTCTTTCAAATTTCATGAAATTCATAAATTATTGATTTGATATTTGAGTTTATGAACTATTTATTTTTTATTCTCTCTATTTTTCATTTTTTATGAACATCTCAATTTGGAATAGAAATCTTAGGTTTATTATTTCAAGTTTATATTATAGTGTTTTAATATTGTAGTATCAACATATATGTGTTTCTTATATATTCATAATCAACCTAAATTTTCCTAATGCTAGATCAACCATAACCATGTTTTTTTTCATTCTAACCATATTATTTATGTAAATATCACAATATTATCCTCTTCTTATTTTTATTATTTCAAATAATGCCTTATTTTTGGCATAAAATATATGTTCCTACAATTAAATTTTTTTTGTATGCTTCTAATTAAACGGATAATTTGAAATGAATCTTTATTTACTGATATATGAAAGGAACCATTTTATTTAACTGGCATGATGGCTTGGTTTTTTTACCATGAGATTGATCTTTACCGTCTATTACATATCAACTTTTATATATCCATTCCATGAGAGAAATTTCATGGTTGTTTTTTTCAATATAAAATATGGGAAATATGTTTATGATTTTATTTTACTATTAGAGAAACAGTTTTAATGACATTTTATTGTGTTTTATTATTTTTTTGGTGTTTTCATGTCATCCAAATCATGTGATTTAGCTATTCGAAATGAAGTAATTCATTAGGTAATAATCATATACTATAATATTCAAATATCATGGACATAGATATGATATAGGTTAATCATGTTTTCTATAAATAGTTTTAATTGTATTATATAAGGTAGAAAGATTGTCATCTTCCTTGTACTGATTGGAGTAGTGATATAAGAAGTGTTATATAATAAACATACTGTTAATTCTATTGTGTATTTTATTTCTATTATTTGGAATTTAAGAGGGTCGATTCAGTATTATAAGGGTGGCCTCATAGCAGGAACCTACTTTATACCATTACGGAGATTCAATGGACGCACATTGAATATATGAGTGACATAGAACGTGTTTAGAGTCACTTTAAGAATTTCTTTATCATATTAATTTTAAATCCATTTACATTGTGTTAAAATAATCATTTTGATATGATATTGAAGGTGGATAATGAAATTTCATGTTGAAGTAATTTTTGAATAGAGATGGTACTGACCTAGCATGAGAATCCTTCCACTACCAAGAAACTATTTCTATATGTTCCATAATTCACCATCAGGAAGTAACTTCTAGTTATTCTTATGTTACATACAATGATTAATGAAATGTTTTGAATTTGTAAAAATATTTTGGTCTTGAAATTTTCAACCATATATTGATAATAATTCTATTACATATGTTTTATGACTTCTTATGGTTCGTTATATTTTCCTTATATTTTGTAAATTTTGGTTCAGTTAATCGAGACACATTTGTGAGATGATTATATTTGAGAGTCTAATATTATTCTTTTTTTGGAGGAATGATGTTTCTAGTAACATTATTTTTTCTTTAATGGTTTTATTTTAGTATAATTCTTTTTAATTATTTTGGAATCAAGGTTCTTTTTCATATAACTCATGAAAAAATGTTAAGTATTTGGATGACTATGATTGTAAAATAAAATTATCCACTCCAAAATTGATCGAACGTGACATTTGTCCCTATGATTTGGAGTTAAGTTACAAATCATATAAAAGGATAATATCACATAGTAATATCTATACCACATAGTGAGGGACATACCATGTGTTATATTCCTGGTAAGTACCATATCATGGGTTATATGAATGGTGAAGGACATACCAAATTCTATATGCATGGTGAAGGCTATAACAAATGGTATATGCATAGTGGAGACCATACTATTGGGTAGGTAAGTTATGAGGACCATCTCAAAATATAGGTGAAACATGGGGTATGGTCTGGTCGATGAACATGCTGGGTGGATAAATGATCTAGACCTATGGATAATGAGTGTAGATGATCGAACTTAGCCAGCACACTATGAGTAAAAATAATCAAAATGGACTGATGCACAAGGCGAGTGAAGGGGCTTGAAAATAGGAGTTTTGAGAGTCATAGGATTACCTATGGTATTCTTTGAGAATTATTCTATCTCTTCATCCCTTCTTCATTATCCTACACCTCAATTATGAAAGGAAATATGGGAATATATAAGCCACATCCAAGATTTTACAGTCATCTGATGTGTAGTAGGAGATCATGGTGTACTGTCACTTATTATTCATGTTTGAGGGTCTTTTTGGTTGAGCAGGAAACTATAAAGGTGACTATCTCAGAGTCACATTTTGTAACGTGATCTTTCAAAGGGTATTTCTATAAGGGTTCTATATATGAGGGTCTCATCAATTGAGTGGGCATCTACATGGGTGATCATCTCAAAGCTTTATGGTGTATATTGAGTGTTCCTGTAGTATTTTCACTTAGTTTCCATACATGTGGGACTCTTCGATTGGGATTATGATCATGAGGGAGTCTGTCTCAGAGTCATACAGAAGCCCTATGACTGTAAGGGTGGCCATAGTGGCACATAGAATTGATACATGGTAAATCTGATATATAATGGAGAAGTATTTATACATCCCCATGTGTAAATAGGTAAGCATTAGGTAGGCATGACATTGATTAGAACTATGGAACCATGTCTATTTTCTGTGCAAACTAGTAATCACTATGGAGGATATCAGCTATTTCAAACCCAATTCCATTCATCAATCCACCTAAAAAGTGGGTGGTCATGTGGTTTCTAGTGTATGAGAATCAATAATATCGTCTGATTCGAGTCAGCAATTATATATTGTATATGAATAACATTGGTAACGAATGGAATGGAATTACTACAGTTGTGTTATAAAATTTAAAGCTATTGATAATAAAGAATAAATGATTAATAATTATTTTTCTGTGTCACCAAATAAAAGGGTTATTTTGGTTTCAGAATATGATTTTAAGAAGTTTTGCGGTGTGATTTCTACATGGGTGGTCTCTATGTTTATGTAACTATCTGAATTACTATTAGTATAGTGGAGTGTTTATTCATATGTATTGTAATGGATTCATTTGAGAATTTGTTTTCTATGAATATGGGTGTTGAGACTAATATGATCCATGGGAATAAATTGATGAGTTGAGGTAGTGTTGTAAAAAGAACGAGAAAATAGAAGAAGAATCAGTATAAGAATAAACTATGATAGTTGGGACAATTTCAATATGTATGAGAACCGGATTGATATGAAGTGAGGTGTTGGTTTGACTATCAGAAGAATGCATACTATTTTGTGTGGAATAAATAAGAGTCAAAGGACATCATATTGAAAAATATTTCTAGATTCCAAATCGTAGAGTTATGCTAAGTTAACATGAGAATGGAATCTTGAACCAGGTATTGAATATTTGGTTTTTTGTATCTACATGAGCATGATACCATGTAACGTCTCAGTTCCGGGTGCCACTCAATGGGTGCCCCAAACCCGGTTCACCACATTACCTCAAGCGCATTTCCCCAAACGCTAGAGGCTGCCGACTAGCAGCGAGGGCCTAGGTCTGATAGTGGGGAAACTATGCCCTCATTTGTTAAAGTGTAGCACAACGGAATATAATATAAACATACAACAATAGTGGAAGCAGTAAAAATATATATAACTAAAATGGATAACTGATAAAAAAAGGAAACTAGTGGTCATATATATATGAAGATGCAGCATGTCACTATTCTATAAAACTGCCAGCACATGTTACAATGCAATACAATACATTACAACTAAAGTACAAGTATAGAAAATCAAAACAGAATAGCCAGTGGCCTCGGGATCCTAGTCTTGGTCCCATGCCCTCCTACTCCTCATCAACAATCAAGTACCTGTATAGGGACTCTTTCCCTTATCCACACATGTAGCAATATAATATGTTTGGGCCAAAATGCATGACCCACACAGGGTGTGAGAAATGAATCCTAGTAGGAACCCACCAAAGTCCCATGCCCAACTATGTGTAAACATGAAACAACAGTGTGCATTAGTAAAATGAAATAAACTATGAAGTACTAAAAAGTAAATAACATAACCAGTTATATTGCCATTGAAATATCCATTTAATCATTTAATTTAAAATATCACCACAGTGAATATTCTAAGTAAACTGCCAATGTCCTCAGACATGTAAACCTCTACCCTCAGGTAATAGAATCCAAACACAAGAATTTGCCCACAGGAATATGGATATTTCCCACAGGCATAAGTAGTGTCACCCACAGACACAGAATCAACTGCCCATAGGCACAGAAGAAATTTCCCACATGCTAAATATTACAGTGCCCATAGGCTAATCAAAACACTGCCCTCAGGCTAAACAGGTAATCGGGACATGCCCAACATGCAAACGAGTAGTACATAAGAAATTCCTCTCAAGGAAATTCTAAAATCATTACTTTAAAGGCATACCCTCGGGTATCCTGGCCAAAAGGATAAACAGAGGAACGCACCCCCAGGGTGGTCCTGGATCCAAGAAACGATCCCAAACAGCGGTTTTATTATCACAATTAATTACCTATTCAATTCTAGGTATTTAATATAGCCAGGGACTCAGCCACATGACACCCCAACATGGGATCGTGGCACAACGGTACACAAAAACTCACAATAGTTAGAATATAAACACTAATCCACCTACATTAAACGCCCCTAATCCGTATACTCGAATGAAGTTCCACGGATCGTCCCAGATCGAGGTAGATCTAAGGTAAAATAAAACTCGCTTAAACTTAATTAACATCCCTTTGAGGATAAATTGTCAAGAACTACGCCAGGAGATGAGAGGGCTTACCTGCGTGGTTCCAATGAGATCGTCTGAGGCAGAAACGGGTTCCCGACGCTTGACCTGGAGATCCTTGAAGATTTGGCCATCCCCTCCTGAGCTCCCATCCGATTATAAGCCTTCTCGGTGAACATAGTTGGATACTTCCAATTTTAAGGGATAAAAAACAAAGTACACGACTTATACTTTTGAGTACCCAGTGTGTACTTCCTTCATTTAACTGTTCATCTGGCGGCACTGCCAAACTGTTCATTCGTCGACATCAGTACATGTCGTGTATTCCGGAATACATGGCATGTACTGTCACCCAGCTGGCGGCTACTCCCACCACCTTACTATTTCACCTACCGACTGACTACACGACGTGTAAAGGACCACTACACGGTGTGTAGTCAGTTTTTACACCCTTCATTGCCGACATAGCTACACGCCATGTGTAATCATCCCACATGGCGAAAAGTACACAGTGTGTGGAAAAGTACATGACATATACTTTCCAAAAATTAGGATTTTTCCCCATTTTCATTATTTTCTCAAAAAAACTTAAGGAAATAAGAAAAAAAGAAACTCGTACCTCAAAAATAAGATACAGGTTCTTACAAACTTCCCCCCTTAAATAAATTCATCCTCGAATTTCCCTTCCATGGGTGGTGAAGATAAAGGTCAGAACATCTCTGGCCACTGTGCACGTACGTCGGTCTCCCGCTCCCAGGATTCCTCCTGCACTCGGCCATTCTACCATAGCACCCGTACGAGAGGAACTGACTGAACTCGGAGATCCTTCGTGCTCCTATAAACAATACAAATCGTATTGTCCTCAAAGGACGCATCAAACTGAAGCTCAACCTCCTCAGGATGAAAGACATGAGATGGGTCTGAATGATAGCGACGCAATTGAGATACATGGAAGACGTCATGCATGGCCTAGTACCTCTGCGGTAACTGCAAACGATAGGCAACCAGCTCGAATCTCTCCAAAATCACAAATGGCCCCACATACCTTGGTGAATTTTTACCCTATATCCTGATCCGTCCATGTCCCAACCTCAGCGAAACACGCAAGAAAACTTGTTCCTCAACCATGAACTCCAAAGGTCGTCTGTGGCGCTCAACATAAGATTTCTGACGAGACTGTGCGGTATCCATCCGCTTCTGAATTAACTGGACCTGCTCAGAAGTCCCATGCACGAGACGTGGTCCCGGTAAAGCTTCATCACCTACCTATAACCAGCACAAAGGTAATCGGCATGTCCTACTATATAAATCCTCGCATGGTTCCATCTTAATAGTTTCCTAGAAACTATTATTATAGGAAAACTTGATTAGGGGTACCTGCTTCTCCCAAGAGCCCTCAAAGTCTAGGACGCATGCACGCAACATGTCCTCAAGCACCTGTATCGTACGCTCTGACTGGCCATCGGTCTAAGGGTGGTAAGCTGTGCTCAGAAGCACCAGTGTACCTAGTGGCCTCTGAAAACTCTGCCAGAAACGAGACATAAAACAAGTGTCCCTATCTGAAACGATAAAATGAGGGACCCCATGAAGATGTATGACCTCTCGGATATAAAACTTCCCGAGATCGTCAACACCGAAGGACTCCTTGATCTGCAAAAAGTGAGCTACCTTCATGAGTCTGTCCACAACAACCCACACAGAATAATTTCCTCGATGTGACCTCAGTAATATAGTCATAAAATCCATCGCGACATCATCCCATTTCCACTCCGGGATGGGTAACTGCTGTAACAGCCCACCTGGTCTCTAATGCTCTACCTTCATCTATTGAAAGGTGGAACACCTCATAACAAAAGTGGCTACATCTCTCTTCATACTCGGCCACCAGTACTGATGTCTCAAGTTTTTGTACATCTTGGTAACCCCGGGATGAACTGCCCAAGATGAAGCATGAAACTACCGCATCAACTCCTTGCATATATCCCATGGAACCCATACTCATCCATGGAAATCAATAATTTCGTCATCACCTATCGTCCAACCAGGAGGAGGGTCCTCACATTCCACCGACTTTTGTAGAACTAGGCCTTCTGAATTAGATAGTTGTCTCATCCTCACTCTGTTTAGGAGGGTACAAGTCACAGCTAATGTTGAAATATAGGTTTGCCCCTGACAGTCGTGCACCTCCAAATACATCTCAGAGAACAAAGCCATGAGCTGCCACTCACCACTGGGATCCTGCACATCCTGTATCTGAGTCTTCCTGCTTAGTGCATCAGCTACTGCATTACCTTTACCAAGTGTATAGGCAAGCTCAAAATCAAAGGACTGAAGGTATTCGTCCCACCTTCACTGCCTCAGATTCAAGTCACGCTGATTAAAGATATACTTGAGACTTTTGTGACTGTTAAAAACCAAAAAATTTTCCCCCAATAGATAGTGTCTCCAGCAGCGCAACACATTCACAACTGCAGCCAACTCGAGATCATGTGTTGGTTAATTCCTCTCATGTTGCCTCATCTACCGAGAACCGTACACAACAACTCGATCTCCCTACATCGAAAATACTCCAAGACCAGTACCTGATGCATCACAGTAAACTGTATAGCTCTTCCCCTGATTTGGGAGTATTAGGATTGGTGCTGATGTCAACCTTCCTTTTAGGTCATGAAAGGCTATCTCGCAAACTTCTGACCAAACGAACTTCACACCCCTCTTATTAAAACCCGTCAATGGTGCTGCTAGGTGGGAGAAGTCCTGTATGAAGTGTCTGTAGTAACCAGCCAGCCTTAAGAAACTCTATATCTCAAAAAATTTCTTAGGCTGCTCGCAAGAAACAACTGCTCTCACCATCTCTGGGTCCACGACAACTCCTGCCTCTGAGATGATATGACCCAGGAAGTGAATATTGTCCATCCAAAAGTGGAACTGTTAGAGCTTAACATATAGATGATGCTCTCTCAGTGTACTCAATATGATCTCAAGATGGTTGGCATGGTCATGTCGACCATGAGATTAAACCAAGATGTCATCCATGGATAATACCACGAAAGAATCCAAATATGGATGGAACACACGATTCATCAGAGCCATGAAAATTGTTGGCATGTTCGTGAGTCCAAATGATATAAAAAAGTACTCATACAGACCATATCTACTCTGAAAAACTATAAGCGGTATGTCTGATGGTCTCACGCACATCCGATGATATCTGGATCTCAAGTAAATCTTCTAGAACACTCGTCCTCCAAAAAGTTGATCAAAAAAGATCATCAGTACTTTGCAAGAGATATCAGTTCTTAACCATCAACTGGTTTAGCTTTTGATAATCCACACAGAGTCTAAGGGTATCGTCCGCCTTCTTCATAAAAAGGACCGGAGAACCCCAAGAAGAAGTACCGGGTCAGATAAAACCCTTTGAATGTAACTCCTCTAACTGCATCTTGAGCTCCTGCAACTCAAGCGTAGCCATCCTATAAAGAGGAATGGACACCAGTGCTACTCCTGACACAAGATAAATAGTGAAATCCACCTCTCGCTCTGGAGGTAGACCTGAAAAGTCATCCGAGAAGACATCCCTAAAATGATCAACCACTAGAGGGAAATCTGTCTGACAAGTCCCCTGATCATCTAGATATAATCTCACAATCTAGGCTATGACTCCACCTTGCCCATGATGCTCTGGTCTAGCTCGACTCGCCTGGAAATCCCATTCTCCCTTGTATAGAAACTCTCCACCCTTTGGTGACTTGAAACTCACCCTATGACGATATAAATCTACAAAGGCTTGAAAGGGAACCAACCCGTCAATCCTGAGAATGACACCATAGCTTGTCATCTTGATGACATAGAGGTCCCAAAATAAGTGACACCCACCAATATCATGGGGGCACTCCTTGAACTCACGCACACCAACCGTTCTAGTCCCCAATGGTGTGTCTAGTGTCATGATATCACAAGAAGTTGAAACACAGAGCCCAAGGCTCTCCACAACCGGCACATATATAAATCTATGTATAACACCTGTATCAAAATGTTCTGAAGACAAGACAGAAGAAACTAGAATGGTACCTCTAATGGTAGAAGGTCTGGGATCATACTCCTACTGGGTCTGTTGCACTATATATGGCTACCCAATGTCGCGGCCCTGTGACACAGCCTGGCTACCCTGAGCTGTCCAGCCCTGCTGCCTCTGAGATCCTGGTGTCTGGCTACCACAGCCGTGACCACAATCTCGACCTGCATTCCCTGACGTATTCCAGTTCCCTGACAGGTAAGAATCTACTAGTCCTGCTCCCGCTCGTGGAGTATACACATAACCCCTGTCACTATCCACTGGTGGAAACTCCCTGCAAAAGCACTACAGATGACCCATCCTACCGCAAGCTCGGAACTCCACTGGGTCTCGTGGATACTAAGGTCTCTTGTGCCTCTCTCTACCACACTGGTAGCACATGACCTAGCCACCTAAACCATTCTTCTTGCTAGTACTTCCACCCTGAGAGAAGTCCATCTGTCGCTTCCTCTTCCTGTTATAAATAGTACCAAAAACTAGTGTCGAACCTCCCTGGCCCACACCAAACGCTTCTTAAAGGTTCCTCTCTGTAATCAGTTCTTGATTCACAATAGAATGTACTGAAGGCGACCTGAAAACATTCACCAGTGTTTTGATGTCATATTAGAGACCATCCTCAAAGCGCCTAGCCCTCAACATCTCATCACCCACCAGAACAGGTGAAAAACGCTGATGCTCAGAAAAGAGAGCAGAATAATCCATCACCGACATAGCGCCATGCTGCAGATTCATGAACTCTCGAGCTCTATATTCCATCAACATCTCTTGGAAGAAGAATTCATAGATGGATATCTATAAATCTTCCCATGCCATGTTTCTGTGATTCTTTGTCTAGGTGGTAACATCCCACCACCTCTTGGTAGAATCACGCAGCATGTAAGTCGCGAGTTTGACCCTCCGCCTTGGAGGCGTCTGAAGATGCTCGAAAATAGTCTGCATTGATCCTAGCCAAGACTCCTCATCCTGTGGTCTGCCATCCCTTGAAAACATAGGCGGATGCTGCTGCTGGAGGATACGAGTCAGCTCGGCCATTGATGTGGCTGCCTGCGGTGCCCCTAAAAGGTCTTCATGAACCGCATAAAGCCTTCACAGAACTGCGCATCCGCACCTGTGTCTGGTATAACGGCTCGTGCCGCATCTGACTCTATTAGAGGATCAACTGGTAGCCCATGGACCACCATCTATGGAGTATAATCGTTGCCACTCTCCTGGTGAAAACGCATGGTCGTCTCAGTGTCATGACTCTACAAGGTCAAATGCACACCTTAGAACAAGATTAGCAATGACCGAAAATGAAGAAAACCAAAAGGGAATAGGAGGAATAAGGAATTCAAAATTTGCAAAACAAGACTACATGACATGTATACTGACTGCACGGTGTGTACTTGGATTCCCTTCCTCTGCCCGGGTCCTTCTACACGGCTAAGCCACACTACTACCATTGAACAGAACTACACAGCGTGTATGGTGTAATTTCCAACTGCCCGTGTCGTTTGTGACATGGACGAATACTCGTCTTGATACTACACAGCGTGTGACACCCGAAAAAGGAGTGCACACCACCCCATTTTACCATCCACATGGCTAAAACACACGGTCTATCCTCGAACAAGACTAAACGGCATGTCCTACTGGTACACGACATGTACTAGACGATCTTCGCTGACCCGTGTGGTTAGTTACACGGTCAGACATACGGATCACACTACATGGTGTGTTCTATATATACACGGAGTGTATATGAGATGATCACACCAACCTGTGTTGTTAGTTACATGGCTGGGTCCCCAGGTCAGACTACACGGTGTGTTCTACAGTGGACACAACATGTATGTCTTAAGGTCTCCTCTGTCCATGTTTTTAGTTACACGGGAGGACTCGAGGTCAACACTACATGGCATGTACTTCTAGCACACAGTGTGTTCACCTCAGGAATTTCCCTTCATCGTGTCGCCGCCAACACGGTTTATGAAATTTGAAGAGACTACACGGCGTGTATTCATGGTACACAGCATGTAATTAAAAAGTTTTCTTTTTCTACCCAAACAGAAGGCCATACACGGCGTGTTTTAGGTACTACATGGCATGTATACTGGGTTTTTCCCAAACAGTATTCCTCAGAAACATCCTCGGAACCCATAAAATTCCGAAAAACAACACCTAAGTGTCAAATTCCAATCTGTGAGGGCCCATACTCCCCAAAAATCAGTGTTTGACATCTTATTTGTGTTATAATAAAATAAACATTTAATGATCGACCAAATTCCGGTCAATGAGGGCCCATACTCCCAAAAAACAAATTTTGGCGTGCATTCTATAAAAAAACTCCTATAGAAATACCATATCACAAAGCAGGTATTTATCAAAGCAGCTATCATAACAGCATGATTTTCTATCACAATAATTATCACAACAACATGCAATTTCTAATGCACCTACATGGCATAGAACTATACATGGAACGTGATTTCTAGCATGTGCATAAGTGATGCATGAGATGGAATACCCTCATCTCATTGGGTTGAAACTAAATAGAAACCATCGATAAAATATAAATAGCACAATAAAAGTGCATCACCCAATGGTGAAAATCATATCAACTCTAAATTTGCAAAAATCAGTAAAATTGAAATACGAGGTAAATTGGATTTTCCCTGTACACGGGTTAGCTATGCCCGGGCACAACTTATTACCAACTACCGTTCCCGTCCTATCCCTAACTAAGGCTCCAAATAGTAATTCAAAGAAAAGAACTCCTCTCATACCACTTTGTAACATCCCGGTTCTGTGTGCCACTCAACGGGTGCCCCGAACCCAGTTCGCCACATGACCTCAAGCACATTTTCCCAAATGCCAGAGGCTACTGACTAGCAGTGAGGGCCCAGGTCTGATAGTGGGGAAACTATACCCTCATTTGTCAAAGTGTAGCGTAGTAGAATATAATATAAACATACAACAACAACAGAAGCAGTAACAGTATATATAACTGAAATGTATAAATGATAAAAAAATAAAACCAGTAGTCATATATATATATGAAGATGCAGCATGTCACTATTCTATAAAATAGCCAGAACATGTTACACTAAAATAAATTACATTACAACTGATGTACAAGTATAAAAAAGCAAAACAGAATAGCCAGCAGCATCACGAGCCTAGGCTCGGTCCCATGCCCTCCTACTCTACAGCAACAATCAAGTACATGGATAGGGACTCTTTCCCTTATCCACACCTGTAGCAATATAATCAGTTTGGGCTGAAAAGAATGACCCAAATAGGGTGTGAGAAATAAATCCTAGTAGGCACCCACCAAAGGCTTTTTCCCAACTGTGTGTAAACATGCAATAACAGTGTGCAATAGTAAAATTCAATAAACTAACTAGTACTGAAAAGTAAATAACTTAACCAGTTATATTTCCATTTAAATATCCATTTAATCATTTAATTTAAAATATCCCCACAGTGAATATTATAAGTAAAACACCAATGTCCTCAGACACGTAAACCTCTACCCTCGGGTAAGAGAATCCAAACACAAGAATCTTCCCACAGGCATACGAATATTTCCCACAGGTGTAACCAGTGTCGCCCACATGCATAGAATCAACTGCCCACAAGCACAGAAGAAGTTGCCCACATGCTAAATAGTACAGTGCCGACAGGCTAATCACAACACTACCCTCAGACTAAATAGGTAACTGGGCTATGCCCAACATGGAAAGAAGAAATACACAAGCAATCCCTCTCAAGGAAATTCTACAATCATTAATTTAAAGGCATACCTTTGGGTATCCTGGCCAAATGGCTAAACAGAGGAACGCACCCCCAGGGTGGTCTTGGATCCAAGAAACCATCCCAAATAGTATTTTTATTATCACAGTTAATTACCTTTTCAATTATAGATATTTTATATAGCCATGGCCTCAGCCACAGGACACGCCAACATGGGTTCGTGGCACAACGGTATAGAAAAACGCACAATAGTTTGAATATAAACCCCAAGCCACCTACCTTAAAGGCCTATGATCAGTATACTCAACCGATGTTCCAAGGATCGTCCCAGAATGAGGTAGATATGAGGTAGAAGAAAACTAACTTAAACTTAAATAATGTCCCATTGAGGAAGAATTGACAAGAACTACGCCATGAGATGAGAGGGCTTACCTGTGCGGTTCCAACGAGATCGTCCGAGGCGGAAACGGGTTCCCAACGCTCGACCTGGAGATCCTTGAAGTTTCGGCCATCCCCTCCCAAGCTCCTGTCCAATTCTAAGCCTTCCCTATGAACAGGGTTGTCTACTACCCGTTTTAAGCGAGAAAAGTACATGACATGTAATTTTGAGTACACAGTGTGTACTTCCTTTATTTAACTGTTCATCTGGTGGCACCGCCAAACAGTTCATCCGTCGACATGATTACACAGCATGTATTCCTGACTACATGGCGTGTACTGTCACCCAGCTAGCGGCTGCTCCCACCACCTTACTTTTTCACCTGCCGACTGACTACACGGCATGTAAAGGACCACTACATGGCGTGTAGTCGGTTTTTACACCCTTCATCGCTGACATGGCTACACGCCCTGTGTACTCATACCAAACAGACAAAAGTACACGATGTGTGGAAAATCACATGGCGTGTACTTTAGAAAAATTAGGATTTTTCCCTATTTTCCTTATTTTATCAAAAACACTTAAGGAAATAAGAAAAGAAGAAACCCACACCTCAAAAATAAGAACCGAGTTCTTACATACCACAAGTTGATTTTATTGGAGGGAAAAGTTTTGTTCACTCAATTAAGGTTCACCATGAACCTTCAAAAAACTAAATTTTTGTATGAAAATAATGATAATAAATAAAGATGTAAATGATAGTTGATTTCTTAAAAAAATGTTACCAAAAGCATAAGTTATGTCAAAAGAATGTAAGAAGATTAATACTATTATCATCTGATGGGTTTTTTTAAAATAAGTTTCAAAATCATGAATGATGTGTTGGAGTTCTATAAACCTATATTTTTTCTATATTCATGCAATACAATATTTTTTTCATAAAAGATTTATTGCATATAATGAATATTGTGAAGATCAAGAAAATTTTTATCTTATATAAATTTTTCAATGAATAATTTTTTTAGAAAACTAAAATCTTTTTAATAAACCAATAGATGTTATTCATATCACTCACACATAATTGAGTTTTAGTTTTTAAAGGATGAATGTGGTAAAGGTGTAGGGACTTTTACAAGATAAAAAATTGTGAAAAAAATTAGTATAAACAAATTTTTACTAATCAGACACTGGATGAAATGTATCATGAGGGCCTGAAGGAATATTGATGTAAAATACCTGTAATATTATTTTCTCCATGTGTGTATTTTATTTTCTGTTCTGGATAATTGATATTTGGGTTATTTGGCTACAAGAAAACAGAGTAATTTTTTTTAAAAAAAATAGTCAGGTTAGAAACCTCCATAGATGGTATCTAATGTCGTTATTTATTGGGATCATTAATGATAGCCTATGGAGGTCACTATATATTTATATACAAAAACCGCCTTTAGCGATGGGCAACTACAACCACCAAAAGAAATTGAATGGAGGACAAAATTAAAAACAGTTTACACATATAATATAACATAACAATTCAACTAATCTATCACAATTAGTAATACAGAAAATATTAATTTGATATGTGATATGATATTAATGATCTGATATTCTTTTTCAAAATTAAACATATTTTTTGTTGTACATGCATTTGTGAAACAATCTATGTGTATTTTTTAAATATCTATTTTGTATTTATATGATTATTATACATTACATTATGATATGTTTTTATGAATTGTTTTGTAAATTATTAACTATATATCAAGTCTCATAATGAAAATATTTTTCGAATTACATAAATTCTATCACGTATTATATAATGCTTATTTATTGTAATAATAAAGGTAGAATATGTGGCACTAAAATGAAATATATATCATATAATTTGTCATATAATTTTTTAATAAAAGTATTTAAATTTAAATATCATTTCTTACATGTCGTCTATAGTTCACTGTGACTTTATCTAGAGTCACATGTCACTGACGTGATACCTATTTTATCTTTAATAGAGATTTGAGCATCCCATGGGTGGAAAACAATTATCATCGAATCATATTATTCTATTACTATTAATAATTTTCATGGTATGGAGGGGAGTGTTCCAATTTATGGATCTATGCTGGATATAATTTGGATTTGAGCATCCTATGTATTGTCTTGTCACTTTTCTTTTATCAAAGGAGAAAGTAATTGTGCTTCACACTATCAAGAATCATTGAGGGATTTCCAAGATTCATTTTTTTGGGCTTAATATTTTCATCCTGAGCATTGGAAGATTGATTTTTCTAATTAATAAAATTAAATTATTAATTTTTTTCAAAAATAAATCATTTTGTTTACTTTTTTTAACAAAATTCTCAAATAAGGGGTGAAATAAAATTCATCATTGAATGGGTGTAGGTGTAAAAAGTGAAAAAATGATATTTCCCAATTATATATTATCAATAATTAAAATAATTACATGTATTATGTGAAATAAATTTTTAATATATGTTATATATATATATAATATTATTCTAGTTTTTTTTGAAATTTGGCATAGTCAATGCGTAAGATAAATTTCATGTATTTTAAAAACATATTTTATATGACTTTTCTATATTTTATGAGGAAATTTATTATGATAAAATTGATAAATTTTATACATTTATTATAAATATCATAAAAACAGACACGAAACCATAAGTGAACAAAAATATGATTTTTCCCATTAATTTAATTTAATAAATTTTGGTTTTGTATGGGTGGGTAAAATATATTTTCAAATGAATTTCTGTTAGAATTAAATTTTAAACATTAATAAAATTAACTATATATAATTTTAAAAAAAATTATAGAACATGTTTTTAAAAATATTATATTTTTATTATTTTCAATGAAATTTTATCAGGTTATATGACTAAAATAAATTTTATTTATTGATAAGTTCTTTTAATTATTTTTGTATACCTTGAACATAAATTTTAACGTAATAAATTTTCTATTAAATATGGTTAAATTAATTTTTTGATATGAAATTTTGATGAGAGAAAATGTGAGATTCTATGATTGGAAAAAAAATTAAAAATTCCCCCACTAACATTTTTAATTCGAAATTTGAATATTTTTTATTAAATTAAAATATTTTTTGATATTTTGTTGGTAAAAAATTAAATTTTAATTTTAATTTTTAGGCTTCACTTATAAAATCGACATATTAAATTATTTTAAAAAATATATGAAATTGTAAAAACTAAAACAAATTATATAATATAAGAAAATAAATATTTTTTGGTAAAAAATATAAATACTTTAATTACATAAACAAGTAATGAAAAAGTTAATGGGGGGTAATTAATCATTTTTAACACAATTTCAGTCTCATATAAATGTTCGTTGAATTAAATTAAATTTTAAATAAAATAAAAGATTAATTTTTCATTGCGATTCGAAATAATTAATCAAAGGAATTGAATTTTTTTAAAAGGACAATAAAAAATCTAAAATTGTGCAACGCGAAAATTAATTACGTATTACATAATTATATATCATTATAATAATTAATTTTAAGAAATTAAAATAATGAAGTAAAAAAATGATAAAAAGCTTGTAAATTTTAGGATAATTATTTCTAGAAATATATTATGTAATGTATTTAATTTCAAAATTTCATTTTCATTGTGAAATAAAATAGTATAATATTAAGTCAAATATTGAAATCTTTTTAATTCGTGTATTCATAATTCTGATGTTATTAAAATACAATTTGGGATAAAATTGTTGATAATATTGAAATATATCATTAATAAAATATTAATTTTGATTTTTTAATTATTTTAGGTGTTGATCACAAAATTAATTTTAAATTTTTTTCATATATATTCTATGCATAAAAGGGGGTAAAAATAGTTATGATTCATTATTATTAAATTATAAATTTTTTATGACATGAATAAAATTGATTTGGTCAATTTTATTTGTATATTTAGATATTATGATATCCCCTCTATTGATATGCTTCTTAATGACTACAATTTGTTTCCACGCAATCCCAATTATGTATTTTTATTTTTTTTATTTAATTATTTCTATACCACATAGCTTCTCCATGGATACCCACTCCCAAAACTTTCTCTTATATCTCTACCTTTTCAAGATTCTAACATCCATTAACTTCAATGTCCAGAACAATGCCTTTATTCTCCTCTGACATCCTGGAGTGCAAGAATGCCTATTTTTTCCACCCCTCCACCACCTTCACTTCCATGTTGAGGAAACAATAACAGTGAAAACAATTTAAAAAAAAAGTAAAACACACTACCTAGTATGAGTAAAATTTTTGTCAACATTCTCGATGATGCAGTACACCCCTATGTGAGAAGACACCACCGTTCCTATGACCAATGAAATTTTATGCGTGATTCTGATAGCTACTCTGAAATTCCATATAAGAAGAAAATGATTCCAAGTCATTAGTAAATATAAGATGTTTACATGGATTTTATTATATAATGATCAATCAATCATTGGTTTTAATGATCTAAGATTTGATTCCACCAATTTTAATCATTCTAAATGCAACAATATAATTTTTACAAAATTTAAATTCTATGGAGGGAGAATTCATGAGGGGTATGATCATGTTAATTTCTTTAAACTAATACATTTTTATGTCCCAAACGGAATATCTTTTTAATTCTCTGTACCTCTATGACCCCAATGAAAATAATAGAATAAACCCAGATTCCACCAGGGAAGTAGAGTGGAAGAAGTTAAAGAAGAAGATGATCAATCAAATCTTCCAATGGAACGATAAAAAAATCTACCACTATATTTCTCAAGATACTACTACATATAAACATTGGATTTTTTTGATATTATATCCCAATAAAATATAACATAAAGAATATTTTTTTATTAAATTAGATAATTAATCTTCTACTATATAGTGGAATCTATATATCTGAACACACCAGTGTGTTCCAAATCTTGTTGAATTAATTTATGGCTTCAGGTATGGTTATGACTGATGAATTTCTGAAGAACCTCCTACTATGAACACTTAATGATATTCAGAAAAAAATTTCATTTACCTCAACAACGTAGCACCTATAAGAAAATAGAAAATGGAAAAGGTTAATCATTCACTATTCAATAAGGAGGCTGAAATGATGGACATGATTTTCATCCATATATAGGAACTCATCCTAGAGAAAAAATAAATTTAATAATTAGGTGGTCAATGGGTAGGAAGTATATGTTGTATAAAGGGTAGAGGAAGGGAATCAAATGCAAGGAGACTAGAATAAAATTTCTACCATTGTGACTGGGAGGGACACATCAATAAGAATAATCAAAAGCTTCTATAAGAAAAAGGAAAATATAGAAACTAACAAAGAAGGAATAAATACAAAAAAGTGACAGTATCTTGGGGAAACATACTTTTCAAAAAATATAAATAATATAATTTATTACCCACATCATTATATAACACATAATGGGTGCTCAATAATGAAAAATCATACCATGTCACTCCACATTTTAAGTATTCATAACTTATCAAGATGCTCACTTTCCTCCAGTTAAGAGAGGGAATAATAGTTTGGAAAAGATTATTGAAAATGTTATTATCAATTTAAAGATTATCATTGAATAAAAAATAGCCATGAAGGATGTTCTACACATTCCAAGAATTTTTCTCAACCCATTATCAAGAATTTAATTTATTCGATAAGGATGTTACAACATCTTCAAAAATAGAGCGTCCAAGTTGAGAAAAAGATCCATTATCATTTACCTAGGATATCCATGTGGTAAATTGTAAAAAACCATGTGAATATGTGTGATGATATCCTCAACATGGTGGAAGGAGAGAATTCAACCATCCTATGGAATATGAGACAAAAAAACAGTAGTTAAAGAAGGTTAACTACACCGATGTGGAAAAAGTATATAAATGTTGATAATGATTCATCACTCTATCATTTTAAACACAGATTTTATAGTAAAAAATAGATTCTCATTCATTACTACATCATCAAGGAGATAATATTTTATGTATTTGGTTCACTATTATGTATGTGGTCCCATGAATGTACATTCACTCAAAGGTAAAAACATCTATCCCTTAAGGATGATCTATTGAAAATGGTGTGGATGTTATAATTTCAAATGATGGAAAAATTATTAGAATAATTATATCTGTTCCATCCCAGGTAAAGCATGAATCTAGAAGAAATTTGAATTTTTTCACTTAGAAAATATGGGATAGTACACATCCAATGAAATTGATTCCTATTGCAGGAGTTAGGGAATACAATATGGGGGATGGTCCCATGTACTCTATAACACAAATGATTTACATAAAGGATGAAAAAACCCATCAAGGATAATTTCAAGAGCATGATGATTTTTTAATAATCATAATACATTATGAGGAGAATATGATTAGGTCTCATACTACCTCATAAATAGATCTTTATGGATCTCGCAGAATTTTAAGATTCAATCGTGGATGTGGTATATAAAACATCACTATTACACACATTTAATAGTATTTTTATATATTGAATCTAAAAAATTATCCAAATAGATCATGAAAAATACTATACAAAAGAAGAATAATCAGCAATGGACCAGAATGTCGTATAAGATGATATTGAGAAGGGGGAGACACAATACTATACAAAAGAATATTGAGAAACATTATATGAGATAGGTGATGTTATTCCACATGAAAAAAATTAGCACAGGATCAGCGACCCTCATGAGGAAGGATTCCTTAAAAATATTTGGAGGAAGTGTACCAATTGCTAAATGATAACGGGGTCCATAATGATAATTAGAATAATATCAAAATTCTCAATCATTAGATATATTGGGTGATATATCACCAAATTATTAGACTTGTGAAGATCCACATGAATGAGAACTTGGAAATTATGTTGACAAAGGTGGTTGATTAAGGGAAACTTTACCATTGTAGATGATTTAGTGGATTGCAGTTAGAAGGGGAGAATTAATGGAGTTGTCCAACTACCACCCATAATTTTCAAATGTGAGTCAGAAACTTCACTTACCATGGTCTTTAATCTTGTCTACTATATATTATAAATTTAAAACTACTATTTCTTTGGTAGACATTCGATTTATCAAATTTGTAGATGGATTCCATGTTTTAAGTCCTTGTTAATTGGTGGATTAGTGGGAGTCGTTTAAAATTTTACTCGTCCCACCACACCTATAAAAGGAGGACCTATAGAGCCTTCAATGATCAACACTATGAGTTATAAATGTACTTGTTTCTAGTATATCTTAGAAAATATAGCTCATTTTATTTTAATGAGACATGGGAGATTCATTTGTAGAGAGTTAAATGTGTTGGGAGGGATTTTGTTATACGCCATTATTATTTTATAAATAAATCATTTTCTATCCATTCATATATCCTTGTGATTAGTTAATCAAAACACATGGGACGATATTTTTCCCCTCCCAACCCATCTCACATGCCCCCAACCTCTAACATAAATTTATATTAGAAATTTACAGTAGAAATATCTTCTTTATAAATGCTTTGAAAATTGTTGGTGCAAGAATACATAAATACATGTAAATCTACTTCAATTTATATTACGAATGAAAATTTATAGGGAATTTTTAATTCAAATTTTAATGGACTATTTTTAATTAAAATTTCCATATTAAAATATTATAAAATATGTTAATATATATAAAAAATTTCAATTTTTCACTATAAATTTTATAATATTTTTAGAATTTTCTATTAGAATGTTTACATCAAGTTTCAAGATTAACATAAACATACTTTTTATAATGATTATAATTAATATTTGATTAATTTTTTTTTAAAATATATTCATGTTTAATTTTTTAGTACATAGAAATTAACACATAAATAAATAAATTGTTTTTTCAAATAAAATTTGAATTCAAAATTTCAATGAAAAATTTAAAAGGAATATTTTCACTAAAAATTTATAACTATGTATTTGAATTTATACATGAGATTTAATTTCCTATGTGAACACCAAAAATTCAAATATAAATTTCCAATTAATGGTTTCAATGAATATTTAATGATAAAAATTATTGATATCATTAAAAAATAATTCAAAAAATTAAAATAATAAAATATATATATATTAGTATATGTATATGCATACAATAAACATAAATTCCTAATTTCTTCTTTTAGGATCCACTAGTTCCTGAAGCCCATTCCATATAAGAGGGTTTGAGGTTTGACATTGAAAGATGATGGAAATATGTTATTTAAGAATCATATTTCACACCATTTTTAAAGCATTCTATGAGTTGGATAAGGGCTTCTAATCTTTTGGATTACTAGTTACGAATATCTGTTCAATTTCCCACCTTTTCACTACATGAAAGTCTTCTTTCATCAAAAGAGAAGGGAATAAGGTAGATTATTTATTCGTGACCCATTTTCATACTAGTGAATCAAATTTCTGGTTCGTGTATTTTCCATATTTTTTAAGATATCATTTAATTCCTTATCATCAATATTCTAATTAAAACACAATTTTTGTTTATAAAAAAAACTGAAATTATAAATTTGAATAGGAATTTTACAAATTTTGATTGGAAATCAATAATTAGTATTTGTAATATAATTTTATACTAAAAATATAAAAATTATATTTTATTACCCTAAATATAAAATAAATACATGTTTATTTTTTAGATAAAATCTATTAACAAATAAATAAACAATGTAACATTTAAATAAAAATTTTTAATGAAAATTTCAAATGTAAATATCAAATCAAAATTTCCATAAACATTTACCGTGTAAATTAAAAAAAATTAAAATTAAATATTATTTATTAAAGGAATTAAATTTTTCAATGGTAATTTACATTAAAATGTGCTTTAGAAACTTTTAGCATCTATTTCCACAAAAAAAAATTTAGTTCGAATTTCAAAAAATATTTCCTATTAAAATTTCCACTTAATTTTAATTACAATTATACCAAAAAATGTGATTACAAAAATTATAAAATAATTTCATATTAAACTTTTCAGTTCAATATATGTTAACACATAAATAAAAATGTATATTCTCAATAGAAATTTAAATTGAGAATTTAAACCAAAAACATTTAGTGTAAATCTAAACATGATACTTTTAGTCCAAATTTCTAATCAAATTTCTAGTGGAAATTTTCAATGTTAGTTTTACACTAGAAATTTTCTTTTAAAAATCATTGGAAATATATACACTAAAAATCCCAAAAAAATCAATTTCACATGGAAATTTTCAATTAAAAATAAAAAAACACACAAATACAAATATAAATAAATATGGAAATATCAAATTATAAATTTCATGTGTAAATTCACATTGTAAATTTTTAGTACATATATACAATCTCTATAAAAAGTTTTATTTTAATTTTGTGTGATACATTTACAATATAATACTTCACTATTATAAATCAATACTAAAATGTTTCATTGAAAATTTAAACTGTAGAATTTTAATGCATATATATTTACATATATACATATATAAATATATGTATATAAAAATATAAGTATAGAATATAATTTTAAAATGTTAATTTACATCGGAATGTCACTCAATTTCAATTAATATTATCAACAAAAATTCATAGTAAAAAATTTATAGTTACAAGTGAAAATTAATACTAAATTAAAATATAGGAATCTAAATATATACTAATATAAGGATATTCATGTAAATATTTAAATTCTAAATTTTTTCTAAAATTTTACAGTTTTTGATAAAAATTTACTATCAAAATTTAAAATTAAATTTCACTCTTCATATTTGCAAAAAAATATTAACTATTAAAATTATGAAATAACTAGATATTTAAATTTTATGTGATAATATTTAAATACCAAAATACATAATGTAAATTTCTATTGAATGTTTTTACCCGAATATTTTTCTAGAAATTACCAAGGTAAATTTCTAGACGAAATTTACAATTAAAATTTCAACTTAGATTTTACTATCTTAATTAAAAAAAATTATTATAATTAAAATATATACAATCGAAAAAAATGTTTTTATATTGTTTTAACATAAATTTTTTTAAAAATTAAATATAAATATATTAAACCTTAATTATTGTACTTTTATAAAAAATAGGTGAAAATATAAAATGTTAAAAATAATGAACATTACCCAATTCATTAGAGTTCTATTTGGGCACTTCCATTGTATAAGCTATATCAGGCTCACCCATTGTATTAGTTTTATTGGGATCACCCATCATATAGGATATACTAAGGTCACCGATTATCTACTATAAAATTAATCTAAATTATTAGGAATAATTAATTTTTATGATTGTATATTTTATCATAAAACCCTTGAATACTATTTGTATCTCATAAGAAAAACTTTTTCGGTTATTGAAATACCCATTCCATTAAAAACCCATTTTCAAAACTAAAATACCCAAAAATTTAAGTTCCCAGCATAAAAAATTACATAATCATGAATTTTAGTCATGAAGTTACTTATTTCACATTGAGTATCTTTTAAGATTGCGATATTTATAGAATTAGGATATAATACATACATAACATCCAATATTTATAAAGGGTGTCTACTGCTAGAAAAATATATATTTCTTCTAAAATACAAATAATTAGAAAATAAAACATGATTTATTTTAAATAACTTGATAACAATCATTGTGTCCTCATTCGTTATCTTACCCATCCGTATAAACTATAAATTCTTGCTCAAATCTTGGGATGAGAATAATAATCTCAGTAAAAGATATAAAGAAATAAATCCTTAGTCATGGGATAACAAGAAAACTATTGAGAATATTGTCATAAAAACTCATCAGCATGAATATAAAAATCATTTATTTTACTTGGGACATTTTAATGATATCAATCTTATAATCAACCATACAGATGGAATAACCATTTCATAAAATTACATCTCTAGAGTTCCCAATGCATTGGAGCCCTATAAAGGAGATCACCCATCATATCTTGAGCTATAATGGGATCAACCCAACACAACATGAGCTCTAATGGGGGTCAAACAGTCATATATTGAGCTATTTGTGGATAAACCAAACATAAATAATTTCCAATGAAAATATCATCAATAAAACACTTGATAGTTTAATTAAACCCATGAGCAAAACAAATTCAAATATTAAAGTACGCTTTTCCATGAAATAAGATTTAAAAAATATAAAATTCAAGTACAGAATAATTAAATCATATAATTCAAATATGACTATGAGATCTTATAATGGAATCATTAAAGTAATAAATAAGTATGAAAATGGGATAAACCACTCATACCGTATAAAAAACAATCTTTTTTTTGAATTTTTTAAAAGATACCTTTAAAATTATTTTCAAAGGAGTGTCCCTTACATAAAACATGAAACATTTCCCTTTTAGAAACACACAAGATAATTTAAAACATTAATAACCTTATAGGTACACTAATAAAATTCATCTTGAAGACAAGGACATAAAATATAAAGATTAAGAAGAATAAATCTTTACAACATTTTAAGAAATGTTTTTGTTATAAAGTCATTTACCTCATGTTCAAATTACATAAAATTTGTTCATAACTCATGTATAATTATTTATATAATTTTATAAATATATTACATATCTAAACTCATGTTTATAATACTTTAAATGACATTATTATAACATTTTCCACCCATTTATTAACAAATATATTTTTATTTTCATTTTTTGGGTGCGTTCTTTTCATCATTTCCAAGGTAAATTTATTAAATAATAATCCAGAAGTGATAAAATATATATATTTTTTTTATTTTAAACAATTTCATTTTAATTTAAATTTTCTAGGATTTTAGAAAAAGGGATATGATAAATCATCGTTCACGAAGGTGGTGAATTGACGCACCACGAACGATGATTCTTTTATTCAATAATAAAAGGGGAAAATGAAAAATTCAATGATGTATATACCATAAATGCAACAAAATTATAAAATATAAATGCTACTAATGTTTTCATGAATAATTTGATAAGAGGTCGGGATAATATAGAAATGAATAACAAATTAAAAAAATAAAAAGGAATATTACTTGTTGATAATTAAACTCTAAGAACCTCCTTAATCTCGTAGAAGTGGTCTTTTGTAAGACCATAAGAACAAGAATATTAAAAGGGATTTATAGGAGGGAATTTGGTAGAGGTTATTTAATAAATAATTCTTATGTTGATGAAACTCTGTGAAGGAGGGAGCCTCCTTTTATAATTGAGGTGAGTGGTAACAAAAGAAATATTCAAATTATTAAAATATAATAAATTTATTATAGGGTTTATGGATTCCAAAAGGACATAAAATCATAGGATATCCCATTTATGAAGTAATATTATCTTTTTTTCCTTATACATGATTTTTTATTTTTAAATAATTAAATAAAATATTTTATTGAGTGAAAAAAAATCAAATTAAAACTATTCACAATCATGTCTTTAAAAACATAAAAACAAATATTCCAATTGTAATTAAATTTTTTGTTATATCTTATAGATATTATAATTATCTAATGAAATATTAAATTTACATAAAATTATCAAATTATATTTATTTCAATATTTTTAATGTCATTAATTTGATTTACTCATTAATTACATATTTTCTACACCATAATTGTTCAATCCATTTATATAAATATTTATTAAAAAATAATTAAAAATAAAATTCTATTATAAGGATAATGTTATTAACTTTCCAAATACTATTATTGTTCAAAAAACAGTTCTAGAAAATATCATTTTATTATGTTATACATATTGAGAATTATACTGTGAACAATTTGTATTTATGTTTAAGAATATAATATAAATGTAAAAATGTGATTCATGTGGGTCAAAATTTCCGAAATAAACACTTGATAACTCCTTTAAACCCATTATAAAAACACATCCATATATAAAAATAAGTTTTTTTCATAAAAATAACTTTAAAAAATATATATATAAACCATGCACATAATAATAAAATAATATACTTCGAAAATAACTATCAAAACATAGAAATGAATTTTTATAATAGTAAATAATCATGAGAATGGTTTAAATCGCTCATAACGTATAAAAAACATTCTTTTTTGAATTTTGTAAAAGAGACATTTACAAAAAATATCAAAAGAACGTACCTTAAATAACACATGAAATGATCCATTTTCAAAACAAATAATATAAATTAAAAAATTAATTACCATATAGATTCATTAAAAATAATTTGGAATATATAGATAGAAAATTGAATGATTTAGAAGAATAAATATCTAAAAATTTAAAACAATGTTTTATTTGAGGAGTTCCTTACCTCGAGTTGTACTTCCTTAAAAAATGTAAAAACCTAAGGAATAATGGTTTTAATAGTTTTATTATAATATTGTATAATAAAACCCTTGTTTATAATACCTTACATGATCTTCTTATTACATTTTCCACCCATTAATTAATAATATTTTGTTATTTCCATTGTCTCAGGTGATTTCCTTTCAACGTTTCCAATGTAGTTTTATTATGGGGTTCCTTGTCAAAATGAAATAATAATCCATAAGTTACAAAATAAATATTTTGGTCATTTTAATTAATTAATTCTGAATTTAAACATTCCATTATTTCCGTAAAAGTGAAATGAAAAATCATCATCCATGAAGGCAGTGAATTGACGCACCACATATGAAAATTTATTCATTTAAGAATAAAAGGATAAGACATGAAATTTTATGATTCATATTTTATAAAAAACAAAAAAAAGTATAGATATGATATAGTATTTTTCATAAATCCATTTATAAGAGGTTGGATAAGGTATAAATGAAAAATAATTTAAGAGGGGAAAATGAATGTTAATTCTTGAAAATACCCCCTTGAGAACCTCCATAAGGATATTATAAGTGATCTATTTGTGAGACTAGAAGAAATTTAATGTTCCAAGATGTGAGGAGTATAGAATTTGGCATATTCTAGTTGTGAATTAAGGCTTATGTGGATTAAAAGTTATGAAGGGGGGAGCATCATTTTATAATTGAGGTGAGGGGTGACATAGGAATTACTCAAATTATAAAAATATACTAAATTTATTATAGGATTTAAAACATTATAAAATAAAAATAATCATATTATTTCCCATTGATGAAGTAATATTATCATTTTTGGCCTTGAAAATTCTTTTTATTATTGTTTAATAATTTAATAAATTATTTTATACATGGAAAAATAATTTTGAAAAATTTAAATATATTCAAAATCATGACATTAAAAACATTAAAAAAATGTTTAAAAATCGAATTAAATTTTTTATTATATCTTATACATATTATAATTAACAATATAAATCTTGAATTTACAAAAAAAATAACATCTAATACTTATTTTATTACTTTGAAAATAATTAATTTAATTTATGCATTAATTAAATATTTCTGGAATCATAATTTTTCAATACATTAATGTAACTTTTATTAATAAAATTAAAATTAAAAAAATATAAAAATTTTAATTTTATTATCTTTACAATGTCTATTTTTTTTCAATAAACACATCTACAAAACATCATATGAAAATGTTATATTTATTGAACATTATAGTGTCAACAATTTATCTTTATTTTTAATAAGATAATATAAAGGGACTAATGTGATCCATGTGGGACAATGTCATAACCCGTTCCTCGAGGTCCATATCGTGACTACCCTAATCCTTCCTTCACTAAGCTAGGGGATGGAGACTAGCGCTGATTAGGCATATCCCAAAAAATGGGAGGAGTTTTCCTATGTACCTGTAAACATGCACACAACTCCAAGACACCAAATCTAGATAGTGGAATGCAATAAGTAAAAAAATAAAAGGGACGACCGTAGAAAACTGAAGTTAAATGGGGAAAAAATACAAGCCCAATTGATATAGAAAAGTAAAAGTATCTAGAACACCTATGTAGAAAACCCTATCTGAAGGGTAGGTATAGAAATAACTATCTAAAGCCACATAAGAAAGTCTCATCTGTCAAGTCACTCTAAGCACCACTTTTCCCCAGTCCACCAAGGAATCTGTCAAAGAGTCGATCATTCTCACAAGACACAACACGTGTGGATTAAGCCAATGCAGGGGTGAGTAAAACAATACATAAAAGGTACCACAAACCACAAAGGTATACCACGAATAAATACACAATGCAGACTACCAAAGTGGTACATGAATTGTTGCCTCTAATAATTATAGTCAATAGAGTCACTAGAGTCAGCTCAAATAGGTATAAATATAAATTAGGAAAAGTAATATTGTAACAAATAAATGCTGAACACCCTGTACAATTGAGACACTCATCCCCAATGAGTCACTTAGCCCCGCTGGGTCACCTATCCCTGCTCATCATTTAAGAATGTTGGGTCACCTAGACCTCCTCATCACTTAAAACTACTCGGTCACCTAGACTCCCTAATCACTTAGGCCTTGTTGGTCAACTAGACCCACTCGTCAGAGTCTTCTCAGCAAAGCCAGTTGTAGGATTCTTGCATGTAGGATGCTTGATTCTGGGAGAATCTACACATTAATACATCGATCTTCTCTCCAAATACAAGGAATCCCACCTAGAATATATCATATGGACCGCCTAATTTTGAGGGTCCCAAGCCACAAACATATCATCATCAGATTTACAGTTTGGAAGTTATGAGTCGTTTTGTGGAAAGGGCCTAGTGGGGTCCAGGTTTGGTCTGACCCAACCTGGTGTCTACCGACCTTACACATCGGGTTGACCCGGCTTGCTGAAGAGGGCTAGTTTGTCCCACCCAGGATGTGGCGGGTGCCACATAACTGAAACTCCCCGTGGGTTTCCACGAGGTCCTTCCACTACGGTACAGTTGTACAGTGGCATGCTTCTGTTTTCACTGGAGCCCATCACCGACCTCCTGTCGATGGCCCCTATCCACCGATGACCCTTCCCACTACTGCGGCCTTCCATCACCATGAAAACAATCCTGGCCGCAGACCTCCACCACCAGCGGCTCCCATGGTGGAAGTTGATCTTCTGGCGTCGCCCTCTCCTGCAGCCTCCTATCGCGGGTTGATCTGCCACTGCCATCGCGACTAGATAGTGGTTTTCCATTTTCATTAGTCATTGAGTCAGTGTATTAGATAATTTCACCATGATGAATGAGAGATTACATAATTCCAAAAACAGATGGATCTGGACCTTTTTCATGTCGGCCTTGATCCATCTGTGTTAGAATTTAAAATCAAGTGGGATGATAGAATAACATCTCTAAGAATGGATCTGATAAAAACATGGTTCTCCCTGATTCAACACCCCAAAATCAAAACCAATATACATACATGATATATCCATGGGAAAACCTCTTCATGGGTTGATCCACGATACTCACTCAAATCAATGATCGGGGAAAGAAAGAATTCATTGATAATTAAACTCCTTCCTCAAGGAATTGATCATACATTGGTGAAGAATAGAGTTGCACTGTAATTGTTCGTTAATCTACAATAATCAGTCTTTAATATGGAATTCATGATCCATAATCCGTTGATATTCATCTCCCCTTGTCATTTACTACTAAGTGGCTTTGCCAATTCCTTTTCATTTCAAGTGCTTTTAGGGAATTTCTCTAGGATTTTCAATTTGATCTTGTATCACTGTCGTTCAATCAATAGATGGAATTCTTTTCAGCTTTTCCATTTTGTTGTGTATCAACATTGATAAAATATTTCCTTTATGAGTGGAAACAAATTTCTGTCATGGAATCAAAATGTCATTGATAAATGTTAAAATAAATAGAAGAAAAGATTTCTGAAGATTATTTTTTTATCTTTTAAAACATCCATAAATTAAATTTTACCCTCGACCAACACTATTCGAGGTTAGAAGACACCTGAGGAACAAAAAACATAATAATATCAATGGTAATCTCTTTTTTATATTCCGTGTTTCCATTTATGAGTTATAAGATTTGAAAATTTAATAATTATTATTTAATTATTTTATTTACAGTTACATCCCAAAAACTACATCCCATAATTAACCTATTCCTGTCAATGTGAGGGTCTACCTAAGGAAAACAACCCATTAAGAAGACAATGGTGATCTTATATTTTCAATTCGAGTCACCGTTCATGAGTTACAAGGATTTGAAAAATAAAATAATTTTATTTATAGTTATTCCTTTTTTGGGTATTCTAATTGGAGTCCCATGCTGAATAAAGTTAAGTTGGGCCTATGGAAAAACCAAAATTATAAATGAAATTTTAGGATCATAAATTTGATTTTTGAAACCATTTAAGAGTAATTAGACTTTTTTAGGGAAACCCATCATGTATGTTATTTAACAACAATAAATTTTTCGACGGACCATTCTGGGCACATCATGCCTCGGAATTTCACGTTGTCTAAATGATTGGTCATGGAATATTCCAAAAAATTTCTATAAAAACCAAAAAAATATGAGTAATTGTAGTCGCCCCAATATAAGGATTTACATCCCAAAAAGACAAACCAAGGGACTCCCAAATAGATGTGTGTATGAGAAAAAACATGAGCCTACTGCTCCCATGTGCTCTCTTGGAGATTCATGTACTTCCACAGAACATTTAGTAGAGTAATAAATCATCAATTTAGGGTCCTCTCCTATCGATCCTTGATCTCCACTGAGAAATTAGTAAAAGTCACCATGTCGTCAAAGTCTATCTCGTCCTTGTCAGTGATGTGTGATGGGTCACGTGCGTATCTCCTCTGCTATAATACATGGGAGACTTCATGCAATGGATCTAACTATAGTGGTAGAGACAAGAGGTAAGAAAACTCACCCAATATAGGTAGTATCAGAAAAGGTCTGATGAACCATGGATATGACATACTACTCTAGCCAAATCTCTGTATCACACGTCGAGGAAAGACCCAAAGGAACACATGGTATCCCTCTCAAACTCAAATGGTTTCCATTTCCTATCAGAATAGCAAATATGGAAACTCTATGAAGTCTTCATATACTCATGGATGACATGCACCATCTTTGTAGTATCCCAAACTAACTCTGGGCCCATGAGTACTGACTCTCTAGGGTCAGTCCAACAAAGTGGTGACTTGTAGGGTCACCCGTACAATGACTCAAATAGTGGCATACTTATGGTGGGGTGGTATATGTTATTTTATGTAAACTCCACTATAGTTTTGTGATCCTACCAACTGTGACCAAAATTGAGGATTCATAAACATAGCATTTGATCTAGGACCTGAATGGTCTAGTTCGTCTAGACATCTGTCTGTGGGTGGAAAGATGTGCTCCAGAAAAACTGAGTCCCCAACACCTCGTACAATCCCTTCCACAATGGATATGTAATGTGTGAATCTTGATACATGACTATCTTCTATCCATCCAAAATAAAATTTTTATTCAAGGAAAAAAACAATAGAGAGTGTCTAGGTAGCCAGAAATAAAGAACGGAAAATGCACAAAATAAAGGAAACCCTAGGAAGACACTAGGAGATATAAGACCACCTGGTCCTAGGGGTCCTAAACTACTAAAAACCAAATGCATATCCTATGATAAGTTTAACACCATCCAGCTTCATGAAAATAATGGACATAAGACAAGTGATGCTGGAACCCGGTTGCACCCTAGAGGCAAGGTGAGCCGCAACTTGATTCCCCTCACACCAGGTGTAAAACAGACTAACACCATACAGGAGGGCACGACAACTCCTAACCATATACGCAATTGACCAAGGAACCTTGACATTACCAATAAAAGCTCCATAAAGAATGAGCGAATCCATCTCCACTTGGGAGATAGCAATACTCTTTTGGTAGCAAAGCTTCAAATCATAGAAAAACGCATTCTCCTCTACCTGAAGTGAGGTACCCCACCCCAGGTACACCGTAAACGCCAGCATCACACTTCCGAACCAATCACAGACCACTCCCACCCCCCCCCCCCTCATTTCACCTCGCACATAGGAGCCATTGGAGTTCAGATAAATTCCAAAGGCTGGTGGACTCCATCAGATCCATTACCCCCTCTAAACTGAGTGTTGATACAGGAGATAGCTAGAGTGGGGGAGAGCACCTGAATATGCCTAATCGAGGGGGCCTTGCGCCACTGGGGTATTAGATGAACCAGGGCCACTAGTAGGACCTGGGTATGCACTATGATGACCCTCACTATAGGCGAATCTCCCTCAAAACGGGCCTGATTATGAGCCTTCCACAAGCTCCAATAGCAAGCAATAAGAAACGAAGACTGCTCCATCTGCTATATGCCAGAGCCGCTAGACCCAAAGAACCATCTGTCCAGAAATGTCTCATCATGATGAGAATATGAAGATAAGGTTGTAAAATCCCCAAAGTAAATACAAAGGGAAACAACCCAGTCACTTTTGAAAAACAAATGGTTGTGGATTTACACCTTTGGACAACTAAAACAGTGGCATTTGAAGGCCACACAGATACCCGCCTTCTGAATTTGAGCATCTGTGGCCACTACTTGCTTCCTAATTTTCCATGTATGGAAATTGTATTTTGAGGGAATTTTATTACACCAGATTTGGACATCCCAGCTGTCCTAAGGAGGTTGCGGAGCCAAGAGCCTTCGATATGCCTGAGAAAAGAAATTCCCCAAGGAGGAAGCTATGAAAACACACCTATCCAGATCTGAGGTCAAGACAATAGACTCTTAGACTCCCTGCTGATCAGAATCCAGAAGTGATTTAATGAATGTAGGGTCCCCGTTGGATTCCTTGAAAGAGATTAATGGGGTTAGGCACCCAGGGAAGCCAAGAACCAACCCCGACCAGTTATGGAACCAAAATAGGAGGGCCCCATCACCAACGATCCAACGAGAATTCTATTTAAGAAAAATGATGAGAGGAAAAATTTAGGACAAGAAGGGGGATGTGTGGCCATCTTCCACCACCTCAACACCCACCCAATGGTTGGACATAATTTTCCCCCAAATATTTTCCCTTCAATCACCTCCCATGCAATCTTGACCTAGTAATACTACATATTGGCACTCATACTCCTCACATTAACCCCCCCTCTTGAACGGGCTTTGACATTCTCTCCTAGGACACCCAATTCCACTTCCCCTCTGAGCATGCATCCCACATAAAACTAGCCAGAATCCTGTCAACCACACTAATAACCCCCTCGGGAATAGAGGTGGAAGCCAAAGCATGGATAGGTATGGACGAAAGGACACAATTAATCAGGGAAATTATCCCCCCGAATGAGAGGTGCTGATTCTTAAAATTCAGCACCTGACTATATATTTTACACACAATCTTATCAAAGACCCGCACATTGGGTCTTCTAGACGAAATGGGGGTTCCAAGGTACTCCATAAGAAATAAACCACACTGCATTACTAACCTGCTGCATAGAGAAGAGATCGTACCGGCCTGGAATTTGGTAGAAATATAGAAATTTCTCTTATCATTATTCACCACTTTCCCACTCCAGTAACAATACTCCCCCATATCATTCATGATGCCTCTGACAGACCTCATCCCACCATTCATGAAAATCAAAGTGTCATCAGCAAATATCAAATGAGAAATTGATACATGGTTCCACCTCCTTCGAAATGGGAGAAAACAATCGTTGCGATGACTCTTGTTGATGAGGCATCTAATAGTGTCATGAGATAAGATAAAAATACAGGGGGAGATAGGATCACCCTAGAAGAGCCCCTAGGTTTCCTTAAATAAGACATGAGTCCTTCCCATAAATGAAACTACCATCCATGAAGAGATGAAACATCTGAACATAAGATCATTATCCCTGATGGAAAACCCCATTTCCCTAAGGACCCAGTTAATGAAACCCCACTCCATCCTATCATAGGCCTTGTTCATGTCTATCATGACTGCCAAGTTTTAACCATGTGTCTTGTTGTTGATATCCTTTATCATATTGCTACGCCAGACCAATGGCCCCTGAATAGACCGCCCCTTCACAAACCCATGCTGCTCAACCGAGACCCCCCGGGGGAGAAACCTTGATAGCCTCAAGTTGATGATAGAATCCTGAATTTTGTAGGAAAAATTTTACATACTCATCGGACAGAAATTCGAAAGAGAATAAGTATTTCTTATCATTGGAATAAAAACAAGAGTGGTGGCACTGGAAACCCTTGGAAGGCACCCACCCCAAAAGAAATCCGGAATTATAGCAATAATATCAGCTTTAATCACCTCCCATTCATCCCAATAAAATGAACCAGGAAAGCCATCAGGACCCGGGGCATCTCTGGATTGAGATTCATTATAGCCAAATACACTTCCTCCTCATCTGGAATCCTCTCTATGAACTCATTTTCACTTATAAAAATAGAGGGAATCACAGCCTCCCAAAGAGACGCATTGCCACTTGGGTAGCCCATGGCCATCCATGGATTAGGACCGACCACGATTTCCCTAAATAATTAATGGGTCATGCTCCCCACCATGCCTTTGTCATCCATGTATGCATCATTATCATGTAAAATATTTGTTTTGCTAATGTATCCTCTCTCCTTTAGTCCGACATGAAAAAGGCTTAATTCTTATCACCTTCACGCAACCACATAATCCTGGATCTTTCACATGCTACTCCCTCCTACTTGAGGATAATCTCAGCCCAAACCTCATTCATCCTGGATAGCTCCTCAAACATAGAATCGCTCCACCGCTGCTCAAGGATGGTCTCCAATCTATCAATACTCTCTTTCAGACTCCCCAAATCCTGACCAGGAAGCGGTAGGCACGCTGCCCACATCTGCAGCCTCGATTTCAGGCACCTCAGCTTATTGTGAACTGAAACCCACAAGTGCCCCTGTACTAGCATTCTCCATAGCTCAGAAATGACCTGTTTGAATCCAGGAAGGCTGGTCTAGTTCTGATAGAACCAGAACCCTCCCGGGATTGCACGCCCTAGAACAAGTGAAATTAGGAGAGGATAATGGTCAGAGATCCCACGGACATGGTGCTTAACGCTGGCATTGGGAAACTTAGTTAACAAATTAACATCGGAAAGGCCATGATCAATTCATCTCCAGCACCAACTCATGATCCTCTAGTTGTTACACCAAGTGAAACGATCTCCCTAGAATCCCAAATCTGTCAAACCATGTCCTTCCATAAAACGAGAAAATTCCAAGATAGCCCTTCTAGGAAAGGTACCCATACCCTTCTTCTCCTCAGGATCAACCATCACATTGAAGTTACCCGCACAAACCAAGGGGAGTAACCTGGATCAAATTGGCTCATTTCTTTCCACAGTTGTCCTCTATGTCCAGCATCACAACTTGCATACACAAAAGTCACCAACACACTATCACCTCCTTTCGACACCCTTGTAGTGATAAACTGCTCACCAGAGGAAATCAGATCAACCGAGACTTCCTTATTCCCAAAGATCCAAATGTGACTGTTAACCAGGTCTACATGCAATGCACCATAAAAATTGAGCTTCCAAAAGAAACTCTTGACCCTTTCAGACCTCTGTTTGTGTTCAAGGACAGCCACCAGGGACACCTTTTTCTTTTGAATCTCATAGACGATGAAATATGATTTCACCCGGGCTCCAAGGACATGGAAATTCCATATGAACAATGATAAAATTAAAAGGATATGGAATTGGTATTTCCCACAGGTAGCAAGGTCAATACAATAGAGAAATCCAGACCTTCCTTAAACTATCTTAACTTAGACCTAGTGCACATCCCTAGGCTAGAGGTAGGGCAGAAACCTCCAGACTGGACTACTGGAGAACCAGTAAAGAAGGGCCTACTACCAACTGATCTGGGAAAAAATGGTGGGAGAAATTGCAATAGGGAAGCACCCAGATCCTCCAGATCACCAGCCTGAGTGAGAGAAGGTGGGGGAACTTGATCACTGACAAACACCCAAATAAGTGGGGCATGCTCTAGCCCGACCTCCTGCCTCCTAAAGGGAACCTCTTGGACCAGATTAAGAGGTAGCAGCATGAGACCAGCGGACCTAGGGGGAGCCGGAGCACTCTTTCCAAAATAACACCCCCCCAATAGCATCTGACTTCAATTGACATAAGAGGCAAAAATCTCAGAGGCCAAAACCCTTATCTCCTAAGAAGTAGAACTCACAAGAACCATCCCTGGAGGGGCATCTGAGAAGAAAGGGCCAGATCTAGACAACACAACTGAACCGAGGAGACTAACTGGTCCGCACCATGAAATGGTAAAGAGGCCTTGACCAGACCAAACACATGACCATCCGAGGAAGAAGCTGAGGGAGGTTAAGGGACGAGCCTTCGACCACTGCTCTTGCAATTCTTGTAGGCCTGGAAAGAATGACGTTGAAGTCCAAACGAGCTGTAGAAGTGGGGGAAACATAGGAAATAATAGGTCCTGATGCCCCTCCAATTAACCCTCCACCTTCATAGCAAGAGAGTCCGAAATAGGAGCTAATAGGTCCTACTCAACACAAATATGAGCCACCCGTAAATCCTCGCTGCATAGAGTTCGCTCGTCCACACAGTGGAATGTGCCGAGATACTACCGAATGACCTTTAGAAAATACTTTTTTTGGGACGTCAATGGGAGCACAGAGAGGTTGACCCAGACCATGGCGAGGGGACTCTCCTTCCCTCTATGAGCATCCATGGACCAGCGGGACAGATTGAAGCACCAACGACCAAACATCTGAGGTGAGTTGCACCAGAATTGAACTAAATTCCCTTATAATGTAAATACCAAACAAAACAAGACCTGATGGATAGAAGAAATATGAGCATAAATCTGTAGCCCCCAAGAATCCACAACGCGTCGGAACACTAGGAGAGACGGCTTCGCAGCCCCGAAGCGGGCCACAAGGGTCCACCAGAGGCCAACCACCGCATCTTCAAAAGCCGAATAAGAGACCTCCTAGGATATATAGGAATCCTCCCATGACACCTTCGGGGAGATCTGGGCAGCTTCGGGAAAACACACCTGCGAACCCTGGGACGAACCACATAGCAATTCCCTGAAGGACCGATCTGGCCACCAACGCTGAAATGAGCCAGAGGGATCCAGCGCTAGAGGATGCCTAGCCACAACTGGATCAGGCCCTGGATAGAATGCCCATGAGGCCAAGAATGCCGCTAGAGCGCAATCATCCATTGTAGTTCTGGGCAGAAAGATTTGAAAACCAGGGGGCACGTCGGGCGCGTTCATTTCATTCAAACTCATTCCCACACTCTCTAATCGTTTTAATGGTTAACGTGTGTATATGTGTGGCCTTACACCACCCGCACTCCACACATCCCTGGCGAGGCCCAAGGTGTCCAACCTTAGCCTTGGTCTAGTTCCCATCGGGGTAGAAGGGCACATGAGAGTTTTGTTAGCATATATTGCACGTTGACTTGCGAGGACTCGAACCTGGATCCTCGGGGTTAAGATGCCACCACATTTAACCAACCAACCCTTTCCCTATAGGCACTATCTTATATGGGAGTCATTGGAGTCTAACTATCCCATGCACATAGAGGCATCCCAAGGTCTCTACTTGACTCCATTTTTGAAAATATAGGAAGTGACCGACATGGTGAGTTAGTTAAAGATCTCTTAGATGGTACTATGTCTCCTTGACATACGTGATAAACCAATAATGATTTCCATTGATATCCTTTCTCACTCCATTCTTGGCACCCCATGTATAAAAAGTGAAACTCCCCTCTATGAACATGGGCTCAATAGGGATTGTTGAAAAACCACGAAAATGATTAAAGAAGTGCTATGATTTTATATCAACAGGTAAACCACTTCAACCTGTTCATTCATCCACGGTGTCCTCCATAACACCCTCATTAATATCCAGATCCATCCCGTCACTCTGGGTATTCACTATTACTACTGTGTATCCTCTGTAAGGAACGATGCACTTCACACCTTTCAAATTTCCATTATATATATTCTTTGTGGACAACTGACCACTTAAAGACTCACAATTGGTATAATCAATCTAATCCTCCGCAACTCACTTAAAGAGTGGATTGGTAACAATCACCAATTGTAGGTATAATGCATCATCTCTATCCATAGGGGATAATTTTAATGTGGATAGACACTCTATTTACTAATTCAATAACTAATAACTAGATCTCTTTCTAAGATCATCCTTTACCATGATTCCCTTTCTAGGAGTATTGAATATTTCAATTTCATAGTCCTAGATGAACTCCACCCATCATCTTTCTATTATGTTCAATCCTTCTGAGAGAAGATATACTTGAGAACCTTATGGTTATAGTAGATGATAACACAATATTTCATAAGGTAGTGTCTCCACACATTCAATGCGAATACTACCAATTCCAACTCTTGGTTGGGGGTTGTATAGATATTATCTTTTAGTCTCAACTACCGCTAACCATCTTGATCCCTTCAACTGATCGAAGAGTTCATAAATCCCCAGTAGCAGATATTTATTCTTCACGTTCACCTTATTCAGGAGCCATAAATCTAGTCATAATCTCAAGCCCCCCATATTCCTTCTTGGAAAACAATAGTGGGGATTCCCATGGTGAACATTGGGTCTCACAAATTTTTTCCTATGTATGTCCTACAACGGTACCCCCAATTCATGAAGCTCTACAAGATTCATATAATATGTCGGTATAGATATCTCTATCATCTAAGGGTACATGTCAATACAGAATTATACATCCCTATGAAAAGGTACTCTTGGAACATCTTCAAAAATTATGTCCTCATACTCATCCATCACTACCACAAACTGAGGACTTGTCTCATCCACTTCACCAAGGGTCATGATATCCAACTAAAGAGTGATGGTTTTCACCCTCCAATGAATTAGTCTATCATGTGCTACCAGGGTTTCATTTTTTCCAACTAAGGAAAATCAAATTCTATCATTGCAGACATACCACACCTTTTTTGTAAAATAGTTAATATGGGCATGGATGGTCGATAACCAATCCATACCAAGAGTGATGTCATATAGCCTCAATGATTCCACCAAGAGGTTCCAACTGAAACTCTCACCTCAAGGGTTAGATCACATTGTCAGCATCAGTGTGATTATCGAGTCACCCCACATATGTTTCTACAAACGTAAGGTTCATGTCTATGGTTTAAATAGATACTATAGGTTTTGAAAAATATTTGTGACCAGGAAGAATGATTAAAACCTATTTCTATTAATACATCAGCTATTCACAGACACATATTGTTCCCCAAATCATTCTTAGATCCCTTAGGTCACATGTCATGACCACATACAGTTGCCCCATCCTCTACATCCCTGAGGTGTGTGTGGACCACGTGGGGGTGGTGGTGGTAACATGTCAAAATGTATACCACATCTTACTACTCTCCCAGGTTTTATACCATTTTTTCCTCCTTGTCGATTAATATAATCCTATCACATTTTATACCCATATAGCCCATCCACCATTTTAAATTCATAATAACGAGCTGGAAAATCTCTAGTGAGATATCCCATTCCATATATTGAAAAGAATTACGTTTTTCTAGGCTGAATGGACTCACCCTATGAGCTCAAATCCTTAGATCCCTTGTCTTGGGACCACCTCTCGAAACGTCTCACACATCCATGTTTTGGAGAATGACGTCAACTTCCTACTCCTGAGGTCTCTACTCTTTCTTTCCCACTGATGAAATCCACTGGCTGTATGTACTCATCCAAATGACTTTCAAATGAAAAGGTTCTCTCTAGTACCCTGGCATATGTAGGAATTAATAGAGGAGCAAGGCTGGATCAGATGACCCTAAAAACACCTTTGTGAATGGTCCAATCCCTAAGGATCTAGTCATATTGAATTCATTGTGTACTTGGAAAGGTTGGTATGACTTGATGAATACTCATATACAAACATGTCTTCCTCCCAAAGCTACATAAGATCTTTTCTACACATAGATTTTAGACTTTAAGGCGATAGACACTTCTCTGAGAAAGGTTCTAATAATCTATCAATGAAAGAGTCACCTTTTTGTAAAATTGAGTAATCTAAGCCCTACCATCACCTTACTGAGCCACGTAGAAGGCCCATCACTAAGACCAACATCTGATCTCATGGTGTCTTGATTGGATAGAAAAATTAGTCACCCCTAAAGCCTGTACATAGCTTCTCATGAGTTGAGTTCACCTCAGATCTTGAGGGGATATGTTGCTAAAAATCATGAAGTGCGCTCAGCCCACACATCTCATCCATCAGTATAATGAGAACCATGTGATACTCCATGGGTTATGGAATATCCTATATACCACCTAGAGTTACTATCTCTGGTTTAGACCCTAGTACCCATTTCATCACCCTACGGATCATTCTGGTGATCATGTGGTGGAATCCTGGATGACTATCTACATGTAAGCATCTTGAAACAAAAAAACATGTACCACAATAAATAGACTATACCTGGTGAGATGACTCAAAAAAGACATGGAAAAATCAACCCATTTGTGTACTATTCATCTACCATCTTTTTTTCCTACAAGTAGTGTTTTCACGTACTGGGTCGAAAATCAGAATTCAGGGTCAAGGTGTATGGATACATCTACCTCCGCACCAACACTAGATTCCCTGGACTGAAATCCAAAATAAAAATACATAACAATATTTCCCCAAACCAAAATCATAGAATCAGGGTTATTAAGGTATAACTGACCTCCTCTGATACAACTATATCACGACCCATCCCCCAGGCCCATTCTATGACTACCCCATGCCCTACATACCATAGGCCAGGGGCTATCGACTATCACTGAGCAGGAATATCCCAAAACAATGGGTTGAATTTTTTTTATGCACCTGTACAAATGAAAAAAACTCCAAGACATAGATATTTGAAGGTGGAAAATACTATGTAAACAATCATAAGGTATGATGGTAGAAAACTGAAGGAAAATACTTCCAGAATACAGGCCCAACTGAAACCAAATAGTAAATTTCTCTGGAACTCCTCTATAGAAAACAATACCTAAAGGGTTGGTACAAAAACAGCCATCTAAAGTCTTATAAGAACATCTAGTCTTTGAGGTCACACTAACCACATCCTAGCCCCCATCCACCAAGGACTCTGTCAAATCATCGGTTGTGTTCAAAAGACATGACACGTGCGAGTGAAGCCTATATAGGGGTTACTAAAACAATACTCACTAAGAACACCAAACCACGAAGGTATACCACAATGAAATACACAAAGGATACTAACAAATATGAGAAATAAGTGTAGCCTCAAATAATTACATTCAATGGAGTTACTTGAGTCTACACAGATAGATATAAATCTAATGTATGAAAAGAAATAATGTTAGTCGTAAATTCTTAACACTTTGTATTTTTGGGACACTCATCCCCAGTGATTTACTTAGACTCAATAGGTCACAGAGACTCGCTCATCATTAAGTAATGTTGGGTCACCTAGTACATCTAATCACTTAAGCAATATGGTTCAACTAGACCTGCTCGGCACATAGTCTTACTGGGTCACTTGGATCCGCTCTTCATAGTCTTCTCATCATAGTCAGTATTGGATTCATGCTCCTACCGCCCTTGATTCCAAGAGAATCTAAAACTGAAGACATTTTATGCATCTCAACTTCCACAAAACCCAATTAGAGTATTTCAAGAAGGACCGCCTCATCACGAGGTCCCCAACACTACAAACTACTCATCAATTGAATATACAGTTTGGAATTTATGATACATTTTTTGAAAAGGGGTCGGTTTGGTCGGTGTATTCTCCAACCCGACCTGTCAGGTCACCCCTACCCAACCCAAACTATCATGTCTTGGATAGGAATGAATGATTTGGGATCAACTCAGCTTGTGGTTGGCCAACCTGTCTATCTCAGCCTGCTGATACGAGCCAATTTGTTCCGCCTAGGATGTTGTGGGCACTGCGTCTCCAAACCACCCTGTTGGTCATCGTAGGGTCCTGCTTCCATGGAGAAACTAGACCGCCGCTCTCCAGTCGAATGATGTGGCTCGCTGCCATGCCTGACAAATCCCACCATCGTCCACCTATAGGTGGACTGTGTTCGCCATCCATGATGGTTGTCGCGTGCCACCCCACTGCCCACCTTTGAAGTGGTGACCTTCTTTAGCTGCCACAGACTACCTAGACATTACCCTCCCCCACCACTGACTCACATTCCAGTGGTTGATACCCTGGCACCACCTTCTCCCGCATCCTCCTGTAGTGAGTTGATTTGCCTCTACGACCACCCATGGACCGCATTTTTCCATTGCCGCTGGTCATCGAGCTAGTGTCTTGGATTTTCATTCCATGGAGAATAGGAGAACATAGAATGCCTAAAACGGATGGATCAGGGCCTTATTCATGTCAGTATCGATCCATCTACATTATAATTTAAAATTTTGGGGGATGGGAGAATAGAATCTCCATGTATGGATCATATAGAATAATGGGTAACCCCAATTCACAACCCTAAAATAAAAATTTTCCCATATAAGCGATCGATCCATAGGTCAACCTGTTCATGGGTTGATATATGATCGTCAATAAAATCAAAGAACAGGGAAAGAAGTAATTCATTTAGAATTAAACCCCTATCTTGAGGGTTTGATCATTCGTTGGTAAAGAACCTAGTTGCACCGCTATCATTCAGTGATCCTTGATCCTCAGTCTTTGATCCATGATCTGTTGGTGTTTGTTAGCATTGTTCATTCACTATAGAGAGGGTTTTCCAATTCATTTTATTTTTCAGAGCTTCTAGAAAATTTCTTCAGGATTATAAATATGATCATGTATCCCTATCAAGCTATTTAATGAATATAAGAATTTCAGCATCACCATTTTTATGTGTTGTAGTGTCGACACACTATTTCATTTTTGAAAGGAAACATCTGCTTTTTCCGGGAATCGCTGGGTTTACGCATCACTACGAAAGATTTAAATAAACAAAATGAACTTTATCCATAGTTTATTTTCTTATCTTTTAAAACGTCTATAACATAAATTTTACCCTCGACCCACACCAGTCATGGTTAGGCTCTTCTTAAAGAAAGAACACCCTCTTGACCCCAACGATACTATATAATTTTCAATTTGACATACCATTTATGAGTATTAGGATTATAAAATAAAGTAGTATATATTTAATTACTGTATTTACTGCCACAACCCAAAAACTACTTTCTACAGTTGACCCATGCCAGCCAATGTTCGGTTCTGCATAAGGAAAACACCTCATTACGAAATCAACGATGGAATCATATTTTTCAATCAAAGTCACTGTTAATAAGTTATAGGTATTTTTTTAAAACAATAATTTTATATAATTATTTATTGATGGTTATTTCATTTTCAGGTTTCACACTGGAGTTCTGCACCAACTAAACATAAGTCGTGCGTTGCGTAAACAAGCCATACTAAACACAACGGCGCCCTTCGATTTCTGATTTGGGAATCATTTTAAGATTTATTAATATTATTCTGGAAAAACCCACTCATGCGCACTATTTTAAAAAATAAAATTTTTCGACGTACCATTACGGGTAAACCGGGCCTGAGAATCCCACCGGTCTCAGCACCTGGTCCCAGAATTTTTCCAGAACTTTTCTAAAATTAAAACTGAGAAAATCTAATTAATTACATTAAAAAATAAACCAAATCTGAATAAAATTAATATAAGTTTCAAGAATTTGTTTTATAAAATTATTATCCACAATTTAGGCCATTTAATAATTCAAATAATTTTCAAAAAAACATTTTATTTATTTTTGTAATGCTTTCACAAGAACTCCATCTGTTTTGTATATGCATTAATGTTAGTAAATTCATATATAAAAATTAAAAATAAATTACCCTAATAAAAAAGTTTTAATTAAGTTCAAAATAAAATTCTATATTCATTCATTATATATATTCACTCTTATACATGTCAATATAACATGCTAAATTTTATATTTTTCCCTTTCTTGACCTATGTAGGCATTGTACATGCATTTTGTCATGATTAATGTTATATTACTATAAAATTTTAATTTTATAGAAAAACCATCAATAATACATAATGATTAATAAAATAGTATTTAATATAATTTTTAGCACTCAATTATTATTTATAATAAACCAAATTTGACATTTCCAATGCTGCACAGTCACTACTTCAGAACTGATAATAATTTTAATACTTATAATGAATATAATAAAATTTTAGTGTCTTATGTTATTTATGTATAATATTATTTTCATAATATCATTATCTAATAACTGAGTAAATTTAATAAATTTCAAATCAAAATTATTTCTTCATGATGTCAGAAAAAATACCGTATTAAAAAAACTATTTTTTACTATTCACAAAAAAATTAATCTTTTTCAAAAAATTAACAAAAATTCATACTATGGTAATTTCATCTTGATTAATTAAAAATTAAATTATTTTGGGAAAAGTAAATTTCTATATTTTGGAAATTATTGTTTTGAATAAAAAACCATATAATAAATTATTTCTTTTGTTGAATTACTATTTCAATATAGAGTACAATTAAATAAAAAAAGAAATTATTCAATAAATACTTGGGTTTGTAAATTATCCCCCCTTTTTTATTGTATATAATCACAATTTTTATTCACTTATTTACTAACTGTCGATTCTTTTCCATTAAAACATTTTCAGATTCCTATATATCTTATTCTACCATGTGGTTTCTCCACAAAACAAAAGACAATTGAATTACCTTGTTCCACAATAATTTCTATCTGAAATCAAGAATCCTAATATGTTTCTCTTCATAAGAAAAATTATATTCCATCTGATGAACTTCAGGGCTCAAAACATGATATTAATATGGAACTTACTTTCTTAAAATCTATAAGGCCCCGGCCATAAAACTTACTTAATATTGAATTAAATGAATAATTCACATTGAGGATCTTTTCAGGTTTAGAGTTTTAGAGAATTATGACATAACTATTACATCTCAAAAGATTACAATGTAGAAACTTGTAATCAGTTTCCATAATATAAAAACTCTTAAAAAGAAACATGTCTAGTTCCATGTTTTAGGTAGCATGACTTTCCCTTGATCCCATCCTTGACTCTATTCAACATTAAGTCCTGTGAAAAACATTTCAAAAACTTGGGATGAGAATAAAAAGCTCAGTAAGGGATACACAAAGAATGAAAACTGTCGATTTTTCAAAACAACAAGTAAAGCATGTATACTTTATCAAAGTAATACTTTTCACCTTTTCGAAGTAGTAAAAACTCTTCACTGAATAAAAGTTCATTACCCACCCTTCTGTAACCAAAATATTACCATAAAACCCATATAAAGATCACATAACATATAAAGGTAACTTGGGACATAAACATACTTAAGTGAAATAACCATAAGTTCGACTTCCACACATATCACTTAATGGAATAGCCATTCGGCCAACTTCCATACATACTTAATGGAATAGCCATACGATCGACTTCCATACCCAATGCATTGGAGGTTATAACGTAACCACCCGTCCTAGTATTCACGACACCACCCGTCATAAGGTTTATCACGTAACTACCCGTAAAATGTCCAAGTACAATTATAAAATTATAACACATAAAACCAACATAAAGGAATGATAAAATTTCCAGATTTCAATCACAATATATCATTTAAATATATTGACATAATATAATCCTTTATCAAAAACATTTTCAATACCAAAATACAAAAAAATTTATATGGTATTTATTTTATTTTAAAAACATTACGGCTTGTTGAGGAAGCCAAATATCAAATAATACTCGTGGCGGCAGAAAAGGTCGTTGTCACCGCGTACATAAAAAGAAACATTCCTTTTTGTCGTTTAGTAAAACGCTTCGTAGATAAAATATTCCTTTTGAGTAAACGTAAATGTCAAAGGGGTTTATACACCGTATAAAAGAAGGTTGTGTATAAAACAAAATATGCCTCAATGAATGGAGATTGAGACAAAGTCCCTTACAAAGACGATATCCTTGGTTTAAGGATAAATCAATTACATAATTATGTGTGACAAACTAATACACCCAATATAAGTGGATATTAAGTGTAAAACAGTCATAGGTTATTCACACATATTCATATAATGAAATATTCATGGTGTACAAGATTATCCCAAAGAATCAAATTTGGGTTAAGAAGTTCCCTTGAAAAAATATGACAGCCTAACAAAGTCACTACAAAATTCATTAAATGAGTTGATAAGAGATAAAAAGGGGATCTCATCACTTGGACATAAAATTTACATAAATATGGATATATGAGAACATATCCCAACATAACAATATGTAAATTAAAAGACCCAACAAAAGAAGTCTTTTAAAAAGAGGAGGGTGAAAGGTTCCCTTACCGACATGGGTATCTTTCAAGACATGCACCCTGTGAAAGAAGGACAATACAACATTGATGTAAATACTCATAAATGAAATTATTATACACAATTAGTAAAATAATGGGCAGTACATACACCACTCAAAGGAAATTGTGGCAAATGTAGCATAAATCTCACGGGAATAAGAGTGAGATGAAAAATCCCTTACGAAAACTCGGCAGCCTAAGAGCGCCACTTAAAACTTCAAAAATGGATTGATGAGAGAAAATAGTGTCTCTCATAATATTAACATAAAGTTTACAGAAAGAGGAATATAAAATAACATCCCCCAACATAACAAAGAGGATCTTAAAATAAGTGACAAAAAGGAGAGTACTTAAAAAGAAAGAGAGAGGTTAGATCTCTTACGAAAATTCGGCAGCCTAATGGCACCACTCAAAACATCCAAAATGCAATGATGAGAGAGAATAGGGTCTCTAATCATATGAACATAAAAATTACAGTAAGATAAATATAAAAGAACATCCCAATAACAAGAAAGATGAGCTTTAAATGGAATGACATAAAAGAGCGTACTTAAAAAGAAAGAGAGGAGTAGGATCCCTTACCTCGGGTCCGACTTGACTCGATCGTTCTTTAATATCCTGAATAATAAACATGAGTTAATTTATACTTCCTTAAGAACCTTTTTCAAGTTCATTATTACTTTTATATCACTTATTACCATGTCGTAAACATTATGTAATCATTTAAGTTAATAATGTTTGTTTTGTCGATATTTGGTTCTTAAGTCGAAAGTGGACTTCTTACAATTATATGTTGTTCATGTGGTCAGAGGTTCATTATATCCAGAATTGTATTCATGATTTATATTTCATATATATCATATATATCCAGTATATTCATGCATTTATAATATTACATAACATTTAGAGTTAAGAAATGAAATGCACCGTTCATGGAGACGGTAAGCCGTACGTACGCATGAACGCTATTTCCATTTCTATTTCATATTTAATGGAATTAAAACATAATTATACATAATAGTATTTTAATTCCAGTATGGTATCATATATAATATCATTAAATATATCCTTTATACGTACCACATATGGTACTAACGAATCAAATCACTTTGAGGGGGCGGTAGTCCGCACTTCCTTAAATGAAGATATCGCGTTTACCCATAATGGAAAATGTAAAGGTATGCCATAAATGAAATATACATAATATTAAGTAAAACAAAAACATATTAGATATCATATATTAATATAGTGTCATATTAATGGACACCTTTTATGGTGTTAGAATAATGTTGAACAATCATCGTTTCGGGAGGCAGAAATTCTCCATCCACGGAAACAGTATGTTCTTTAACCATTAGATGTAGGTGTGAGTAAGTGTAGCTCGAATCCTTCTTATAAAAACATACTAGTATATTTAAGATAATGGATTTGTTACAAAAGAAAGGAATAAAAAGAGTTTAGGGGGTTGGAGAAGCAAAATAAAATAAAAGGACTCAAGTGAAGGCATTACCTTAAAATCGGGTAACTCCCTTTGGTTTGAGCTCAAAGGCTTACTTGGGAATACTTCTGCCCAAATTGAGGCTTAAAAGAGTAAGAGAGGTATTTGTAGAGACAAAATGGGCAGGGTTTGGCCGAGCCAAAGGCTTTTGAAGTGTGGGTAAGGAGGTAGAGGTGGGGGCCTTTTATAAGAGGAGAGGAGGGGCACTTTTGGAAAGTGATAAAAGGTTACTTTATTATAAAATGCATTTCGGGTTTTAAAGGTCCCAAATTGATTTGTTTCGAGGATAAGGTGATAAGGGTTCAAAATCCACCCATATAATAGGTTTTGGACATGTTTAGGTCTTATATTTTACATTATCTTTCCATTTTATTTAAATCGTTAAATAATGAGGTAATCGTTGCATCATCATGATGTCATATATAATTAAATTTATTTAATGTCTAAATGTTATAAATAATATACTATGATATAGGAAATATTTTTATATTTCCAATGAATATATATAGTCAAAACTCTGACTTGTATAGCCCCATTTAAAAATTGTTATAGTAAAACAACTCACGTTTGTGTCATTTTTACTTTAACATTAAATAAAAAGTTATTTATGTCATTTTCCAACCAAAGTTGCTCCATGGGGTCCCCAAGTTGACCCATGGGTTTTCTTGGTCGTACATGACACATCCAATGAGGGTTGGACATGTTTCATGCTCATCTCATATTATTAAAACATTATTTTTACCTTAAACTACACTAATTACCTCTAATCGCGATTAAAACTTAATAAGTTACTATTCACCAAAAAATTATTTTAATCACATTGAACCACATTTTACTTCTTAATGAAAACCATGTATGTCAGATTTTTGAAATTCAAAACACAAAAATGGAAAAATTTCATTTAAACGGAAAATCAATTTTTATAATTACCACTTAGTGGTTTCCCTATTCATCAAAAATTGATGTTTTTCAGAAAATTACCAAAAATTCACCCTAAGATATATTTGATATTCCAAATTAAAAAATGATGTCTATTTTACAAAATTCAAAACATATAAGTTTCATTAATTAATTTAATAATTAATTCCCACTGCTAAAACAAATAGCGTGTTTTTATGAAATAAAATGTATCAAAAGATTGACACTAGTTTAAGTCCGATTTCAAAGTGAAATTAATTCCAATGACCAATATTGGATTAAATGGTAAAAATATATTCTAATTTCACTTTAAAACCAATTCAAAAGATAATCTAATCATATAAATAAATTAGATTAAAAAGTGGTCTTGAATTAAAATACAACATTTTCCACTATTCATTAAAAAAATGAACTTTATCGGAAAGATACCAAAAATTTACACAAAGTAAATTTTGATGTCCCGATTCTAAATAATAATTTTATTTTGTCAAATATAACACATAAAATTGTCAAAAAGTGTATTTAAAAGAGGTTTTCCATCAAAAGGTGGTTAATCGACCTTTTAAAGAATATTTGAATGTTTACGCTTAAAAACTGGAGTTATTTGCATTTTTAACCCTCTAAAATTTATTGTAAAGAGTAAAAATATTTGACAAACATATATAATAATTTTGTAGTTAGTTCTGTTCATTCTCTCCATTACAAAGGCTAGGCGTTAACTACCATTTAAAATAATATTATTTTATTATTAAAGTGCAATGTAAGATTCCCAAGAAACTCGTTGTTGCGTATTGGGTACGCCATCGAGCATAGCATCCCCTTTAATGTAATATTAATATTTTATTCACAAATATGGATAAATATAAAGATGTAATGTTCTTTATTTACCTGGGGTGTTACAAAATCAATACCTGGAAAACATTTTTTTCCTGAGATAAACTTGGATTTAAGGATACTTTGTAAGAAACTGGTCCAACTTTATCCAATATTTCAAAAGTTCTAATGAACTATGAACATAACCTACCTTTATTAAGAAAAAATATAACACCTTTGCATCGATATATTTTAAGGAAATCATTATCACCTAACTCAAATGAATGGTCTTTCCTCCTATTATATACAAAACATTTCTTCCTTCGTTGAGCTTTCCTCATGTGTCACTGAATCAACTAAACTCTTTATGTTGCATCCTATACTAGATCTTGTCCCATAAACATTTATTCCTTAACTACATCCCAAAATTATGGTGTTAGAAACTTGTTTCCATATAATGCCTCAAAAGGTGCATCAGTATAATTTAATGAAAAGTATTATTATATGAAATGTAAACTAAAGAAATATATAGATCCCAACTACCCTGGTAATCCAGTGAAAAATTTCATAGCATATCCTCCAAAGTCTAAATTGTTTTCTTGTCCTACCTAATAGATTGAAGATAAAAAGTAGTGTTGAAATTTAATTACGTAACCAATTTATTCTAATGTCTTTTCTAATGTTATAAGTAAACCTATGATCATGGTCAAATACAATGGAGAGAAGAACTCCATGAAACCTGATAATCTATTTGTGGTATTTTCCAGATTGTTTCTCTATGGATAAGGAGTATAAAATAGGAATAAAATTAGCATATTTAATCAGTTTATCTATAATAACATAGATCACATGGTTACATCAAGAAGTCTGTGGTATTCCCCCAAGGAAATCCTAGGATATATTTTAACATTTACACTCTGGTACTAGAAAATGATGAAAAAACCATTTTAGTAACTACTGCTCTACTTTAACTTGTTGACATTTCAAAGATTTCATGGTAAAATCAGAAATATATCTTTTCATTCTATCCTATGAGTAGTAGTCTCAAAGGTATTTATATATCTTTGTGATACCATGATAAACTGAAAATAGAGAATTATGATATTCACATAATAGTTATTTCTTCAGTTGAAAGTCATAAGGAAGACATAATCTCTTCAAAACCCACAAAATAAAATATTTATCAATGATAAACTTATATAACTTCCCCTTCTGAACTAATTATACCTTTTTCTAAAACTAATGGTCTTACATTTTAGCATTCTATATGCTATCTAAAAAAGATAATTGTACTGAATCCTGAAACAAAATAGAAGAATTTCATGCACCATCAACTTCAAAGAAAAAATTCTTCAAATCATTAACCAAAGGTCCATTTTTTAAATGCATCTTAGTTGATGTAGAAATACTTTTTTTGACTCCATGAATTGACCAGTATGTTTTCTTCTCCGGGATGGTAATGAATCGTGCAATCTTAATCATGATTAGTTCTAGCCATATTATCTATCTCATGTTCAATTCCTTCAATGTAAAAATATACTTCAATATTTTATGATTCGTATAAATTTCACATTTTACACCATACAATTGATGCCTCCAAATTATAAATGAAAAAATAGGAGCTAATTTAAAATCACATGTAGGGTAATTTAACTTGTGATGCTTCAACTGACGTAAAGTATAAGCAATTAATTGATCATTATCCAACAAAACCAAACCAAGTCCCTTCAAATATGTATCAATGTAGATGATAAATTCATCACATCTTTAATGAAGAGTAAAAATGGGAGAATTAACTAATATCCTTTTAAATTCATATATAAAACCATCAAATTTTTAATCCATATTAAATTAACATCTTTTTGAGTTAACATAGTCAGTGGGATAAAGAACCATGAATGTTTTTCAACAGACCGCTAATAATAGTCTTCCAAACAAAGAAAACATTGAATCGCGATTATATTTGTGGTTCTTCGAAAATATTCTATGACATATATTTTATCATGATCAAAAGTTATTATTTCTTTATATATAATGGGACCAAGTATAGAAATTTTCTTAAAACTAAATTCACACATTCTAAATTTTCCATACAATTTCATTTTTTTTATGTTTTGGAAGACAAACCATAGATATTTTTCATGATGATATTTAATTTTAAAATATACCAAAAAAATCAATAAAAAAACCACAAACATATCCAAGAACACATGAAATATTCTATTCATAAGATCCATGAATATAGTGGATGTATTATTTATCCCAAATTTCATAACAAGAAATTCGTAATTCTCGTACTTTGTACATAACATAGTATTTGGAATGTATGCTTCATTTACATTAAATTGACTGTACCCCTATGTCTAAAAAACCTTCAAAAAATACTATTCTCCCTAGATCTGATCAAACAATTCTTCAATATGAGGTAAAGGGTACTTGTTTGTAATAGTGATGTTATTCAGGGATCTATAATCAATGAAAAGTCTCATTGAACCTTATTTATTTTTAACAAACATGATATGAGTTCCACATGGTAAAGTGCTTAGTAGTATGATCCCTATATCTGATAACTCATGCAACTGATTTTTCAATTGTAGAAATTTCATTTGATAAATTATATTATTAGGTTTATAAATTGTATTATAATCATGAACTAATTCAATAATAAACTCTACCAATCAATCAGGAAAAAACTTGGTAAATCCTCAAGAAACACATCAAGATAATCCTTTACCATTGGGACATCATTAATATTAATAGTTCCAATTTTTTGATAATATGTTTCATATTACAATCATTTCCATAGTTTTATAGATTATTTAATTCCTAATATATTATCAATGGTATGGGTTCATTCATGAATCCAAAATATTATTTCTAAAAAAATACTTCGTTATCTCTATAATCTATCAATGCATGATAAATAAAAAGTCATTCCATACCCAGAATCAAATTAATAACTGCTAGAGGAAATAAAAAAATTATTTTAGGTAAATTCTTTCAACAAAAAAAGATATGAATATTCTTATAATTTCTATATTCCTCAATATTCTCTCTAGGTGTTTTTACCATTAGTTTCAGCTTCATTTCTTTAGTTGGAATTTCTAATTTATCAAAACGTTTCTTTAGAAATGAAGGAATTTGTTGACCCAAAATCAAAAACAGCATTAAAAAAATCTTTAAATCAGGAAATTTACATATTATAACTTCATTTGATAGCTCAACATCTTTTTATAGGGTCGTAATGAATTTTACCATACCCTTTTGCTTACAATCTTACTAATTTCATATATGAGTTACTACCTTCAATCACACACTTCCAAAATATACCAATTCCTTACAGTTAATTTATCTCACCATCAGCTTCTCGTTAATTTTTATATCAATTTCCTTACACTCACCTGGAATGTTCCCAAACATTCCACATCTATAGTATTCCTAGAACATACAAGACAATATCTCAGATGCTTTTCACCACACTTTTCACAAAAAGGGTAATTGATTTTCTTACCACCATATTTATTTATTGAATTTTTACCTAATTACAACCTAGATTACCACTTCTTATTATTTTCATCAAGGGGAGTATATGTGTTAGGAAACTACATCACATCTTTTTTATCACAACAAAAAAGTTTCTCATAGATTTTAATCTCTCATAAAGCCAAATATCTTCGTAAAAATGGTTGAAAACTAGAGTAAAATATATTAATTTACTATCAAAATCCCATGTAAAATCCAATATATACATGGACATTCATGTAAAAGTTTCTTCATAAACCACCACAGAATCATCATCTTTCTTCTTATGTTCCATGCATTATTTCTCCATTCTAATTCAAAATATTTTACAAAATATTTTTCCATAAAAAACATTTAAAATCATACCATTACAAACCTTCATGATCTTCTTTTTTCTCTCATATTATTATCCATAGTAATCCATTGATAATATTATACATAAAAATGATAAATCAAATGTATTACCTTTATGTGTTCCAAACATCAAATGACATCAAATATCTTTTCTATAGAATTGATCCATCCTTCGACTATCACTGGATATGTGGTTCCACTAATTACTGAAAGATGTTTCCTAATAAAATGAAACACAAAATAAATATTTATTCATGGTATATTGGTTTCATCTCTTTCATGGATACCATCACCATTTCTTTCCTGATTCAATTGATAAATTGTTGTCGCAAACTACTTGGTTCTGATTTTCACAATTATATGCTACATATTTGAAATTATATCATTCTGTCAGGGCCTTTACACTTTATATTCCTTTTTTTCTTCTATATAAAAACATTCTTAATAGACATATCTTAGTCAAAAAAAAGATAGTAATATTTAAATAATATACCACATCAAATTAACCATGAAATAAAAAAAATTATGTATTCTATTAACATAATCTTATCCCTAATGTTATCTAAACCACCCATTGATACCAACTATAAGGACCCAACAATAAAAAATTACATAATCTTTAATTTTAGTCAATAAATTACATTCTTTCACATTTAGGATCATTTCAGGTATAGATTTTTAGATAATTAGTATATAATACATATATAAAATCCTTTATTTATACAGAGTGGATACTACTAAAATAGTATCTATTTATTCAAAAATATAGAACATTAAAAAATAAAACATGATTTATTTGACAGAACATGATAACACCCATCATTACCTCCTTCTTTCTCTAACACATCGTTATAACCTATGAAAATCATTTTAAGATCTTGGGAGAAAATAAAAATCCCAGTAAAGTATATAGATAATTCAATATTTATTCATGTGCTATCATAAAAACCATTGAAACTCTTTTCATAAAAACTCCATTGTAAGAATTTAAACATCATGTAGTTTCCTTGGGGTATTTTTACCTTATCACTCATACATTCAACCTTATGATTGTAATAACCATTTGGTCCAATTCTATCTTCGGAGTACCCAATGCATTAGAATGCTATAATGGGGATCATCCATCATATATTGAGCTAGAATGGGTGCAACAAAACATATCTTGAGCTATAATGGGGTAGAAACCATCATATCTTGATATATAATGGCCTAAAAACAATTTCAAGAGAACATATCATGAAGAAAACACTTGATAACTCATTTAAACACATGAGTAAAACACATTCACAAATCAAAATACCCTTTTTCCTAAAAATGACTTTTTTAAATAAAATATAAAAACCATTCACATAATAATAAAATCATATATTTTGAAAATAACATTTTAAACTTATAAAGGTGTAAATATAGTAATAAATAATCAAGAAAATGATATAAACCACTCATACTATAAAAAAATATATTTGTTTATACTTTTGTAACAGATACGTTTAAAAGGATTTTGAAAGGAATGTCCCTTATATAATAGATTAATAATACCCCTTTAAAAAATAGTATAAATTAAAACATTAATAACCATATAAAAACACTGATACAAATCATTTTTAATACATGGGTATAAAATATATTGATTTAGAAGAATAAATCCTTAAAAAATTTAAAATAACGTTTTTGTTTGATTCAATTACCTTAGGATCTACTTATATAAAATGTGTTCAATCCACTTGTATAATGGTATGAATAGGGTCATTAATATTTTACAAAACTAAAATCATGTTCATAATACCTTATATTATCTTATTATAATATTTTCCACCCATTTATTAACAATATTTTGTTATTTCCATGGATTGAGATGCGTTCTACTCAAATCTTTCATGATTGGTTTATTATAGGCTTCCTTGTCAAAATGAAATAATAATACAAAATTGATAATATATATATATATATAGGTCATATTAAACAATTATAAGAAAATTTAATCTTTCCATGATTTCGGTAAAAGGGAATCAAAAAATCATCATCCAAAAAGGAAGTGAATTGATGCACCCCAGATGAAGATTTCATTATTTAAGAATAAAATGAGAATATGAGAGATTTTATGATGTATACAACATAAAAAACAACAGTCCATTATTTATATGATATTGTAGATGACATTATTCCATTGGTAAGTGGTGGGGATAAGGTAGAAATGAAAATCAATTTAAAAGATATGAAAATGGAATCTTACTTATTTAAAATTCCTCCTCAAGAACCTCTTTAATGCTATTATAAGTGGTATTTTCATGAAACTATAAGCACAAAAATGTTTAAATTGGTGATGTTTATGGAGTAACCAATACATTCGGGATCTATAATGGGGCCCACCCATCATATATTAAGCTATAATGAGCCCAAACCAACATATATTGAGCTATATTGGGGACTAGATCATCATATATTAAGACATAATGGAGTCAAACCAATATAAATATTTTCCAAGTAAAATATCATGAATAAAAACATTATAACTAATTAAAACCCATGAGAAAAACAGATTCACAAAAAAAATACTTTTTTTTCTGTAATAATCACTTTTTTTAAAAAAATATAAACCACACCAAAAATAATGAAATCACATACATAAAAAATAACTAATAATACTTATAATATAATATTTATATTAATAAATATTTGTGAAAATGGTAATTACAACTCATAGTGGATAAAAAAATATTTTTTGAATTATGTAAAAGCACCATTTAAAATGATTTTGAATGGTAGGTCACATACATTACATAAGAAATAAAACCCCTTTAAAAATAAATAAGAGAAATTAAAACATTAATAAACATATATATACATTCTTAAAAATAATTTGTAATACATGAACATATAATAAAAATACTTTGAAGATGAAATCTTTAAAACATTTAAAATAATGTTTTAGTTAAAGAGTCCTTTATCTAAGGTTCTACTTCTTTAAAATGTGTTCAAATATATTTTATAATGGTTCTAATATTATTATTTATATATTAATGAAATAAAATCATGCTTATAACACCTTATATGGTCTTCTTATAACATTTTCCATTCATTTATTAACAATATTTTGTTATTTTCACTATGCCGAGTGCATTCCTTTCAACGTTTTTTAGGTTGGTTTATTATGGAATTCCTTATCAAAATGAAATAATAATTAAAAATTGATAATATTAATATATTTAGGTCATTTTAAAAAATTACATGTAAGTTAAAACATTCAATGTTTTTGGTAAAAGGGAAATGAAAAATCATCATCCACGAAGGCGGTGAATTAACGCACCATAGATGATGATTTTGTTATTTAAGAATAAAAAGAGAAGATGATAAATTTTATAGTTAATATAACATAAAAAATTAAAAAAATATATATGATACAATATTTTTCATGAATCATTGTATAATTGGTGGGGATAATGTAGAAGTTAAAAATAATTTACAAGATAATAAAAATAAATCTTATTTCATGAAAATTCAACATTGATAACTTCCTTAAGACTCTTGGAAGTTTCCTTTTTGTGATACCGAAAGCACTAGAATGTAGAAATTGATGATGAGGATTGAATTTGATAGAGATTATATGATAAATAAGACCTATGGTATTGAAAATTTGTGAAGGATGGATCCTCCATTTATAATTGATGTGTGGGGTAACATAGGAATAACACAAATTATTAAAATATAATAAATTTATTTTAGGGCTTCAGACTTCCAAAAGGCCTAAAAATAATAGATTATATAATTTTAGAAGTAATATTGTCATTTGTTACTTTTTACATGCGTTTTTATTTTTTAATAATTAAACAATATACTTTATTCGTGGAAAATAATTTTTTCATATTAAAAACTATTCAAAATCATGACCTTATGCACATCCAAAAAAGTTTCCAGCTTTAATTAAATTTTTTATTATATCTTGTCTATATTATAATTACCTATAGAAATCATTAATGTACTTAAAATATCAAATAATATTTATTTTACTATTTTTAAATCATTAATTGTATTTATTCATTAATTAAATTTTTAATACATCATAATTATTCAAGCCATTAATGTAAATATTTATCACCTAAAAATTAAAAATAAAATTATCTGAGAAATATAAAATTTTTATATTTATAAAGACTATTATTTTTTGAAAATCAATTCCTGATAAACTCATATTAATATTTTATACTTATTGAACATTATAGTGTGAACAAGTTGTCTTTCATTTTAATAAAATAATAAAAAGTTACTAGTGTGATCCATTTGGGTCAAAAATGTCCCAAATATGAATAAAAATAATATAATGGTTGAAAATTTCTGATATAAAATATTTTATCAAAAAAAATTCATTTAATAATTCTTAAAATTTCATAAAAATATTTTTTTTTATTTCTATTATGCATGCACAATCACTGCATCAGTTTTGCTAAGGAATTAATGTTAATTATTAAAGATATAAAAATTAAAAATAAATTTCATTCATAAAAAATTTAATTAAGTTCAAAATAAAATAATATATTAATTCATTATTTATATCCACTAATATACATGTCAATATAACATCTTAAATATGTTATTGTGACTTTTCTTGCCCAGAAAAATCATTGGACAAACATTTGGAAAATATTAATGATATATAACAATAAAATTAGATATTAACAAAAAAACATCATTAAAACATAATAATTAATAAAATAGTCTTGAATATACTTTTTTCACTTAATTATTATTTATAATGAATCAAATTTGACATTGCCAATGTTGCGCAAGCACTACATCGACGGTGAAAATGTTTTTTATAATTGTAATGAATATAATATAATTTTTATGTTTAAATTTCTCATGTACAAAATTTCATTTATAATATCATTATTTAACTATTATATAAATTGAATAAATTTTATATCATAATTATGTATTTATGAAGTCAAAAAAATATCATATTAAAGAAATTGTATTTTTTACTATTCACCAAAAATTAAAATTTTTCAAAAAATATAAAAAATTCATACCAAGCTAATTTCATAATGATTAATTCAAAAATTTAATTATTATTTTCAAATTAAAATTTTCTAATTTAAAATTTTAGGATAATAATAAATAACCATATAATAAAATATTTATTTTGAGAATTACTATTTAAATATACAAGACTATTAAATATAAAAAATTATTCAATAAATGCCTAGGTTGTTATATTCTACCACCTTTTTGATATTCCATCCTCACAATTTTTTTCCTTCTTAAAAAAGTGGGGATACTTTCCCTTAATAGCATATTCTGATTCCCATGTTACTTCTTTTACCATGTGGTTTCTGCACAAAACCATAACATAGTAAATTGCTTTTTTCTGCAATACTTGATCTCTATGATCCAAAATATGATCATGTTTCTCTTCATAAAAAAGTTTCTCTTCCAGTTGAACTACATATGGGATAAATTATGAGATAAATTTGAAACATAATTTCTTAACATTGAAACATTAAGAACATTGGATACCTAAGATAATCATGGAGGTAATGCTACTTGGTAGGAAATTGATCCAAAATTATCCAATATTTTGAAAGGTATAATGAACCATAGAATTAACTTACATTTATTACCAACACACATAACACTTTTCCAAGGAGATATTTTAATAAAAATAGGATCACCTGCCTCAAATGAATGCTTTCTCCTCTATTCTCTGCATAACTTTTGTACTTGCTCTAAGATGTCCTCATGTGTAACTTAATCAACTAAACCCATTCTACCACATTCGCTACAAATTATGGTCCCATCCACATCCATTCCCCAACATCACCAAAAAATTATAGAGTTCGACATCATTTTCTATATATTGCCTCAAAAGGTTCCATATGTGTACTGGAATAAAAACTATTATTATAAGAAAAATCCACTAAAGAAATAAATTGATCCCAACTTCCTTGGAAGTACATTGAACAAGTTTGTAATATATCCTAGAAATTCTAAAATTTTCACAAAGTTTTTCCATTAGATTGAGGATGAAAATTAGTGCTGAAATTTAATTTTAGTCCAAATGAATTTTGATGCCATTCAAAAGTTAAAAGTGAACCTAAGATCACAGTCATATAGAATAGAGATAGAAACACCAGGAAACCTAATAGTTTCTTTGAGGTGTAGTTGAGAAATTTGATCTAGAGACAATGTTTCTCAAATAGAAAGAAAATTGAATATTTAGTCAGTCTATGAACAATAACCAAGATCATATTGTTACATCAAGAATCCTTTGGTAGTCCCACAACTAATTCCATGTATATATTTTTGCATTTCCACTATTTCACTATAAAATTATGAAATTTCCCCTTCGATAACTTCTTCTCTTATTTACTATGTTTACATGTCAATAATTTCAGGAAAAAATTAGTAATAACTTTTTTTATTCTATCCCACTATTAATAATCTTGGAGGTCTATGTATATATTTTTGCTACCAAGATGAACTGAAAATAGAGAACTATAAGCTTCACATAATAATTATTTCTTCATATGAGAATCACAAGGAACAAGTAATCTCTTCCCAAACCACAATGAGAAATATTTATCAATGTTAAACTCGTGAATATTACCCATTTGGACCAATTATACCTTTTTATTTAAATCACTTTCATCCTTATGAGAATTATTTATTTTGCCTTATTGTGACAACTACACTGACACCTAAAACAAAATAGTATAATTTCCTTCACCAATAACATTGATTTTAAAATTTATCAAATCATTACCCAACGGGTAACTTTCTAAATGTATCACGATTAATGTAGAATTATTTTTCTCACTCAATAAATCAACCATTGTGTTTTATTTTCCAGGATTGTAATGAATCATTAAATCATAATCATTGATTAGATCCATCTATCTTCTCTATCTCATGTTCAATAAATTCTGAGTAAATATTTATTTCAAAATTTCATGGCCATTATATATTTAAAATTTTACTCCACAAAATGATGCTTATAGATATTAAATGGAAAAAATAGTAGGTAATTTTAAATCATGTTTATGTTAATTTAACGCATGATGCTTCAACTGATGTAAACAATAAAAAATTACATGATCATTGAAAATAAAAAAAGAACCAATTCCCTTCAATGAATAATCACTAAAGATGAAGAATTAACCACTTCTAGAAAATAACGTCCGAATTGGAGGATTCACCAACCTTGTTTTCAATTCCTAAAAATATTCATCACATTATTTGGTTTATATGAACATAACTCTTTTTATAGTTAAATTAGTCACTGGGCTTGATAACCCTGTAATGTTTTTAACAATCCTCCGATAATATCCTTCAAACAAAGAAAATTATGAATTTCAGTTATATTTGTCAGTCTTGGACAATATTCAATATAGTTACTTTTCTATTATGGTTTGAAAAATAACCCTCAGACGTTTTTCATGATCCTCTTTACTTTTAGAATACGACAATATATCATCAATGAATACAACCACAAACATAACCATGAAGTCATGAAATATTCAATCCATAAGATCCATCAATACAACAAGTTTATTATTAAACCCAAACATCGTAATGAAAACTAAATAATTCCGACATATAGTACAGAAAATTGTCTTCCAAATGTCTACTTCCTTTACATTAAACTAATGATAGCTTTACCTCTATTCAACCTTCGAAAAATAATTTGTTACATGGTGCTGATCAATAAAATCATCGATATGTGTCAAAGTGTATATGTTCTTAACAGCGATGTTATTCAAGGATCTATAATCAATGCAATGCCTCATTGAACCATAATTATTTTTGACAAACAGGACAGGATCACCCCATAATTAAGTTCTAGGTCGGATGAATCCTTTATCTACTAATTCCTAAAACATATTTTCAATTCTTGAAGTTCCATTTGAGTTATTATATAAGGGGGTTTAGAAATTGTCTTAGCATCATGAACTATTTTCATAGAAAATTCAAACTATTGATCCATAACAACACCGAGTTAATCATCATAAAATACATCAAGATACTCATTTTCCACTAGGAAAAAATTAATCTAAAATGTTCCCATACTTTAAAAAATTTGTTAAATATAGAATTCATATCAATATTTTAACAGTTTCATAGTTTTCTCATATGTTATTAATGGTTAGAATTCATTCTTGTACACAAACAGAAAATAATTCTTAAAAAAATATTTTACTCAATAATCGTTTATATCTTGATAAACTGAAATCTAGACCATACCCAGAATAACATCAAACTCTACTAGAGGGAATATAATTTTGTTTTTTGGTGAATTATTTCGACATAAAATAATATAAATGAATGGGTAGACCCAGAATAAAATAACATAACTCAAAAATCAATAAAAACCAGAAATTTTCTTAATACCAATTAAATTGTTGGATAAATATATAATGAAGTGGCTGAAACGTATTTTTCTATAACATTTTACTTATAATACTTTTGATTTCCTAATTAAGGGTCTAGATTCAGAAACACATTAGAAAAATGACCCAATTCCTTATAGTTAAAGAATATCACTATAAACTTCTAATAAAATTTTCAGATCATTTTCCTTATACTCATGGGAAATGTGCCCAAACATTCCACATTGATAGCATTTAACAAAATTTACAAGACATACTACTGGATGATTTTTACCACACTTTTCACAATAAAGGAAATTGATTTTCTTACCATTATATCTCTTTGATGAACTCTTACCAAATGCCTTCCGACTAGACTTGTTCTTATTCCTATCATCACGAGGCACATACCTATCAAAACTATCCATCTAAACTTTTTCATCCAAATGAATAAGTATCTCATAGGGTTTAAAATCTCTTGAATATAATGCTCTTCATAATTTTTTTTCAAAATAGAGTAAAACATATTAATTTAACTATCAATGTCTTGAGTAAAATCTACTACATACCTGGTCGGTTTTGTAAAATTGTATTCATACACTACAACATACTAATCATATTTTTACTTTACTTTCGTAATTTTCCCCATTATGAGATGAGAAATTTTAGGAAAATATTTTTTCAGAAGAAGACACTTAAAATCATTCCTTTCCAAACTGTTAAGATCATTATTTTCTTCTATATTATTAATAGAGAAAAGCATTGATTAGATTAACCTTGAAAACAATAAATGTATAGTATTAACTATTGGCGTTTTGATTATCTGATGAACTCAAATATCTTTTCTAGAGTATTGATCCATCCTTCATCTATCATAGGATCTGTGGTTCTACTGAATAATTGAATATTTTTTCTCATAAAATGATATAAGAATGAAATGTTTCATCATTGTAGATTTGGTTTCTATTTAGAATGGATACCAAAACTGTTTATTGCCAAATTCAACTATGTCATCACTGTTAAAAATTTCTAGGTTTTGATTCCCACTATTCAATGCTTTAGATTCAGAATGATATTATCCTGTCAATACCTTTCTACTCCAACTTCCCTATTTATTCTTTGAAAAACCATTCTGAATAGTTATATCTAATTCCAGGAAATATATTAAGCTTTATATTATATAACATTTTAAAAAACAAAAAATTAAAAATCATTTATGTTATTATATTAACATCATCCTACCCCCCAAAGTTATCTAAACCATTACTTGATAGTAACAATAAGGAACCAGCCTTAAAACTTTAAATAATCCTAAATTTTATTCAAGAACATACATTCTTTCACATTGAGGATCTTTTTAAGTTTATAGATTTAAATAATTATGATATAATACATACATAACATCCATATTTATATAGAGTGGATCCAAATAACATTGTATCCAATTTTTCAAATATATCAAACATTAAAAAATAAAAAATGATTTCTTTGACAAAACTTGATAACATCCATCATAACCACCTTTCTCTTACCCATCCTTATAACCTATGAAAAACATTTTAAAATCATGGTATAAGAAGAAAATTCCAATTAAGAGATATAATGAATAAAATCATTAGTCAAGTGATATCATAAAAACATTGAAACTATTGTCATAAAAACCCATTAGAATGTATAGAAACATCATGTAGTTTCCATGGGACATTTTTATCATATCACTATAACATTCACCCTTACACATAGAGTAACCATTCGGGTTCTACTTCCTTAAAATATGTTCAAAACTCATATATAATGGTTTTAATACTATTATTAATATATTAAATAACTAAAATCATGATTATAATACCTTACATGAGATTCTTATAACATTTTCCACTTATTTATTAACAACATCTGGTTATTTCCATTGTTTTAGGTGCATTCTTTTCCACATTTCCAAGGTTGGATTATTATATTCTTCCATGTTAAAATTAAATAATAATATATGAGTGGTATTATATATATATATATATATATATATCATTTTAGGAAATTAATTTTCAATTTTATCATTCCATGATTTCGGTAAAAGTGAAACAAAAAATCATCATCCATAAAGGCAGTGAATTGACACACCATAGATGAAAATCTCATTATTTAAGGATCACAGAAAAATATGAGATATTTTATGATGCATATACAAAAAAACAACAAAATTCCTGTATAAATTTGATTAATTATTTTTCATGAATAATTATATAAGATGTTGTGATAAGGTAGAAATGAAAAAGAATTTAAAAGACCAGAAAACTGAATCTTACTTCTTGAAAATTCCTCTTTGAGAACCTCTTAAAGAGTATTGTAACTGGTATTTATGTGAGACCAGATGAACTAGAATGTTTAAATGGACAAGGATGAATGAATTTGGTAGAGTTTATCCAAGAAATAAGGAGTAACATAATTAATATTTGTGGAGGGAGTCTCCTTTTATAATTGAGGTGAGGGTGAATATAGAAATTACTCGGATTATTAAAATATAACATATTGATTTTAGAGTTACAGACTTCCAAAAGACTCCAAAATCATAGGATTTCCCATTTTAGATGGAATATTATCATTTTTGTACATGTAAATTATTTTTTTATTTTTAAATAATTTAATAAAATATTTTATTCATGGGGAAATAATTTTTTCAAATTAAAAAATATTCACAATATTTACTTTAAACACATCAAAACAAAGTTTCCAACTAGAATTAAATTTTTTTTAATATCTTATAAATATTATAAATAACTATATATATAGTTAATGGACTTAAATATGTCAAATTGTATTTATTTTACTATTTTTAAAATCATTGATTTGATTTATTTATTAACTAAAAATTTACTGCATCATAATTTTTTAAGACATTAATGTAAATTTCTATTAGCTAATATCTAAAAATAAAATTCTATGAGAAAGTTCATTTTATTATATTTTTATCATCTTTTAATGTTACAATTTTTTTTTCAATCCTCATATTAAAATGTTATTCTTATTAAACATTATAGTGTGAACAAGTGGTCTTTTTATTTAATAAAATAATATAAAGTAACTAATGTTATACATTTGGGTGAAAAATATCCCAAATAAGAATAAATGTATGATAATAGTCGATACATTTTTATATAAAATGTTTTAGTCAAAATTTAGGTAATTTAATAATTCATATAATTTAAATAAAACCATTTTATTTATTTTTCTTATGCTTGCAAACACACTACATCAGTGTTGCACATCCATTAATGATAATTATTTCAAATATTAAAATTTTGAAAAATCAAACTATCATAAAAATATTTAATTGAGTTTCATGTAAAATTAAAGATTCATTCATTATTTATATTCACTCAAATACATGTCAAGATAACATCTTAAATTGGTTATTTTTCTTCTCTTGCCCTAGAATTTGGAAAATAGTGATGTTATATAACTATAAAATTATAAATTAATATCAAAAAACATTATAAATACGTAATAATTAATAAAAAAATGTTGAATATAATTTTTTCACCCAATTATTATTTATAAAGAACCTAATTTGACATTTCCAATGCCACGTAGGCACTACATCGACACATGTGATAATATTTATTCATATAATGAATATAAAATAATTTTCATGTTCTTAGTTATTTTTATTTGATATTAAACTTATAATACCATTATTTAATTGCCAATAAAAGTTTAATAAATTTAATATCACAATTATGTCTTCATGACGTGACAAAAAAATATTGTATTTAAAAAAAATGTTTTTTACTATTCACTAAAAATTAAACATTTTCAAAAAATACTCAAAACATCATACCATGATAATTTAAAAATTATGAATTCAAAAACAAATTTAATTCTTTCAAAATAAAATTATATTATTTAAAAATTAATGTTTAAAATAAATAACCATATAATAAAATATTTATTTTCTGAATTAGTATTCCAATTTATAATACTATTGAATATAAAAAGAAGTTATTCTATATATACCTAGGTTCTTAAAAACATAAATGGGTTTTTATTTAGGAAATCATGGAATATTTTAATGGAATACAAACATCAAATAATGGTTTTGGTGGCTGAAAAATCCAACGATGCCGTATACGTTAAGATAGAGCATTATTTTTCTGTTTTTAATGAAAGTCAAAATATTGAAAAAATATTCCTTTTTGAAACATCTTAAATAAATTAAAAGGATTCATAAAAATTACCTGTATAATTATTTTATGTATATAAAAATAAATTCATAAAATAATATTAAAAATATGGACATGGAAGAGAAATATTTTCAAAATAAATCTTTAAAACATTTAAAACAAGGTTTTATGTTAAAGTTCCCCATATGTAAAATAATAAAAATAATATTTTTGATTTTTTTTCAATGAAAGATAAATATTGTAAAAAATAAAAATTATCATAAATTTAATCAAAAACAATAATTTTTTTTAAGCATTTAAAAGAACATGGAGTAGGAAGAAATATTGTTAGAAGGGAAACCTTAAAAGAAGATTTTTAAATGAAAGTCTCTTAACTCGATTCTGAACAATCACATAGGTTCTTTATCTTCCTAAATAATGAAATAACATTAAAATTTACCATATATTAGAAAATTTTAAAGTTAATTATTATTTTTCTTTTATTTAATACCATGTTATTAATATTTAATTAATCAATTAATGTATTCTGAAATCCCAAAGGTCATCTATTTTTATTGTTTATTGGATAATCCACTATTTAATGGTTGAGAGGTAACCCTTAAATGACCTATATATAAAAGGTATAATGCTTATACATGAAGTGAAGGCATAGAGGTACAAGTCCCAATACATGACCATTAAATGCCCAAGACCTGAAACACTTGAAAATAGCCCCTCCCCACCTTCTACATCATAATGGCATCTTGCTCCACACATCACATGGATAATTGAATATCATTTACCTATGTAGATATTAATGATCCCTAATACTGATTTCAATTTTCATACCCTCTACTTAATCTAATCTGATTAGCTCTACTTAGTCATTTCTACTTTTATCGGAATCTACTTTTTGGCTTACTCCTGTGGTCTACCTAAGCTGCTTCTTTGACTATGTGGACTGAAATACCTATGGCCCTAATGCCATTGGTGGCCTGAAATCCTTACATCTCAAAGGACCTTGGTGTCCCAAAGGACATGTGGCCCAAATACCATTGGTGGCCCAATGTCACTGAGACCCGTAGGCCCAAACCGGTGAATGAAAGTCCCAAGTTGGATGATTAGTTATGACCTCTACAGTACCACACATGAGTAGCTGGAGCTACAACTATAGTAACCCAGAAAATAACCCCAACCCATATTTAATATTTGTTCTTTTTTATTCAATGTATGAACCTCTATCACTCTGGTACAATACCTTTGGCTACTTAATCAATTATGTTTGTATTTGTTGTTTTGATGATATTCAGCTCATATATTAAAAATGACTTTAGTAGGTTGACTATTGTCAATGATGTACTGTTTCCACAATCTTTAAATTAATATTAATTACATAATTATCATTTTTAAATCAATAATATTATAAAACCAATAAAGAAATATGGTTATGGAAATTAAATTATGTTATAATCATAAAGATTGTAGGTTAAACATACGGATGATAAACCTTCATATTTTTCAATGATCATGATGGAAGAAAGGCATGTATTATATTATAAATTAATAAAGACAATTATATCATAAATATGATATTATTACTTTAAATATAGTTATATATATTATCAATATGATATACTGATGAAAAACAAATCAATTTTCTTCGTGGAGGTTGTATCTCACATGTACATATGATCATTTTGAATTGAAACGTAATAAGGTATATGAAATAAAAAAATTTTAGAAAGCTAATTATTTCATTAATATCACTTATATTTATATAAATATATTAAATCTGGCATATAACTATCCATGATAGGTGGTGATGAAAAAAATTAAATCATTCCTTGACGGATTAGTCCTTCATACACCCAAACAATGGATTCCATTCCCATTTAAAAGAGGTTAGAGATGGATATAAATTATAAAGTTAAAATAATAACATCTTATAATTTATAATATAGTGATTTTTCTATTTCAGAATGGTTAATTACCATTTGAATGAGGTGGAAGAAGAAATAATACCAACTGATTAGTTATGAATGATGTCACTTGTTCAAATAATTTCATTTGGTTTAAAACTTCATCCATATAATTGTGTAACTGTACATAAAAAATACTTCTACGATGAGGGTAGGGATCCTAGTAAGGGATTTGGGAAAAAATTGGTAGAACCAAATGGTTCATGATGTCTGTAGAGAATATGAGAGTGGGTTCCCTTTTATAATAATGGTTGGGAATTCTTGTGATTTCAAAAGTATTAATTTAATATAAATTAATTTTCACTTTAATCATTTAAAAATTAGTATAATTCTAAAATAAGTTGATTATGAGTTAACATTCTTTCATCCAATTAAAATTTTAAATGATTAGGTGATTTTTTCACCCTCATCTTTTATGTTAACTCTCCATTAACTATTTTGATGATGACCATGATAACAAATATTTTTACTCTTTAGGGGTAAAGATAGTCACTATAAAAGGATAATTGGACCATAAATGGATAATCACTTCTACAAATATAATATATTTATGATATTTATATGAATTATAAAATATATTATTTATTATAAAATATTATTAATATAAATTTTATAATTATTCATTTAATTTGACTTTCATAACATCATGGAAGTAAAGGAATTCAAATACAATCTATTAAAAACACATAAATGTTATATTTATCTAAAAAAATTTAGGAACACAATAATTCATTGAAATTATATTCCCTTTTATATTTTTCTAGTAAATTATTTTATTTTTCTATTAAAAAAATAAATACTATGTTGGAGTTCAGTAAGCATTTAAGGTTATTATTTCATCACAAAAAATTAGATATAAATAATCTGGATAAAAAATAATTCATAGTTATAATAACCATTTATAACAAAAATTAACTTATTTTTATCCATATGGACGAAATTTAAAGATAATAAAAAAATAGAATGAAATATTTTACTTTTCATTACATAAATTGTTATAAAGGAAAAAATAATGTCTAAATGGTAACACAAAGTAATATTTATGATGTTTTGATGATTATGGAATAAATTTAATCATCATAATAAATTAATCCATATGTTATCATTTATTTATAGTCCTTATCACACTATTTTTATCTTTAATTTACTCATATTACATTTACGACAACAAAGTACACAATGAATTCATTCAGAATGACTAAAAATTAATTGATAATATTTAAATAAATTGTACATTATAATTAAAAATATGGAATCTATTTTTAAGATTAAATTAAGAGATATGGAATACTTTAATTTAAAATCAAACCATAAAAATGTGATATAAAATATTTTTTCATAAAAATGTATTTTGTAGTAAAAAAATGTCTTATACTCAATTACAGTATAAAAACACTTCCAATTACAATAATTTTTTTATTATTCAAAATGATATATTAAAATTTTAAAACTGATCCAAAATATATTTTAGTTTTGTAATACTTTAAAAGAAAACAATTTAAATAAAAAAAATTTTTCCTATTCATTGAAAAAAAATTAAAAACATTAATCATAAGATAATTTTTATTTGATGGTTTCAAAAGTGATATATTTTTTTATCGAATAAAAATTCAAGATGATTCAAAATTTTATTATATAATTTTCACAAAAAAAATAAATAAAACCAATTTTTAAAGAAAATGTATATTTGAAGAATAAATTGACATTACCAAAAATTGAATGTGCATTTACTAAGAACTAATAAATAAATTTTTATTGATTTGCACCATTATATATATCTCATAAATTAGTTTATCCAATTTATACATTCTAATTTAACTACTTGGTTCTAATGGTGATATTTAAATAATAATATTTAATGGATTTTTTAAGTTTAGTGTTGCATATCATATACGCTATCCAACATAGTAACTTTTTTTAAAATATTGATATATTACATTATATGATATTCATTCTATTCCCATAGATTCATTACAATATTATCGATTTTATGTGGCACACATATGTATGAATGATGATGTGTGGGGACCTATATCACACTCCATTGAATTGGTTAAGTTTGATATATCAAGATATACTAAGGTGATGACATTATCAGTTTGCTCACATAGTAAACGGAATAATGTGTTTGATCACATTCTTAGGTGTGTAAATGATGGTTTTATTCACACATGCTTGGTTGTAATTATTTTTCTCACAAGATTATCTTATGTTTATAATTTTTCTATCTTTTTATGTTTCATTTCTATTCAGGATATGTTACATTCCTTATTTATGACTTTTTATAATATGATTTAGATTTTATGTTATGTTATGTCATTCCTTCTTCTAGGTCCTATGATATATAATATTTTGTAGATAACATTCTTATGTTTACTAATTTTACACATATGTTCATCTCATTCTTACTTGTGATCTTTGATTGTTATCTCTTATATTTACCTGTATTTTTTATTTGAGCACACTCATCTCTTATGTTTCCTTTTTAATGGGAGATAAATAAAAGTAACATGTATTATGATCATATAAGAGTATCTTATGTTGATAATTGTTGGGATATATTGAATAATTGTTTTGTTTTAAAAATTTGTTTATATAGGTGAAATAATGTCCATTAGTTAAAAAATGGGTATTATTAGTTAATGTATTTTATTAATTGTCTACAAATATAAAATGAAAATAGAATGAGATTCTATTTTAATGAAATTTATTCTTTAATATAATGTAATTGTGATGGTCTCATATGTAACACGTCATATTTTTTTCCCCACTTTATTGACATGATTTATTTGTATAATTTCTTTGACCTCATCTGAATATACATTTTCCTAGAAACAAAACAAAACATAACATATTAAGGCGTGGATACAAAAAATAGAATCATCTTCCCTTCTATCCCTGAAAAAGATTTCATATCCCTACAATAAGTTATCTATTAAGTGAAAAAATAAATTTTAACATCTCCATCAATTATGTATATCTCTCTAGTAGAAATGGCCTAAGTGTTCTATGATCTCTAACTTCTTTTAGATATTTAACACACATATCTAGAACATTCACATTTTCATCATTAAATGATTAAATAAGAACCATATAACATTTCCAAATTTAATATTTATAAAACTATTCCATTATAAAAATATATGATTACTTCCTAGAGTCTGCCAAAAAAATCATGACAATATCCAACATGATTAACAACAATAATAGATTGAGAAAGAATAAGATCAAACTATTTTTAATTGAAAGATAGAATACAAATATGTTACCCAAAATTTATTTTTCGTATTTTTTCTATTTTTAAATAATTTAAAATGATTATCCATTGGACTATCCAAATCCAATAAAAAACTTATAACCACATCAGATCCTCCATGATTTTCATCAAGATTGTACTTTAAAGTAGAAAATTTATCCTCTATAAATTAAATAATCTCACACATATTTTTTATAAATTCCATAAATAAATTTTTTTTTATTAGAAATTATATATTTTATTTCAAAAATTAAATATTTTTAATAATCTTGAAAATCATCCAAGATTATAGAGATACATTGTAAAGTATTATTTCAATAAATATTCCAAATTAAATCAGGGGAATCAACCCAAAACTATTCATTAATATAATATATATCAAATAATAAATAATATGGAATAATTAATTAAAATGTATTTATATTCCACAATATTTCATATTGTGCGTCTATCAAATCCTTCTACTCAACGAAGTAAGATTTAGAAACCATTAGAAATATCATTACGGTAAAATCAGACATAGATATTGAATATTTTTTATAATATTTTTATTCTTCCCTCAAATCTTTAAGATCTGAATTTTAACAATTATTTTACTACTTTTACATATTGAATTTATAAAAAAATAAGTGGTGGAACTCTAAACATGCTCCTGAAAAACTAAGATTCATTTATTTTAAGTATATACATTTGCAATTGGTGGTAGAATTTATTCATTCAATACTTGTTTTTTTATTAATAGGGGATCTAAAAAACATTCACCCTTTTAATCCTCAATATTATCTATGATGAAGAAAAAAATTTCAATTATAAACTCTTGAAGAGAGTGAAGTACCTCCACATCTTGAAAATATGTTTTATGAACATCAATAACTTCTACTTTTAGATTATAAAATTTAGTATCTATTGAAATAATATATATTTCTTCCTATTGAATAGATAAATAAAATTTGACTTTTGTAACTATAGTACTAGGTGATTTAGGTGTTTCTACCTTAGACATAGGTAGGATAGGTCTTATTATATCTTCTCTACAGTTAACTTCCTCAACTAAAGAAATGATCAATTTGTCATCATATTATTTTTTATGGTTAATATGAGAAAAATCATACTCAAGGAAGCATTCCAAGTGAAACCAATGTTTCTGCGTTTATCAACTAATAATATATACTTGTGATAAAATTTCATATCCTCTATCCCATATAATTCATTATCTTTATTTTCAAACACTTTAGTTAGCAACTATCCATAATGGTAGATATTAATATTCTTTTAATATTGAGAGAAATGATATATGAATATAAACATGTATATAGGTAGGTTATGTTTTTCCTATTTTACTAAAAAATAAAATGAGTATATATACTATGAAATTAAATTCAAATATTCTCATTCTCCTAGAGTAATCCCAGTATGAATTAACATAATAAAAACCTTTCACTTTGGTTTTTAATTATTAAAATTATTATTCTCTATAGTTGAAGTCCCAAATAAAGGTTCTTATAATTATAAATAATAATCAATAACCATATTCTAACTTTGTTATGATAATGAATAATTATATTGGTAAGTGTTAAATTTAAGTAATTTGATAGTATAAATTTAAAGGTTCTTATCCTTCACCTTTAAGATGACCAAATATTCATTTTTCCTAAATATAAATTGTTCTTTATCATGGAAAAAACGAAATTAATTCTTAAATATTTTTTTATTTACTATCATAAAATATATACTATCATCCTTGAAATCATAATACTTGTTTTAAAACCATGTCCATTCAATATAGCCATGACAAATTCAGTAGCTTAACATTCTAATATTGGAGGCTCATTCCTCAAAGCAATAACCTTATCTAAATATATTGAAGCACCTTCCTCAGTCCTCTTAATCAAAAATATAATTTAAATAGGGTTGAGTGCTTATAGGTTTGAGGTTTTAATGATTTATTGTTTTGGGGATTAATGGATAAACAAGTTCTTCTACAGGTCTCAAATGAAAGTCTTTCTGTCCATAATATTGATAAAACCAATATTTTATTTAAGATGGAAGACGAATCATCAATTTTCTGATGTGGAAAATGTCCTCTCAAAATAAAATAAAATGTTATAATATAATAAAATTAATTAAAAAAAGAGTTACACATATAATAAGAATATAAGAGAAATTAGAAAACATAATAATAATAAAATAAATTCACTAAAATTCAAGTAGAACTAATTCAACCTTAATAAAATAAAATCATTTATAAGTAGGAGGATTAGTAAATATACATACAATATGATTATCAGTGTCCAAAAATTCAAGAGTAATATAACACTTTTGAGTTTGATATCTTAAGAAATGACAACCTATGTCTATGTGATTTGTCTTAGAATGGATCATAACATCTATATTAAATATAAATATCACTTTTATTTTTAAATTTCATTGGAATGTTATTAAAATTGAAACCAAATTCCATTAGGGTGTGTTTCAACTACAATAGTTTTTCAAAAAAACTAATAGATATTATAACATCATCAAATTTAATGGTACGTTTATTATTAAACTATGACATGGATTGTCCTTTTTTCTTCAATGGAGGGGTGTATTAATTATAAAGGGTCTTGAAGTTGGAGTTTGGGGGAATGGAGGCTTAGTGGATTAATGGTAGCTAAAAATGCCACCATCTAGATAACTGGGAGTATTAGATAGTTGATGGTAATTTTAGTGGGACTTACAGTCCAATAGATCCCACCATCTGTCTGATGGTTTCACCACCTGGTCGTTGTGGCTCAATAGATATCCAACCATTTCTTAAAATCCGCATCATTAATATATTTATCATTATTTTACCCTAATATTATTAGTATACTAACTCTATCATTAATCAGCCCCTAATACAACCAAATCCAATTAATGCGCTCTTCCTTAGTGCTCTGGGGTTCCTCATCATCACCTCATGGGAACATGAAGTTCATATCAATCTTATGTTATCCTTAAAGGTATGATATATATATTTTTTAAACCTTAATCTAATTATTTTCCTAGAATTCATCATAGACCCATTGTCCCAAAATGATGATAGAGAGGAAAGTGGGGGTGAATTTTGTCCTTTTTAAAAAACAATTACTATTTTAAAATCAATCCCTTTTAAATATTGAATGTGAATATTTTTATGCACCTTATAGTAGTAGTTTCTACCTCTCCTCTCGTCCAAGGGTTTGCTCCCTAGCTATTTGGAGGGGGGAGGATTATCTAGTGCCTTCTCCCTCTTTCCTTCCCTCTTTCCCTCTTTTATCCTACCATCTTTATTCCTTCCCTTGGCTTCTTTCTCCATTACACCTCCTCGACAATGCCCCATTTCTTCACTTATGATGGAATGATGAATTATGATTATCCAATCATTTTTTCGGTGATTTCATGGTGATGATCATGATTGAATGTTCTGTGGGGTTTTTTTGGTGGTCTTAGTGTAGATTTGTAACACCCCGAGCTTCCACGATACGCTTCTCATTCAATAATGCAATAGCTTGCATTGTACGCAACTTCGAGTTCTAAAACACCGCGACTAATCAAAGTAGCCGTTATGAATAGTAATAACCACTTTTTAAATTTATAGAAATTTTATATTTCAAAATGGACTTCATTTTTGTATTCCTAATATTGAAATTAGCCTATGTTGAATTTTTTGTAATTTTCTGAGAACTTCCAAATTTTTATGAATAGTGAAAAATACTTAAAACAACTTTTTTAATAAAAATAATTTATAGTGATAAGTTATACTATTTAGTGGTATTAAGGTATAATTAGAATATATTTTTACCATTTTATCCAATGGTGGTCATTAGAATTAATTTAACATTGAAATTGGACATAAACAATTGCCAATCTTTTGATATAAATTGTTTCTTAAAAACACGCTATTTGTCGTAACAGTGGGAATTAATTATAAAATTAATTAATGCAACATATATGTTTTGAATTTTGTAAAATAGACATCATTTTTGAATTCGGAATATCAATTGTAGCTTAGGGTGAAATTTTGGCATTGTTCTGAAAAACTTCAATTTTTGATGAATAGTGAAACCACTAAGTGGTAGTTAAATAACTGATTTTTTGTCTAAATAAAATATTTCCACTTCTGTGGTTTGATTTTCAAAAATCTGACATACATGATTGACATTAATAAGTAAAATGTGGTTCAATGAGATTAAAATAATTTTTTTGGTGAATAGTAACTTTTAAGTTCTTAATCGCGATTAGAGGTAATTAGTGTAGTTTAAGGTAAAAACAATGTTTTAATAATATGATATGAGCCTGACACTTGTCCTACTCCTATTGGATGAGTCATGGCCGACCAAGAAAACCCATGGGTCAACTTGGGGACCCCATGGAGCCACTTTAGTTGGAAAATGACATTAATATATATTTATTTAATGTTAAAATTAAATTGACACAAACATGAGTTGTTTTACTAAAACAGTTTTTAAGTGGGGTTACACAAGTCCAAATTTTGACTATAAATATTCATTAGAAAGATAAAAAGATTTACTACATAATAGTAGTTTTTTTATAATTTTTAGACATTAAATAAATTAAATTATTTATGACAACATTATGATGCAGCGATGACCTCATTATTTAACGATTTAAATAAAATGAGAAGATAATGCAAAATCCAAGGCTTACACTTGTCCAAAGCCTATTGGATGATGATATTTCGAACCCTTATCACCTTAGCCTCGAATTATATAAGTGTGGGTCCTTTATAATCCGAAAAGCATTGTGAAATAATGTAACATTTCAATTTTTCCAAGAGTGCCCCTCCTCTCCACTTATAAAAGGCCCCCAACTCTCCCACCTTATTTACACATTCAAGCCATTTGGCTCGGCCAAACTCTGCCCAAATACTCTCCCAACTTCCCCCTATTACTCCTAGAAGCCTTAATTTGGGCATAACTCTTCCCAAGGAAGCCTTTGGCTCAAATCAAAAAGAGTTACCCGATTTTGAGGTAATGTCTTTTCTAATGTTGTTTTGTTTTATTTTTCTTCTCCAACCCCCTAAACTCTTTATATTCATTTCTTTTGTAACAACACCAGTATTCTAAATATACTAGGCTGTTGTTATAAGAAGTATTCGAGCTACACTTACACACACCTACATCTAATGGTTAAAGAACATACGGTTTCTGTGGATGGCGAATTTCTGCCTCACGAAACGATGATTGTTCAACACTCATATAACACCTTCAAAGGTGTCCATTAAGATGTCACTATTTTTATATATGATATATAATATGTTTATGTTTTACTTATGCTTCTGTATTTATCTTTTATGGCATACTTTATGATTTCCATTATGGATAAAACGCGATAATTTCATTTTAGGAAGTGCGGACTACCGCCCCCTCTAAGTGATTTGAATCGTTAATGCCATATGTGGGATGTATAAAGGATGGAGTAAATGGTATTATAAACTATATTATAATGGAATTATATTATACATTTATATAATTATGATTTAGTTCCATTAAATATGAAATTTAAATGAAAGTAGCGTTCATGCGTACGTACGGCTTACCGTCTCCATGAACGGTGCATTTCATTTCTTACCTCTAAATGTTACGTAATATTATAAATGAATGTATATACTGGATATATAAGATATATATGACATCTAAATCATGAATATAATTCTGGATATAATGGATATTCTACCACATGAACAACTTGTAATTATAAGAAGTTTATTGTTGACTCAAGTTACGAAAGATCGACAAAACGACCGTTATTAACTTAAATAATTACATAATGTTCATAAAATTGTAATAAGTGATATAAAAAGGATAATGAAATTGAAAATGGTTCTTAATAAGGTAGATATTAACTCTAGTTTATTATTCAGGATGTTAAAGAACGGTTGAGTCAAGTCGGACACAAGGTAAGGGAACTTCTTAACCCAACTTCAATTCTTTGGGTTAATCTCCTACTTTCAAATTACGTCATGATATTATTATGTCCTATATTGTATTTGTACTTTCATTATGTGTATCTATATTGAATACACATAATAGATCTATTTTATTTGTAAGGGAACTTCTTAACCCAATTTCCATTCTTTGGGTTAATCTCCTACATTCAAATTTTGTCATGATATTATTATGTCTTATTTTGTATTCTTTATGTGTACCTATAGTGAATACACATAATAGATCTATTTTATTTAAAAATGATCTTTTTAAGGACTTCGTCTCAATCTCCTTTCATTGAGGCATATTTGGTTTTATACACAATTTTCTTTTATACGGTGTATAAACCCCTTTGACTTTTAGGTTTATTCCGAAGGTTTTCTTTTATAATTATGTTATTTTTAAATGATTTCAAAAAAGTGATATTTCTCTCTAATATATGAAAATCCAGTGCAAATGTATACTTATTTAATGCAAGCTTAAAAATGTTTTCAGAAAACCCAACGCTCGAGTGTGGTAGACAGGAAGGGATTGGCCGTGGACCCATCATGGCCTGTAATTAGTCGAGCAGTCTCAGAATTAGTTATTTTGTTTTCAGAAGCTTGCTGAATTTTTTCATAAAAACACTGGAGTATATTTGAGCAAATTTAAATGTATGTATCTTCTAAAAAAATGCATCGGTAGGTCTCATGAGACAACTAGACGTGGAATTGGCCGAGGCCCTTTCCCAATTTGATTTATGGTTTTGGCCGATGCCTTAATCATTTTAGATGTCTTGGCCGAGGCCTTGACAAAATGTTTCAGAATTTCTGGCATTATACATTACCTCATTATGAAAGTGGTTATTGATATTTCATGTGATTATTTGACCAGTGGAATATCCATGTGAATAAGTGAATGGCATTATCTCATTTTACTTTTGCCATATTATGTTGATGTTCAAGTTTAAAAGGCTTTTGTTTTAGTTATACATTGCCTTAAGTTTTTTTATGTTTATTTATAAAAGCTTCCGCAATATTGTTATCCTTACTGAGCATCTGAGCTCACCCCTTTCAATGTTTTAATATTTTCTAGGATGTGAAGAAGTATTTTATGAATGACCTGCAGGGATAGTCAGAAGAGGATATGAGTGTGGACTATGAAGACTTTGTTATTAGTTTTTCACTTTATGATGTAATGTAAGACTTATGAATGTATATAGTGTTTCCAAGGCTACTAAAATAATCGGTCTTTCGAGACTTGATCTTTTGTGATCATTCCAATGTTACGAAGTAATGCACCGACTCTGGGTAGCTGGGGTCGGGGCGTTACAGTTGGTATCAGAGGCAGTTTAGTACTAACCTTGGAAGATAGATTTAGATAAACTCTGATTAGAGAACATATCCCGAAGACAGACTTTGAGGATTAGTATAGAAGAACTTCCTAGAATTTTTGTATTGTAGAGATGTTGTGAGTTTTCCGAGCAATACATCTCTGTCTGGATACGAGCAAGTAGAGGCGGCTCTGGCACAGATGTACCTAGGGGTATAACCCGAAAACACCGCTTTGAGCTAGACTCGAACGGGAACTGGTGCACGACAACGGGCCTTGCTGCACTCCTGGTTAGGACACTCCCGGGGGATATGCTTTGGATAATTCCCATTTTCTTTACAAACCACTATGAAGGGTTACGCGTATATACATCCTCAAAGAAAACATTTTTATAATTATGAATTATATCCATAATTAGTTCAATTTATGTTAAGTGTTTTACAAGTATAGAATTATGCATTTTGATTCATGAACTAATCTAGTTTATGCCATTATTTAGAAATGCCGCCTAGTTGAAGGAATGGAAACCGTATCAATGCACACACTCCATGTAGGGATTGCCCTTTTGCTCAAGATAATTATGGTGGAGCTAGTGATACAACTGGTGCCGATCATCTTCTCACCGTACTGGGACAACTCATGCAGGTTATGAATAATAACCTTACTCGTATGGAGCACCCTGATCCGCAACGTGGAGGGTCAATGATAGACCGCTTCATGAGGAAACAACCTCCAACATTTAATGGGGGTACAAATCCATTAGTAGCTGAGCAATGGATAAATTCCTTAGAGAAAATATTCCATGCCTTGGGGAGTAGTGAAAGGGAAAATGTTATCATGGCAGTTTACCGCCTCACTGGAGATGATGATCAATGGTGGTCATTGATTCAAAACACAAAGGAAGATGATGACATATCGAATATGGAATGGAGGGAGTTCAAAGATCTTTTCTTAGAAAAATACATTCCTCATGACCATAGAGCAGATATGGAAAGGCAATTTCTGAGTTTGAGGCAGAAGGAGGATGAGAATGTCGCAAAGTATGAGGCTAAATTTACCAGGTTAGTGAGGCATGCTGCCGATTATATACGTAACCCAAGGAGTAAGATTGACCGTTTCTTTTATGGGTTAAAACCATTTCTCTGTCGAGCTTTAGTATCACAATCCTTCTCATAATACGAACATATTGTCTCGTGTGCTATCAAGACAGAAAAGGAATTCTCTAAGTCTTATGACAACAAAGTAAAGCAAGAGAAGAAGAGAACGGTGGAACAAGAGACAGATAAAGGGAAAAAGGGAAAGAAGGATTTTCCATTATGTGATAATTGTGGGAAGAATCACCCTGGTACGTGCCTAAAAGGAATGGGAGTTTGTTATAAATGTGGAGAAAAAAGTCACCAGGCTCGTGATTGCAAGGGAAAGAAAGAGGCTGTCAAAGTTGAATGCTACAATTGTAGAGAAATGGGTCATTATGCAAATGATTGTCCTAAGCGTCAGGGAAACTTACCTCAAAAAAGGCCAAGGGATCATGGAAAATCTTATGATGTGACTACAGTTGAAGCGGAATAATTAATGTATTGGTTATTTTGGACTCACGGATTATATTCTGGTTATAAGAATAATGTGATATATATATATGGATTGTACTGCAGTACTTGTTGATTTCAGTAAGGTTTTAATATTATTAAGGTAATCATATTTTTAGTATGTGACAATAATAGAAACTTTTCTTTGTTTGGGGAATCTGATGTTACAATTGATTTTGGAATTTAGAGACCTTTTAGAGAAAGTCTAGACGGAGGTATTTTGGATAACTATTAAGGTTGGAATGGATTAAGTTGAACCATGTATAGTATTGTTTAAGGTTAAAGAATTTCTGAAGATTATTTTTGGAATATTATAATAATATAGTTTTAGGAAAAGGACAACCTGCAGGGTGGGGAATAACTCGTCGCATCGGACAAAGCTGCAGGAATCGAACCCACAAGCCTAGTGCGACATGCCTTTATTTCCTACCACTAGCCTACAGGAAGTCCCTGGTTATTAAAAAATAGTTTTACTAATCTAAATGGTATTTGTTAACATTTGTAACCTTATACAATTAGGATAAATAGAATATTTTTGAGTTCCGTTACCATTTGGAGTACATGTTGGGTTTGTGGTAAAAATTTATTAACGAATGAAAGTATACATAACAAGTATGTATATTCCCTTACGTTCTTAGTAAATCTCCTAAATAAATTCCTCAATATTATAAAAGGTAACATAAAACAAAAATGTTGTCGGTTAACTTTTCCAACTGGGGATTCAATGACCGTTTAACCAATCACAAGTTTGTGATTTTCTTGTGGTTAAACTTTCTCCTAATCCTGTTTTCTATAACTCTCCATCAGACCTTGATGGTTTGTTTCTCCTCCATATCCATATTTTCATATAATCCTAGAATGGGCTATATCGGGTGACCTTTGTACTTATCCTGCTTTCTTTTAATGTTATATATCTATTTACCTTATTTCCGATGTGGGTTTTCCTCAAAGGTATTTTCACTTTTAAACCTTTTATTTTCAAAGAAAAATTTAAAATTGCGAGGACGCAATTTATTGAAGGAGGGGAGAATGTAACACCCCGAGCTTCCACGATACACTTCTCATTCAATAATGCAATAGCTTGCATTGTACGCAACTTTGAGTTCTAAAACACCGCGACTAATCAAAGTAGCCGTTATGAATAGTAATAACCACTTTTTAAATTTATAGAAATTTTATATTTCAAAATGGACTTCATTTTTTTATTCCTAATATTGATGTTAGCCTATGTTGAATTTTTTGTAATTTTCTGAGAACATCCAAATTTTTATGAATAGTGAAAAATACTTAAAACAACTTTTTTAATCAAAATAATTTATAGTGATAAGTTATACTATTTAGTGGTTTTAAGGTATAATTAGAATATATTTTTACCATTTTATCCAATGGTGGTCATTAGAATTAATTTAACATTGAAATTGGACATAAACAATTGCCAATCTTTTGATATAAATTGTTTCTTAAAAACACGATATTTGTCGTAACAGCGGGAATTAATTATAAAATTAATTAATGCAACTTATATGTTTGGAATTTTTTAAAATAGACATCATTTTTGAATTCGGAATATCAATTATAGCTTAGGGTGAAATTTTGGCATTGTTCTGAAAAACTTCAATTTTTGATGAATAGTGAAACCACTAAGTGGTAGTTAAATAACTGATTTTTCGTCTAAATGAAATATTACCACTTCTGTGGTTTGATTTTCAAAAATCCAACATAAATGATTTTCATCAAGAAGTAAAATTTGGTTCAATGAGAATAAAATAATTTTTTGGTGAATAGTAACTTTTAAGTTCTTAATCGCGATTAGAGGTAATTAGTGTAGTTTAAGGTAAAAACAATGTTTTAATAATATGATATGAGCTTGACACTTGTCCTAATCCTAATGGATGAGTCATGGAAGATCCAGACAACCCATGGGTCAACTTGGGGACCCCATGGATCAACTTTAGTTGGAAAATGACATTAATATATATTTATTTAATGTTAAAATTAAATTGACACAAACATGAGTTGTTTTACTAAAACAGTATTTAAGTGGGGTTACACAAGTCCAAATTTTGACTATAAATATTCATTAGAAATATAAAAATATTTCCTACATCATAGTATTTTTTTTATAATTTTTAGACATTAAATAAATTAGATTATTTATGACATCATTATGATGCAGCGATGACCTCATTATTTAACGATTTAAATAAAATGAGAAGATAATGCAAAATCCAAGGCTTACACTTGTCCAAAGCCTATTGGATGAGGATATTTAGAAACTTTATCACCTTAGCCTCGAATTATATAAGTGTGGGACCTTTAGAATCCGAAAAGCATTGTGAAATAATGTAACATTTCAATCTTTCCAAGAGTGCCCCTCCTCTCCACTTATAAAAGGCCCCCACCTCTCCCACCTTATTTACACTTTCAAGCCATTTGGATCATCCAAACTCTGCCCAAATACTCTCCCAACTTCCCCCTCTTACTCCTAGAAGCCTTACTTTGGGCAGAACTATTCCCAAGGAAGCCTTTGGCTCAAATAAAAAAGAGTTACCCGATTTTGAGGTAATGTCTTTTCTAATGTTGTTTTGTTTTATTTTTCTTCTCCAACCCCCTAAACTCTTTTTATTAATTTATTTTGTAACAACAAAAGTATCCTCAATATACTAGGCTGTTGTTATAAGAAGTATTCGAGCTACACTTACACACACCTACATCTAATGGTTAAAGAACATACGGTTTCTGTGGATGGCGAATTTCTGCCTCACGAAACGATGATTGTTCAACACTCATATAACACCTTCAAAGGTGGCCATTAAGATGTCACTATTTTTATATATGATATATAATATGTTTAGGTTTTACTTATGCTTCTGTATTTCTCATTTATGGCATACTTTATGATTTCCATTATGGGTAAAACGCGATAATTTCATTTTAGGAAGTGCGGACTACCGCCCCCTCAAAGTGATTTGAATCGTTAATGCCATATGTGGGATGTATAAAGGATGGAGTAAATGGTATTATACACTATATTATACTGGAATTATATTATACATTTATATAATTATGATTTAGTTCCATTAAATATGAAATTGAAATGAAAGTAGCGTTCATGCGTACGTACGGCTTACCGTCTCCATGAACGGTGCATTTCATTTCTTACCTCTAAATGTTACGTAATATTATAAATGAATGTATATAATGGATATATAATATATATATGACATCTAAATCATGAATATAATTCTGGATATAATGGATATTCTACCACATGAACAACTTGTAATTATAAGAAGTTTATTGTTGACTCAAGTTACCAAAGATCGACAAAACGACCGTTATTAACTTAAATAATTACATAATGTTCATAACATTGTAATAAGTGATATAAAAAGGATAATTAAATTGAAAATGGTTCTTAATAAGGTAGATATTAACTCTAGTTTATTATTCATGAGGTTAAAGAACGGTTGAGTCAATCCGGACACAAGGTAAGGGAACTTCTTAACCCAACTTCAATTCTTTGGGTTAATCTCCTACTTTCAAATTACGTCATGATATTATTTTGTCCTATCTTGTATTTGTACTTTCTTTATGTGTATCTATATTTAATACACATAATAGATCTATTTTATTTGTAAGGGAACTTCTTAACCCAATTTCCATTCTTTGGGTTAATCTCCTACATTCAAATTTTGTCATGATATTATTATGTCTTATTTTGTATTATTTATGTGCACCTATAGTGAATACACATAATAGATCTATTTTATTTAAAATTGATCTTTTTAAGGACTTCGTCTCAATATTATTTCATTGCGGCATATTTGGTTTTATACACAATTTTCTTTTATACGGTGTATAAACCCCTTTGACTTTTAGGTTTATTCAAAAGGTTTTCTTTTATAATTATGTGATTTTTAAATGATTTCAAAAAAGTGATATTTCTCTCTAATATATGAAAATCCAGTGCAAATGTATACGTATTTAATGAAAGCTGAAAAATGTTTTCAGAAAACCCAATGCTCGAGTGTGGTAGACAGGAAGGGATTGGGCGTGGACCCATCATGGCCTGTAATTAGTCGAGCAGTCTTAGAATTAGTTATTTTGTTTTCAGAAGCTTGCTTAATTTTTTCATAAAAACACTGGAGTATATTTGAGCAATTTTAAATGTATGTGTCTTCTAAAAAAATTCATCGGTAGGTCTCATGAGACAACTAGACGTGGAATTGGCTGAGGCCCTTTCCCAATTTGATTTATGGTTTTGGCCGAGGCCTTAATCATTTTAGATGTCTTGGCCGAGGCCTTGACAAAATGTTTCAGAATGTATGGAATTATACATTCCCTCATTATGAAAGTGGTTATTGATATTTCATGTGATTATTCGACCAGTAGAATATCCATGTGAAGAAGTGAATGGAATTATCTCATTTTACTTTTGCCATATTATGTTGATGTTCAAGTTTAAAAGGCTTTTGTTTTAGTTATACATTGACTTAAATTTTTTTATGTTTATTTATGAAAGCTTCCGCAATATTGTTATCCTTACTGAGCATCTGAGCTCACCCCTTTCAATGTTTTAATATTTTCCAGGATGTGAAGAAGTATTTTATGAATGACCTGCAGGGATAGTCAGAAGAGGATATGAGTGTGGACTATGAAGACTTTGTTATTAGTTTTTAACTTTATGATTTAATGTAAGACTTATGAATGTATCTAGTGTTTCCAAGGCTACTAAACTAATCGGTCTTTCGAGACTTGATCTTTTGTGATCATGCCAATGTTACGAAGTAATGCACCGACTCTGGGTAGCTGGGGTCGGGGCGTTACAAGATTCCCTAATGTGATGCCACTGTCCACTCATACCCTACTCTGGAATCACAATCTACTTCTCCTCTCCATGTAAGATATGGATAAAATGGTAAAAAATAATCTTTTGGTTTGTGGGTTAGCGGGTGAAGGTTTTTTTCAGTATTGAAGATGGGGTTTCCAGCAGTGTTGATGGTGTTTTTTTCATTGTTGTTTGTTGTGTAGGCCCCTACCCTTATGATCTACTCTACTTTCTAGTTTCCTCGCATTATACCTTGTTTTATGGGTGAGTTATCTTCTATTAAGACTTTGGGATGTGTTTATAAGATCATGTGAGTGTCCATGGATCTGTGACCGGTGATTCTGGTGATGACGATGTCTTGTTTAGATATATGTGTTATTTTACAATGTGTGTGTTATGGAAGTTGAATGTGATGTGTGTTTTTGGTTGTATAAATTGATGAAGTTGAGATCAGTGTCATATGATGTGGATTTTGATAATAGAGATGGAAGATTTGTAGATTACGGTGGTGGTGAAAATAATTATAGTTTCATGAAGTAATGATGATGGATTTGACTAGAATCGAGGACGATGAGAGAATAAATTTTTAAGAAATTCTAGGTGGATCTAAGATCAACTAAAAATTATTCCAAATGTCACATGGTTCTTAAATCAGTTTTATGATTTTTAATTTGAATTTGAAAACTCATGGGGTGGTGCTTTGGTTCTGAAGAAGTCAGAACATGACGATTTTCTATTGAAAGTGGAATGTGGTGCACTTTTTTGTAATGTGGTAAAGTATTCGAATCTTTGTATGTATGGTTACCACTTAACCTTAAATTGGATCTTATAAAATATCAAAAAAATTTATTTGGAGTAGTTTAAAGTTTATATTTTTGGGCATGTATTGTCTCAACAATAATCTATAAATCTTAATTTATTTTGATGCTAAAAAATTCCCTTGTTTGTTTTACAAATAATATTGAATTAACTATATGTTAGGAAATTAATATTTATTAAAACCTTTATTCTGTAATTATATTCAATATTTTAATTCAAAATTAATATTTTCTTAAAGTGTTTATAACACTATTAAGTGTATTCTAGAAACAAAATTCATATCATACATTCATAACATAACGTCAGGAATAAAACCCATGATTGGAATTACGCGTATTGATAATGAAACTTATGTTTGTATTCAAACATTATTTGGAAGAACGTGTGTATTGATCATCAAAACTATGCTATAAGAAACATGTGGATAAAGAACCTTACGTTTGGATGTAAACTTATGTTTGTAATGTGAAGAAGGTATGGTTGAAGAACCCTATGTAAGAGGAATGAAGATTAAAATTATGGGGAAACTAATCCATAATAGAGGTTATTTTTCTCAATAATGTATGTTTTTTTCAATGTATTTTTTTATGTGAGCACAATATGTAACTATCCAATGAGAAATTAAGACTTAAATTTTGGGGAAATCTAGCCTTCATTTCCATCTCCTCCAAATAAAAGATGAATCTTTGGGTCAGATATATTTTCTATATTGATCAATGAAGGGAGGGTTATGTCCAATAAAACAATCTTGATTAGCTATGGTTTTTTAATAACTATATCAAGTAATTAATTTTAGAATTTATATTATATCTCATAAAACATCATTTCAAATATATCGTAAATTATTTTATCATTTTATAAAGGGAACATAATAATATTATATGTAGTTTTCATTGTTCTTTTCCTTTGAGAAGGAGGACTTTTCAAAGCAAAGAGATTCTTGATTTATTGAAATAAAAGGTATGTACATTATACAATAAACATTAAATATAGATATTAATTATATTATATTATTCATATATATTTTAGGTATTGAATTTACATATTTACTCTATCTATAAAGAGTTAATATCATTGGATTTTGGTCCCAATTATTTGGTTCCTAAAAGAAAATATTTCATAATCAATGGGTACAAATATTTCACTACTAATTGAGATGTGAATATGAAAACTAAAAATGATTGTGTTACATTAAATAAAACAATATACTGTTATGCTAGTGAATCAATATTGTAGGCCTCGATATAAAAAAAATTAATTATAGAGTTTTTGAGAAAATATTTTTATTGAGTTAGTACTCACATGGTTGTGTCACTATGATGAAATGAAAATGGGTTGATTCAATGAAATGAAATGATGAATTTATTGAATACCATGGATTTATAGTTATTTACATGACACTCTTCCTAGCTACTAATCAATAATATATATTGGGAATTATTGGAATAAAAAAATTTATGTGAATGATCATCGAAGACCTGATTACAATGTCATTATTGAAGGAATACAAAAACATATTTTTTTTATTATGCTGGGGATGAAATTGATACCATTGATACCCCATTTGTTTAAAAAAAATATATTTGAGGACAAAAAAATTCTAGTTTTGATAATTGATGATGAACCTATTGTGGTGGTGGGTAATATATAGAAGAAACTATATATTTTAATAGTTCATTCATATTATCTTGATATATATTTTTCATATTTGTATGATTATAATTAATATAATTTGGTATCAATTTGTAATGATATATTTTTTTTGAGCCATGTTTGATTTCATTGAAATTAATTATAATTATTTTAATTTTCCCCATATGCTCGACTGGAGTGGTAGGGGTGGGGAGGGATTTGGGATGTGGTCTTCGGTCAATTCCCTATGCCAATGGGTTTATCTATATTTTCTTCTTTTCATGTGTTCCGATTTCATGGTGGTACCCAAACTTTATTTATATTTATTTTAATTTAGAAAACTGTATTTTATACATTTTTTAAGTTATTTATAACCCGGTTCCAAATTATAGTTTCTAAAACATGTTACGATATTCTATATGTCTAGTTTAACTTATACATTGTATGCATAGTATTTAAAAACTATTTCTAGAAAATTTATATTTCATTACAATGAAGATTATGAAATATTATGATGTAATGTTTTAGAAGATACTATTTAATAATAATCAATTAATTCATGAACTTTGGTTTCCTCCTCTGGTTCCCCAAGTGAGTATAATAATTGTAAATTTTTTCTTCCTAATTACATTTAATTTAATGTTATTATTCTTTAAAAAAATTATTTTATGTACATTCATCTCATCCATAGTTGATCTCTTCTAAGAAAAATAGTAGGGTATATTGGTATGTCCAATCGGACGAGGGTGCTAATATAACTACATAGAGAACCTGTCGAACATTTTCACACCCAGACCCACCAGTTTACATCCCACCACTTTATCCTATAATGATGTTCCCACATATGCCTCCATCATCATATTGTTTAAGCTCTACTACTCATATATCATTCGAATATCCTATGAAATATCCTCAACCATTATACCCTTATCCTACCATATCTATACTAACACAATTTCTTACTTGCAATCATCTAGTATCTAATGACTTCCCTCCTTTAGATTCTAGACCACCTCATTTAGATGACACCTAACATGATTTGGACCAAGCACATCATTCAAAGGTTACCAATCCAAAATTGATCATGCTTCCATTAGAGCCAAATTATTAGAATAGATACATTTTATGTTTATACGTGGGAAAAATTATATCATATCATTTTTTAGTAGTACAGTCAATTATTTATATTTTTTATTTATCTTATTCAAAAGGATCTTCTAATAGGCTTTGGGGGCACTACCATATTCATGAATAATAGACATTAAAACAAAAATAATTATAGATTAAAATAAATATAATTAAATTATAGGTAAAAATTCTAGTGAATGTAGAAGATTCATGGATACTTTATCCAAAATATAGCAATATCATTCTAGTGAAACCATCCCACTAGAGACTTATCAATAATAAAATCAAAGAGAATACATGGGAGCATATATGGGTAAGAAAATTTGGTAAATGGAAATCATTATTATTATTTTATTTATATGAATTAAAATGTTAATTGAAGTATTGATTTAGCTTTCCCAATGGTCATGTTCTGATAGTGTCTTGGCTAAGGGAACTTAGGGAATTGTGGAGATCATGTAAACATGGGTTATATATTGGTTGGAAGAGCAGATTCATCACTGAGTTAGAGGGTGTACCAATATTCAACGACTGTCCAAGTATATAATTATAGGATATGAAAATGTATTGGAAGAGTATTGAGTTTGATTTATTCTTAAACATTAATGTTTTGTATTGAAAAAAGAATCGTAATGAATTTCTGTGTCCAGGATGTGCTGGAAAGAATCAAAAATATAAAGGATTATAGGAAGCATATGCATAGTATGGGGCATAGTAAAATGACAAGAAATGAGAGGTGCTAGTTAAGTTTTATAAACAAATGTGTTTTAATAGGGACTAACACAACTAAACAAGACAAAGTATTTACTAAAATTATCTAAATAAAATTTAATCTAATATATAAAGAATATAAAACATAAAATTTTAATACTACAATAAACACTAAGAAAACTACTACACACCCTAAAATATTTATCCCAAAATAGTAGGCCTGATTATACCTCATTGATATATACAAACAATAACTAACCCCTAAGCTCCTAAATAATGATTGAACAAACTAATATAATGCACAGTTAGGAATTATAGTCTTTTTGAAACCTAAATTATGACAGTATAATGTTCTCAATGACTCATAAGATATGTAACATGAGTTTATATCATTATAGTTGTCCAAAAAACAAAGTTCAAAAGCCTATATGACATTTTTATTCTATTCCCAACCTCTCTAGAAAAATCACTAGTTAAACAATATTTTTAGGCCTAAAAAATAAGTAAATTTTTTACTTTATGGAAAATTTTAAAAATGGAATTTTTATATGTCAAAATGGATTATAAGCTGGAAAAAATAATTTCTCAATTTTTGGACTAAATCATATTATCTTTCACCATGTACCAAGTAGTGTTCACACTCTCCTCTCCACATGTTTATTAAACACCACATATATACATATATATAATATTATTAATATTATAACATATATGTAATATAATAGAATAAAAGATGTCATACATATATATAAATATATATGATACCCTTATTATGATATATATATGTATTTATTTATCTTTATATATACAAATATAATAAAGGGTGGATGGTACATGGTCTTAACACCACCTTTCTGCCTACGTTGGGTTTATAGAACCTACACCAGACCAAAAATAGAGGTCCACATATTCCATTGAGGGCTATAAAATATGTTGTGAATTAATCCTCCCATAGTCATAAAAGGATTTTATCCCTTCTGAAACTCCATATCACACCAACTATAGGTGATAATTTACCTTTACTTCTAACGACTCCAGTCACCACCACTTCTCTACCACAAACACCCACTAATCACTCATTTTCATCTATATTAATTCACACACTCTAGATATGGTTTCATCTATCTCCACCATTGGCATATCCATGAACGACATGATACCCACCTGAAAACACTAGTTTCCACATGAACGATCTCTACTACAACACCTTTCTGATTTATATCTACCACACATGAGGCCATAGTTTCTCTCCTAAGTCCAACTACATATGTGTATCCTTCCACTATCAGTATAAACTATTTTCCACTTCCATGTACATAATTACACATCCTGTAATTTCTACCGATATCCCCAACCACCTCTTGTTGTGGTAAATCTATGTAACACACACACATGAATCCATCTATGGGGGATGAACTGTGTTTTTGTATCTTTATTCATATTCCATTAATGACATCATTTTTTTCACAACAAAGTCTATAAACTAATTTCTATATAATATTAATAGATGAAAACGTTACCATTAGTCATCATGGACCTTTAATTGAAAGTTAGAAGGTAGATAGAAACTGACATATCAATGTATTGATAATAAATAAGTGACCAAACATTTTCAAAAAATAACCAAATTTCCACTTAAGGGTAAAAATAACATCCTTAACATATTAGAACATTATGAATTATTATAAAAGACCATTTTATAATATTAAATTCCAATGTTTCCTTGTATGTTTTAAATTAAGAAAAATGTGTTTTTCATGGAAACACAAAAATAGGGATTTTTAGACATTTACAGTAGTTACACCTTTACAAATTTTCATCCCTTAAAGACCAATATAATCCTTATATATAAATAAACTTAGGCACAAGAATTTTTTAAGAAATTACTATATGAGAACTTTCATAAAATAAACACCCTCAAAAAAACTCATAAATTAATTCAAAGAAGGAAAAAAATCGAACAGAATAAATAATTACATAACTGACTAAAACATATTACACCTAATAGATGAATACAAAGTTAAACCAAATAGAATCAATCAAAATTTAACCAAATAAGCTTTTATAATAAAAATTGAACCAATCATGTTCTATGAAAACCACCCAAAAAATGTGTTAAAATAAACCAAAAAAACCGAAACAATATTAATCTGATCTAAATATAGTATAATGAATTTAAATAGGAAAAAGACCAAATCTATGATACATTTATTAATAAAACAATATAAATATAAAATAAATGGACCAAATTGACATGACCCAAATATAACTCAATTATGTTGAACCAATCAGAAATGAACTATACTACCACAAATACAATCACATTGATTAAAACATATTTAAGTTAATTGAATGAAAGTGAAATAATGTAAATAATATTAATTATTAAAAAACTCATCAAATTTAATTAAATTGAATTGAGATTAAACAAAACAACCTGAAATTACATATATTTCACTGAACTAATAATATTTAACCCAAACATGATTCTTCATGATATAAAAGTTTTAAATCATCCTAATAAATTTTTATTTAAACCAAACTAAGTCAATGATAGTTAAATTAATAATAGATAAATAAAAATGATTAAAAATTAATTGAATATCAAATCCAACCCAACTCAATAAAAAGTGAAATAAAAATAAAATGAATATTACTAGAACAAATTAATCAATGTTTATTAAAATTTAAATTAATTTGATCTTTTTTTACAATTTTATATTATTCAATAATGCAGGGTTATACTAATGAATTTCATTTTCAGCAAGAACAATTGATCATCAAATGTTGGGTTCCTAAAGAAAAATTATTTTCTCAAATAGGAGGAAAAAATAGAATTGTTGAAAAGGAACAAGAAATTTTTTTAAGACTTTTTATTGATATTTCAAAATTTGATATGTAATTAATAATTAAATATATGATTTATATTTTCAATAGTGTTACCTGGAGGCCATTGATGATAAAGAAGAAGAAAAATATAGTCCAAATGACCTTTTACACATGTATTAGGTGGGGAGTATTAGGTGAGAGTCTGATGTCAACCTATGAAGAGCACCATCCCCATTAGGTATTTCCCATATTAAAGAACCACTAAAAGCTCTAATAGCTCTAAGATGTAAAATGTTTGGTGAAAATTAGATGAAGAAGAAATAAAAGTTATAGAGGAGTGTAAAAGAAGTGAAATTGTCACCAAGAAATTCTAAAAATCTATGGAATCTCTATCAACATCACTTCCATCAGAGACTACTATTGGTTTTTTTCATATGTGGAAATAATGTGATATTTATATGATGTAATGGTTGATGGAAATGATCTCCTAGTAGTGGTTACGGTAATGACACTTCTAGTGATAATGATGATTCTAAAGACGATGATGTTGTTGGTGCTAAATATGATGATACTAGTGAGGATCTTTTTTATACTGGTGATGATTGTGATGATAGTGGTGGTGATGAGGGAGATATTGATCCAATACATTCTTGAGTTGATAGTAAAGATACAAATGTGTGGATTCTGTTTCTTGAATAAAAATGATCAATTTTGAGGATTGTATATGTATGTGATAGTATTGTAAATGGAATGAAGACTATTGAAAATTAATCAATTAGTTAAATGCTAAATAGACATTATATGTATTACATAGAATGTGAATTGTGGCTGGTTGTTTATAGGTTGTTTTATTGTTTGTGTGGAGGTGTTGAATGGGATTTTGGTGCTTCCTGGGGAGAGGAAGCTATACCAATGGTTTCTTGAACCATCCAACATTACCAATTTAATTCAAAAAGAATGACAGAGAAAAGTTGACTACTTTCTAGGGAGGACTGAAGTAATGGAGACCAAGGGCATCGCCCTGAATCAAGTTCACCCCCTTAGGTTTAAAGTGAGAGATGTGAGTTAGAAAACTAACCATGGTACTAGGCGTTGCCATAGAGGCCAAGGGATCTGCCACCTTGTTTCCCTCTCTCCACGTGTGAGTGATTCTGGTGCTACTATCCAAGAGAGCTTTGCATTTCGGAATAGTGTATGTAATAGACCAGGGGATGATACCTTTACCATGGAATTCATGGTGAATAACCATAGAATCAGTCTCAACTTGTAAGATGTCAAGGCCCGCTGTCTGAAAATTGTGATACCTATGATTACCACTTTCGCATCCGCCTACATAGAATTCCTGTAATCGTAGTGCGCTGAAAATGCCAAGGCCACACTGCCCCTGGGATCTCAGACCACGCTGCCACCACGCATCTCATCCAGCAAGCAAGAACCGTCGATATTCAATTTGAAACCAACTTCAGGAGGAAACCACCGAACCTAATGCCCATATTTCCTGGTGGCTGACCTCTGAGCCACATTTTGGTATACATGCGTACCAACAGTGAAGTGAAAACCATGGGTATTCAGAATTTTCCATGGGATATAACAACGGTTTCAACAAATTTTGTTGGTATAGCCCCATAACAATGACTTAACACCCCATTGTTCATAGAACCGTTGTTATAGCCTATACCAAGGGTTTTATGACCTACACCAAATGTTAAATCCATTAGTAAATGGTACTCTTACAACAGTGATAGCTACGTCAATGTGATATTGGAGAACATTGTGCTGGTTTTCTTATTTTCACCCAGTGTTGTGTAACTTGGCTTCTGATGATATCTAATATCAGGTTTTCTTTGTTCAATAATAATAATAATAATAATTATTGATGTATATATTGTATCGATTGTATATAAAAAAAATATTTAATTATTAACCTTTGGAGTTGTTAATAATAAATTAAAATGTAATTATTTAAATAGATTTATACATAATTAAAAATGAATAAATAACTATCATAATTGAATATATTACAAATATATTAAATAAACGAATATTAAAAATGAATAAGTTATAAAAAATGTTAAAAATTGAGAAATATAAAAATGTAATAAATAATATTAAATGAACAAACATACATACACATACACACATACATATGCATAGACATACACTTACACATATATACACATGCACATGCACAAACACAAACACGTACACATACATATGAATACATGCATATACACATAGATACACATAGAAACATGTATACACAAACCCAAGTATAAAATTACAAACACCTACATACACATACATATGTAGACATACATATACTACAAAAACATACACATGCTACATAAACATACAAATACACATACACATACACATACACATACACATACACATACACATACACAAACACAAACATATACACATACACACACACATACACATACACATACACAAACACATACAAATACACATACACATACACATACACGTACACATAAACCTACACATACACATACAAATACACCTACACATACACATACACATACACATACCCATACCCATACACATACACATACACATACACATACAGATATAAATACACATACACATACTCATACACATACAAATACACATACACATACACATACACGTACACATACACAGACAAATACACATACACATACACATACACATACACATACACATACACAGACACAAACACATACACATACTCATACCCATACACATACACATACACATATAGATACACATACACATACACATACACATACAGATACACATACACATACACATACACATACACATACACATACACATACACATACACATACACATACACATACACATACACATTCACATACACATACACATACACATACACATACACATACACATACACATACACATACACATACACATACACATACACATACACATACACATACACATACACATACACATACACATATGCATACACATACACATACACATACACGTACACGTACACATACGCATACACATACACCTACATATACACATACATGTACACATACACATACACATACACATACACATACACATACACATACACTTACACTTATAGTTACACTTACACATACACATACACAAACACATACAAAGACACAGACACAGACACATAGACATAGATACAGACAAACAAATACACATACAAACACAGAGACCCATACACATATGCATATTCATACACATACACATACACACACACACAATGAAACATAAACATACGCATACAGATAGACATACACATACAGATACAGATACAGATACAGATACACATACACATACACATACACATACACATACACATACACATACACATACACATACACATACACATACACATACACATACACATGTACATACATATACACATACACATACACATACACATACACATACACATACACATACACATACACATAAACATACACATACACATACACATATATATACAAATTCACATACACATTCACATAAACATTCACACATAGAAACAAACAGATATACATTTGCATTCATCTTTATGCGTACACATGCACATTTACATTAATATACACATACACATACATAAACACACACATATAAAAATAAAATTGAACACATACATATAAACATACACTTGTACAAACATACATCTATATAAACACATACACACACACAACACATATATATTGATACAACAAATAAAAATGCTCATATATACTCATAGATAACTGCACATGCCAACATAAATGTACATCGACATAAAAAAACATGAATACACATATATAAAAATATATGTATAGATTTTATGTTAACTAATACAAATACAAAAATATAAACTCAAAAATAACAAATTTAATTAAAAAATATATATTCTCCTAATATTATAATTATTTTTTGAAAATTATAAATATATTATATTTAATCCTAGGTGGATCAGGTGTTGAGAATTATTAGTAATAAAAATTATTAATAATGTGTAATGTTTAGTTCATGGTGTTGCAATGATAGAGCATGTGGCCTACAAACACCACCAATCAAGTCAAGAAGAGTAGCACCATCAAAACCACCAACCAACATCCCAAAAATAAAATAAACACTTTTATTTGTTAATTTACCCTTTCTTAGGAACCACCCCAAGATGTTGGATTTCAACATATCCTATATTGGGTAGGTTCTCGTATTGTTGGTTCATCCGTATCGGATACCATTTCTTTCTCACCACGAGCTTCTCCATGTTTCACTATAGATACTAGATGTGGATCATGATTAATATATTATATTCATATAAACATTTTCTAATTAAATTATATAAATATATTATTAAAAAAATCGATTAATCTAAATTTTATATTTTTATATAAAAACTTATGAATATATTCGATTGATAATAATTTTTTATTATAATATAGTTACATAAATCATATTTATATACTATATTTATATATATAATTATTTTTATATAAATAATAGTTAAATAACTATAAATATGTATATATAAAATATATTATTCATTATGGGATTTAGCATATATTTTTTCATGCTAATAATGTCCAAATTTATCATCACTTTCAGTTAGAACCTATAAAAATCTCAACATTATCAACAATTTTTGGTTAGTGATGATAATGGATAGTACTTAATAAACACGAATCTTTAGTACAAAATCGTATTTTATCTACGGTTTAGATAAATTATTTTATTGTAAAAATAAAAACTCAAAGTACATGACCAGTTATATTAGAAAATAATAACATGCCACCATGATCATGGATGATATGAAGGTAAGTTATTATTTCATTCCTATTTCCAGACAAAAACAACCTAGTAATGATATTTTTGATTTTTTGGATTTTTTGATTGGAGATATAAAATTTATGAGGGATATAAGTCTTATTATTTATGATGATCATTGAAAATGAAGAGTTCAAATTTATAGCCATGTAGTGCTGCATGATAAATGACTTTCCTAATTATTAAAATTTCTCAGGGTTAGCATTAATGAAATGTTATGGTTTCTCATATGTGTAGAAGGTACCGACTTAGTTATGTTAAAGAAATTTATAAAGAAAATGTTTCTTGGACATTATAAAATTTTATCGAGATAAAAAAAATAAATCATCATCAACAAAATTCTATGGGAAGATGAAAGAAGGTATGATACCTTCTTCATTAATGTGAGATTGTGTAATTTTTATGTTACTAAATGCATGAAAAGATGAAATATGTCATCAAGGATAGGATAAACACTATCATTATGGTCACAATTGAAGAGTTGATACTAGTAAAAGATGGAGGTGATATATTTAATCCTCTATTAGCTTACACATTCTCTATGAAAGGAGGATTTTTGTTTTTAAACCTCAAAACATGTGTAAGAGTTATAAAGATATATTAATAAAATATGAAATATATAGTCTAACTTATTTATATGAAATTAACTGTAATAAAATAACGTCATTTTTATGCCATTATTATAGATTTAATGTTTACGGATAAATTTTTTATTTCGCAAAAAAATTCCTAACACAAAATGGCCAAATTCTAATTTTTTTAAATTTATATCTTTAAAAGTTATAGACCTTGTGAATTATCATGTAATAGAAAAAAACTACATAATATTATATAAACTAGATACTTTATTCCCACAAAAATTTTAAGATATAGTGTGTAAACTGATGGTTCATTTGGTGAGAGGGATCTAACTATGTGTACTAATACATTATAGATGGATATACCTCATCTAGTGCTATATGATAATTTTTATGGGTATATCAAATATAAAATTCACCTAAAAATTTGAATTATTATGTGTGATATTGTTGATGAAGATATTTAATTCTTCAATTAATACTTATTTAATGTGGAAAACATTGGTCTTTAAAAATCATGTCATAGCAGGTGCCTTGAGGGTGAATTAATTTCAAGAAGAGATGTTATCACAATAACCATCACAGTTTAAAATAAAGATCAACATTATGGTTTATAAAAAAGAATAATATTTGTGCTATTTTTTTAATTCATAATGAAATTATTAATAATTTTTTGCCATCAAGGGATAAAATTTGGATATTAAATATAAATAATCAAGGATAAATATGGGTTTTTGTGACAATATTTTTAATTAGTTATTTGAATATTGAAATTTTATTTTTGGAAGAGTTTTATGTTTATAAATTGGACCTCATTTATTTGTATTATATTATTTTGGATATGTCACTAATACATATATTATCTATAAAAAATACATGATAAATGTACTACAATTTAGAAGAGTGGGTTAAGTCTTATTGTAGAATAAATGAAATTATTTTTTCCCTAGGAATATTTCTAATATATATGAATAAGTCTTATAATGTAATTATAGAAAAATCATTGGAGGTGGATTATAAAACATTCTGGGTAATGGTTTTTGAATGTAAATGGGTCTATAATAGAAGTTCAATTAAATCTAATTAATTGGGATTCATAAATTTGTACTTTATTCATGTAGAAAATGGAATTTTAACCTACTAAGGTTTTGAATTTCAAGGAAGATGATAATAATGATCTCAAAAAAAATTCATTATATAATGTTAAACAACAAATTTATGTAGAGAAGTAGACTGTAGGTGATGAAAATACTAAAAGAATGAAATTGGTAAAATATTTTAAGACAAAAAAAAAGATAATGTGTCACCACATGATATTGTTAATCAAATTTATTATTGTTAGAAGTAGAGGTGATAAATTTTAGGTCATATGGAATATTTCTGTTGTACCTATTCACTATGAAAAATAAATTTTTAGTATTTATACAAGAATTATTAATCAAATACACATGTAACACCCCAAGCTTCTATGGTACGCTTCTCTTTGAATAATGTGATAGCATGTGTTGTACGCAACATCGAGTTCTAACACACCACAACCAATCAAAGAAGCCGTTATGAATAGTAATACCTACCTTTTGAAATTATTTATATTTTATATTTCAAAATGGACTTTATTTTTTGTTTCAGAATATCAAAATTATCCTAAGATGAATTTTTGGTATTTTTCTGAGAACATCCAATTTTTTTGAATAGTGAAAAATATTTAAAAACAACTTTTTTAATCAAAATAATTTATAGTGATAAATTATATTATTGAGTGGTTTCAAAGTATAATTAGAATATATTTTTACCATTTTATCCAATGGTTTTCATTAGAATTAATTTCATTTTGAAATTGGACCTAAATAGTTGTCAATCTTTCGATATATATTGTTTCTTAAAACACGCTATTTGCTGTGACAGTGGAAATTAATTATAAAATTAATTAATGCAACTTATATGTTTGGAATTTTGTAAAACAGACATCATTTTTGAATTCAGAATATCAATTATAGCTTAGGGTGAAATTTTTGCATTGTTCTGAAAAACTTTAATTTTTGATGAATAGTGAAACTACTAAGTGGTAGTTAAAAAACTGAATTTTTCATAAAACTTAATTTTACCGCTTATGTGAATGGAATTTTGAAAATCCAGGAGACACGGTTAATATCAAGATGTAAAATTTGGTTCAATGAGATGAAAATAATTTTTGGTGAATAGTAACTTTTTACATTTATTTACCACGGTTAAAAGTAAATAGGGTAATTAAGGGTAAAAATGATATTAATATTACCCTAACACATGTCCTAATTCTATTGGAAAAGTGTATATAAACAAAAATCAACCTTAGGAATAAAATAGTATCATTTAGGTCCATTTGGATTAGATTAGGACATTTATTATTATTTAATTCAAAGAAGAGTTAAAAGAGTTAAAATCAAAGTTTATTTACTAAAACATTTTTAATATAGGGTTATACATAAGATAAATTCGATTTTAAATATTAATTAGAAAGCTAATAATATTTTCCACATAATTAGAGTTTATTTATAATTTTTAGACATTAAATAATTTAATATATTTATGACACAATGATGATGAAGTAATTACCATAATAGTGAAAAATTAAAATAATTGATATTATAAATACCCAAATAAGTATAATTTAAGACTTTTAATGCACTAAACTATTTTTCTAGGATAATATGACATATTAGTATTGATTTAATAGACTTCTTTTGAAGTAATCATTCTGTTATGAGTTTCACAAAAATCAACTATTGAATAGTGTCAAAATTGACATAAAAGAGTTTTTAAAACAAATATTATATTATTAACTGATATTAAATTCATAAAAATCTAAGGTTCGGCAAAGAGACTTATATCATGATAGGTATATCATTAATGGACCACTTGGGGGTCTCTTGGATGTATATATTAAGTTTATTAACTATATAATATAAAAATACAAAGTGACATGGTAAATGTCAAACTAATTAACTAATAGTTAAAACTAAAAGATAAGGTAAATATAGTGACCCAAACCTGTATAAATTCTATTGGTTGAATTTTTTTAGACCTATCCCCACCTTACCCTTTGAATAATAAACATTGGATCCATTAGAAACTGAATATGAATTTATTATAAATTAATATTTTTAGCTTTTCCAAAGTTGCCCCTCACCCCTCTTATAAAAGGGCACTCCTCCTTCTCATTTATTCACACCTTAAATGCCTTTTGGTTTGGCCAGCCCCTGACAGAATACTCTCTCAACTTCCCTAAATACAACCTAGAGGCCTTATTTTGATCAGAAATCCATCCTAAGGAGCCCTTTTGATCAAATCAAAAGGATGAACCCGAAGAAGAGGTAATGTTTTCACCACCCATTTTCAAGTTCCTTTCTTCTTCCACTTCTTCTTTCTTTGTTATTACCATTATAAAATAATAACTCCAGTATCTTATATATAATATGATGTTATTATAAATATAGTACAACCATATTCAGTATTCTATCCACCCATTGAATAAGATGTCACCATACGTGCGTACGTACGGCTTACCGTCTCCACGTCGTGGTGTAATTGTTATTCAATATATTATTATTTGGTTGGGTATAATAATGATGTTTAACTCATGAAAATAATAAATATTACATGATAATGATTCTATATATATGATATAACATCCAATTTTATATTATTTTAATATCAAAAGAATGATATTGTCGCTCGTGCGTACGTACGGATTACCGTACCCACGAATGTGATGAGATTCATTCTCTGTCGTATCCATTAAAGTATAATTATCATTTGATGACTTAAAAATAATTTTTAATGACTTTATATCATTTTGGATATGAATAAGATACAACCTATCCATGACAAACATGTCTTACATAACAAAACATATAAAATAAAATGAGTAATTTAACACCCGAAACGACGATAATTCTATGATATTATTAAAAAAGAAATGTTAAAAGATCATATATGATATCATATTAATGTATATGATTCATGAATAATTTAATAACAATTATTTCAACATTATACAGGAGTTTAACCTACCCCCAGCAAAGGAAACGTACAAGGTAAGGGGTTTCTTATCTCACTCTTAATTTCGTGAGAATTCCATTGTTCACCACTTATTTATTGCATGTGGTGTATGTGTACTGCCCATGATTATATTAATTGTGTAATATAATTTAATTTATGGGTATTTACATGATCATTGTATGATCCTTCTTTCATGGGTGTATGTTTCATAAATTATCTAATCGATAAGAGAATTTGAAATTTCAATTTCCACTCATTTGGCTTTACGCATATTTCATTGATTATATTACTCCAAGATTATGTGTGGAATCACTATTCATTTGATTATGTCATAATTTCCACTCCCATTTCTGTGGATATACTTTTTATACACATAATCACTCCATTGATAAATTCTCAAGTCATCGGTATGAACTTTATAAGAGTAATTTTAACTCATTCTTCATTTGTTGAGTTAAACATCCAATTCATTGGTGTTGTTTTTATAAGATTATGTGTGAAAATCCTTTGATTTATTTACACTGAATATCCAATCATATTTAGTGTATTTATATTTTTCACACATAACTATGTCGTTGATTTATCCTTAACCAAAGGATACGGCCTTTATGAGAGATTTCATCTCAATTTACATTCCATTGAGACTTCTTTGTTTTTATACACCAAATAAATTTTATGTGGTGCATATAATGTACTTTGACATAGTATATCATGAATTCCTTTAATCTCATGATATTAGAATGTTTTGATTACCTCAATTATTTGTATTCAAGTGTCTCTCTTTTGGTTAGAAACTCAAACTAAAATACTATTTTTAAATGTTTTAAAGACTTATTCTTCTAAATCTTTCTCATTAATGTCCATGTTTTAAAAAACTTGTTTTAAGGATTTATATATATGGAAATTAATGTTTTAAAAATAAAACTCCTTTTAAAAGATTCAAAGTTGTATGGGACACTTTGATTCAAAAATCAGCTTTTAAACGTCTTCTTGACAAATAGTGTGACTTTTAAATGATTTCAAGAAAAAGGGGGATATTTCTCTCAAATAGTTTTGATGATTATTTTAATCTATGTCAACATCCTTCATTATTCTTGATTGAGGTTAATGTGATACAATAAAATCTTCCATATTTTATCGAATGAGTTATTTTTTACTGTGGATGTTCTATTTTTATACCATTCGTGGTTTGTGGTTAAATTATTGAAATTTCGTATGCTAGTTTTAATACGAATGTTTATGTTATATTTAAACCTGTTCATATGAGGAATGCATTAGACTTAATAAGTGACGAGTGGAGCCCGCTATAGCTCCTCGATGCATCGGTAGGTCTCATGAGACAAACTAGTGTCTTGGCACGAGGCATTGGCAAAATCTTATTTGTAGTCTTGGCACGAGGCCTTGGATATGTTGTTATGATAGTCTAGAATTATGCATTCCATCATTATGAAAGTGGTTATTGATATTGCATGTGATCATTCGACTAGTAGAATATCCATGTTAGTAAGTAAATGGCATTATTATATTTTATCTTTTCCATTTTATGCTGAAGTTCAAGTTTAAAATGTCTTTTGTTTTAGTTATTAACTGCCTTAAGTGTTTATGCTTATCTATGAAAGATTCTGCTATAATGTTATCCTTACTGAGCATCTGAGCTCACCCCTTTCAATGTTTTATTTTTTTCCCAGGATTATGAAGAAATAATTTATGAATGACCTGCAGGGATAGTATGAGGGGATATGAAGACATGATGTTTTTTTTATGATGTAATGTAAAACTTTATGATTGTATCTAGTGTTTCCAAGGCTACTAAACTAATCGGTCTTTCGAGACTTGATCTTTATTGTGATCATTCCAATGTTATGTAATAATGCACTGACTCTGGGTAACTGGGGTCGGGGAATTACAGTTTGTATCATAGGAAGTTTAGTACAAACCTTCGAAGATAGATTTAGATAAACTATTATTAGGGCACGTAGACCTAAGATGAACTTTGAGGATTAGTATAGAAGAACATCCTAGAATTTTGGAATTGTAGAGATTTTGTGAGTTTTCTGAGCAATACATCCCTGTCTGGATATGAGTAGGTAGAGGCGGCTCTAGCACAGATGTACCTAGGGGTAAAACCCAAAAACACCGCTTTGAGCTAGACTCGAATGGGAACTGGTGCACGACAACGAGCCTTGCTGCACTCTTGGGTACGACACTCCCGGGAGATATGCTTAGGATAATTTACATTTTCATTACAAATTGATTTAATGTATTATATATATAAGATGAGAGTAAATGAACTTGGTTAATCCTAATGTGTTTCAAATTGAGAATATGGTGACATGTTAATATCTAAATGATTATATGACTACTATTACTCACACAATTCTTTCTAGTTTTAGTCAATGGCTGGATTCCAAGGAAGTCATAGTGACTCTGAGAATGATGTACAAGGTGGGAACGGTGGTGGCAATGAGCAACAAAATGAAATGTTGATAGGCATAAAAGATATCGTCTTTATGACAAATCAATTTTCCAAAAATATGATCAACAATATATATATTAACTGATTACCAGACTCAACAAAGAAGAGAAATGTGATGAATGATAAGAGCTCCAATCGTGGAGACTATGGAGAAAGAGATCCTCAATTTACATCATGCAGGAAATGTGGATGGAGACACCCAGGTAAGTTTCTCAATGGGACAAAGAAATGCTTTACATGCGGGAAGGAAGGACATAAAGTGAAGAATTGCCGAAGAAAAATGAAGAGTACTGTGGAAGAAGATAAAAATGGTCCCAAGAGTCCATTTACAGTCATTTGTCGTAAATGTAGGGGACCTGGCCATTACCCGAGTGAATGCCCTATTCTATAGGATATTTTCTTGGTCAAAGAAGAAGCTATGTGGAAATAAATGGTTGGAGAAATGTTTAACAAGTATTACTACTCCTTGTTGATGGGTTTACTTTGGAATAACTTTCTCTTGGATTTTTAACCCTACAGTTTTCCATGTGAGAATGATATTTGAGGAGTAATTATCTTTTCACTTGTGAATATAGTTATAAATAACCATTTGGTTTTATATGATCATTGGGGTTTGAGATAATTATAAGTTATTATAATTTGGGATGAAAATGCAAGGTATGATATAACAGTTGTGGTTAAATTATGTTATGGTATTTTGAGGAATTTATCTCATTTTGGTAATGTTATAAAATATAGTTTTTGAAAAAGGACAATACGTAGACCGTGTGATAACCCGTCGCGTCAGACAAAGCTGTGAGAATCGAACCCACTACCAAAGTGCGAGTGGGATTTTTCACCTACCACTGGACTACGTGAAGTCCCTGGTTAGTGTGACTATTATTTTTAGTTAAATGATTTTATTGATCAATAATAATTTGATTTGGGATCTTATGTCTTATCAAATGAATACCCTTAGTATAGGAAAATGATTTGGTGATTTAGTGATAAATGTTATTTTGGAAGTTGTTCGCTTTGTTGTGAGGACTATATGCCCAAGGAAAATAGAATAGTATGGGATTTAATTTGAAGAGTAATGGTGGATTTTTATCTATGTTTTTATTATGGATTTATAGTGATTTGGGTTTTTAGGTTAATTACTTTTAAGTATGTGACTTTAAGAGTAATTAATGACATTTGGAGATACAATTTAATGTGGAAGACTACATTCTTAATAAGTTTTGGTTTTCAATAATAGTTTTGATTATATTGAAGGATTTTAAGGACAATTGATTATTGAATGGTATTTATTTAACTTTGGGGTATTGTTGGTTTAATTTTGGAAATTAAGATTAGTGTTTATTTATCTCAAGGAATATCCTTTTGGGGGATCATTAGATCTTGTACTAACCATTTTGTTTTTGATTAATCTCTAAAGACAATGTAAATATATAGTTCATCCTGCATGGATCATGTGATTCTATAGATGTTTATTCTAGCTCTTCTAGTGTGACCAAGTCTTCTTGAATACTCATCGTTTAAAAAAATGAGTTAGTGGTGGAAATTTATTAAAGAATGAAACTCTACCTAAAATGTAAGTATATATCTTTATATTCTTAGTCAATATTATAAATGAATGTAACTTAAAACAAAAAAATGTTGTACGTTTACTTTCCTACTAGGAGACTAATGGCCATTTGTCCCAACACAAGTTTTTGGTTTTCTTATTGTTAAATTTCTCCTGATCATGATTTCTATCCCTTCCCATCATAACTTGACACTTAGTTTATCTTCTATATCCATGTTTTCCTACATGGAATCCGAGTATGGGTTATCTTGGTTGACCTTTATACCTCTCTTTCTTTCTTTTAAAGTGATATTTTTATTGACTCTTTTTCCAATGTGGGACTTTCCATAATATTCCCAAGCACAATTTTAAAAAATTGCGAGGACGCAATTTATTGAAGGAGGGGAGAATGTAACACCCCAAGATTCTACGGTACGCTTCTCTTTGAATAATGCGATAGCATGTGTTGTACGCAACATCGAGTTATAACACACCACAACCAATCAAAAAACCCGTTATGAATAGTAATACATACATTTTGAAATTATATATATTTTATATTTCAAAATAGACTTCATTTTTGGTTTCGGAATATCAAAATTATCCTAAGATGAATTTTTGGTATTTTTCTGAGAACTTCCAATTTTTATGAATAGTGAAAAATATTTAAACACAACTTTTTTAATCAAAATAATTTATAGTGATAAATTATATTATTGAGTGGTTTCAAAGTATAATTAGAATATATTTTTACCATTTTATCCAATGGTGTTCATTAGAATTAATTTCACTTTGAAAATGGACCTAAACAATTGTCAATCTTTTGATATATATTGTTTCTTAAAAACACGCTATTTGTTGTGACAGCGGGAATTAATTATAAAATTAATTAATGCAACTTATATGTTTGGAATTTTTTAAAATAGATATAATTTTTGAATTCGGAATATAAATCATAGCTTAGGGTGAAATTTTGGCATTGTTCTGAAAAACTTCAATTTTTGATGAATAGTGAAACTACTAAGTGGTAGTTAAAAAACGGAATTTTTCATAAAACATAATTTTACTGCTTCTATGTATGGAATTTCGAAAATATGAGAGACACGGTTAAAACCAAGAAGTAAAATGTGGTTAAATAAGATGAAAATAATTTTTTGTGAATAGTAACATTTTACTTATATTTACCACGGTTAAAAGTAAATAGGGTAATTTAGGGTAAAATGATATTAATATTACCCTAACAGATGTCCTAATTCTATTGGAAAAGTGTATCTCGACCAAAAAAAACCTTAGGAATAAAATATTATCATTTAGTTCCACTTGGATTAGATTAGGACATTTTTTATTATTTAATTCAAAGAAGAGTTAAAAGAGTTAAAATCAAAGTTTATTTACTAAAACATTTTTAATATAGGGTTACACATAAGATATATTCGATTGTATATATGAATTAGAAAGATAATAATATTTCCTACATAATTATATTTTATTTATAATTTTTAGACATTAAATAATTTAATATATATATGACAGAATGATGATGCATTAATTACCATAATAGTGGAAAATTAAAATAATTGATATTATAAATACCCAAATAAATATAATTTTAGCCTTTTAATGAATTAAACTAATTTTCTAGGATAATATGACATATTAGTATTGATTTAATTTACCTTTTTCGAAGTAATCATTCTGTTATGAGTTACACAAAAATCAAATATTGAATAGTATCAAAATTGACATAAAAGAGTTTTTAAAACAAATATTATATTATTAATTGATATTAAATTCCTAAAAATCTAAGTTTCGGCAAAGAGACTTATATCATGATAGGTATATCATTAATGGACCACTTGGGGGTCTCTTAGATGTATTTAGTAAGTGTATTAACTATATAATATAGAAATATAAAGTGACATGGTAAATGTCAAACTAATTAACTAAGAGTTAAAACTAAACGATATGGTTAATATAGTGACCCAAACCTATCTAAATTATATTGGTTGAATGGTTTTCGACCTATCCCCACCTTACCCTTTTAATAATCAACTTTGTATCCATTAGAAGCCGAATATTAATTTATTACAAATTAATATTTTTAGCTTTACCAAAGGTGCCCCTCACCCCTCTTATAAAAGGGCACTCCTCCTTCTCATTTCTTCACACCTTCAAAGCCTTTTGGTTCGGCCAAACCCTGACAAAATACTCTCTCAACTTCCCTAAATACAACCTAGAGGCCTTATTTTGATCATAAAGCCAACCTAAGGAGCCCTTTTGATCAAATCAAAAGGAAGAACCCGAAGAAGAGGTAATGTTTTCACCACCCCTTTTCAAGTTCCTTTCTTCTTCCACTTCTTCTTTCTTTGTTATTACCATTATAAAATAATAACTCCATTATCTTATATATACTGTGATGTTATTATAAATATGGTACAACCATATTAAGTATTCTATCCACCCTTTGAATAACATGTCACCATACGTGCGTACGTACGGCTTACCGTCTCCATGTCGTGGTGTAATTGTTATTCAATATATTATTATTTGGGTGGGTATAATAATTATGTGTAACTCAATAAAATAATAAATATAACATGATAATTATTCTGTATATATGATATAAAATCCAATTATATATTATTTTAATATCAAAAGAATGATATTGTCGCTCGTGCGTACGTACAGATTACCGTCTCCACGAACGTGATGAGATTCATTCTCTATCGTATCCATTCAATTATAATTATCATTTTATTATTTAAAAATAATGTTTAAGGACTTGATATCATTCTGGATATGAATAATATACAACCTATCCATGACAAACATGTCTTACGTAACAAAACATATAAAAGAAAATGAGTAAGTTAACACCCGAAATGACGATAATTCTATGATATTATTAACAAATCAATGTTAAAAGATCATATATGATATCATATTAATGTATATGATTAATGAATAATTTAATAAAAATTTATTTCAACATTATACAGGAGGTTAACCTTCCCCCAACCAAGGAAACGTACAAGGTAAGGGGTTTCTTATCTCACTCTTAATTTCGTGAGAATTCCATTGTTCATCACTTATTTATTGCATGTGGTGTATGTGTACTACCCATGATTGTATTAATTGTGTAATATACTTTAATTTATGGGTATTTACATGATCATTGTATGATCCTTCTTTCATGGGTGTATGTTTCATAAGTTATCTAATCGATAGGAGAATTTTAAATTTCAATTTCCACTCATTTGGCTTTACGCATATTTCATTGATTATATTACTCTAAGATTATGTGTGGAATCACTATTCATTTGATTATGCCGTAATTTCCACTCCCCTTTCTGTGGATATAATTTTTATACACATAATCACTCCATTGATAAATTCTCAAGTCATCGGTATGAACTTGACTAGAGTAATTTTAACTCATTCTCCATTTGTTGAGTTAAACATCCAATTCATTGGTGTTGTTTTAATAAGATTATGTGTGAAAATCCTTGGATTGATTTACACTGAATGTCCAATAATATTTAGTGTATTTATATTTTTCACACATAACTATGTCTTTGATTACCATTAACCTAATGATACGGCCTTTATGATAGATTTCATCTCAATTTACAATCCATTGAGACTTCTTTGTTGTTATACACCAAATCAATTTTATGTGGTGCATATAATGTACTTGGACAAAGTATATCATGAATTCTTTTAATCTCATGATATTAAAATGTTTTGATTACCTCAACTATTTGTATTCAAGTGTCTCTCTTTTGGTTAGAAGCTCTAACTAAAATACCATTTTTAAGTGTTTTAAAGACTTATTCTTCTAAATCTTTCTCATTAATGTCCATGTTTTAAAAAATTAGTTTTAAGGATTTATTTATATGGACATTTAATATTTAAAATTAAAACTCCTTTTAAAAGATTCAATGTGGTATGCGACACTTTTATTGAAAAATAAATTTGAAATGGCTTCTTGACAAATAGTGTGACTTTTAAATGATTTCAAGAAAAAGGGGGATATTTCTCTCAAATATTTTTGATGATTATTTTCATCTATGTCAACATCCTTCATTATTATTTATTGAGGTTAATGTGATACAATACAATCTTCCATATTGTATCTAATGAGTTATGTTTGACTGCAGATGTGCTATTTTTATACCATTCATGGTTTGTGGTTAAAGTATTGACATTTCGTATGCTAGTTTTAATACGAATGTTTATGTTATGTTTAAACCTGTTCATATGAGGAATGAATTGGACTTAATAAGTGACGGGTGGAGCCCGCTATAGCTCCTCGATGCATCGGTAGGTCTCATGAGAAAAACTAGTGACTTGGCATAAGGCCTTGGCAAAATCTTATTTTTAGTCTTGGCATGAGGCCTTGGCTTTGTGGTTATGATAGTCTGGAATTATGCATTCCATCATTATGAAAGTGGTTATTGATATTTCATGTGATCATTCGACTATTAGAATATCCATGTGAGTAATTAATTGGCATTATTGTATTTTATCTTTTCCATTTTATGCTGAAGTTCAATTTTAAAAATTCTTTTTTTAGTTATTAACTTCCTTAAGTGTTTATGCTTATCTATGGAAGCTTCTTCTATAATGTTATCTTTACTGATCATCTGATCTCACCCCTTTCAATGTTTTATTTTTTTTCCCAGGATTATGAAGAAATAATTTATAAATGACCTACAGGGATAGTATGAGGGGATATGAAGACAAGATGTTTTTTTATGATGTAATGTAAAACTTTATGATTGTATCTAGTGTTTCCAAGGCTACTAAACTAATCGGTCTTTCGAGAATTGATCTTTCTTGTGATCATGACAATGTTATGTAATAATGAACCGACTCTAGGTAACTGGGGTCAGGGCGTTACAGTTGGTATCAGAGGAAATTTCGTACAAACCTTGGAAGCTAGATTTATATAAACGCTGATTAGAGCACGTAGACCTAAGATGAAATTTGAGGATTAGTATAGAAGAACTTCCAAGAATTTTGTTATTTTAGAGATTTTGTGAGTTTTCCGAGCAATAAATCCCTGTATGGATACGAGCAGGTAGAGGCGACTCTGGCACAGATGTACCTAGGGGTAAAACCCGAAAAAACCGCTTTAGGATAGACTCGAATGGGAACTGGTGCACGACAATGGGCCTTGCTGCACTCTTGGTTACGACACTTCCGAGGGATATGCTTAGGATAATTTACATTTTCTTTACAAACCGATTTAAAGTATTATATATATAAGATGAGATTAAATGAACTTGGTTAATCCTAATGTGTTTCAAATTGAGAATATGGTGACATGTTAATCTCTAAATGATTGTATGACTACTATTACTCACACAATGCTTTCCGGTTTTAGTCAATGGCTGGATTCCAAGGAAGTCATAGTGACTTTGAGAATGATGTACAAGGTGGGAACGGTGGTGGCAATGAGCAACAAAATGGAATGTTGATAGGCGTAAAAGATATCGTCTTTATGCCAAATCAATTTTCCCAAAATATGATCAACAATATATATATTAACCGATTATCGGACTCAACAAAGAAGAGAAATGTGATGAATGATATGAGCTCCAGTAGTGGAGACCATGGAGAAAGAAATCCTCAATTTCCATCATGCAAGAAATGTGGAAGGAGACACCCAGGTAAGTGTCTCAATGGGACAAAGAATTGCTTTACATGCAGGAAGGAAGGAAATAAAGTGAAGAATTGACAAAGAAAAATGAAGAGTACTATGAAAGAAGATAATAATGGTCCCAAGAGTCCATTTACAGTCATTTTCCATAAATGTAGGGGACCTGGCCATTACCCGAGTGAATGCCCTATTCTATAGGATATTTTCTTGGTCAAAGAAGAAGCTATGTTGAAATAAATGGTTGGAGAAATGTTTAAAAAGTATTAAAGCTCCTTGTTGATGGGTTTACTTTGGAATAATTTTCTCTTGTATTTTTAACCCTGCAGTTTTCCATGTAAGAATGATATTTGAGGAATAATTATCTTTTCACTTGTGAATATTGTTATAAATAACCATTTGGTTTTATATGATCATTGGGGTTTGAGAGAATTATAAGTTATTATAATTTGGGATGAAAATGCAAGGTATGATATAACATTTGTGGTTAAATTATGTTATGGTATTTTGAGGAATTTATCTCATTTTGGTAATGTTATAAAATATAGTTTTTGAAAAAGGACAACACGTAGACCGTGTGACAACCTGTCGCGTCAGACAAAGTTGTGAGAATCGAACCCACAACCAAAGTGTGAGTGGGATTTATTGCCTACCAGTAGACTACATGAAGTCCCTGGTTAGTGTGACTATTATTTTTAGTTAAATGATTTTATTGATCAATAATAATTTGATTTGGGATCTTATGTCTTATCAAATTAATACCCTTAGTATAGGAAAATGATTTAGTGATTAAGTGATAAATGTTATTTTGGAAGTTGTTCTCTTTGTTGTGAGGACTATATGCCCAAGGAAAATAGAATAGTATGGGATTTCATTTGAAGAGTAATGGTGGATTTTTATCTATGTTTTTATTTTGGATTTAAAGTGATTTAGGTTGTTAGGTTAATTACTTTTAAGTATGTGAATTTAAGAGTAATTAATGACATTTGGAGATAAAATTTAACGTGGAAGACTACATTCTTAATAAGTTTTGGTTTTCAATCTTAGTTTTGATTATATTGAAGTATTTTAAGGAAAATTGATTATTGAATGGTATTTATTTAACTTTGGGGTATTGTTGGTTTAATTTTGGAAATTAAGATTAGTGTTTATTTCTCTCAAGGAATATCCTTTTGGGGGATCATTAGATCTTGTACTAACCATTTTGGTTTTGATTAATCTCTAAAGACAATGTAAATATATAGTTCATCCTGCATGGATCATGTGAATCTATAGAAGTTTATTCTAGCTCTTCCAGTGTGACCAAGTCTTCTTGAATACCCATCGTTTAAAAAAAATGAGTTAGTGGTGGAAATTTATTAAAGAATGAAACTCTACCTAAAATTTAAGTATATATCATTATATTCTTAGTCAATATCATAAATGAATGTAACTTAAGACAAAAAAATGTTGTACGTTTACTTTCTTACTAGGAGACTAATGGCCGTTTGTCCCAACACATGTTTGTGGTTTTCTTATTGTTAATTTTCTCCTGATCTTGATTTCTATCCCTCTCCATCAGAACTTGACACTTAGTTTATCATCCATATCCATGTTTTCCTACATGGAATCCAAGTATGGGTTATCTTGGTTGACCTTTATACCTCTCTTTCTTACTTTTAAAGTGATAGTTTTATTGACTGTTTTTCCGATGTGGGATTTTCCATTATATTCCCAACCACAATTTTAAAAATTATGAGGACACAATTTATTGAAGGAGGGGAGAATGTAACACCCCAAGATTCTACGGTATGCTTCTCTTTGCATAATGTGATAGCATTTGTTGTACACAACATCGATTTCTAACACACCACAACCAATCAAACAAGCCGTTATGAATAGTAATACCTAATTTTTGAAATTATATATATTTTATATTCCAAAATGGAGTTCATTTTTGGTTTTGGAATATCAAAATTATCCTAAGATGAATTTTTGGTATTTTTCTGAGAACTTCCAATTTTTATGAATAGTGAAAAATATTTAAAAACAACTTTTTTAATCAAAATAATTTATAGTGATAAATTATATTATTGAGTGGTTTAAAAGTATAATTAGAATATATTTTTACCATTTTATCCAATGGTGTTCATTATAATTAATTTCACTTTGAAATTGGACTTAAATAATTGTCAATCTTTTGATATATATTATTTCTTAAAAACACGCTATTTGTTGTGACAGCGGGAATTAATTATAATAATAATTAATGAAACATATATGTTTTGAATTTTGTAAAATAGACATCATTTTTGAATTCAGAATATCAATTATAGCTTAGGGTGAAATTTTGGCATTGTTCTGAAAAACTTCAATTTTTGATGAATAGTGAAACCACTAAGTGGTATGTAAAAAACTGAATTTTTCATAAAACTTAATTTTATTGCTTCTGTGAATATAATTTCAAAAATATGAGAGAAACGGTTAATATCAAGAAGTAAAATGTGGTTCAATGAGATGAAAATAATTTTTGGTGAATAGTAACTTTTTACTTTTATTTACCACGGTTAAAAGTTAATAGGGTAATTAAGGGTAAAAATGATATTAATATTACCCTAACACATGTACTAATTCTATTGGATAAGAGTATCTTGACCAAAAATAACCTTAGGAATAAAATATTATCATTTAGGTCCACTTGGATTAGATTAGGACATTTATTATTATTTAATTCAAAGAAGAGTTAAAAGAGTTAAAATCAAAGTTTATTTACTAAAATATTTTTAATATAGGGTTATTCATAAGATAAATTCGATTGTAAATATTAATTAAAAATATAATAATATTTCCTACATAATTATATTTTATTTATAATTTTTAGACATTAAATATTTTAATATACTTATGACACAACGATGATGCAGTAATTACCATAATAGTAATAAAATAAAATAATTGATATTATAAATACCCAAATAAATATAATTTAAGACTTTTAATGCACTACACTAATTTTTTAGGATAATATGACATATTAGTATTGATTTAATCGACTTTTTTAGAAATAATCATTCTGTTATGAGTTTCACAAAAATCAACTATTGAATAGTGACAAAATTGACATAAAAGAGTTTTTAAAACGAATATTATATTATTAATTGATATTAAATTCCTAAAAATATAAGGATCGGCCAAGAGACTTATATAATTATAGGTATATCATTAATGGACCACTTTGGGGTCTATTGGATGTATATAGTAAGTTTATTAACTATATAATATAAAAATACAAAGTGACATGGTAAATGTCAAACTAATTAACTAAGAGTTAAAACTAAAAGATAAGGTTAATATAGTGACCCAAACCTGTCTAAATTATATTTGTTTAAATGTTTTAGACCTATACCCACCTTAACCTTTGAATAATCAACTTTTGAGCCATTAGAAACCGAATATGAATTTATTATAAATTAATATTTTTAGCTTTTCCAAAGGTGCCCCTCACCCCTCTTATAAAAGGGCACTCCTCCTTCTCATTTCTTCACACCTTAAAAGCCTTTTGGTTCGTCCAAACCCTGACCCAATACTCTATCCACTTCCCTCAATACAACCTAGAGGCCTTATTTTGATCATAAAGCCATCCTAAGGAGCCCTTTTGATCAAATCAAAAGGAAGAACCCAGAGAAGAGGTAATGTTTTCACCACCCCTTTTCAAGTTCCATTCTTCCTCCACTTCTTATTTCTTTGTTATTACCATTCTAAAATAATAACTCCAGTATCTTATATATACTGTGATGTTATTATAAGTATGGTACAACCATATTCAGTATTCTATCCACCCATTGAATAACATGTCACCATACGTGCGTACGTACGGCTTACCGTCTCCACGTTGTGGTGTAATTGTTATTCAATATATTATTATTTGTGTGGGTATAATAATGATGTGAAACTCATGAAAATAATAAATATAACATTATAATGATTCTTTATATATGATATAACATCCAATTACATATTATTTTAATATCAAAAGAATGATATTGTCACTCGTGCATACTTACGGATTACCGTCTCCACGAACGTGATGAGATTCATTCTCTATCGTATCCATTCAAGTATAATTGTCCTTTTATGATTTAAAAATAATGTTTAAGAACTTGATATAATTCTGGATATGTATAAGATACAACCTATCCATGACAAACATGTCTTATGTAACAAAACATATAAAAGAAAGTGAGTAAGTTAACACCCGAAACGACGATAATTCTATGATATTATTAACAAAGAAATATTAAAAGATCATATATGATATCATATTAATGTATATGATTCATGAATAATTTAATAAAAATTATTTCAACATTATACATGAGGTTAACCTACCCCCAACCAAGGAAACGTACAAGGCAAGGGGTTTCTTATCTCACTCTTAATTTCGTGAGAGTTCCATTGTTCACCACTTATTTATTGCATGTGGTGTATGTGTCCTGCCCATGATTATATTAATTGTGTATTATAATTTAATTTAAGAGTATTTACATGATCATTGTATGATCCTTCTTTCATGGGTGTATGTTTCATATGTTATCTAATCGATAAGAGGATTTGAAATTTCAATTTCCACTCATTTGGTTTTACGCATATTTCATTGATTATATTACTCCAAGATTATGTGTGGAATCACTATTCATTTGATTATGTCATAATTTCCACTCCCTTTTCTGTGGATATAATTTTTATACACATAATCACTCCATTGATAAATTCTCAAGTCATTGGTATGAACTTGATAAGAGTAATTTTAACTCATTCTCTATTTGTTGAGTTAAATATCCAATTCAATGGTGTTGTTTTTATAAGATTATGTGTGAAAATCATTTGATTGATTTACACTGAATATCCAATCATATTTAGTGTATTTAAAGTTTTCACACATAACTATGTTGTTGTTTTGTCCTTAACCTAAGGATACGGCCTTTATAAGAGATTTCATCTCAATTTACATTCCATTGAGACTTCTTCGTTGTTATACACCAAATCAATTTTATGTGGTGCATATAATGTACTTTGACATAGTATATCATGAATTCCTTTAATCTCATGATATTAAAATGTTTTTATTTCCACAATTATTTGTATTCAAGTGTCTCTATTTTGGTTAGAAACTCTAACTAAAATACCATTTTTAAATGTTTTAAAGACTTATTCTTCTAAATATTTCTCATTAATGTCCATGTTTTAAAAAATTAGTTTTAAGGATTTATTTATATGGTCATTAAAGTTATAAAATTAAAACTCATTTTAAAAGTTTCAAAGTGGTATGGGACACTTTGATTCAAAAATCAATTTTTAAACGGCTTCTTGACAAATAGTGTGACTGTTAAATGATTTCAAGAAAAAGGGGGATATTTCTCTCAAATAGTTTTGATGATTATTTTCGTCTTTGTCAACATCCTTCATTATTCTTGATTGAGGTTAATGTGAGACAATACAATCTTCCATATTGTATTGAATGAATTATGTTTGACTGTGGATGTGCTATTTTTATACCATTCATGGTTTGTGGTTAAAGTATTCACATTTCGTATGCTAGTTTTAATACGAATGTTTATGTTATGTTTAAACTTGTTCATATGAGGAATGAATTGGACTTAATAAGTGATGGGTGGAGCCCGCTATAGCTCCTCTATGCATTGGTAGGTCTCATGAGACAAACTAGTGTCTTGGCACAAGGCCTTGGAAAAATATTATTTGTAGTCTTGGCACGAGGCCTTGGCTATGTGGTTATGATAGTCTGGAATTATGCAGTCTATCATTATGAAAGTGGTTATTGATATTGCATGTAATCATTCGACTAGTAGAATATCTATGTGAGTAAGTAAATAAAAATATTTTATTTTATCTTTTCCATTTTATGCTGAAGTTCAAGTTTAAAAAGGCTTTTTTTTAGTTATTAACATCCTTAAGTGTTTATTCTTATCTATGAAAGATTCTGCTATAATGTTATCCTTACTGAGCATCTGAGCTCACCCCTTTAAATGTTTTATTTTTTTCCCAGGATTATGAAGAAATAATTTATGAATGACCTGCAGGGATAGTATGAGGGGATATTAAGACAAGATGTTTTTTTGATGATGTAATGTAAAACTTTATGATTGTATCTAGTGTTTCCAAGGCTACTAAACTAATCGGTCTTTCGAGACATGATCTTTATTGTGATCATGCCAATGTTATGTAATAATGAACCAACTCTGGGTAACTGGGGTCGGGGCGTTACAACACATGAATATTGATATAGATACTTAGAATAATTTTTTTCACTTTAATGAATGAAACTATTTAGGAATTTAACATGGCAAAATTTTAATATAAAATATTAATTTTACATAAAAGTAAAATAATGAAATATTGATTCAGTTGTAATTTTCCATCACAAAGAAAATTTATATTAGAATACTACATTGTTAAATTCATAACAGTAGTTGTTAAATCATTCCCTAGATCATCTTAAATGACTCCTACTATAAGAAATATTAGGTATTTTAAGGGGAATATCACACACAACACACCAAATGTATATAAGAACATTTTAATTCTATGAAACGTGTGATTAATTCATTTTCTATCACAGTGAAGTGGAATTTAAGGACAATAAAAGAGATTTTAATTTTTTTTACATCATGTGTATAAATTACTTTGATTTATAAATGTTAATTTATGAAATTCCAATGGTGTTCAAAATATAAACAATGAATAACAGAATCCCCATACCCCTACCTTAAAACAAGTATGGGATACACTATAATTGAATAATATAATATATGAATTTAATGCATAGTAAATATTAAATTTGATATAAAACAATATTATAATATATTTTTTTAATTATATATGAATATTGATTAATTGGAATCTATGTCTACCTTCATCCTATATTATGTGTTATAGAATAAAGATTATGTAAATAATTGAAAAATGGTAGATGAAAACAAAAAAAAATTATAGGAAAAAAGTAAACTAATAAAATAATTTATATTTATATTTCATAAATGTATTAAAAATTAATATTTAATAAGAACTTTTATTTATTTTTATCTTATTTTGACACAATATGAGTCAACTTCCATAACTAAAGATGAACTAATTATAATGTTTTTGAAGTGCCTAGAATAGTTCTCACACTTTTTAGGTATGAGTTTTAGAGTGTCAGTATGAGACTACATTTAGAAAGCAGGAAAACAAGTGTAGTGTGATAGAAAAATGAAATAGATCCATGATAAAATTGAAATTCAATAGGAAAGAGTAAATATGAAAATTGAAAAAAAAAATATACTTCAAAGGGACTGATAAAAATAGTAAATAAAATAAACAATTCATTTCAAATATCTATAACCATAGTTTTAATAAAATCCATTCCAATTAAAGTCATAGTTTACATATGGTAATCAATATTTGGAGAAAAAAATATATTATTTAGTAAATAAATAATTAGCGATACTTCTATTTTATTTAAATATTATTGAGAGGAATTCATTGTGGTTTATATCAATTAATATCCACTGATAATATTATTTCTAAAGGTATAATGTAAAATTTAGAAAGATATACCCTACTTATTAAAAAATTATGAACTGATGAAATGAGTGTGGGGATTCAGGTCACTAACAATCCTAGAGGTAGGTTACCTGTTCCCCTTTATTATTCTAATATTTATAATATGTATCATTTAATTTGAAGTTTTATAGATTGGATAAATAAAATTACAAAGAAAATTTTTTAAAAGGTGTAGGTCATTTAACACTTACATTATAATCAATATCATTTATAATGATTGAAAAAGATATAAAATAATGTAGTTAATGAAATAAGGTAATGTAAAATATTAGGAAATGTCAATATAGGTTATAAGATATTGGATCAAAACAATTATAAGGATATGATTTATGCAGTAATAGTTCCTTGACATTAACTAATGTCAGTAGATTTTCCAGATATAATATTATAAAATGGTAATAACAAAAAAATTATTTAAATAAAATAGATATATAGGAGTCTCCCATGACCTTATTAGTTCAATGAGTATTAATATTATTCAAAAAAAGGTCTGGTGCCCTAGTTGAGAATTTATATATCAGGTCATTTTTAGTGGTTTATATATTGGCTATGTAAAGGGACCAACTTGTGATAGAAATTTTTAATTTTTTTCAGGATGTGCATTATATACACATCCAGTCATAACCCGCCTCCCCGGGCCATGAACCTTGTCATATGACCCCATGGGTCTCCTATAATACCTTTGTTTCCTTCCCAGTAGACCACATGATTTTACTCACAAGGGTCACTTATCAGACTAATGATTGTCCCCACATGCCAGCACATGTTCTTTTAGTGTGTTTTGTCCTCACTCACACACACCCTGGGAAACTTCCCAGAAGGTCACCCATACTAATTACTACTCCAAGCCAATCATGCTTAACTGTGGAGTTATAATCAAGTAGGATCCCAAAAATAATGGTGCACCTTGTTGAAATTGTTAGTAACATTTAGACTTTTAAGTCTCACTTTTCTAGGGGTGTTACATTATCCACCCCTTTAATGAACAATGCCCTCGTTGTGAACACCATGCCTCAAACCCAAGAAGGGCCTAAGCACTTCCAGTTGAGTATTGGATCTGATACCATTTGTCATAACCCATCCCCTGGGGCCCGTGTCGTGATTACCCAATGCCTGCCTTCCATAGGCCAGGGGATGGCGACTAGCACCAAAGGCATAATTCCTTAAATCTGGGAATGAATTGCCTTTATAACCTGTAAACTCACGTAACCAAGCACATGTAACTAAGAAAACTGTATAACCAAAAGATTTCTGAAAGTAAAAAAGGGCCCAGAATACAATCCCAATAGTAAAGGTACAAGTACAACTAGAATACAATAAAACTGGTGAAAAAGAAAGACAACTACTGGATCATACTTCATATTTCTACCTGAAGGGTAGGTACAGATCACCTCCCCAGCACTCCACATTCTTCTGTATCCACCATGTACCAACGCACCATATGGTCCACCTCTGAGTACCGTCTAGTCCTGGTACTGTCAGCCTAAGTCAGCATTATCCATCGTCTATATCCAACACAACAAGGTGCAGGCATAGCCAGTGTATGGTGAGTATACTGATACATAGTAGGGACCTCAAGACCCTCAAAGTCTCTCAAAATCCATAAAGTATAAACTAAAAATTAAGAAATCAACTGATAACCCACTTAGGTATATTCTCATACATATAGCTAAGTTATCAAGTAATCTATCTCGATCATGAAGAAAACATAGAGATAATGACTCAGTTCAACCATAATTTTATTCTAGGGGTAGAATCAAGTAACATCCCCATTCACATTGTTGAACAACTTGACTGCTGGAGAACTCCTCCTATATCAAGTACAGTGGGCCTGCCGCATCACCAAGTGCACTTCCCACTAACCTTGGACTGTTGAGGTACTCATCCAGTTGAGTACCATGGATCTTCCACATCACCAAGCATGCTCCCCACTAACCTTGTGTTCATATCTTGCTTTCCGTCATATGCATCCAACACAACAAGGTGTGGGCATAGCCCGTGCAGGGGTGAGTATAAAGATACTCAGTAGGGACCCTGAGACTCTCAAGGTCTCAAAAAATCCACCAAGGATAAACCATAATGTATGAAATCAATATATAACCCTACATAGGTATATACCCATAAATATACCTAAGTTATCATATAATCCATCTCAATCATGAGGAAAAAATAGAGATATTGGCTCAGCTCACACAAGGATTTATTCTTGGGGTAGTATCCAATAACATCTAAGTCACATCATCAAACACCTCGACTGTTGGATAACTCCTCCTCTATCGAGTACAGTGGGCCTGACACATCACACAGAGGTGCTTCCCACTATCTTTGGACTGCTGACGTACTTCTCCTGTTGAGTACTGTGGATCTACTGCGTCACCGAGTACGCTCCCCACTGTGGGTCTATCGCATCACTAAGCGTGCTCCCCCTCATAGCCTACTAAGGTAATCCTCCAGTAGAGTACCATGGGTCTACTGTGTCACGTAGAGGCGCTCCCCACTGAGGGTCTTCCGTGTACCAAAGGCACTCCCCACTTGGCCAGTCGAGTCACTCTGGGTCAAAACGGTCAGTAGTCGTCAGGTCTCATCCAGCTACTAGGTCTCTGCACTATGGTCACTCATCTATTGGAGGATCCACTCCACAAAATATTGGTCGATATTCCACCTTTCACGAAGTCCCAAAAAGAAGTATCTCAAAGGTCTACCACATCATAGGGGTCTCAACGCAATAGATGGTGCGTCAATCGAACACCCGGTCTGTGAGTTATTAGCAATTTAGTCCTAGGGGCCCAGCTGGATTCGTGCTCGATCCAACCTTACTATTCCCCATCTCAATCCAAAACAGAGTGAGGTATCACTCAAAGGGACTGTCTCGCTCCAAATTTTCCAGCACCGCTGACAGTTTTTCAAACAAACGTATAGTGCCAAATAAATGGCCGAGGGAGCGTAAATGGGTTAGAGTGGGCCCAGGTCTGGTCTGACCCGGTTATACCGACCCGACCAGACCCATCCTGGACGACCCAGTTCGGGTCGACCTGGCCAAACCCGTTGCGTTTGGCCAGGCTCGCTGGGCCTCGCCCAGCAGGCCGTGAGGGGTTGTCAAGAGCTATTAGGGTGGGGCCCAGTCGCGAGGGCGCGGACCGGCCACGGTTAAGCGTGAGGGTGGTTCGGCCTGGAGGGCTCCTCCTGGGCAGCTCGGCCTGAGAAAATTTTTCCTAGGATGGCCATTGGGGTGCGGCCTGGAGGCCGGGGTGGCGCAGAAGGGGCCGATTCGGCCAGCGGGTGGCGCGACCGGGGACAATTCTGCAGGGAGGACGGAGCGGCCGGGTTGGCTCGGCCGGTAGATGGAGAGGCCAGGGCGGCTCGGCTGGGAGGCCGGGGTGACCGGGGGCCGGTTCGGCCAGGATTCAGGGGTTTGGTGGGTCCGGGGAGCAGCGCGACCAGGGTTCGGCACGGCTGGGGTGCGGCGCGGCTGAGGTGCGGCATGGCCGGTGCACGGTTCGGCTCAGGGCCGGTTTGGCTGGCAGCGGCGCGATGATGGTTTGGTCAAAAGGCCAGAGCACCACGGGGGCAACCAGAGTTGTTGAACCTACACTAGATCTAGGAATAGTAGTCAGAGATTTCGAACCCACATAAGATCTAGGAGCAACAATCAGAGCTGTTTAACCCACACAGGATCCAGGAACAGTAGTTAGAGAAAAGCTAGTCATAGGGTTTCCACACAAAGCACACTTGATTCTGGGAGGGTCCTCTCCTCATACCAAGTGTCGATACTTAAACTATCATGAATTCCTACAAAAAATTATCCCAAAGTTCCGCCACAACATATGGGTCTCAACGCAAAAGAGGGTGCGTCAATCAGATGCTTGGTCTGTGAGTTATTAGCCATTTAGTCTCAGGGACCTGGGTGGATTCATGAACGATCCAACCTGACTGTCACTAAACTATACCCCGAACTCCAGTGGGGTATACTCAGAGGGACCTTCATGCTCCAAGGTTACCAGCCCCACTGAAATTTCGTCAAATGGACATCTGGTGCCAAATATATGGCCAAAAGAAATTAAAGGGTTGCAGTGGGCCCGGGTCTGGTTCGACCCAGTCGGACCCACCCATCCCATCTTAGTCTGGGTTGACCCGTTGGGTCTAGCCTGGTTTGTTGGGTTGGCCATACCATTGGGTTTGGCTTGGCCCTCTGGGCACAGCCCAGCAGGCCGTGAGGGAGGCCCGGCCTGAGCTCAGGGCCGGTTCGACTCGGAGCGTCGTGAGGGCACGACCCGGCGTGGCTCAGCCCGGAGGGAGTGGCTGGGGCTGATTCGTCTAGGATGCCACGAGGGGTCCCGCAGGCCAGATCGAGTGTCCTGCGTAGCCAGGGAGCCAGTTTGGCTTGGAGGCTAGTGCGGCCTGCCCGTTCGGCTAGGGCACCGGTTCATCCGGAAGCCAAGTAGCGTCTCGGGAGGCCGGGCGGTCAGGATCCAGGAGGTGGCTTGGGAGGCCGGAAGCTGGAAGGAATCTCGGAAGTCGGTCGAGTGGTGGTCGAGCAGGCTAGCGGGCAACTGGGAGGCGGTCTGGCAGGCTTTCGGGCAGACCGGCATGACTTAGGCCGGTGGGCGGCGTGACCGGCGGGCGGCGCGGCCTCGCAGCTTTGAAGCCGGCGGGCAGCCCAATTCAGCCCAAGTCGGTGGAGCCAATTTTCCCGAAGCACCGCGATGGTGGATCTGTTCACGGAGGATACAGGTAGCGTGACCATTGTCTTCGCCGTCCCATCGCCTTATCATCATGTCGAAGATCATCACAAACAAGAACGGCAGAGGGGTCGGGCCATGTTGGTTTTTCCCACACCCTCCATGTTTACTGTGGTCACATTTGGATCATCAAGTAAGAAGAAAGATGAACATTAATTTTTACAACCTCCTAAATGATTCCTTTCTAATCGATGAATAAAATATGTAATGTAATATCACACAAATAAACCCCTACCTTGATCGTTAGTCGTCGATGAGGTCGCAGAGAAGAACACGGAGTTGTCGTCGTTTGTCGCGTCTGCCGCATACTTCCAACCCCGAGCTTCTACGTTGGTTCATTGACGATTATGAGGAGGGAAGGTTGTCCATCTAAGACTTCCACATCGGTATAATCTCCGAGGAAGAAGTCGAATAAGGCTGGTGTTCTAAATAGTCTAAGGCGTTCCTCGTCAGCGTTCTTCGTCGGTGGACCGGTCTTCGTTGGGAGCTTTCTCCATATAATCATCCTCTCATAAACACCAAAGTGAAAAGTAGTTCTAAATAATAGATTATAATATCTATTATTTCATTGTAAATAATTCAAAAAGATTAACGAAACACTTGGCTGGAACATTAAAATAAAGGGAAGGATTTAACACCATTATTTTGGTGTGTTGGCAACATTAATGTAGAGGAAGCTCAAGAGGCTCCTCCAAATTAAAGAGGGGGGTTGATAGGTTTTCCTCTGCTCCCATTTAATAGGGTTCGGGTGTTCCCTAGTAATAATTTTCAAATTGGGAGGTTATGTGGTCTCAGGTGGTCCCCACCACCATAACCTCTCAAGGGAGGTTATGGCCTGGTGGTCCCCACTTCCAACATCCACATGGAGGTTATAGTTCCAGTGGGATCATCCTCCCAACATCCAAATGGTGGCCCAAAAATAATATAAAGTGTAGTTTATTTTATTTTATTAATTTCCACGAAAAACCCAAAAACTATCTTTTATTCACGACCCACTACCGTCAAGGTGAAAGTCTCCTTAAGAGAATACTAGCGATGTGATTTCAACGGCGCCCTCAAATTTCAATTCCAATAGCCGGTTCAAAAGTTATAAAAAATTGCTAATACTTTTACTGAACGTACCCAAACAAAACATCATAAATTTATTCCGGGCACACTGGGCCTCAGAATCATGCGACGTCAAATTTTTCGGACTCGTAAAATTCACATGTATTTAAGAAATAAATTTCCACGGAAATTCCAGGACTTTACATTCTCCCCACCTTAGGGATTTACGTCCCCATAAACTAAAACTCGAACTAAGGGGACAATTGGGGATACTAAGCACACATCGGAATCTCTTGCTCCCATGTTATCTCCTGGAGGTTCCGGTGCTGCTAGCGAACGTGCACCAGATGTATCGACCATCCATGTAGAAGCCTCTTCTGTCGATCCTCAATCTCCACTGGAACCTCTATAAAAGTCTCCCCATCATTGACTTCCAACTCTCCATGGTCGATGATGTGAGAAGGGTCGTGCATGTATCTCCTCAACTGGGATACGTGGAATACATCATGCACCTGGTGGAACAGAAGTGGAAGAGTTAGGCATTACGTAGCCTTTCCAACTCTGCTGAGGACCTGAAAAGGTCCTATGAATCTCAGAGATAACTTTCGGCCTCAGCCAAATCTCCATAGACCTCATCGAGTTGAGACCTGTAGAAAGATGTGGTCACCATACTCGAACTCCAGAGGTATCCATCTCATGTCAACATACGAATTCTGCCTACTTTGTGCAATATTGTTCTGCTCCTGGATGATTTTCACCTTCTCCATGATAGCCGGGACCATCTCTGGACCCACTAGTGCTGACTCCCTTTGGTTAATCTAGCACATAGGTTATCCGCATGGTCACCCGTACAATGCCTCTAAAGTTTCCATCCCAATGGTGCATTGATAGTTGTTATTGTACAAAAACTCCACCAAAGGCAAGTGATCCTCCTAGCTGTGACTGAAGTCGAGGAAACAAGCGCGAAGCATGTCCTTGAGAGTCTGAATGGTCTGCTCAGTTTGGCCATCCATCTGAGGATGGAAGGAGGTTCTCAATCAAAGCTATGTCCCAAAAGCTTCCTACCACCCCTTCCGTAGATGGGAAGTCAATTGTGCGTCACAATCAGAGACAATCGGTTAGGGTATACCATGTAAATGCACAATCACCTGCACATAGAGGCATCCCAAGCTCTCAACTATATCTTGATCTCTGATCCATAGGAAGTGGTCCAACTAGGTGAGTTGGTCGATGGTCACCCAAATCTAGTCGTGACCCATTGATGTACGTGGAAGACCAATAATGAAGCCCATGCATATCCCATCCCAGTTCCACTATGGGACCTCTAAAGGATGAACCAAGCCTGCTGGTACCTGATGATCTGCCTTCACTTTCTGGAAAGTGAGAAATCGAGAGACAAACTCGGCTACTTCTTTCTTCATTCCCAGCCACCAGTGCTGTCGTCTGAGGTCCTGATACATCTTCGACACTACTGGATGTACCGCTAGAGGGGAAGTTGGGGACTCCCTCAACACTTCCTCCCTAAGTGCCACTGGTACCAATGTATGTCCTCTGAAGATGATTACATGCTCCCCACCTTCAGAAAATCCATCAGATGCTTTACCTGTGGATATCTGAACACATCATGTCTCGCAGTCAGCATCTCCACGCTGCGCCTCCCCGATTCATTGAAGAAGCGAGGGAGTGACTGTAATAGACTATATAAAGTATGCTCCATCTCCATCCACAAAGGATATATGTAAAGCAGCCAGCTGCTCTGTCACCTCGCCTAGCAACTATATACCAGATCTTCTACAGAGTGCATTTGTAACAACTTTTCCCTTCCTAGGAGTATATATTATCTCGAAGTAATATTACTGGAGGAACTCAAGGAAACGTCGTTTTCTTGGGTTTAGATCCTTCTAAGAGAAGATATACCTGAGACCCTTGTGATCAGAGTATATGGTAAAATGCTCACCCATCAGATAGTGCACCACATCTTCATGGTGAAGACCACTGCTGCTAACTCCAGGTCATGGGTTGCATAGTTCTTCTCATGATTTCTCTATTGCTGAGAACCATATCTGATCACTGCTCGCTCCTGTATCAAGAAACATCCATGTTTGGTCTCTGATGCATCGCAGAAACGACGTACCCTAATCCCCCCTCTGTAAGCCTCAAGATGGGGGCACTAGTCATCCTCTACCTCAACTCCTAAAAGATATACTAGAATCTCTCTGACCATACAAAGGGTTGACCCATCTTCATCAAGGCCGATAGTGGTTCCGAAACTCTAGAGAAGCCTTGTACGAACCTTCGATAGTATCTTTCCAACCCCAAGAAACTTCATAACTCTGTTACACTCCTGGGTATATCCCATGAAAGTACCACCTCAATGTTCGTTGGATCTACTGCAACTCCAGCCTCTAAGATGACATGTCCCAAAAAGTGAACCTCTCGGATCCTGAAATAGAACTTAGAGAGCTTACCATAAAGCTGGTGCTCTCCAAGTGTGTCCAGTACTACCTGCAAATGGTAGGACTACTCCACCTCAGTAGTCGAATAGATCAGAATTTCGTCAACGAAGACTATGACAAAGAGATCAAGGTACAACTGAAATATCATGTTCATGAGTCCCATTAACATTGCTGGTGCTTTGGTTACACCAAAAGGCATATCCAAAAACTTGTAGTGGTCGTACCGACACCTAAAGGCCATCTTCTTCACATCCTCATCTCGAACTCTAATCTGGTGATAGCCTGATATGAGGTCTATCTTCGAGAAATATTGTGCTCCCTTTAGCTGATCAAAGAGGTTTAAAATCCTCGGTAGTGGTTTGTTGTTCTTCACGGTCACCTGGTTCAGGATATGATAGTCAACGCAAAGCCTCAAGCTCCCATACACCTTCTTGGTGAACAGAATCGAGGCTGCCCAAGGTGAAACATTGGGCCGGATGAATCCCTTACCCTGCTAGTCCTCTAACTGTACCTGTAATTCATGAAGATCAACAGGAGCCATTCGATATGCTGGTGTAGATATCTGTGTCATCCAAGTGTACAAGTCAATGAAAATGTCTACCTATCTGTAAGGAGGTAGACCTGGAACATTGTTAGGGAAAATATCTGCGTACTAGTCCACCACTATAGGATAAGTCGAACTCTCCACATCAACTTCTCAGAGGTTAAGGCAAGCCAACTGATCAGTGATTGGCTGTACTATCCTCTAGGCAAGTCCATCCTACACTGTAAATACTTCCTTCTCACTGGTGAAGGTGAACCTGGTCCCATTCATGCGAACACACCTCAATTTTTTCCTAATACAGTTGATATGAGCATGGACTATAGATAACCAGTCCATACCCAAGATGATGTCTTAAGGCCTAGACGCCGCTAATAGGAGATCCCAATCGAAGATATTGACTCCTAGAGTAAGCTCACACTGTCAGCACAAGTTCATAATCATAGTATCTACTCCTTTAGGAGTCTCTAGCCATAAGGATTAAGGCAACAGCTCCAACAGAATCTCTGAGCACTGGATGAGGGAGGTGGTAATGAAAGAGTGACAGGAACCTGTGTTGATAAGAACTGCAGCTAATGTGGAGTAGACAAAGACTGTACCTTAAATCATCTCTAGAGCTCGATGATCGTAAGCCTCAGCTGTCTGGATCTAGTCTCTCGCCTATCAACCTGCTCTCTAGGGTCGTGGTGGACCTCCTAGTGGCGGTGGTGGTGGTAACACCTTGTAACATCATCCACCTCCAGCTATACGACCAGCTCCTCTGCCAAGTCTGCCTGCACCTTGTGGATCGCCTTGATCGAACATATGGATCTGACTGGGAAGTCCCTCTACTGTATTCTGTTCATATTAATGACGTGTCAGACAGTCACGATCCATGTGACCCTGCCAGCCGCATGTGAAACACTACATGTTCCTTGAATGACTAGCTCTATCTCGTGTGCCTCGCACAACCGAAGTCATGTCCTGAGGTCGTCCATGATATGGTCTAGTCTAGTTGGATCTCTGCGACATATATCCGCTGCCAGCTGCAGAATACTCCACTATGTGATGCCCGATGGTGGGTCTCGCTACTGGTGATAACTAAGAAAGGAAAATCTTCACTAAGAGGGCTAGGTCTAGCCCCTTCCAACGTCGGGATGCTTAGTGAGATCATAGAATCCCTAATCTCTCACTTGATCCCCTGTTCGAAGGTTCGTGCCTTGAAGAATGGGTCCCGCACCATATCTATGGAGTAGCACGAGATTTTGGTGAACCTTGCTGAGTAATGTTCCATCGTCAGGCTACCTTGCTGTAGATGAAGTAACTCATGTATCTGCACTGAACGTTGGGTGGCTGGGACAAACTCGACCCGAAACAGGCTCTCAAAGTCTTCCCAGAGTAGTGTCACCCCGTCATGCACCTGGAGCATCACGATTCACCATCTACCTGCTGATTCCTGAAGAATACTCGCGACAAGGATCACCATAAGGTCGGCTGGTGTCCCTACCCATCAAAAAACCCTCACCACAGCCTCCAGTAGATCCTCAGCTGTCTGTGGGTCTGTCTCTCCCTTACTCCTTTATGGCCTCTTCCTCTGGAACTCATGAAATGTACTCAAGTGGCATGCATCATCTACTACTGGGGCTTGTTGCATAGGTGGCCCAATGGTTAGTGGTACCTCTGGTGCCTCCGCTATGATAGGTCCCTGCACCAAGGCCTCGTTGCTTAGTGGGATTACATCTCGTGCAAACCCTGGAACCATGGCTAGATATCTACGTGGGGTATTCCTGATAAGAAACAGGTGCACCGAGGTCAATAAGTTATACCTGGTGAGCTGACTCAAAGAGATCACAAATAAAACCCTTGAAACACACACAGAATCAGTGTTTTTTTGCACTAAGTCAGAAATCAGAAGTCAGGGTCCTCGTGTATGGATACGCCGGCCGTTGCACCAACACTGGACTCCCTGAATTGAAAACCACACTCAGTACCCTTAACACTATTTCTTCACCGAAAGGATCAGAGTCCAAAGCTATGTGGTATAACCGACTCCTCTGATACTAATTTGTCATGACCCATCCCTTGGGGCCCGTGTCCTGATTAACCCAAGCCCACCTTCCATAGGCCATGGGCTGGAGACTAGAACCAAAGGTGTATTTCCATAAAACTGGGAAGGTATTTCATTTTTAACTGTAAACACACACAACAGATTACACAACTAGATACAAAACACTAAGTAAACTATATAACAAAAGGGTTAAGAAAAGTAAAAGGGGTTGGAAATACAAACCCAACTGTAACATACAAGAAACTGAAAGTACGACTGAAGGAAAGAAAAACTATTGTTGGGTCATCCTACGGGATTCCTACCAGAAGGGTAGGTATAGATCACCTCCTCAGCACTCCAGGTCTATTCGCCTCCTCCGAGTATCATCAATCTATATGGTCCACCTCTGGGTACCATCCGGTCCTGGTTCTCTCAGCCTCAGTCAGCGATGTTCGTCGTCTACATCCAAAAAAATGAGGTGCGGGCATATCCCGTATAGGGGTGAGTATAACGATACTCAGTAGGGACGCTGAGACCCTCAAGGTCTCATAAAATCCAACAAGTATAAACCACAAAGTATGAAATCAACAGATAACCCCACATAGGTATATGCCAATACATATACCTAAGTTATCAAGTAATCCATCTCAATCATGAGGTAATCACAAAAGTTACTGACTCAGCTCACACATTTATATAAATTTTATAGAGAGTTAGAGATTATTAGATGTATCCACAAAATCATCTATTCTGTCAAACCCACGTAGGGTCCTTGTACAAGAAATCAGAGCTGTCGAACCCACATGGGATCCAGGAATAGTAGTAAGAGTTGTTGAACCCACACAGGATCTTGGAACAGTCACCAGAGTTGTCGAACCAACATAGGATCTACGAACTGTGGTCAGAGCTATCGAACCCACATAGGATCCATGAACAGTCATCAGAGCTGTCTAACCCACACAGGATCCAGGAACAGTAGTCAAAGAGAAGCCCGCCATAGGGTTTCCACACAAAGCACGCTTGATTCTAGGAGGGTCCGCTTCTCAAGCCATGTGTCGATACATAAACTACCATGAAGTCCCACGAAGATGTATCCCAAACATCTTCCATGACATAGGAGTCTCAATGTAAAAGACGATGTGTCAATTATATGCCCGGTCTGTGAGTTAATAGCTATTTAGTCCTGAGGGCCTGGTTGGATTTTTTCAAGATCCAACCTTACCGTAACTCAACAATACCCTGAACTCCAGTGGGCTATACATTTAGGGACCTTAATTCTCCAAGGTTACTAGTGCCACTGATAGTTCATCAAATATACATTCGGTGCCAAAGATATGGCCTAAAGAATATAAAGTTTCGTAGTGGGCTCGGGTTCGATCTGATCCGGCCTGACTTAGTCTGGGCCGACCCATTGGGTCAGGCATGAGCCATTGGGAGGCCGACCCATTGGGTTTGGCCCGGAACTTTGGGCCCAGCCCAACCGGCCGTGAGGGCAGTCGGACCCGGGATTGAGGCTGGTTCGGCCTGGAGCGTCGCGAGGGCACATCCCAGCGCGGTTCGGCCTGGAGGTCACGACCTGAGCTGGTTCAGCCAAGCCACCACAAGGGGTGCCATGGGCCGTTTTGGGGGGTCGGCTCGGCCAGGGTGCCAGTTCGGCCGGGAGGTCAGAGTGGTTTGGCGGTTTTTCCAGGGCGCTGGTTCGGCCAACAACCGGGTGATAGCTCGGGAGGCCGGGAGTCGGGAGGCAGCTTAGGAGGCCGGGAGGATAGGATCCAAGAGGTGGCTTGGGAGATGGTTAGGCATGCCAAAAGGTGGCCTAGAGGTGGTAAAGAAGGCCAGTGGGCAGCCGAGAGGTGGTAGGGGAGGCTGGCGGGTAGTTGGGAGGCAGCAGGTAGGCTGACGGGTAGGCTGGAAGGCCAGTGCGGCTCGGGCCAACGGGTGTCGTGACCGATGGGTAGTGCATCTAGTGTGGCTCAGAAGTCGGTAGGCGGTGCGGTTCGGCCCGAGGTGGTGGAGCTAGTTCGGCTGGAGAGCCGTGAGGGTGGTGCAGTTCGTGAAGCCCGCATGTAGTGTGGCCCTTTCCTTCATCGTACCGTCGCCTCATCTCGATGTCGAAGATCATCACAAACAAGAACGATAGAAGGGTCATGCCATGTTGGTTTGGCACGCACCCTGCGCATTTAGGGTGGTAACATTTGGCTCATCAAGTAAGAAGAAAGATGTACTTAAATTTTTACAACCTCCGCAATGATTCCTTTCCAACCGAAGAAGAAAATATGGAATGTAATATCACACAAATGAACCCCCTACCTTGATCTCTGGTCGTCGACGGAGTTGTGGGGATGAAGAAGGATTTTTCATCATTCGTCACGTCCGCTGCACACTTCCAACCCCAAGATTGTGCTTCAGTTTTTTGACAACGATGAGGAGGGAAGGATGGTCGTCGAAGACGTCCCACGTCGGTAGAAGCTCCGATGAAGAAGTTGAAGAAGGTTGGCATTCTTCATAGTCAAAGGTGTTCCTCATTGGGGTTATTCGTCAGTGAAGCATTCTTCATTGGGAGCTTTCTTCCAATAATCCTCCTCTCAAAAACACCCACGTGAAAAGTTGTTCCAAATAATAGATTATAATATCTATTATTTCGTTGGCATTAATTCAAAAAGAATAACTAAACACTTGGTTGGAAAAATAAAATTAAAGGGAAGGATTTAACACCATTAATTTGGTGTGTTGGAAACATTAATGTGGAGGAAGATCAAAAGGATTCTCCACATTAAAGATGGTGGTTGAGTGGTTTTCCTATCCTCCCATTTTATTGGGGTCGGGTGGTCCCGGCAGCTAATATTCAAATTGGGAGGTTATGTGGTCTTGGGTGGTCGCCACCACCACAACCTATCATGGGAGGTTATGGCCTGGTGGTCCCCACTTCCAACCTTCACATGGAGGTTATAGTTCTAGTGGGTCCTACCTCCCAACATCCACATGTTGGCTCAAAAATAAAATAAAGTGTAGTTCATTTTATTTTATTAATTTCCACAAAAAAACCCAAAAACTATCTTTTATTCTCGACCCACTGGCGTCGAGGTGAAAGTCTCCTTAAGAGAATATCGGCGCTATGAGTTTAACGGTGCCCTCAGATTTCAATTACAATCACCATTTTAAAAGTTATAAAAATTCGCTCATACTTTTATTGAACGTACCTGAAAAAAAACTTCCAAAATTGATATCAGACACACAGGGCCTCAGAATCATGCACAGTCAAATTTTGCGGACTCGTAAAATTCCCATGTATTTAATAAAAAAATTTCCACATATATTCTTGGTCTTTAGCAACTAGATAAGATATCTTCTCCATGAATATTCATCAGCTATCGAAATAATGAGTTAATATACATGTTTTTGGTCATGAAGGCAAAGAAGGTGAGAAAAAGAAGTTATGTCTTCTTCCATAATAACTATGTTATTGAGGAAATTAAAAATCCATGAATTTATTTAAGGGAAAGTGTTATGGAATCAACTCCTGACCCAACACCTATACTATCTCCACATGCCACTAAAGAGGAGGAGGTACAATAAGACACATCAACAATGTAAAAAAAATTAATGGAGGATGATATTGAGAAGACTTATCACTAATGGACCACCGATATGAACATAAATCTATTTTACTTTTCTAACTAGTAGGACTAAACTAATCAGTTCACTTCATATCTTATATAATGGAAAATAGTTTAATTAATAGGGCTCCAATATTTAGGGTTTGAACAAATTTGATATAAAATGTTTGAGAGTAAAGGGTTCGAAGGTATGAGTGATTGATGAGATTATCTCTGATGGTTATAAGTGAAAATTATGTTTCTCGAACGAAAAATTCATTGTAATTATTTGGTATTTTAAATTTCATATGATGACATAAAATATTATCATACTCAATAAAATTTTAAATAAAAAGTAAAAAATCCAAATATACATAAAAATAAATATAAATTCCATAAAGATAAAAACATAAGTTAAGTGATAAATAAAATCAATCAAATTATTAATGAAAAAATTAATAAAATATATATTACTTTTACTTAAAATTAAATAAACCTGGATCCCCTTTAATAATATCAAAACTAGTTATGGGAAGATATTTTTCAAATATATTATCAAGTTGGTATTCAGTATTAAAAATTTATAAATAGATATCAACTTTTTGAACATTATCCTTTAGAAAATTATGTTAGATATCAATATGTTTAGTTCTATAATGATTCAATGATTTTTTGAATCTTTATAGAACTAGTACAATCTCATAAAATTGTAAAATGACCAAAATTAAGTCCAAAATACAGTAGAGTTTGTTTCACCCAAAACACATTTGTATAAAAACTACAATTAGATATATATTATGCCTTAGTTGTTAACAATGTGACTTAATGTTATTTCTTACTAATCTGTGAAGCTAGAGACTTTACTAAAAAGTGACAAGTTCTTGATGTACTCTTCCAAAGGAATCTATAGCATCCAAAATTATTATTTAAATATTAAATTTAATCAAAACAATATGTTTTTAATAAAATAGAGATAAATAATTAATTAATTTTAATTATCTTAAAATATTTTTATCATCAATCAAATGAGGAAATACTGTATTTTAATAAAATATGGCACCTAAGTATTCAAAATACATTATATCTAGAATTCTAAAAATAATATATAAAAAATGAATAATAACACTTATATAAAATATTATTAAATTTGTCTTATCAGCATAATCCAAATCAAGTTTTATATTATTACTCAAAAGAGTTATATAAGCCTCCATATTTCCATGTCCAAAACATTTCAAAAAATTAATAATAAATTTACATTGATTCAAAACATTTCTATAATACTTTTAAAATATTTTAAATATAAGAATGAAATTTAATGTCTTATAATATTCATTTTGAACAATTTCTTCATATGTTTTGAAATGTCATTAAAATGGTATTGATCAGTAGAACTAAAAATAACAATTTCAATATAATTGTTTTCTAATAATATATCAAAAGAAGAGATTTTTTAAAAAATACTAGGAAAAACCAATCCAATATAAGAAACATTTTTTATAGAAAATAACTAAACCTCTGATACAAATCACTTGGTGCTTGTTTAAGACCGTAAATAGCTTTAGTAAGATCATAAATATAGTTTGAGAAATGATGATTTTTTGACATTGTTGATGATCAAAATAAACATCAACCATGAAACATCTTTTCAATAAGAATATTTAACATCCATCTAGATTAATTTATAATTCATATAATATGAAAATTCTAAAATGATCTAAATAGATTTAAACTATGAAATAGGAGAAATGGTATCCTCATAATCTATACCTTCCCCCTTATTGCAACCCTTAAAAAATGTCCTAGATTTATTATATGTTATTACACCATAATCATTTTTATTACTTCTAAATACCAATTAGGTCTTATTATAGGATGTTCTAATGGCTTTTCAACTAATTCTCATACTTTATTTTTCTTAAATAGATTTAGTTCTTCTTGCATATCTGATACCTAACTCTCCTAATATAAGTCTTATTCTATATATTTATGTTCAAAATAAGATATAAAAGAATAGAATCAACAATTTTTCCAACATATCTCCCAGTCCAATCAAATTCATCTATATCTCCTATAACAGTACCTAAAAAATGGTTCTTCATTGTCCTAGGATTTCTATGTAAGAAAATTCATGTTCCTCATTTTTAATTATCTTCAAAACTAGATTGATCATGATCATTCTATAATTTTCTTTCCACTTTAACAATAGCATAATAAAGTATCATTTACTTTAAATAAATAATATCTTTATATATTTTTATTTTATTATTATCAAATGGATCACTTCCACCAAAATTCACATGATAAAATTATTCAAGTATCCTTGAATTTTTATTAAGCACTCCATATTAATTGTAGCTTGAAAAATTACCAATAATCATTTATTTATTATACATTTTATCAAACATACCATGGTTTTTCACTGTATTAAAGTTATACACAGTGCATCCAAAAACCATGAAGTACCCAACTTTTAGTTTTCTATGATTCCACAAATTGTAAGCTATCTTTTTAAGAACATGACTAATTAAAACATTAATCATAATATGGCACGTTTCATTAATAGATTATTACCAAAATAAGATGGTAAAATTTCCTCTTTTAACATAGATCTATTGATATCATGAATAGTTTTATTTATTCCTTGAAAAATATAATTTTGTTAACAAATTATTGGGGAAGAAAATTATATTTGATGCCCATATTTGAGATAAAACAATAAATTTATTGATTAAAAAATTCCCATCTAAGATCACTTAAATAAAATTATTTTGAAATCCTATTCATTTTGAACAAACATATAAAAACTCATAGAAAATAAAAAAGTTTCACTTTTAAATTTAAAAAATTAATTCCTAAAAGATTTAAAATTAATCAACTAACACAAAAAATATATCAACCAAGGTTCCTAGTATAGAATTTTCAAACCAAAACCATATGGATAATTTCTAATGGTTTATATGTAATAACATTATTGAATGATTTGAAGGAGGAATTATACTATTTTATCTTTAAAAAGTATTAAAAAGTATTTTCATATCAAAATTAAGATAAATAATATGAAAAAATAAATTATAATTAGATGACATAGATAATGAAAATAAGTTACAATGATATATCCTTCTATTCTATATGAAATACTCACTTACCAAAAAATTTAAACAATTCAAGTTTTTGTCACATAGGGAACGTAGGTTCAATGTATAAACATTTTATGTTCCAGGAGCTCTATACATTAGTGGTTTATTATTAAAAATTGAACATGAATTATTAGAAAAATGAACGGTAAAACAAAAACCACTTATTTTAGAAATACTTATTAGTTTTTTCATCACCCCTTAATCATAGATGACATTATTGATAAAAATTGATTTTTAATCTCCAATTGACCCAACTCCAATGTTCATCCCATTATCATTATCACTGAAGATAACCAGACCACCATCAATTTTAGAATGCGCACAAAATTTAGAAATATTTCCAATCATATATCTTGAATAACCATTATCATAGTGACCTTTAATTCCATTACAAAGAAAATTAATATTATAAATATTATGATTCTTTGATCTTTGGATTGAATAATTTTTATAATGTTTATTTTTCTTATCATTACTACTAATTCCATATATTGACTTCTTACGCATATTCATTCCAAGATTTATTTTTTAAATACTATTATCCTTTGGTAAACACAATAGCATTATCTTTAAGGATTCTACATTAGTAAAAACCTCTTTATTTTTACTATTATTATTAATATAACTTTTGGTAGTTTCATAAATTCAAAGTGTTATTTTAGTATTAGTATCCTTCTCACATAATAAAAAACTGAAATTATTGAAGAGATTTTTTTTAGGTTTTCATATTTTGTCTTTGATTATATAATAGTATTAAACTAATTTATTATTAGAGTAGTTTTTAGAATCAGAATCAGATATAATAAAATAGTAAGATTTTACTATATCATCTTGACCCATAAATATCTTATGTGAATTATGATATGATTAATATTTATCAGATTAAGAACTGAAATAATTATTTGATTTTTAAGACATATTCTAGGTATATTTCATGGATTTCATACCTTTTTGTTCATATTTGTCTTTCATCTGAAGCATTTTTACCTTATTTTCAATTTTTTCTTCTTTCCATCAACTATGGAAAATCAGGATTGATATGCCGAACAATTTTTCATTCAAAACATATTATTTCCTTTAGAATATGAAAAAATTTCTCATAGTCATTGAATAGTTTCTTAAAAACTTTCTCTGTTTTATATAGCTCGTTGAATCTTCTTACCAAATGTGAAAAACCCTATCCTACATTTGAATAGCTTTAATAATTATATAATATATCATCCTACTTTTACTTCTTTTAACCACTAGGAATATAAACTTTGAGTGGTTTATTTTATTACTTTATCATTTAATGATCATTACCTTATGCTTAAATTTCAGATTCACACATGATTAAAGTGTTAATAAATTCCTTAATTTAAAAATATATAATTGGATTTGGTTATCTAATTTCAACTGAAAAATCATTCCATCTAAAAAAACATTGAGAACATTCAAAACATGATTAGGTTCAGGAACGAGTGTTCTTATATAATAAAAACTATTAAGAATATCACTCTATATTTCATTCATTTTATTGATTCATTCTACTTAATGAATTCCAAAAGTATTGAAGTTCAATTTGGATGTATTATATATCAATTTTATAATGATATCAATCCCTTCAAAACTAATAATATTTTTCATCCAACTTTTATAAGTAATATCACAATGAGAAACACGATTGAAATTTTTTGGTACATGTCTAAAAAAAATTCATTAATGGATCTTGAATTCATATTATATTCTACTTTTTTTGTATCATCCCATTTTTTGGTTGACCTTTTGGAATTTAATATGGATTGACAGCCTAAAACTAACATTGAAACCAATATTTTCCAAATATATAACAATATGATCATTTCAACATCCATAATTTTAACCATTACAATATAGAACTCTGATCATAGACATACATTCATTAAGATCACTGATTCTAATATTTCATCATCCAAAACGTTAACTAAAACATGATAGAGATAAAATAAATTTTTAATAGATCATCGCTCAAATCCCATTTGTTTTACTGAAATGATGATGGACACACATGAAAAAGATGAATTGTGTTCTTTTTCTAATCATTTCTAAAGTTTAAAAATGATTCCTCTTGAATTTAGAAATTGAATTTTTTTTACATTTCATTAAACATAGATAGTAGTGTAAAATAATATAAAATAAAACAATAATTTTTATAGTGTTTCAGTACATAAAGATATAAAATTCCACTTCACCAAAACTATCTATTTGACCTTGGTGATTTTCACAATTAACTATTTTTTCTAAAGGATCTAAACAGTTGTGTGTAATAAACTAAAACCTGTTAAAAAATATTTTATACGTCCTTCAAGTAGGACTAAAAAACAATCAAAAAAATCAAAACTTTAGTTTTCATATTCAAAATAAATTAGATTTGGTTGTATAAATTATCTATTAAATATATTAGATGTAGATATTCCAGCTTATATATGAAGATATTATCATAGGAATATATGAATGACTTAAATACTAATTCCTCTAGTTTAATCTGAAAACATTCTATAAATAATATTTAGATAGATAAAATACATGAAAATCAAAATTTTTGGGCATCAAGAACACACAATAGTAGCTTAATGAAACTTTTATGTCTCCAAAGTGAGGTTCTAAAAAACTCCAATGAACTATAGAATATGTATTATAGGTTTGTATAGTCGAAACAATAGTATATATAATAATTTATTCTATAATTGGAAAGGTTTTTTGTGTTTTGAGAGAAATAGATTTAGATCACATAACTTCAGAGAATCGGATCATTATATTATCATATGTTTATTCGATAAATATTCTAGAAAAATACATTGAAAATAAATAAGAATCTTATATAAATTCAGGTCAAAAAAATTCAAAAAAGGCACCACATAAATCATGAATTCAAAATGTAAAACATATTTAAAATTTTAATTTAATGAACCATTAAAATTCATAACTTCCTTCAGAAATTGAAATAAATTAATATGTTATTGTAGATCTTCTGAAATGGTCTTTAAATCAATTTAATAATACATTTTCTCAAAATAAATCATTGAATAAATCTCTGAATAATTGATCATTTCAATACCATATGCAATTGCATCAATGTGGGGATTACTCTTTGTGAGTTTGGTTCCAAAATAATGGTTTCCAATATACAGTTGATTCCAAACATAAATTTCCAAAATGGGGAATATAATAACAATATTTGGTTCTCAATGTGTGTTATATCACCAAAATTATGTTACTTATGTATGATTCATACAAAAAGTTAGGTACTCTAATGTGATATTTTTTAACAAAAGATAGGGTTCATATCAAAACATTCAACTGAAACACGGAGTTCCAAATGTGGGGTTGAACTCTGACATTTGGCTGAAACTATACATTCTGAACAGTGAGTTTATACTTCTTAAAAACATTTAGAATCCTTAGGAAAATGTTCTTACATCCAAAATAATGATCAAAATTTTACAAAAGTATTCCAAAATTCTAGGGAAAAGAAATTATTTATTTAAATAAAATGTAAATTTATAAGTAAAATAAATGAGGGTATTTGTGATCATTAAAATCAAAAAAAATAATTATTGGTTTAATATTTATATTCCTAACAGGATCCAAACAATTTTTCCTATATAAATGAATCTCCATAAATATCTAATGGAGAAGTTATTCTTGATTGTTATATTAGTTTTGGATTATGGGAATTGGTGGCTTCTCTATGATTGATCATAGATCATCCGTTAGTGATGAATCACATTGGATAATTTCATTTGGATTAAACCGCTTAGCGTGACCTCATCCATGAATCCAAATTATACAAACTGTATTATTAATAATTGCGTATTAATATAGTGAAAATTAGTACATGGTAATGATCTAGGTATCATCACTCGATGGATCATGGAAATTAGCATCAACAGGATAATGGTAAAAATTATTTACCATCTTGTGCCTTTGTATGGATTTTTTTGACACATATAGCTTGTGTGTTTATGCGTAGTATAGAGACCCTTACATGACATGGTATGTATATCATGTGTGGGAAGCCTTTAAGACATTTTCATTGTATAGATTGAGTGGGACTAATTATTTCACAAATTTTATGAGGTTATTTCATAGCCCATGGAATGTTTGATATACCATGGGTGTTCTTTTCTATGTTGCAACTTGCATGTGGTTATTTCATATCCTATAGAATTTTCAATATAAAATGATTATTCATTGATATATTTTTAATTACTTATGTTATTTTCATAGTGTATGTAATATTTATTTTATTTGTTGTTCCTTGGTATTTCATGCTTTACATGCCAATTTCCACCAATCTAGTGGAACATTGTATCAATGTTTAGGTGGATAGATGGCCCTAAAATATTTAACCAACCCATTAGAGGGGGATCATAGATTATATGAATAATATATTATGGATATCGATATAGAATGGATTTTTCTAATTTGAGGAATATTACATTCCCATTGTTGAAAATTTCATACACCATTTGAAGTGGGTACATAGGTCGATATGAGATATGGATAGAGAATATCCATGTGTGTGTATAGAGTTTCATTGATTCAGTCATGTTAAGAATGAGTGTCCTCAAATGAGAGGTGGTTTCCATGGTTCATGGGAGACACATACCCTTAATAGAGGATGTAGATTTGTTCTCTAAAGAAAAAACATGTATTTTCCTTAAAGGTAGACTGATTCAAATATAACAACATATTTCAGTTGATGATCACTTATGAAATTTATCAAGAATAAAATCGATGTAGGTATGAGAGGGTTTTATAGTGGATTGGTTAGTTAATGATCATTTAATATATGACTTTTTGTGTTCTTTTATGTGAATTTTCCCTTACATCATGACATAAAACTGAATATTCTTGTAAACTTGTGTTAGTGATGCATTAGTGGTGACCTACTGGGTTTATACTTTCTCTACACGGGTATCTCAGTGCGTGTGTAGAGTTCATGAATAGGTATCCCGATAAGGAAAACGGCCGAGAGGATGGTTTCTGGGGATAATTGAGTTAGGAAATAAACATAATACTAGGATAGAATTCAGTTAGCTACCAAAACACCTTTATTAATTTTTTTCTAGTTATACACCTTATACTTATTGAGAAACTAAATTTGTTTTCTGTGGGTATGTTATTGTATAATTTGACATGAAATCCATTATAATAACTTTTTTATGTTATATTCTGATGTGATGTTCAGTTGGTTTTTGTGCAAGTTATTATATTCTATGTATGGATATGATTATTGATGGAATAGTCCCCCAAAATAACTTTAGGCTCTCATTGCTAGTCGGTTTACCCTTTCATATAAGAGGATTGCATGTGGTCATGTGGCACTTCGGCTCAGACTTGATTATTTAGGATGGGGTGTAACAAAATGTAATTAGAGGAGAGTTTCCATTATTTTTTAATGGAATATTCTGGCACATGGTATAAAGGATATAGTTTTCTTTGAACATAGTTATGGTATTTTCCTTGTTCCTAACCATCACATAATTAACAGACCTCCGAGTTATTATGATGATATTTCTATTAAAGTTTATATTATCTTGGTTCATTTTTTGATCATGAATGGGCAGGTAGTACAACATTTCGTATATAAATTCATATTTCGTGTTTCACAATATTTCATTAATTAAATTCCTTGAATTGTGAAATATGATAAGTTATATGTTTTTATTATCTACTACATTGATATATTTTTTCTAACAATATTTAATTTAACATACATATATTGTTGTGATATATATATGTTTGTGTGTGTGTGTGTGTTTGTTTGTCTGTGTTTGTTTGTCTTTGATTATGTCTAATGTGAAGGTATTAATGGCTAGGATTGAGACTTACGTAAACCCAGGAGCATTATACCTTATGTACGGGTATCTCCTAGGATATAAATTCCTACCAAAATCCAATTTATCTACCGTATAAGTAATTAATTTTTATTAAAATAATGTTATAATAGGAATTATAAACATTTATTTGTACTTACGAAAAATTCTACCTCATAGACACTTGATGGGGATGCTTGGAGTAACACCCCAGAATGCTTTCACTTGGGACGATGTGGTAGTTCCACTTAATGATATATGGGAGGATGCACCAGAACAAGATACCATACTAGCTCTAGTGGATCAGGAGGAAAATCCACCCAATAATGGATTTCTCCAAAGTATTTTTGATCAATGATTAGGGGCATAGAAGATGATAGCTGATTATGAATGAGATTTTCAACTCCATCATCCACCAAAATTCTAGGGAATTTTTGGTCAACAACATGTTAAGGAAATGGTGGACTTTATCATGTTAATCATTGATCTATTATAAAATCTTGATAATAAAAAGGGTGATTTTGTACATATATATTCTCTAGGGACATTCCATGAGGTGGTGGGGTGGTATGGAATATAAAGGAAGGTGTGATGGTTCAACTTGGGATGATATTAAAGTGTTATTCTTCAAGGAGTTATTCCCAGGCATGTTGAATCAATACTGAGCATGAGTGTTTATGGAGAATTAGTAGAGGATAATTTCTGATTTTTCTTAATCTTCTAAATTTTTGGATTTTTTATGATTTAATCCTCTTTTGGATAGAAATAAACTGCAGAATACATGGAAATTTAATACTGTCCATAATTTAGAGCATAGACATTAGGATGTGTTCTTGGACATAAAGAAATACATGGAGGTACTTCACAAAGTCATTATTTGATAGAAGAATCTAGATGTGGACAATTTTGTAGATTTTATTCTAGATTTCAATGCCATGATGACTAAAATTCCATGTGTCGTAGATAGAACCTCCTATGATTGAAGGAAGAGGAAGGATGATGAGGTATATTATGGTGGAAGTCAAGTAGGGAATAATAGGGTTTCCTCTACCTCAGCTTTAGAAGGAGTCCATACTATGTGCTACATGTTTGGATGGAAGTGACATTTTGGTACATAGTTTGTGAAACTACCAAGGGAACATCATCAGTGTGGAAATATGGGTCATATTCAATGATATGGTTCAATGGAGTCATATCTAGGATCATGGAGGTTAGTCCAGAGTGTAGGTAAGGGTCCTTAGTAGTAGACCATGCCACCAAAATCATCGATGACTCAAATGATTTATACACCACAGAGGTAAGGCAATGCTCCAAAAACCTGATATATGTCTGTGATAGAGGATTTTCTAGTCGTTACTGGAGAGGGACCTTCTACATTATGAGGTATGGTTTTTATTACCTCAATATTATCCACATATTTATTTCATAAAGGATATTCCCATTATATTATTGCTACTGAATTCATTACATTCCAATATTTACTAATTAATTTATATTTTCTGTAACTCCCCCTTAAAAATCCCCTGGGAAAGAATTTAGGTGGTCTCTAGTGATATCATGACTGTATTGTAATTTTTGTTGGCCACAGAATTATGCAGGACTTCATGATATTAGATATAATTAGGTTTGATGTGATATTTAGAATGAACTGGTTGACTAATTAGTTATCCCATATCGACTACTATCACAGAAATATATCTTTCACCATGCCTAAATGAGAGATTTTATGGTTAACTGGTGAGTGGGATGTTTTAGAGGGTAATAAAGGGCTTAACCTATGACTAATAAGTGTTTTCACAATGCAAGTACTTGGTTTTTTACTTAGAGAATAATTAGATATATCCATTCCACATTCATTCATGTGATAGATCATTAATAAGATGTATTCCTAGATTAATTATCAGAACATCCTCAAGATAGAGGAACTGAGTGTTAGATAAATCATACACCAAAGGATCAAAAGATATTGATTCCGTTTTTTATATAGAACCAATGGAATTAAGAGAGTCAGTGGTGTGGTTAGAGGGTTTAGATTTTATGGGTTTTATCTAACTGAGAACATCCACTTTGGGTGATGATGTTTCGTTTCCAAGAAGGTGGATAGTAATCTACAGATCTGGGTGTACTATAGGAAACTAAATTAAGTAACAATGAAGAACATTTACTCTTTACCTAGGATTGAAAATATTTTTTGATCAATTATGGGTAGCCTGTTTTTTTTTCCAAGATTTATTTTCATAAAAGATATAACCAGTTGTGGATCAAAGAGATGTATATTCCCAAAAAAAACTTTTAGGAGTAGTTTTAAACTATAGGAATATATTTTATACATTTTTTTTTTGAGAAATGACCTAGTGGTGTTCAGGGGTAACATGAATAATATTTTACATCCATACCATGACTCCATTATTTGTTTATGGATGTTATACATTTATATTTGAAAAAATCAGATATGAATTTTATACACCATGATATTATACTGATTACACTCCAATTACATTATATTTATACCAAATTTTCCATGTGATACTTCTAGGTTCCAGAGGTGTAATTCCTAATGCATGTAATTTTTTAGGCATGAATTTCAGTGGTCCTATAGAAGGTATAGGTTGTGATGTCTTGGGAATGACACAAGAATGTGTTTGAGATAAATATTTTACATAGGATTTCAGGTTATTATCAATGTTCAATTCATGAAATCTCCCCTTTGGCAGTGTTGATGATAGAGATGAAAAAGGGGGCGGAATTTTGAGTGGTCAGGTTAGTGTGAAGAGGTTTTCCTAGAACTAAAGTGGATATTGATGACAACTTTAGGTTTGATTATTTTATATCTTGGGATTTGATAAACAATGTACTATGATTTCTCATGTGTTGTGCTTGGGATTTTTTTGATGTGGGGGGGGGGGGTCATGTAGTCACTTATGGTTCATGCCACCTATGGCCCCACAAGTATAACTACCTAATGCATGACATGAAGTTGGAGGCTGTAGTCCATGATTTGAAGTGTTTTTGAAATTACCTCTTTGATGTGAAGATCATTTTCTATATATACTACAAGATCGTGTGATACATTTTCTCTCAATGGGGTTAAAGGAAAAGGTGTTGAGTGGAGTGTCTTCATAAAATCAATTTTGAGATTGACTATGCTATAGTGAAGGGTAATGTCATTGTATATGCAGTTAGAAGGAAAATAAAAATTATTTCATAGCCTATATATAGGCATTCATTAAAGTAATGGTATCTAATGAGTTTGATGGATGAGTGTGTAGAGGATTCATTTATGAACAATGGAGTTATGACATATGTTCCTTTAGTTATCATGTCTTCTTTAGTAGACTAGTTAAAGTCCATCCAAGAGGTATATCCCAAGTGGTTTAGTAATGTGGGGGTAAAAATGAGGGATGATTAAGTCATATGGTGGTCCTTATATGATGAAGATGTGATCTACATTTTTGGGAATTCAATAGTGTCATCTTCCTTGAGTTAGGAGCTGATGAGAGACATGCATGTTTCAAAGAGGGTAGTGTATCCAATATCCACAAAGATCTACCAGGATATCCAACATCCGTTTTGGTGGCCATGTATGAAGAAGGACACTGTAGAGTTTTTTTGTGATGTCTTTCCTAATAATGGGTAAATACCAAGCATTAGCATCTGGGTGGCTTTCATAGTCACATATAGTGACAATGAAGAAGTGGTATGGTGTAAATATGGACATCATGTTGGGGTTACCAAATACATCGAGGAGTCATGAAAATTTTTGGGTGTTAGTTCATTAGCTAGAAAAAATGGATTACTTATTATCGAATTAAGGGACCCTTTCAATGGATGAGTTTAGAATTTTGTATGTATATGCGATCATATTTCTATAGGTACTTCCATTGATAATCATGTAAGATAAGGAACCATGTTGTTGGGAGGTCATATAAAAGGATTTGGGTAAATAGGTGAAACTAAGTAAGATGTATCATCCATATAATGATGGACATTCATTGATGATGATTATAATATTAGGGTATATGTTGTGGGAATACTTTGTTGAATTTAGTGGATCATAGGATTATCACCTAGCCATTGTTGAGTTCTTGTATAACAACATTATCCATAATTCAATTCTGATGGAACTTTTTTAGTCTCTTTATATTCAGTCTGGTCACTCACTACTTTTTTTAGCATAAGGTTAGCATGGAAATCATTTTGTGTCTATGTATTGTAACACCCCAAGTTTCTACGGTACGCTTCTCTTTGAATAATGCAATAGCGTGTGTTGTACGCAACATCGAGTTCTAACACACCACAACCAATAAAACTAGCCGTTATGAATATTAATACCTACATTTTGAAATTTTATAAATTTTATCGCTCAAAATGGAATTCATTTTTGGATTTAGAATATCAAATTTACCCTAGGGTGAAATTTTGGAACTTTTCGGATAACATTTATATTTTGATTAATAGTGAAAATTACTAAATTTTAATTAAAAACAACTTTTTTAGTTGAAATAATTAATAGTGATAAATTATGTATTTGAGTGGTTTTAAATTATATTTGGAATATATTTTTACCATTTAATCCAATTTTTCTCATTGTACATTATTTTACAATTAAACCGGACATAAACAAGTGTCAATCTTTTGATAGTTATTATCTCTTAAAAACACGCTTTTTGTTTTAACAACGGGAATTAATTTTAAATTATTTTCTGCCACTTATGTGTTTTGAATTGGGAAAAATGGATTACATATTTTGAATTAGTATGTTAAAATTGTGTAAATAGGTAACTTTTTTTTAGACATTTTGAATAATTACTTCGGTAAATATTTTATTTACCATGGTTAAGGGTAAATCCGATAAATAAGGGTTAAAAAATAATATTATAATAAAAAAAATTACCCTAAAACGTGTCCTAACCTTATTGGTTGATACATGTCCGACCATGGTCATATTTGGGTCGATTGTTGGACCCCATGGAGCCACTTGTAAGTGATAATGACACGAGATATTAATTAAGTTAAAATAAATACAAAAATGACATAAGCATATATCTTTTAGCAAAATTTTTTTTACATAGGGCTATTTATGTTTCCTTTTTGACTATAAATATTAATTAATAAGTTAAAAAGATTTAATACATAATAATATTTTATTTATAACTTTTAGACAATAAATTATTTAATTTATTTATCACACAATGATGATACAGTAATTATAATAATAGTGAAAAATTAAAATAATTGATATTATAAATACGCAAATAAATATAATTTGAGACTTTTTATGAATTAAACTAATTTTATAGGTTAATATGACTTTTTATGAATGATTTAATTATCTTTTTTCGAAGTAATCATCCAGTTATGTTTTTTACAAAAATCAATTATTGAATAGTGTCAGATTTGACATAAAAGAGTTTTTAAAACAAATATAATATATTAATTGATATTAAATTCCTAAAAATATAAGGTTCATCCAAGAGACTTATATAATGATAGGTGTATCATTAATGGACCACTTGGGGTTCTCTTGGATGTATATAGTACGTTTATTAACCATGTAATAAAAAAATACGAAGAGACATTGTAAAAGTGAAACTAATTAACTAAGAGTTAATACTTAAAGATAAGGTTAATATAATAACCCAAACCAATATAAATTATATTGGTTGAGTGTATTTATACTCATACCCACCTTAAACAATAAATAATCTACTTTGGATCCATTAGAAACCGAATATGAATTTATTATTAAATAATATTTCTAGCTTTTCCAAAGTTGCCCCTCACCCCTCTTATAAAAGGGTACTCTCCCTTGTCATTAACTCACACCTTAAAAGGCCTTTTGGTTCAGCCAATATCTGCCCTGATACTCTATCAACATCCCTAAATACAACCTAGAGGCCTTATTTTGATCCGAAAGCCAACCTAATGATACCTTTTGATCAAATCAAAAGGAAGAACCCGAAGAAGATGTAATGTTTTCACCACCCTTTTTCAAATTCATTTCTTCTTCAACTTCTTCTTTATTTGTTACTCCCATTATAAAATAATGAATCCAGTATCTCCTATATACTGTAATATTATTATAAATATGGTACAACCATATTCATTATTTTATTCATCCATTGAATGACATGTCACCATACGTGTGTACGTACGGCTTACCGTCTCCACGTCGTGGTGTAATTATTATTCAATATATTATTATTTGGATGGATATAATAATGATGTGTAATTCATGTAAATAATAAATATAACATGATAATTATTCTGTATATATGATATACCATCCAATTATATATTATTTTTATATCAAAATAATTATATTGTCGCTCGTGCGTACGTACGGACTACCGTCTCCACGAACGCGATGAGATTCATTCTCCATCGTATCCATTCAAGTATAATTATCATTTGATGATAATGTTTAAGGACTTTATATATTCTGGATATGAATAAGATACAACCTATCCATGACAAACATGGCTTACGTAACAAAACAAATAAAATAAAATGAGTATGTTAACACCCGAAACGACGATAATTCTAAGATATTATTAACAAAGCAATGTTAAAAGATCATATATGATATCATATAGATGTATATGATTCTTGTATAATTTATTAAAAATTATTTCACCATTATAAAGGAGGTTAACCTACCCCATCCAAGGAAAAGTACAAGGTAAGGGATATTTCACAATCTCTTCATTATCTGAGGTTGATTATACGTGAATATCTTCTGGGACTTTTTTATCATCCACATCCATGTTTCATAAAAATGTATTTCAAAACGTTTTTATTATTTACTAGAATATGGGTTAAAGTCATTTATACCCTTGTTGACTTTTATAATTGGTTTATAAATGAATCATTCCGTCGTTTTCCAAACAAGGTCCTTTTTAACCTGTTCGACAGAATTAAGGTAAGAATGTTTTTTAACTTATACGGCGGGTGCGGATATTTTCCGCCGTTATAAAATCATCGAAGCTCCCCTTACAAGATTATAAGAATATTTTCAAAGAAAATGTTTTATTTTATAAATATATGACTCTTAAATGATTTCAAAATAGAAAGAGATATTTCTCTAAAAAGAGTTTTGATTTCATCTATGTCAACATCCTTTGATGGATTTTACGCTTATTTGAAGTTGATTTATTATGATCCAAACTTATATATTGTATTGAAGGTTTTGTGATATGTTTGACTGTGGATGTGTTATATTTATACCATTCATGGTTTATGGATGAAGTATTTACATTTCATATGCAAGTTTTAATATGAAAGTTTATGTTATGTTTAAACCTTTTCATATGGGATTGCATTGGACTTAATATGTGAGGGTGGATCCCACTATAGCTTCTCGATGCATCGGTAGGTCTCGTGAGACAAACTAGTATCTTGGAACAAGGCCTTGGAAAAATCTTATTTGTATTCTTGGCACGAGGCCTTGGATATGTGGTTATGATAGTATGGAATTATGCATTCCATCATTATGAAAGTGGTTATTGATATTACATGTGATTATTAGATTAGTAGAATATCTATGTGAATAAGTAAATGGAATTATTTAATTTTAGTTTTTCCATTCCATGTTGAAGTTAAATTTTAAAAGGCTTTTGTTTTAGTTATAAATTGCCTTAAATGTTTATTCTTATTTATGAAAGTTTCCGCTATATTTTTATCCTTACTGGGCATTTGAGTTCACCCCTTTTCTATGTTTTATTTTTTCCAGGATGTGAAGAAGTAAATTATGAATGACCTGCAGGGATAGTATAAGAGGATAAGAGTGTTGACTATGGAGACTATATTGTTGTAGTTTCCATTTTATGATGTAATGTAAAACTTTATGAATATATCTAGTGTTTCCAAGGCTATAAAACTAATCGGTATTTCGAGATTTGATCTTTCTTGTGATCATGCCAATGTTATATAATAATGCATCGACTCTAGGTAACTAGGGTCAGGGTGTTACATTTGGTATCAGAGTAATTTTAGTACAAACCTTGGAAGCTAGATTTAGATAAACTCTGATTAGAGAACATATATTTAAGATGGACTTTGAGGATTAGTATAGAATAACTTCCTAGAATTTTGGTATTGTAGTGATTTTGTGAGTTTTCTGAGCAATACAACCCTGTCTGGATACGAGAAGGTAGAGGTGGCTCTGGCATAGATGTACCTAGGGGTAAAACCCTAAAACACTACTTTGAGATAGACTCGAACAAGAACTGGTGCACGACAACGGGCCTTGGTGCACTCTTGGTTACGAAACTCCCGGGGGATATGCTTAGGATAAGTCTCATTTTCTTTACAAATCATTATGATGGTTTTATGAGTATATAATTCCTCAAAGAAAACATTTTTATGATTATGGATTATATCCATAAATAGTTCAATTTATGTTAAGTGTTTTATAAGTATGGAATTATTTATTTTGATTCATAAACTAATCTAGTTTATGCCCTTGATTAGAAATGGTGCATAGTGGAAGAAATGGAAACCGTATCAATGCACGCAATCCATGTAGGGATTTCCCTCCGGCTCAAGATAATTATAGTGGAGCTAGTGATGCAATTGGTACTGATTAGCTAATCACAATACTGGGAAAACTCACTCAGGTTAGGAATAATAACCTTAGCCATATGGAGCACCCTGATCCGCATCGTGGAGGATCAATGCTAGATCTCTTTATGAGGCAACAACCACCAATGTTCAATGGGAGTACAAATCCCTTAGTAGCTAAGCAATGGATAAATTCCCTAGAAAAAATATTTCAGGATTTGGGGAGTAGTGAAAGGGAAAAAGTTATAATGGCAGTTTACCACCTCACTGGAGATGCAGATCAATGGTGGTCATTGATTCAAAACACGAAGGAAGATGACGAAGTATCAAAAATGGAATGGAGGGAGTTCAATGATCTGTTTTTAGAAAAATACTTTCCTCGTGACCATCAAGCAGATATGGAAAGGAAATTTTTGAGTCTGAGACAAAATGAGGATGAGAATGTCACAAAGTATGAGGCTAACTTTACAAGGTTAGCAAGGTATACTGGAGATTATATACGTAACCCAAGAAGTAATATTGATCATTTCTTTGATGGGTTAAAACCATTTCTTCGTCGAGCATTAATTTCACAATCCTTCTCATCGTATGAAGACATTGTCTCATGTGCTATCAAGACCGAAAAGGAATTCTCTAATAACTATGACTTTAAAGAAAAGCAAGAGAAGAAGAGATATGATGATCAATCTGGGAATAGAAATAAGGGGAAGAAGGGAAAGGTTGAATATCCATCCTACAGTAAATGTGGGAAGAAACACCCTGGTACTTGCTTAAAAGGAACAGGATTCTGTTACAAGTGTGGTGAAAAAGGACACCAAGCTCGTGATTGCAAGGGGAAGAAGGAAGCTACCAATTTCCAATGCTACAATTGTAGGGAGATGGTACATTATTCAAATGAATGTTCTAAGCATCAGGGGAACATACCTCAGAATAGGCCAAGGGATCAAGGCCAAGCCTATGCTATCACTTCTGCTGAGGTATAAGCTTTGAAAGATGTGGTGGCAGGTAATTTAATGGTTTCCTCAAGTTTAGAAAATGCATTATTTGATTCTAGATCATCGCATTGTTTCATATCTTCCCAATTTTCTAAGAAAATTAGATATTTCCAATCTGATTTAACAATGGAGTTTTCAGTTAAAACTACTAAGGGAAGTATCATTGCAACAAAGTTTTTGTGAATCAGTCCCCATTAGAGCACATAAATGTTCTTTATCTGTTGATCTCATTATTATACCAATGATTGAAATTGATATAATCCTCAGTATGGACTAGCCTTCGGACCATGATGTGAAGATTTATTGTAAGAAGAAGGAGGTTATGATTTTTGATGATGATGATAAGGAACACCTTATCTTTAGAGCAGAATCTTCACCACCTAATTCTTTTCTAGATCCACCCCTAGTAGCTCAACTAAATTCAATTATTGGGGACGGGGAGGATGAAATTATAGTGGGTGAGGAAAGGAATGTTCAAATAGAGGATGTACCTATTGTGAAAAAATATGTAGATGTGTTTCCAAAAGATTTACCAAGACATCCTCCAGAATGAGAAGTTGAGTTTTCCATTGATTTAATTCCTGGATCAAGGCCTATATCAAAGACCCCTTATAGAATGGCCCCTGTAGAATTTTTTTAACTAAAGAAACAACTAGAGGAATTGAGTAATAATGGATTTATTCTCCCTAGTGTTTCTCCATGGTGAGCCCATGTTCTCTTTATTAAAAAGAAAGATGGATCTATGAGGTTATGTATCGACTACCGGGAGATCAATGCTATAACAATAAAGAACAAGTATCCCCTACCTCACATTGATTATTTATTTGACCAATTGCATGGAGCTCAATACTTTTCAAATATTGACCTTCGATCTGGATACCATCAGTTGTGTGTGAAGAAGGAAGACATTCTGAAGACAGCATTTCGAACTAGATACGAGCATTACGAGTTTACAATAATGCCTTTTAGATTGACTAATGAACCCTCTGTATTCATGGATATGATGAATAGAGTTTTCCAGGAATATATCGATGATTTTGTGGTGGTATTTATTGATGATATCTTGGTATACACCAAAAGCTACAAAGATCATGAAAATCACTTGCGCATTATTCTAAAGACTCTGAGAAGACATGAATTATATGGGATGTTTAGCAAGTGTGAATTCTGGATTCAGGATATTTCTTTTCTTGGACATATTGTCTCTAAATATGGAATCTTGGTTGATCCTTCTAAGACCAACGAAATCCAAGAATGGCCATCACCTACGAGTATAACTAAGGTACGCAGTTTTATTGGTTTGGTAGGTTATTATCGATGTTTCGTCCAGAATTTTTCCCGATTGGATAACCCATTAACAGAGCTCACACGTAAAGGGGTTATATTTGTTTGGACAAAAGTGTATGAAGAATTTTTCGAAGAATTGAAGAGAAGATTAGTCAATGCTCCTATATTGACTCTAATATCGGGGAATGATGGGTTCTTTATTTATAGTGATGCATCAAAGAAAGGACTTGGTTGTGTCCTTATGCAGAATGATAGGGTTATTGCCTATTCATCACGACAGTTGAAAATTCATGAACAAAACTATCCTACTCATGATCTCGAGTTAGCAGTTGTGATATTTTCTTTGAATATATGGACGCACTGCCTCTATGGTGAAAAATGTGAGATTTATACTGATCACAAGAGTTTGAAGAATATTTTCTCACAAAAAGAACTCAACATGAGGCAAAGGAGATGGCTTGAATTACTCAAGTATTATGATTGTACGATACACTACCACCCGGGGAAAGCAAACAAGGTGGCAGATGCTTTGAGCCGAAAAGATCATGGAGTTTTGAACAATATGAGAATTGAAAGGGATCCAATTTTCATGGATCTAGTGAAGATGGACATGGAAATAACCATGGAATGTGAAACATCAATGCTTTTTCAAATGGTTGCCAAACCATATTTACTAGAAAGGATTAAGAGTTCTCATACCGATGATGAAGAATTTCAAAAGAAGATTAAATCTGTGAATGATGGGATATTGAGAGACTTTGTGTATGAAGAAGGGATTTTAAAATTCGGGAAGAGACTTTGTGTTCCTGATATACCTGATCTAAAAAGGGAATTGCTGGATGATGCTCATAGTTTCAATTTATCTATACACCCTGGGAGCACCAAAATATATAGAGATTTGAAGGAACATTTTTGGTGGGACAACATGAAGAGGGGGATTGCTGATTTTGTGTCAAGATGTATGGTTTGTCAACAAGAGAAAGATGTAAGGAAACAGCTTGGAGGAGTCATGCAACCTCTTCCCATACCGAAGTGGAAATGGTACAATATTACAATGGACTTTTTCATGGGGATACCAAAGACTTCTAGAAGGAACGATGCAATATGGGTCATTGTTGATCGTCTTACCAAGTCAGCACATTTTCTTGCTATAAGAGATGTTCTACCATTGTAACGTCTAGAAAGACTATATATTGATGAAGTTGTGAGACTTCATGGAGTACCCCTATCGATTGTTTCTGATCGTGATTCCCATTTTACTTCAAGATTCTGGAAATGTCTTCTGAAATCCTTGGATACTGAACTTCATTTGAGCACTGCCTACCACCCTCAAACAGATGGACAATCAGAATGAACTATTCAAACCTTAAAAGACATGTTGAGATCCTGCTCACTTGACATTCATGGTATGTGGGATCAATATTTACCTCTGGTAGAATTTTCCTATAACAATATCTTCCATTCGAGTATTCAGATGGCACCATATGAAGCGTTATACGGAAAGAGATGTCGCACACCAACCTTCTGGGGATGACGTTGGTGAAATAAAACATGTAGGCCTAGAACTGGTGGAGGAAATGATGGAAAAGGTGAAGGTAATCCAAAACCATATCAAAGAAGCTCAAAGTAGGCAGAAGAGCTATGCCGATAACCGAAGGAAGGATTTGAAATTTCAGGTAGGAGATCATGTTTTCATGAAGGTATCTCCATGGAAGGGAGTTATACATTTTGTTAAGAAGGGTAAATTGAGTCCTAGGTATATCAGACCTTTTGATATTCTAGAACGAATTGGGGCTATAGCTTACTGATTGTCAATGCTGCCAAGTCTCTCCAAAGTTCACGATTTGTTCCACGTATCACTGTTGAGGAAATACATGCCTGACCCAACGCATGTACTCACCTATGAGGAATTATAACTGGAACCCGATCTGTCTTATTGCAAAGAGTCCATCGGGATTCTTGATATGACAGAACAAGTTCTGAGAAATCGGACGACGCATATGGTAAACGTTTTGTGGAGAAACCATAAGATGGAAGAGGCAACGTGGGAACCTGAGAAACTTATGATGAAGAACCACCCGAGTCTTTTAATGCGGTAGTATTATAGAAATTTCGAGGACGAAATTATTTGAAGGAGGGGATAATTTAACACCCCAGGCTTCTACGGTATGCTTCTCTTTGAATAATGCAATAGCGTGTGTTATACGCAACATCGAGTTCTAACACACCACAACAAATCAAACTAGCCGTTATGAATAGAAATACCTACTTTTTTAAATTTTATAAATTTTATCTCTCAAAATGGACTTCATTTTTTGAATCAGAATATCGAATTTATCCTAGGGTGAAATTTTGGAACTTTTCAGTTAACATTTATATTTTGATGAATAATGAAAATTACTAAATTTTAATTAAAAACAACTTTTTTAATCGAAATAATTAATATTGATAAATTATGATTTTGAGTGGTTTTTAATTATATTTAGAATATATTTTTACCATTTAATTCAATGTTGTTCATTGTACATAATTTTACAATTAAACCGGACATAAACAAGTGTCAATCTTTTGATAGTTATTATCTCTTAAAAACACGCTTTTTGTTTTAACAACGGAAATTAATTTTAAATTAATTTATGCCACTTATGTTTTCTGAATTTGGAAAAATGGATTCCATATTTGGAATAAGGATGTTCAAATTGTGTAAATAGGGAACTTTATTTTCAGACATTTTGAACAATTACTTCGGTAAATATTTTATTTACCATGGTTAAGGGTAATTACGGTAAATAAGGGTTAAAAAATAATATTATAATAATAATAAATTTCCATAAAACGTGTCATAACCTTATTGGTTGATACATTTCCGACCATGGGAATATTTGGGTCGATTTTGGGACCTCATAGAGCAACTTGTAAGTGATAATGACACTTTATATTAATTAAGTTAAAATAAATACAAAATTGTCATAAGCATATATCTTTTAGAAAAACAATTTTTAAATATGGTTTTATATGTTGGATTTTTGACTATAATTATTCATTAGAAAGATAAAACTATTTACTACATAAGTATATTTTATTTATAATTTTTAGACAATAAATAATTTAATTTATTTATGACACAATAGTGATTGAGTAATTATCATAATAGTGAAAAATTAAAATAATTGATATTATAAATACCCAAATAAATATAATTTGAGACTTTTTATGAATTACACTAATTTTCTAGGTTAATATGACATGTTAGGAATGATTTAAATAACTTTATTCTAAGTAATAATTCTGTTATTATTTTAAAAAAAACAATTATTGAATAGTGTCAAAATTGACATAAAAGAGTTTTTAAAACAAATATTATATTATTAATAGATATTAAACTCCTAAAAATCTAAGGTTCGGAAAACAGACTTATATAATGATAGATGTATCATTACTGGAACACATGGGGGTATCTTGGATGTATATAGTAAGTTTATTAACCATATAATATAAAAATACAAAGATACATTGTAAAAGTGAAACTAATTAACTAATAGTTAATACTTAAAGATAAGGTTAATATAATAACCCAAACCTGTTTAAATTATATTGGTTTAGTGGTTTTCGACCCCTACCCACCTTAACCTTTAAATTATCCACTTCGGATCAATTAGAAACCAACTATTAATTTATTATAAAATAATATTTCTAGCTTTTCCAAAGGTGCCCCTCACCCCTCTTATAAAAGGGAACTCTACCTTCTCATTAACTCACACCTTCAAAGCCTTTTGGTTCGGCCAACCTCTTCCCAAATACTCTATAAACTTCCCTCAATACAACCTATAATACTTATTTTGATCAGAAAGCCAACCTAAGGAGCCCTTTTGATCAAATCAAAATGAAGAACCCGAAGAAGAGGTAATGTTTTCACCCCCCTTTTTCAAATTCATTTCTTCTTCAAATTCTTCTTTATTTGTTATTCTTATTCTAATATAATGAATCCAGTATCTCCTTTATATAGTAATATTATTATAAATATGGTACAACCATATTCAGTATTATATCCATCCTTTGAATGACATGTCACCATACGTGTGTACGTACTGCTTACAGTCTCCACGTCGTGGTGTAATTGTTATTCAATATATTATTATTTGGATGGGTATAATAATGATGTGTAATTCATGTAAATAATATATATAACATGATAATGATTCTATATATATTATATACCATCCAATTATATATTATTTTAATATCAAATGAATGATATTGTCGCTCGTGCGTACGTACGGACTACCGTCTCCACGAATGCGATGGGATTCATTCTCCATCATATCCATTCAAGTATAATTTTTATTTGATGATAATGTTTAAGGACTTTATATAATTATGGATATGAATAAGATACAAACTATTCATGAAAAACATGGATTACATAAAGAAACAGATAAAAGAAAATGAGTAAATTAACACCCGAAATGATGATAATTCTAAGATATTATTAACAAAGCAATGTTAAAAGATCATATATGATATCATATTAATGTATATTATTCTTGTATAATTTAATAACAATTATTTTACCATTATAAAGGAGGTTAACCTACCCCAACCAAGGAAAAGTACAAGGTAAGTGTTATTTCACAATCTCTTCATTATCCGAGGTTGTTTATACGTGAATATCTACTAGGACTTCTTTATCATCCACATCCACGTTTCTTAAAAATGTATTTCAAAACATTTTTTACTATTTCCTGTAATATGGGTTAAATTCATTTATACCCTTGTTGACTTTTATAAGTGGTTTATAAAGGAATCTTTTTGTCATTTTCCAAACAAGGTCCTTTTTAACCTTTTCAACAGAATTAAGGTAAGAATGTTTTTTTTAACTTATACGGTGGGTGTGGCTATTTTCCACCGTTATAAAATTGTCAAAGCTTCCCTTACAATCTTATAATAATATTTTCAAAGAAAATGTTTTATTTTATAAATATATGACTCTTAACTGAGTTCAAAATATAAAGAGATATTTCTCTAAAAAGAGTTTTGATTTCATCTATGTCAACATCCTTTGATGGATTTTATGCTTTTTTGAAGTTGATTTATTATGATACAGAACTTCTATGTTGTATTGAAGGTTTTGTGATATGTTTGACTGTGGATGTGTTATTTTTATACCATTCATGGTTTATGGATGAAGTATTTATATTTCGTATGCTAGTTTTAATATGAATGTTTATGTTATGTTTAAACCTTTTCATATGGGAATAAATTGGACTTAATATGTGACAGGTAGAGCCCTCTATAGCTCCTCGATGCATTGGTATGTCTCATGAGACAAACTAGTGTCTTAGCATAAGGCCTTGGCAAAATCTTATTTGTAGTCTTGGCACGAGGCCTTGGGTATGTGGTTATGATAGTCTTGCATTATGCATTCCATCATTATGAAAGTGGTTATTGATATTGCATGTGATTATTAGATTAGTAGAATATCCATGTGAATATGTAAATTGCATTATTTCATTTTATTTTTTCCATTCCATGTTTATGTTCAAGTTTAAAATGATTTTTTTAGTTATACATTGCCTTAAATGTTTATTCTTATTTATAAAAGTTTCCGGTATATTGTTATCTTTACTGGGCATTTGAACTCACCCCTTTTCTATGTTTTATTTTTCCCAGGATGTGAAGAATTAAATTATGAATGACATGCAGGGATAGTATGAGGGGATACGAGTGTGGACTATGGAGACTATATTGTTGTAGTTTTCATTTTATGATGTAATGTAAAACATTATGAATATATCCAGTGTTTCTGAGGCTACTAAACAAATCGGTCTTTCGAGATTTAATCTTTCTTGTGATCATGCCAATGTTATGTAATAATGCACCAAATCTGGGTAACTGGGGTTGGGGCATTACAAGTATGGTACATAAGACCTCTATGAGAGTGTAGCTAATCTGGAAGTCGTTAACCACCACAGATATAGAATAGTGATCTTATGCTGATAGGATGTGGAGATACTTAGTCTCCTATATGGGTGACCGAGTTTTCATGAAGGTAACTCCTCAAATATGTAATCAATGTTAATTAAAGAAAATAAAACTAGTGCTATGATTTTTTAGACCATTCAAGATTATTGAGTATATCAAGACATAGGGATATCATTTGGATCTTTATCCATGGTATCATGGTATGAATGATGTATTCCATATGTATAAACATTGGAGGTATATTCATGATCCTATTTATGTGAGTGACTCTGAGGACACTGATATGGATCACGATGATTCATGTTTGGAGTGCTCATTGAAGATCATTGACTGGAGTGAGAATGTGTTATGAGGGAAGACAATAGCACTTGTTGCAGTTATATGGAAACAATGATAATTTTAAGAGAAGTCATGGGAGAGTCATTATGATATTTATGTGAAATAGATTGAGTTGTTCTATCAAGATAGTTCAACATACTTATCTAGGATGAGAAGACATTAGAAGGGGGAATTGTAACATCATCCACTTTTACTGTATGTTTGATTTTAAAATACAACATTTTATTCCTTCTTTATAGGTTTTTATTATGAGTAAAAGGTTGGCTATGTAATTTTTTGAGAGTATGGAGTCCTAATAGGATGCATGGTGGCTGAAAACATCCATCGGAGAGCTAGTGGTGTGGGCAATGGGATATAAATTTCTGAAGATCCCACTAGATACGATGCTTCCCAAAAATTTCCTTCGTTAATGGTGTATTCATAAATTTAGCATAATCTGATTATTAGACTAACTCTAACCCTTTTCTAACCCTAACATGACCAGAACTCTTGCAGATCTCCCCCTTGGTTCTTTTTTCATCCCCTTCCCCTTCCTCCCCTCTTAGGTGTTTGATTTTTAGATAAAAATAATGGAATCCTTCATGGTAGGATCTATATGTTATAATCCAAATTACCCATATTTTAATGGAACTATTCATGGATCCAATCCATGTCTTCAAGATATATGAATCTCTACCCAAATATAATGGAGAATTCATGCTTTAATGATATATCGGTGTTGGATCAAGAGAATTGGTGTCCTATCCTTGGACAATTCTTGATCTTCCATTTGTAAAGAATTTATTTGGTTAATTAAATGTGGATTACACCTATTAACATGATATCTTCCTTCAATACCAATTTAATAGACTATATTTTGATTGATTGGGTCTTGTTCTAGTGAACATTTTTGTGAAGGAGTGATCTAGGTTTCATCTCCTTACATGTCATTGAAATTAAAATCAACACACTAGGTAGGAAGTATTTACCGCCATGGTCCTTTGTATAGAGTTATTTGACATTATAGGATTGTGTATTTGTATTTAGTGCAAATACCCTTCCATTATATGGTATGTTTGGAATGAGTGGGTATCTCATAAAATATTTTCTTCGTATAAATTGTGTTTTATTAGCTATGTCAAACCTTATATGTGGTTATTTCATATCCCATTAATGGTTTTATATGCAATTATTATTCCTTGATTTGTTACACCTTTCATATATACTTTTCATAGTCTATTAAATATGTATTTTGACATAGTGTTCCTTTTTATATATTAACATGCGGATTTGAGAACATCCAGTGGAACATTATCTCAATGTTCTGGTTAATGGATGGACCTAATGGACTTAGTCATCCCCTTAGAGGGGGAGTTTGGATGAGATGACTCAAAGATTGTGACTCTAGATATAGTGTGTATAATTATAGAGTTTTTCATGTGATTAACCCTTCATGTAAAATTCCACATTGAATTACAAGTGGATCTTTAGGCTGATATGATGTATCAGTGGGTAATATCTGTATGTATGTGTAAGGTTTTAGTGATTCGGTAATATCAATCATAGGTGCCATATGAGTATAGTAGATATCCATGGGTCATGGGAGACACATGCCCTAAAAGGTAGGAATGGAGTTATTCTTTAAATGAGGTATGTGTATTATCTATAAAGGCAGACGGAGTCACATAACAGTAATTATATCATGGGATTACTACTAATGAAATTCTTATGTAAGTGTGAAAAAGAAATTACTCTTGGGGTTCTTTGATGCTTAGTTTTCACATGATATTTCAATACATGATTGGTGGTATTATTCTAAGTGTATTTACCTTTCCATCATTCCATAGACCTCTATATACATGTCAACTTGTTTAATGAAAAAATTAGTGGTGTTCTACTAGGATTATACTAATACCATGGATATAGATCTTGGAGCATTGGAAGACTTCATGATTAGGGATTTATAGAAGGGAAACTGCCCAGTGATTCTTTTATAAGGATCATGGAGTTACGATATGGATGTTGTACCACTATAGAATCCAAACAGCCACCACTACACCTTTATTTATTTATTTTCAGTTGTACTATGTATACCTATTGATCCACCACATTAGCGGTCTGTTAGTTTGATATTGTATGACATCACATGAAATCCATTATATCATCTTATTTATATTATTTTATATTATGATGTTTAGTTATTTTATTTTTTATGTTGTTATATTTTTGTATGGAAGTGATTACCAAGGATTTAGTATCCTCACAGTATCTCCAGACCCCTACCTTTAGTCAATAACCTATTTTGAGTAGGGAGGAAAACTTGATATCATATGGCACTTCAGATCAAATAGAGTGATATATGTCAGGGTGTTACATTTATACTATAATAAACAATATAAGTAAATAGTTCAAAAAGTGTTTCTTATTATTACCCCACGAAACTACTAAATTTTAAAAAAAATTGATAGGTTCCTTATTTTCTCTTTCTACAACTCCACACCCGCTGAGAGAATAAATGAATATGAAATTAAAATAAAACTAGGGGATTTTAGAAAATTTAAGGAATGAGAGATAGTTAATTTATAATATCATAATATCCTTTGGTAGTATTCAAATGATATTCCTTATAATTTTATAAAAATCTATCGTAATGGAATATAACAAACAAAATTTCTAGTCTACGAGTAATGGATAAAAAAATATCCAAATTATTCCTCTATAAAACATGTTTCCCACTGGCTTTCTGGATTCATCCATATCAATTTTATAATTATAACCCTCGTTATTTTAATATAGCTTTATGATTTTATTTCCAATCAACTAAAAAAGTAATTTATGTATTTGAATTTACTCAACACATTACCACTGTCTTTTTTAGTAATTTGAAAATGATAAAATATGTTTTACTCACCCATAATGCTTATTTATATTTTTTTCCGGAGTTTTAAAAAATCAATGCATATTTTTTTTATTGAAACAAAAATTACATCATCATTATAAATTTAATAAGTAAAATATTAGAATATTATTTTTTCATAAACAATGTAGGGTCTACCAACCCCATATAAAAACCTTTTAAAAAAATAATTGAACTCATTCATTCATAAAAAGATTTAGATTCATTTTTTGATACCATATATCTATTTTGAATTTCATAAAATAGAATTTAGAAAATATGGATTTTCAAATCCAGGTGGATGTTCAATATGAACTTCCTTCACAAGAACACCTTTTCAAAAATCATATTTAACATCTATCACAAAAATTATAACATTAATATATGTTTCATGTGCTAAAAATATTAAATTTGATTATAATACGTATATATGGGAAATATAAGATTCATAGTCTATTCCTTACTCTTGAATATATCCCTTAACTATAAATATATCCTTGTTTATAATAATCACACCATGATCATCTTTCTTATTCCTAAAGCCTGTTAAGTTTACATTATAGGATAATATGAGGTTCTATCAACTAATTCCAAATCATTATTCCACTTGAATTATTATATCTCTTTCAGTATAGCTAATCCCTAACTTCCATAAAGAAGGATTCATATATGGTTTCAGTTTTAGGTTGAGATAAGATGATAAAGAATTCTGAAAGGCTTTCATCACTCCTTCGTGTCCAAAATCCCTCATCAAGGCTCATCAAGGACTACATTAACAGTTTTTTAAGGATTCTTATTTAATGTTATGAGATTTCTAGGAAATAATGTTTTAGGACCATCATTTTACATTTTTCCTAGAATGGTTTGTTCTTCATCAAGTTCTAAATCACCATCAATTTGGGTAAAAAATAGGGTGGAGTCTCTAGATATCAAAATAATCACGTATCTTCTCAATTTTAAATTTTTTGTGATATAAGAGATAGATTTAATCAAATTTTAAATCAATTTATTCTTTAAGTATATTTAATTTTTTGGTGAAAACCCTATAAGATTTATAAATTATAGAATAACTAAGAAATAATCATTCATCATCCTTTAGATCAAACATTTTTATATTATCTTTTATTTTCAATATATAAACCACGCATAATTTTTTTTAAAGTATCCAAAATTATTCCCCATTATTTCATTACACATAGGGTATTTAATTCAAGATTTTTCTTATTAGAACTATGTTTATAACAATGAATGTTGTGTTAAAATATTCCACTTAAATATGTGTAGGAATGCTATATTCACAGAAAATTGTTCATATAATTTTATATATTGTATTATTCCTCCTTCTAATAACACCATTATGTTGATGTATTGTCGGGGGAGATAATTTGTGTTTAATACACTATATTAAAAAATATTAATTAAATTATTTCTTTTCAAACACTCCTTCATGGTTACTTCTCAAATAAAAAATTTTGAAATTTTTTCGCTCTGAACCGGTTTATATAATTTTTATTTTAAAAGTAAAATGTTTCTCTTTTAATCGTACAAAACTAAAAACATGTATGTCTAGAGGAATAATAAACAAACAAAAAAAGAAATAAAATATCACCAACCCTTCATGTTCTAGATGTCATGAACAAATCTATGTGGATGTGTTCTATGGGTCTAGATGTAATGGACTCATATATAGGATTAAAATAAGATTTGTGTTGTTTCCCCATTTTATATGAACCATATAACATATTTATATCTGGAAAATTTTGGGGAAAATTAGAGATCACAATTTTCATAGGTAACTTTCTCAAAAAATATATATTATAATTCCTATGACATTTATGTGAAGTCCATGATTCATTAATTTCATAATTAAATTAGTTTATATTTCTCATATACATAAAATTAAGATTTAAAGTATTTAAAATTTTAGTTCTAGGTACCTTAAATTAAATTGATATGTCCTAAAAAGAGACCGGTTTTTAATTTAGAAATCAATGGAATAATCAGCATCACGAATTTGAGAGATAGTTATCATGTTGTGATTTAAACCTTAAACATTAATAACATTAATGATGAGAAAAAACATGATTTTTAATATATCCAAATCTAATAAAACAATTTATGAATTAACTCTATTTATAATACATCCTCAACCTATTTTAGATAAATAAATAAAATTTTATATGTCCTTAATAATATTCCTTAAACATGCATTTTCCATGTATCATTTGGCATTATTATCCCTATTTCTTATTCCCTAATAAAATTGAACAAGAAGATGTTTCGTACCTATATGATCTTGTGTCGAACTGTGTTAATATCAAAAATCTATATATAATAAACAGAATTTTTATCCAATAATTTAGATAAGATTTTAGAAAGATGATCATGATTCATTCCATGAAATTGAGGTATTTTAAACAAACAATCATTTACAAAATGACCATTAATTATTTAATAAAAATTAATGGAATTAAGCATATTTTATCCATTAAAATAAGGAACAATGTAATTTTTATACGACATAGGTATTTCTCCACTACTACCTTTCCTAATTTTTCTATTATAAAATTTATTCTTTATAAGAATTTTATTGCGGTACCCCCCTAGTAAAAACTATAGAAGATAATTTTTGGGATTCAACCTTAGTTAATAGGCCCTTTATTTTTCTCATGTAAAACATAGGTCAAAAAAAAATTTCCTAGTATATATTTTAACTCATAAATTTGATAATATTTATCTTCACTTTCATTAATAGAATCATAAAATTATTCTTTAATATTATTTTTTAAAAGGAATCATATTTCTCTTCAATCATAGTTAAATATTCATTTAGTTATTCTAAATAATAATTATAATATTTATATCAATGACTATAAGATTAAAATGATTATAATACCTCTATTTGAGAAATAATGTCATGTTATATTTCTTATTTTATTACACATTTTTATAGTTCAAAATTGAAATGTCATCAAAATATCTTGATTCCAACAATGTGGCATTCAGAACCATTTCCCCATGTTATTATAATCATATTTTCATTGATACTTTTTATTATACTTCCTCTTTTCTTTTTGTAGTGGATAGTCAATATTGATATGTCTATGAATTTTCACTCATAACATTTGAATTCCTTAGCATTACCATAAAATAATTTACTAATTAAAAGGATTCTTGAAGCCAAATCTTTTCCTATACATCATTATGAACTTTTTAGCTAGTAGAGTATGTTCATTACTACAATTTTAATGACTAAAATATATTTCATTAGATGAATTATCTAATAATATCTCTTTAAACATCTTTTTATATTTTTAATTATAAACATATAGTGCACCATTTTATTTCTGGACTAACCTAGGATCATTATCTTTAACCTGTTTCTCATCCTTGTAAATAATTAGAGTTATGGTTCGTTCTTTCATTTTTATATTTTTTACTAGTTTGAAATGCCTAATAGTAGATTATTTTGTATTCCATAGTAAACTTAACATTATATAATTTTAGATCATGATCAGGTTGTAAAACTATAGTTCAAATATTAATAGACTTATTTAAAATTTTGTTGAGTCTCCCATTAATTTGGTTGATGATCTCTCCATCAAGAATCCTGAATGTGACATACATTATTTTGTAAGTATTCAAAATAATTTTTATACATTTATTACAACTGAGTTTGATAAAAAAATTACATATTATTATGCGTTAAGAATCAGAGGAGGATTTAATCCAAACCTTCTCTAGTGATCATCATAGCTAAAATGGATATCAGTTCTACCTTTTTCGATGGAAATACGACTTCCATATGAAGTTTGATTCCCCAACAATGGTGATTTGGGTTGGTTTACCTAATTTCCCTTTACTATTTCAAAATCTGTGGGTTAATATACTGTTTGGGAACCTAGTTGGTAGATAATTGTGTTTGGATAGTCTCACCAACAATATTTTTCATCCTGTTAACCCATGGGTCTATGTTGATGTAGATGTGTCTAGAGTTCCTTTCAATTATGTTTAGAATTCTATTGAAAAAGAGTTTCACAAAAAACAATAGTTGGTCAATGAATTGTGGTCTGATTTTTTTTCTATTTGTAAGCAGTTAGTCTATACATAGGCAACCTATCGATGAGGGTCTAATTGTACCACTAACATGTTTTGTGTAGACATTGGTAAGGAACAACAAAATTTTGTTGTAGTAGGCTTCTCTGAATAGAAGTTGGTGGGTGTAGACTCTGAGGTTAAATCCACAATGGATTGGAAATATGGATCTCAGGAAGTGAACCCATTGGTGTCCAGTGTCTTCAGTCACATGAGGGAAGATCTGGATTGACCATAGCCTCCTCTACACACTCCTTTGTGTCTATAGGGTGATGAAATAGAGGGGGAGTGACTATGTAGTGGTATCAATTTTGGGGATCCAAACTGACTGATGAAGGAGGATCGATGGAACCCATGGATGTTTCATACCCTTAGGCAGTGCGCTTTGGGACCTGTACTTATGCCAAGGGTATGAAAACTAAGGCACTGAGGTAAGATGATTCTTCTACTTTTCAGGTGTAGCAACGAGTTTTAGGAAGTCATCCAACCAAATAGATGGCTTCATTTGTGATGGGAAATAGGTTTCAAGAATTATTGAATGTTAATCTGGTATAGGATATCGAAATCTATTTGGTTACACCCTAACATGAATAGGGTTCCACTGGGACCAAGTCTAGTGATGTGGTTTCTGAGCACTTATCGGGCGATACAAGAGAAAAAATTCATGGTGATCAACATTCAAACCTAAGGTGAATAAGAGCCGGAGGGAAATTTATAAAGAGAGAAAGGACTATTATTATTTTCCACTATAATGTGAGATGATATCTATGAGGAAATTGAAAGTCATAATGATGGAAAAAGATCCCATCCTCCCTCCCAAGGCTACCACTAGCTAGCAGTGGGAGTCTGTTGCAGGGTTTGATCCTTCTTTGAAGCTGCATATGCACTATGGTGGGGAAATTTTTGAAACCATTCTGATGAATAATTATACTTATGAAGAAAATAATATGATGATTAGAAGAGAATTAAAAGTGGTTACTAATGGGGAGAAAAGTAAATGGATTGGAAAACACGATCTAATGTTGATAAGGGGATTCTATGATGGGAAGCTCACCCAAGAAGAGTAAATTAGGTCTTCGGATAAGCTGGATTATTAGTTAGAAGACCTTTTGAAGGATGATCCTGATATATTGGTTAGAACGATCTCTTTGAATATATATTGGGAGATAAAATCTAATAGGCATAAGTTTTTTTAATGGTTTGGTTATTTACATGAGTTCATGAACCTTTGGTTTCTCACATTTCTTATAAATGTGTTTCAATAATAAAAATTTTAATTTTATGTCAGTCAGCCTATACCTTCATAGGAACTACCATTTTCTCCCATATTTTATTATTATTAGTAGTCTAAAACACTCTGTTAAACTCATTTGTAGATAGAACAAAAATTATATCATTGATCACTTTAGAATTTGAATCATACTCAAGCTCTTGGTCATAACTCCAAAAATATGGTTCACTAGTAAAAATCTTGTATGGTTTAACTACTTTCATATTTACTTTTAAACAAATATAATTCAAGTAGATAACTATTCTTTATTTCCAACATCGAAAGTTATCTAGATTAATTTAGGGAGTTATAACCCTATGAATTCCTTCACTCCAATCATCCATTATAACAATAAGAGAGAGATCTTTAGAAATAATCTAGGAATATATGAAAATTTAAAATTCATTTCATTTATACCACATTTCATCCCCACACATTTTCACAATAATTTGAGAGGAGGTGAATTGAGTTCTCAAATTTTACACTAATTGAAATTTTCACTCTTTAAATTAATTGAATTTCTCCCTCTTTTTAATCAAGTAATGTAATGTAAAATAAATCGAGAAATTGTGTATAATATAATAAAATTTTATTTTGGTTTGGGACTCCAAGAACCTTTCCTTAGCTACTCGAAAAAAACTAAATGTGAGTTTCTTGATTTGTATTCCAATTCCCTTTTCAAGGATCAAACATCTATGTGAATTTATTTTTCACATGTTACAGGGTGATAATAGATTTTCCATGGCTTCCCCTTAAAATACTTATCTATAATAATATAACCACACTATTTATAATAAGATCATTTATATTTGTACTAATTATAAATATATGAAAAGAATAAATATTGGTTCATAGTTTCAAATTTATTCTAATGAAAAATGATGAGGTCTTTATAAAGATTAAATTTAAGTTTAAAGAGTATATCTAGTAATATTTATTCAACTATCGAGAAGAAATTATTAATATTATAGGAAACATTTATTTTCATTTTCTTTTATAGGATGGACAATATAGATTCAACATACGACAAGAATGAAGAAGTTATTTGCAAGAATTGGTGAATTTTTAGCACATGATTTATTATTATAATTTTATATATTTAAATATACTTCCTTTAAAAATTTAGTGTCCCATATATTGATATAAATATTAACAGTGAATATATAAAAAATATTCAAATTAAATTTTTACGTCAAAGTATTCCTTATTCTTCCCCTTAAAAATCAGTAAAATTCTACCATTCGAGTACTTGTCTTCCCTAGAATTAGAAACCAGGTTAAACTATCTATAATGTTCATTGATTTTTGTGAAATTAATCTATGAATAACTTTATCTTTAATATAGGAAGAACTGAAAATAACAATGAAATTTAATTTTTATCTTGAGCTCTGTGAGGATTTTTTTCTTACTTCATAAGGATAACTATCTTCATAAGGACAACTATCTATGTGAGGATTACTTATCCATAATGATGATCTCATATTAATAAGGATAGACTTCATAATGACCATTCCTTGTGATTATGATCTTAAAAAGGATCAATATTCCTATTGATGATCTTGTAAGGATCAATATGATCTTAATAAGAATCAATTATAGTCTTATGTAAGAATCGTTATATATTTTCATAAGGATCATCATAGGATTTCATATGTAAGAATTCATCTCCATAAGGATGAGTCCCTTTCCAAAATTAGATACTCCAGACATTGTTAGGATGATTCCTTAGATTTATAAGGTTGAAACAGTTCACTACATAAGGATCATTACATTGGAAATTTTATCAAATTCAATTTTGACCATGTATAAATAAAATGTTCAAATATAAAAACATCTTAATAAAACATAAATTAAGAACCTATAATTCAATAAAATTAACATCATTAGTAAAATAAATTTTTTTTATCATTTAAACCATGTATTGAATTTGATATATTAGATCATCATTAGTATCTTTTAAAACATTGGTAATAAATTATACTCTAAATTTCAATTCATTGAATTACAATTCCTCTTGTATCTATATTAAGATACATATTATAAATATAATGTACTATAAAAATATACCACTCCTTTTTAATATTAATATATAAATCTACATTCGAGTTTCAACTTTTTTCTTTTATAATATTTTTCAATTTTTTGGAAAAAGACATGGATATTTATTATGTTTTTCAGATAAATGTTTTAATATTTAAAACTTATTTTGGTTAATAACTTAATTTCTAAGCTTCAAAATATTAATTAGATACATATCTTAGCCTTTAAAATCACTAAAAGAACATTGCATTACCTTCATCCCTTTATTCTTATAATATTATCTTCTATGATATTCCATTTTTGATTTAATATTATATCTGAGTTAAGGGTAATCTAACTTATTCTCCATGTTTTTTATAATAATAACATATATCTTTATTAAAATTACAATGTTATTTCATAAATTTTTTGAAGTATCTAATAAATCCATTTACTTCCATTTATAATTTGTTAAACCTTCTTTCTAATTGATGCAACTTGGTCATCATACTAGAAATAAATACAAATTGTTATTCCCTAAAAAATATATTCTTATCAAATTTGAAATGTGGAACCCCTCATTAATTTTAAAAAATATCTCCTTCTTTCCTTCAAAAATTCACCAAACCCATCCATACCATTTTATTATAGTTATTCCTCTAAACTAATTTACAAAAAACAGAGACAATGGGGAGAAGGAAGGACCACATAATAGAAAAATTGAGGTAACCTCATGAAAGTGAAACATTCTGTTGTATGTATTGAAGTAATGAACATATATCAAACTAAAATGTGAGGGTTTATAGAGGTTAAAATAGAAGAATAAATGGGTTGTTTTAGAGGCAATAATATAATCTATTTCACACTAGGAGCGAGGTTCAACCCGAATCTACATATGATTAGTGTTTTTATTCATTTCACAAGTAAATTGGTTTTGATGCAAGTTTTTATCTACAATCCTTTCTCACTAAAACTCACACACACAAATAAAGAATGGAAGAAATTATATATGATATTGTTAGATGAACCACACCTATGGGGTTGGTAGAAATTTATTTTAATCAAATGGTATACCATAAATTACAGTCTCTTTTCAATATTAGCACCCATATGTATACAATGGGGAAGAATAAAATGAATAAATTACCACTACATAATTTTTCTCTATGTGGTCAAGGCATTTATAGTAGTCAATAAATTTATGGGGGTGATTATTTTTGTTCAACAATCCACACATCTCTAATACCACGTCATAATAAATCATGTAATCATTTTTTTATTTTTAGAATAATGATCACATAAAAATAAATAATAATTTGAACTTCTCACATGTTAATAACATTTATTTATATACATTTTAATACGTAGAATATTTCTTCAAATAGGAATAACTCATGTTTTGAGAAAATTAAAAGAGAATAAAATTCTACTATGTATGGATTTTTACCAAGTTAATTTTCTCCATGTAAGGGTAAGATTAAATATGACACAAAAACTCATAATTCTTATGGAATTTTAGAAAAAATTAATCAAGTAGATGTTGTTTTTATTCCCATAATATATATTTAAATTTAATTACATTAATTTTCTCCCTTATTATTTTTTTATATTTGATTATATGGGATGGATATTTTCATGGGACGTATCTACATGGCCATTATTGATTTCCATTAGAGTTTTCCATACCAATGTAGAATTTCATGTAGACTATCGATCATACATGAACCAATATTCACAGAAACCCATGACTTTTCATTCTTTCCTTGATATAAATCTAGGTTTATGAATTATGTTCCAATGGAATGCTACCACTTGTACTTCCAGCTGATCCACCTTCTGTTAGGTGAACCACCTATTTCATCTCAATTGTATAAATGGAATTATCTTGCTATTATGATTTAGATACCTATTGATCTCCTGGATTTCCATCATTTATCAATTTCTTCTTTATTTGAGGCAATTGTTCCATTCTAGTTTAGGTTATCATGTGCTTCTTAGGCAAGATATCTCTTAGTGTGATCTTCCATTACTGTAGAGAAATATTCTCAATGAAAAAGACGGAAATGTAGAGTTTCCCAGCCACCCAAACTCCCCTTCATCATGTTTTTGACACCTCATAGAATCTCAATATTTCTTTTATGGATATTCATAAAAGATTGACTTGACATTGGGTCTAATAAAAATACACAATATAGGAGGTTCTAGATCATGAATTCCATTCATTGTAACTAGATTTCAATTTATGATTATTAGAGCTATAATATTTTATGTGTTTCTATATTGATTGGAACTGGATCCTTCTAGTTTGTGAATGAGTCCATCTTGGAGTGGATAGTGTTGATTTTATTTGATTGGTTTCATCACTACCACCTAGTTCAATATGGTCAGCCTCGATTTATAGTTTCTATTCTATTTTTATTTACACATAGAGTCTATATTTATTTCTTTATTTTAGTATATAGTAATTGAACTATCTTGAGTGGTGTTACCTCCATGCATGTTGTACCACACTGATTATAAGCACATTATATTTAGTGTTCTTTTCAATTATTTATTTTATATCTCTTTGTTATTAAGATTACAATGTTGTGATTATTTTTAAATGTTGTTTAATTTTATTTTTTGATTCATATCAAATCATTTATATGATGTTTTAAACCCAATTATTTGATTAAGTGGTTCCTAGATATTCTTGGGGTTTACAGCTTGCCCCAATATTGGTATCATATCATGCTGAAATGTAGATAATGAATCATAAAAATTTCAATATCAATAAATTTCATGATGAAAATGATTTTAATATATGAAGGATTAAAATGAACTCTCTTCTGAATCACAAAAATTTAATTGATTACCTTGCTGGAACTAAAATGACTTTAACTAGCCTTACCCCAGATAGGCATACTTCTATCATGTATTTAGATCTTCCTGAATAAAAACTTAGGAATTACCATAATTACTATTATCTTCAGTGGATAAAGTTATTAGAGAGGTCTCATATGAGTCTTCTGGTGTTGCTATATGGTCTTGTATTGAATCACATAATTTGACTACGACTCTTGTTTTTATATTATACAAATAATTAGATTATGTTCTTTCAAATTTCATCATGGAATAGAATTCAAGATAAAAATTGATGAATTTAACAATGTCTTATTAGATCTATTGAATATATACACTAAATTAGATGATAAATATCAATACATAATATTGTTAAAATCATTAGATGAAACCATTAATTATGCTAATGATTTTGTGATGTATAGAAAAGACAGCCTTAATGTCAAATAATTTGAATTTTATTTACACACCAAATAACTTCATAGGAATGATACTGTTAAGGAGGAGGTGGAGGGTCTACACATTAGAGTTAGAGGTGGGTCCACGGATAGAAGTGAGTCTAGGGGTAGGATGAAGTAAAGGGTTGATACCTGGAAGAAAAGATTAAAGTCATAGAATAACATAATTATGTGCCTTCAATGAAAACAACGTAAACACATTTATAGGAACTTCCCTAATAAGAAAGGTGACTATAGAGACAATATTAATGGTCATTTTCTATTAGTTGAGTAGGATTTTGAAACTATTTTTCTGTTAAATGTTTCTAATATTTCAATCTTTCATGAATGTTTAAAGGCCTACAATTTCTGTGGAAATGTTTTTCATAAATACATGGGAATTCTATGAGTCTGTAAAAACTGGCAACGCATGATTCCGTGGCCTGGTGTACCCGGAATCAATTTCTGATGTTTTTTTCGGGTACATTTAGTAAACGTATGATCAGTCTATTATAACATTTGAACCAGTGCATAGATCTGAAATCTGAGGGAACTATTGAAATCAAATCACCGGTATTCACTTAATAAGACTTTCAGCTTGACGACAGTTGGTTGAGAATTGAAGTTAGTATTTGGGTATTAGTGTTTGAATTAAATAAAAATAAAGTGTGTCAATTTAATTTTATTAGAGACTCCATGTGGATACTGGTTGTTAAAAACTCCTCTTGGATTTTCGAGGTGGGACCACAACCCATTAACCTCCCATGAAATGTTATAGAGGTGGGTCCCACCCGAACATAACCTTCTATGAGAGGTTACGACGTGGGGACCACACGAGACTAAAACCCCCATTTAATGGGAGGGTGGAAAATCTCTCAACTCCGTTCATTAATGAGGGGGGAGTCCCTTAACCTCCTCTACCATTAATGGGAGACCACCTCCTTCTTAAATGTGCCAAATCCACTGATTAATTATGCCAAATACTCCTATTTATTTTTTGATCCAACACATTTAATTTAATGTGCCAAACTCAAGAATTAATTGAGGGAAGCCGTGTAATTAATTAATTATTTATGAATATTGTGCCAAAAAATAATAAGATATAACAATCTCTTATTATTTTTGGGTTGGCACATCTATTCATTTTTGGAGGAGCACTTGGGAGAAAAGGAGTTATCCAATGAAGAACTTCCTCTTCAAATGAAGAACGAAGAATGTGTTCTTCTGATGAAGAACGCCGATTCCTCTTCGACTTCTTCCCCAAACACCTAGTTATGTGGAGAAACTTCCACAACCTTCGTGCGAACTCGAAAGTGGAAGCATGCAGTGGGAGTGACGAACAACGACAATGTATTCTTCCCACGACTTCACCGTCGATGCCCGACAATCCAGTTTGGGGGTTTATTACATGTTGGTATTCCTTTTTCTTATCTCCTTAAATGGTTGGAAAGGAATGGTTGCAGGTGAATTTTAGACCATCTTCTTCTCTTGATGAGACAATTGATACCACCCTAAACGCAGAGGGTGCGGTCCAAACCAACAAGGCCCGACCCCTCTTCCATTATAGTTTGTGTTGTTTCTCAGCATGGCAATGAAGCGGTGTGGAAGCGACGATGGTGGAAACCGCAAAGGTCGCTCTACCTGTGGCCTCTACAAACTGCCGTCGGCCTCCCACACACTCCGGCCAAACCCCACTAGCCCACGCCGGCCTGAACCGCACCGGTCCTAGCAGCACCACGCACGGCCTGCCCCGTGGCGTTCCGCGCGCCACAGCCGAACCCGTGTCAGCCTGGCATTCCGACCGTTCGGCTGACCGTACCGCTGGTGCGCCCCGGCGGAACCCCGCACTCGCACGTGCCCTACCTGTTCGTTGGCCCGCCTGGCCCCAAGCCTCCCGACCACCGGCCTGCACTGGCTGCGCCCTGCCAAACTGGCCACTCTCCTGGCTACCAACTTGGCCACCCACCTGGCATCCCACATGGTCGCGCAAGAACAGGTTGTATGTCGGCCTCTGCGTGTGCCCCACATTCCACCCCTAACCAGACGCCCTTTCCGCCTCCGCGCGACCCACGGGCCCCTGAGCCAGCCTCCGTGTGACCCACGTGCCCCCCGAGCCGGCCTCTGCGCAACCTGCACGCTCCTGGCCGAGTCGACATCCCGACCCCCTCGCGGCCACCCAGATGAGCCAGTGTCCCGGCCCCCTCACAGTTCCCTAACCGAACCGGTCCGACCATGCTCTCTAGGTCGAGCCACGTCGGGCCGTGCCCTCGTCATGCTCCAGGCCGAACCACCGTCGCAGTTCGCTAGGTCGGGCCCAACAGACCGGGCCGAACCTAACCGGCTGACCCGCCCAATGGGTCGGGTCAGACCTAATGGGTCGGACCGGGTCTACCCAGACCAGATCGGCCCAGATTGGGTTGATCCGAGTCATTCTAACCGGGTCGGACTAGACCTGGGCCCACTACTGACCCCTTTCTTCCATTGTCCATATCTTTGGTACCGGACGTCCGTTTGACAAACTGTCAACGGCGCTGGTGTTCTTGTAACATGAAGGTCCATTTGAGAATACCCTATTGGAGTTCAGAGTAAATATGAGATATGGTCAGGTATGATCATACATGAATCCAATTGGGCCCATGGGATTTAATAACTCACAGACCGGGTATCTTATTGTTGGGTCTTCAGTTGCGTTGAGACCCCTTTGACAAGGCAGACCGTTGAGATACTAATACATGGGACTTCGTGATAGTTGGAGTATCAACCTATAGCTTTTGTAGCGGACCCTTCAGAGACGAGCGAGTGGAGTACGGAGACCTATTATCTGGCTGAGACTTGAAGACTACTTGACTGTTTCGACTCGGAGTGATTCGACTAGCCATGTGGGGAGCGCCTGGTAGTTGGAGGCAGACCCACGACGGAGGAGCGCCTGGTAGTTGGCGGCAGACCTGTGGTACTCGACAGGAGGAGTACCTCTATAGGCTATTTGGGGAAGCGCCTAGTAGTTGGCGGTATACCCATGGCAGAGGAGTGCCTGGTAGTTGGCAGAATACCCATGATACTCGATAGGAGGAGTACCTCACCAGTCCTTGGTTAGTGGGACACGCTTGGTAGTTCGCGGCGGGCCCACTATACTCGATAGAGGAGGAGTTCTCCTGCATCCATTGTTTCGACAATTTGAATAAAAATCCTGGTTGACCTGAGTCAGTAACATTTGTGTTTACCTCATGATTGAGATGAATTACATGATAACTTAGTTATATGTATGAGAATATACCTCAGTGGGGTTATCTATTGATTTCATAATTTGTGATTTATCCTTGTTGGATTTGAGAGACCTTGTGGGTCTCGCGGTCCCTACTGAGTATCGTTATACTCACCCCTACACGGGCTATGCCCGTACCTCGTTGTTTTGGTTGTAGATGACGGACATCGCTGACTGAGGATTAGAGTAGCAAGGCTAGACTGTACCCGGTGGTGGACCTGATGATGAGTTGGTACACGGAGGTGACTGACAGGCGTGGAGTGTTGTGGAGGCCATCTGTACCTACCCTTTACATAGGAACCCCATAAGACAACCCAATAGCTTCTTTACTTTTTTTTAGTTGTACATGTACTTTCCTATTGGGCTTGTATTAACAGCCCCTTTTACATTCCAACGCTTCTTTTGTATACATATTTACTTAGTTTTTACTTCTAACTCATACTCTGATTGTGTGTGTTTATTGTTTGTAAAAGAAATGCCTTCCCAGTTTTAGTGATTTACACCATTTTTGCTACTCGCCCGCCCCTGCCCTATGGAAGGTCGGCTTAAGGTAGTCATGGCACAGGCCCCGGGGCACTGGTCATGAAAAATTGGTATCATAGGTGTCAGTTATACCGTAGAACATATGAATCTGATATTTATTTTTTGTGAAGAAATAGTGTTATGTGTAGCGAGTGTGGATTTCAGTTTAGGGAGTCCAGTTTTGGTACAGCGGCCGATGTATCCATACACCAGGACCTTGACTTCTGATTTCTGACTCAGTGCACGAAAACACTGATTGCGTGTGTGTATTCAAAAGTATTCTTTAAGTCATCCCAACTAGGTCAACTCACCAGGTATAATCCTTTGACCGTGTTGCATATATTTCTATGAGGATGCCTCCTTGAAGACGACCAGTTAGAGCCCCGATAGTCGTATGCACAGATATCCCACCGATCGATGAGGCCTCGGTGTAGGGACCTTTACCGACGGAGGCACTAGTTGTACTACTCCCTGTTGGGCTACCGATTCCACCATCCCCAGCAACAGATGATGCACGTCGCATGAGTGTGTTGCACGAGCTCTAGTGCCAGAGGTCACCTAGGTTCAGAGGAGGGATGGAACCACATGCAGCTGGGGATTGGATGGAGATTATGGTGAGAGTCTTCAGAATGGTAGGGACACCAACCGAAATCATGGAAATTCTTGTTACCAGCCTTCTATAGGATGCAGCGTGTAGATGGTGGAGCCTGATGCTACAGGTGCATGAAGAGTTGATGCTTCTATGGGCAGACTTAGAGAGACTGTTTTGGGTGGAGTTTTTCCTAGCCACCCTACGTGCGGTGCAGATACATGAGCTACTTAATTTGCAGCAGGGCATCACGACAGTGGCACAATACTCAGCAAGGTTCAAAGACCTCTCATGCTACTCCACCGATATGGTGCGGGGCCCATTATTCAGAGCCCAAACATTCAAGTGGGGCTCAGGTGAGAGAGAAGAGCACTGATGATCTCCCTCAGCATCCTGATGTAGGAGAGGGTGCTTGAGAGAGCCCTCATGTGGGAGATTTTCCTTGCTGAGCAGTCTCCATCAGCAAGACCCGCTGCTAGTCGACATACGGTGGAGTCTCCTATAGCTGGCAGTAGAAAGATGAAGCAGAGGTCCAAGAGGAACAGACCTACAGGTGGACGACTGTACGACTCAGAATCGGTTGTGCGGGGCACCCTAAGTGGAGACAGAGCCAGTCATGCGAGGAGCGGATAATGTTATGCATGTAGAGGTCATGGTCACATGGCTCGTGACTGTCTAACCCACTGTTAAAATGATCAGCAGACGGTCGAAGGTCCACTAAAGAAGAGACATAGATTTGATCGAGGAGGTACTCAGGGAGAAGGAGGATTTGTAAGAGTAGTTGGTCATACAACTAGCAGTGGACAACGTTACGAGGTATTACCACCACCACCGCAAGGAGTTCTACCCCGACCGCAGGGAGTAGGTGGACAGGCAAGAGCTCAGCTCTAGGTAGCTGAGGCATATGATCATAGCGCTCCGGAGATGATTCTAGGTATGATTTTTTTCTACTCTACCTTAGCGGCAGTTCTTATAGACAGAGGTGCCGGTCACTATTTCATTGCCACTTACCTCATTTGGAGCTCGAAGATTCTGAAGGAGTCGTTAGTTCAATCCTTACGGTTAGAGACTCTTACGGGAGCTGATTCGATGATTATGCACTGGTGATGACAGTGCGAGCTTACTCTAGGAGGCAAGATCTTTGGATGGGATCTCCTAGTAGCGGCATTGAAGCCTTACGATGTCATCTTGGGTATGGATTGGTTATCTACAGTCCATGCTCAGATTAACTGTATTAGGCGAAGAGTGCGGTGTGTCCTCACATATGGGACAAGGTTCACCTTCACCGGTGAGAAGGGAGCCTTTGCAGTGCAGGAGGGATTTACTCGGAGAAGGTTTCAGCTGATCACTCATTAGTTGTCCTGCCTTACCCTTAGAATAGTTGATGTGGAGTGTCCGAGCTATCTTATAGTGGTGGACCACTATGCGGATGTTTTCCCTGATGATGTTCCATGACTACCTCCTCGCATAGAGGTGGACTTCTACATTGACCTATACCCCAGGACGACACTGATATCTACACCATCATATCGAATAACTCCCGCTGAGCTTTGTTAACTGCAGGTACAGCTGGAGGACTTATAGGGGAAGGGATTCGTCTGACCCAATGTTTCTCCCTGGGCAGTCCCGATTCTATTTGCCAAGAAGGCGGATGGGAGCTTGAGGCTTTGTGTAGACTACTGTCACCTGAACCAGGTGACCGTGATGAACAAGTCCCCACTCCTGAGGATTGAAGACCTCTTTGATCATCTGAAGAGAGAATTGTGGGTCTCGAAGATAGACCTCAGATCAGGCTATCACCAGCTCAATGTTCGAGACGAGGATGTGAAGAAGACAACCTTCAGGTGTCGGTACAGCCACTACGTGTTATTGGTTATTCCCTTTGGTGTAATCAATGCTCTAGAAGTGTTCATGGGACTCATTATCCAGATCTTCCATCCATACCATGATCGCTTTGTTGTAGTCTTCATCGATGACATTATGATCTACTCAACTACTGAGGAGGAGCATGCCTACCATTTTCGGGTAGTACCAGACAGACTCTGAGAGCACCATCTTTATGGTAGGCTCTCAATGTACCAGTTTTGGATCCCATAGGTTAACTTTCTGGATCACATCATCTCGGAGGTTGGAGTTTTAGTGGATCCAGTGAAGATTGAGGTGGTACTTACTTGGGATCCACTCAGGAGTGTGATGGAGGTATGAAGTTTCCTGGGTATGGCTGGTTACTACCGGAGGTTTTTACCAGACTTCTCCAGAGTTACAACACCACTATCAGCCTTGACGAAGAAGTGGAAACCATTCATGGGGTAGGAGATATGCTATCAGAGCTTTCAGGAGCTGAGGCAGAGGCTGACTAGTGCCCCCATCTTGATAATTCTAGAGGAAGGCATAGGGTACGTAGTTTACTACGACACATCAGGGACAGGACACCAGTGTGTCCTGATGAAAGAGAGAGCAGTGATCGAATATGGTTCTAATAATCTGAGACAGCATGAGCAGAACTATGATACACATAACCTACAGTTAGTAGCAGTGGTCTTCGCCGTGAAGATGTGGTGACATTATCTGATGGGAGAACGTTTTACCGTGTACTCTGATCATAAGAGTCTCAAGTATATATTCCCTCAGAAGGAACTGAACCTAAGATAGTGGTGATGTCTTGAGTTCCTCCCAGACTATGACTTCGAGATATTCTATACTCCTAGGAGGGGGAATGTTTTTTTGGATGTGCTCAGTAGGAGGACTGGTATACAGCAGCTAGAAGAGGTGACAGATCAGCTACCTACTTTACAGATATCCTTTTTGCATAGAGATGGAGCATCATTCCTACAGTCTCCTACAGTCACACCTCCACTGATTTAGTGAGTCAGAGAGGCACAACATGGGGATGCTAACAACGAGACAAGACGTGCTCAGATATCCACAGGGCAGGAACCTGATGAATTTTCTGAAGGTGGGGAGCACGTCATCCTATTTAGAGGGCGTACCATGGTACCAGTGTAACTTCAGGAGGAATTGATGTGGGAGTTCCACAATTCCCCTCTAGCAGTACATCCGGGTGTGTAAAATATGTATCAGGACCTCAAACAACAACACTAGTGGCTAGGTATGAAGAAGGCAGTAGCGGAGTTTGTCTCTCGATATCTCACTTTTCAGCTAGTGAAGGTAGAGCACCAGGTATCATCAGGCTTGGTTCGGCCTTTAGATGTCCCAGAGTTGAAGTGGTATTGGATATAAATGGACTTCATGATGGGTATTCCACGTACATCCAGGGTTCAGGACTCAATTTGGGTGATCGTTGACCAACTCACAATGTCGGCCCACTTCCTATCGATCAGAGAGCAGGGTTAAGTAGAGAGCTTGGGATGACTCTATGTGTAGGATATTGTGAATTTACATGGTATACCGTCGATTATTGTCTCCAATCGTGATGCACAGTTTACTTCCCGGCTATGGAAGGGGTTGCTGGAAGATTTCGGGACACAGCTTCGCTTGAGCACCGCCTTCCATCCTCAGACGGATGGCCAGACTGAGTGGACCATTAAGGCCCTCGAGTACATGATCTGTGCATGTGTCCTCAACTTCAGTCGTAGCTGGGAGGATCACTTACCATTGGTGGAGTTTGCTTACAACAACAGCTATCACTCCACCATATGGATTTCAACTTTCGAGGCATTGTACGGGCGACCTTGCAGATAACCCTTGTGCTGGACTGGCCCAAGGGAGTTAGCACTATTGCGACAAGAGATGGTACAGGCTACCACAGAGAAGGTGCAGATCATCCAGGAGTGGATGAAGACTGCACATAGTAGGAAAAAGTCATATGCTGATATAAGATAGAGACCTCTAGAGTTTGAGGATGGTGACCACATATTCCTACGGGTCTCACCTCGACGTGGTCTATTGAGATTTGGCCAAGGAGAAATGTTATCTTCGAGATTTATCAGACCATTCCAGTTACACAGTAAAGTAGGTGAGGTAGCTTACCACTTGGGTCTTCCATCTCAGTTGCACTGGGTGCATAACGTCTTCCACATATCTCATATGAGGAGATATGTGCATGACCCTTCCCACATCATCGACCATGGAGAGCTGGACGTCTATGATGGGGTGACATTCACGGAGGTTCAAGTGGAGATTTAGGATCGATAGGACCGAGTCCTATGTGGATGGTCAAAACCTCTGGTGCACGTTCGTTGGTAGCATGGGAACCTTCAAGAGAGCACATGGGAGCAGGCGACTCAGATGTGTGCTCAGTACCCCCACTTTTTCCCTTAGTTTGAGTTGTTTCTTATGGGGACGTAAATCCCAAAGGTGGGGAGAATGTAAAGACCCATAATTTCCATGGAAAGTTTTTTCATAAATACATGAGAATTTTACGATTCCACAAAAACTGACGGTGCATGATTTCGAGACCTAGTGTACCCAGAATCAATTTTTGATGTTTTTTTCAGGTACGTTTAGTAAACGTACAAGAGGGATATTATAACTTTTGAACTGGTGCTTGGAACTAAAATCTGAGTTCACCGTTGAACTCGCAAGGCCGGTATTCATTTAAGAAGACTTTCACCTTGATGGCTGTTGGTGGAGAATTGAAGTTAGTTTTTGGGTTTTAGTGTTTGAATTAAATAAAAATAATGTGTGTCACTTTATGTTTATTTGAGCCACCATGTGGATAATGATAGTTAAAACATCCACTTGGAAGTTGGAGGTGGGACCACCACCCCTTAACCTCCCATGAGAGGTTATGGATGTGGGGCCTAGCCGAACATAACCTCCCATGAGAGGTTACGATGTGGGGACCACACGAGACTAAAACCCCACATTAATGGGAGGGTGGAAAATCTCTCCACTCCCATCATTAATGAGGGGGGAGTATTTTGACCTCCTCTACCATTAATGGGCCACCACCTCCCACTTAAATGTGCCAACTCACCTTATTAATTATTCCAAATCCTCCTTCTTATTTGTTGATCCATCACTTTTAATTAAATGCCCCAACCTCAGGAATTAATTAAGGGGAGCCGTATAATTAATTATTTATTTTTAAATACTTTTCCAATGAAATAATAAGATATAAGAATCTCTTATTATTTTTGGGTTGGAAACCTATTAATTTTTTTAGGAGGGTTTGGGAGAAAAGGTGTTCTCTAACGAAGAACCTCCTCTTCCAATGAAGAATGAAGAACACATTATTCCAGTGAAGAATGTTGACCCTTCTTCGAATTCTTCCCTAAACACCTAACGACGTGGAGCCACTTCCATAACCATCTTGTGAACTCAAAAGTGGAAGTGTGCGGTGGACGCGACGACCGACGACTAATTCTTCTTCCAGCGACTTCACCATCGACGCCCGACAATCCATGTAGGAGGTTTATTAGATGTTGATATTCATTTTTCTTATCTCTTTAAATGGTTGGAATGGAATGGTTGTGGGTGAATTGTTGACCACATTCTTCTCTTAATGAGCCAATTGATATCATCCTGAACACAGAGGGTGTGGGCCAAACCAACAAGGCATGACCCCTCCATCGTTCTAGTTGTGTTGTTTCTCGGCATGAAAACAAAGCGTCATTGAAGCAAAGAACGCGGAAACGACAAAGGTCACACTACCTGCGACCACCACGAACCTCCGCCGACCTCTTGCGCATTCCGGCCGAACCCCGCCGGCCCATGCCAGCCCGAACCATGATGAACTGCATCGCCCCGCGCCGTGCCCCGCACGACCTACCCCACGGCCTTTTACACGCCACAGTCGAACACGTGTCATCCTAGAAATTCAGCTGTCTGGCCACCCACACCGCCCATGCCCCCGGCGGAACCCCATTCCGGTCCACACCCTACCCAGTCGCCGGCCCTCCTGGCTATGAACCTCCTGACCGCCAGCCCGCACTAGATGCACCCTGCCAAACCGGTCGCCCGCCTAGCCGCCTGCCTGGCCACCCATTAGCCATGCCTGAACCGGACGCCTGCGGGCCACCGCGCACACCCCACGTTCCACCATGAACTGGCCGCACTGTTGGACTCCACGTGCCTCACGCGCCCTTGATCCATCCTCCACGCAACCCACGTGCTGCCGGTCGAGCCGGCATCCTGGCCCCCTCACGGCCACCCGGTCGAGCCTGTGTCCCGGCCCCCTGGCGACGTCCTGGCCGAACAGGCCCAACCATGCCATCAGGGCCGAGCTGCTCTGGCCCGAACCATCCTCGATGTTGGTTGGGCTAGGCCCAGTGGACCAGGTCGAACCTAACAGGCCAACCATGTCTACCCAGACTGGTTCGGCCCAAACTGGGTTGGGCCGAGTCGGTCCCAAATCTTTTTATATTTCTAATGAATATTTATAGTCAAAAAATTATAAATAACATACCATTATGTAGGAACTTTTTTTATATTTCTAATGAATATTTATAGTCGAATTTATCTTATGTATAACCCTATATTAAAAATTATTTACTTATTAAACCTTGATTTTAACTATTTTAACCCTTCTTTAAATAAATTAATAATAAATGTCCTAATCTAATCCAAGTGGGCCAAAATGGTCATATTTTATTCCTAAGGTTGTTTTTGGTCGAATCACAGTTATCCAATAGAATTAGGACATGTGTTAGGGTAATAATAATATCATTTTTACCCTTAATTACCCTATTTAGTTTTAATCGTGGTAAATAAAAGTAAAAAGTTACTATTCACCAAAAATTATTTTCATCTCATTGAACCACATTTTACTTACTGACATCAACTGTGTCTCTTGGATTTTTTAAATTCCATTAACAAAAGTGGTAAAATTACGTTTTATGTAAATTTGCAAATTCTCCTAGAAGGTGGGTAAAAGACGGTCAAAAGTTCAATAAAATTTTTATATATCTAAAATTATTATAAAATGACTCCAATGAATTACATTGAACTTATATAGGTATTATGTATCAATTTTGACCTCAAATAAATTTAAATAAAATAAATAATTATTTAAATAAAAAGTCGGTTTTTAAATAGTAACCTAGTGTTTTCACTATTCATCCAAAATTGAAAGTTTTCATAAAAATACCAAAATTTCACCCTAGGCTAATTTCGATATTCCGAATCCAAAAATGAAGTCCATTTTGAAAGATAAAATTTATAAAATTTCAAAAAGTGGGTATTAATATTCATAAAGGCTAGTTTTAATAATATTTTAATAGCATATCGTTGTTTAGTGAAACTTGGTATTGTGTATGATGCAAGCTATCGAGGAAGGTTGTGATTGTGTGTAAAGAAAGCCAAGCTAGTTTTGTGTGTAGTGAAAGATTCCTTTGATGATTTATATACCATAAAAACAAAATATTTCTCATAAAAGTCTCGGGTGTTACATTCTACCCCCCTTAAAATGAATTTATCCCTCGAAATTTGTCACTTTGTAACAAAAAGATGAGGATACCTCTCCCTTATCATATCCTCAAGCTCCCATGTAGCTTCTTCTAATTGGTGGTTCCTCCATAAAATGTTCACCAAGTGAGTGGTCTTGTTCCATAGGAATTTTTTTCTACGATCCAGAATCTCTATCGGCTGTTCTTCATAAGAAAGATCTTGTTCCAGTGGTACAACTTCTGGGCTAAGTACATGTGAAGGATCAGGTATGTACTTTATCAGGAGAGATACATGGAACACATCATGAACTTGAGAGAGATTTGGTGCAAGCGCCAATCGGTAAGCTACCTTCCCAACACGATCCTGTATTTCGAAAGGACCGATATACATAGGGCTTAGCTTTCCCTTCTTTCCAAATCTCATTAATCTCTTCCAAATAGATATTCATAAGAACACTTTAACACCCACTTCAAACTCTTGGTCTTTTCTTCGGTTGTCGGCATAACTTTTTTGTCGACTCTAAGCTGCTCTTATGTGTTGTTGCATAGATCTGACCTTTTCTGTCATCTCGTCAACAAGATCAGGACCTAATAGCTTTCTTTCCCCAACTTCATCCTAGCAAGATGGAGTCCTGCATTTCTTTCCATAAAGAGATTCATAAGGAGCCATCTGAATACTGGAGTGAAAGCTATTATTATAAGAAAATTCCACAAAAGGTAGGTGTTGATCCCAACCACCTTTGAACTCCATAGAGCAAGCTCTCAACAAATATTCTAGAGTTTGAATTGTCCTCTCAGACTGACCGTCTGTTTGAGGATGATAACCAGTGCTAAAAATCAACTCTGTATCCAGATTATGCTGAAGACTTCTCCAGAACTTTGAGGTCAACCTTGGATCCCGATCAGATATAATGTAAAGTGGTACTCCATGAAATCTTACCACTTCCTTTACATATATCCTGGCAAGATGATCTAGAGATAAATCCTCCCTAATAGCAATGAAGTGTGCCGAATTTGTAAGACGATCAACTATGACCCAGATAATATTATTTCCTTTGGATGTTTTAGGATGTCTGGTGACAAAGTCCATAGTGATGTTTTCCCATTTCCATTCAGGTATGGGTAATGGTTGTAACATACCCTTAGACTTCTTTCTCTCAGCTTTAACTTGATGACAAACCAAGCATCGAGAGACATATTCAGCAACATCTCTTTTCATGCCATCCCACCAGAAGTACTCTTTCTGGTCCTCATACATCTTCGTGCTTCCATGATGAATTGAGAATGAAGAACTATGAGCCTCATCCAGCAGCTCTTTCTTTAATTCGGGGATGGGAGGAACACAAACCCGATTCCTAAACCTTATTATTCCATCACAATCATGGTTGAATTAAGAAACATTTCTCACCTTCTTTTATAACTCTACATCTTCTTTATGTGCCTATTTAATCTTCACATATATAGATGGTTGAACATTCATTTGAGAAAGATACGATATTTCCCCTTTCATTATAATTCCATGATCCATCCTTTGTAAATCCATAAATATTGGATCTTTTCTGATCCTCATCATGGATAAGCTAGCAAGATCTTATCGACTTAATTCATTTGCCACCTTGTTTGCTTTCCTAGGGTGGTAATGAATTGAGCAGTTTTAATCCTTAATCAGCTCCAACCATCTTCTTGGCGCATATTCAGCTCCTTTTGTGTGAAATTATACTTTAAACTTTTATGATCAGTATAAATATCACACCTTTCTCCATAAAGATAATGCCTCCAAATATATAATGAAAATATTACCGCAGCTAACTTCAAATCATTAGTTGGGTAATTTTGCTCATGGATTTTCAATTTTCGTGAGGCATAAGCTATCACCATATCATTTTTCATAAGAACACACCCCATCCACTTCTTGGATGCACCACTGTAGATGACAAACCTTTCTCCACTACAAGGAAGTGTTAGTACAGGTGCACTGGATAACCTTCTTTTCAACTCCTTGATGTTCTCTTTACATTCCTCTGTCCAAACAAACTTAACTCCTTTCTGAGTTAACTTGGTGAGTGGATTAGATAATCGTGAAAAATCTTTCACAAAACGTTGATAATAACCAGCCAAACCAAGAAAACTTCAGATCTCGGTTACTGTTGTTGGTCTCGACCATCTTTCGATAACCTCTGTTTTTTCTAGATCCATAGATATCCCCTCTTTTGAGATTATGTGACCCAAAAATGCAAATTTTTGAAGCCAAAATTCACACTTGGTAAATTTGGCATAAAGCTTATCCTTTCTCAGGGTCTTCAATATAATTCTCAAGTGATCCTCATGTTCTTCCTTTATCTTTGAATAGACAAGAATATCATCTATAAAGACTACCAAAAACAGATCAAGATAGTCTCTAAAGACTCTATTCATCAGATCCATGAAGATAGCAGGGGCATTAGTAAGACCAAATGGCATCACTTTAAATTCATAGTGTCCATACCTTGTACGGAAAGCTGTCTTTGGTATATCCTCCCTTTTGACCGTTAATTTATGATACGCTGAATGAATATCAATCTTGGAAAAGTATTGAGTTTGGCATAGTTGGTCAAATAAGTCATCAATGCATGGGATACGATATTTTATCTTGATAGTGATCTTGTTAAGTTCTAGATAATCAATACAGAGTCTCATTGATCTATATTTCTTCTTAACAAACAGAATAGGTGCTCCCCAAGGTGATGCACTAGTGCATATGAATCCCTTATCAATATTCTCTTGGAGTTGCTTCTTCAATTCCTGCAACTCAATTGGGGCCATTCTATAAGGTGTCTTTGAAATAGGCAAAGTACCCGGAACGAGTTCTATTGAAAACTCTACTTCATGATTTGGTGGAAGACACGGAAATTACTCTGAAAAGACATCATCAAACTCCAGTACAATGGGAATATTCTTAATCGTGAGTTTCTCTCTAACCATTAGAGATAAATAACCTTCATTTAGTGGAATCAAGACCCATAAGATGGAAGAAATTTCCACTGGAAGGTTATTTTCATCCTTGCATCGATAGACGATCATAGATTGATCTGGAATATGAAATGTGACTTCCCTTATTTTGAAATTGATATGAGCTCCATATAAAGAAATCCAATCCAGGCCAAGAATCACATAAAATTCCACTATAGGAAGGATCACAAGATTTTCATGAAGCACTTTCCCACAAACTTCAATCAGAGAAGAATTGTAAACTTTTGATTCAACCGTTGTGCCATTAAGGGTTGTCACAGCTAACTCAAAATCTAATTGTTGAGGTAATACAGAGATACCCTTAGAAAATTCTTCATAAATAAAAGAGAGGGTGGATCCAGAATCAAATAAAACATTTTCTACGTTAGAGTGGATGGTAAGTGTACCTCTCACCACTTCGTTGTCGTACTCCACATCGCCGATAGTAATTGTAAGTGACTTTCCTTTGTCTTTAGCCTTAAGAGTTTGTTGACGTCAATCATCATCAACAACCCTTGGATTTGGGAATTGATTGGCATAATGCCCCATATCCTTGCACTTGAATCATTGAAGTGTAGTAGGTTCATTCTGTGTATCCCTTTCTTTGTTTGAATCATTAGACATCTTCTTCTCTTTATTTCGACATTCAATTGCCTGATGACCTTCTTTTCCACACTTATAAAATTTTCTTGTCCCCTTAATACAATTTCCTCCATGTTTCTTTCCACACGTTGAGAATAAGGAAAAACTCATCTTGTTTTTCTTTTTGGTCTTTAGATTTTCCTTTGAATTCCATTTTCCTCTTCTTATCAAACCCATGTGACTGATGGGTTACACCGATCTCCATATCAACCTTGAGAGCACATCAAACAATTTCCTCGTAGTTATTGAAGTCCCTTATGGCTAACGCCCTTCAAAGACTTGGTTTTAAGCCACTAAAGAATTGATCGATCTTACTCTCAGGTTGGATAATAATACCAGAAGCGTACCTTGCAAGTCTTGTAAAATTTTCTTCATAGGTACCAACAGATTCATCATCCTTTTGCTTCAGTTCAAGAAAGACCTTCTCCATCTTTGTACGAAGAATACGAGGGAAGTACATACTGAAAAATAAGTTCTTGAACTCATCCCATTCCATGGATTCAATTTCATCCCTTTTCCTAGTATTCTTAATAAGATTACACCATTTATCAGCATCTCCTTCAAAACAATACACTACTAAGATGACATTATCATGTTCAGAACATTGAAGAACTGAAAATATCTTTTCAGTGGTACTGATCCATTGTTCAGCCACTAATGGATCAGAAGACCCGCTGAATGAGGGTGGACACTGCCTCATGAAGTATTCAACAGAATGTTGCTCTTTCATTTTCTCATTTGGAAGTCATGCATGATTCATAGCTTGAGAAGGTTTTGTGAGAATGGCTAAAAGATTTTTCATTCCAGCTCCCATAACATTTGGTTGCTCAGGGGGACAATCATTGCATTGCCTGTCGCATTCCGCATTAACACAGTTCCTTTGGGTTTCAGCCATTGACTAAAACCAAGAATAATAATGTGATCAACACTAATTATAATAGGAAAAACACATAATCAAGAACAAAATTTTACACTTAAGGTCTTATCATAGGTTGTTCATGCCCATTTCTAAAACACTAAGATTGTGTTCTATGCTTAGACATATCCTTAGGTTTCATACTAAGGCTTTCACATCCTAGTTTCCAAAGGTTGACTATACCTTTCCTCTGATACCAACTATAATGACCCATACTTTACATACATTGTTATTAATTCAAAATTGAAGCATACTTATTACAACATATAACAAAACCATGAAAGGACCATATAGGTATAGTGTCTTTAGAAACTGGGAAACATAAACAACTGGTTCATAAATCATCTATGTTGTCTCCCATTTATTTCATCATATCTAGAGTTCCTTTTTGGAATATCCTACATAATATCCTTCTTCCTAACCGGGGGAAAAGAAAACATACAAAAGGGTGAGATCAAATGCTCAGTAATGGTAAACAAAAGAAATATCAAACATATCATATCCATAAGAACATAACATTTTGAAAATCTTATCCTTCAAAAGAGATCATAACATGGGATAAATCATAGAAGTGAAATGTAATCCCAATTATCATAACTTAAAACATGAATATTTTTGGCATACACACATAATCATAGAGAATCATTTCTTATTATTCAAGACTCATTGGAAAGACTATCTTAGCAGACAAAGTCCATTTCTGAACCGAGTTCACTCCTCGTTTCAGTCATGTTTCACTGAACCAGTTTAACCTGCCGTTCCATCCATGTCTATCTCATGAGATATAAATATTTACCCAATTCATTGGAGGGAGATATAGGTCTCACACATCTCATAATGATATCATTATTATGTGTGCCACAAAATAATAAACCATACATCATAGCATAACCCATGTAATAAAAATGCGATTCTTTAACATCACGTCATCATAATATAATCCATAAAAGATAAAAGGACATCATAAAAATAATTCCATCATAATATAATCAAATCAATGTAAAAATAGGGATAGAAACAAACCCCTATGTTATCTTAGATGGAAAATAATTTTGAGAAAACATTTGAACTCCATTCTTGAGTAAAATATCCTTTTTTACTTCAAAAACCATTTTTCTTTTCTTAACATGTCATAAAATTTTGAACTAAAAGAATTTGATTAAAAATATACTTGAAAACTTGTAAAGGAATATTCGTGGAAATAATGTTCTAAAAAATCCATTCATTCCATATAAGTTAAAAAACATTTTTCTTGTACTTTGGTCGGAAAAGTCAATAATTACCTCATACGAAAAAACGACAAAAGATTCCTTTCATATATTTTACTAAAAACTCAATGAAGGGTAAAATTGGATTTAAAAAATTATAGGTGGATGAAAATAATATTACATATTGAGGAAACATGGATGTGGATGACAAATATTCCCCAGTAAATTCTGAAATATAAACAATCTCGGATAAAAATGAGATTGTGAGATTTTCCCTTACCTTAGATCTGATTTGCTTCGTAAGTGTCTGAACCTCATGTATAATGATTTAAATAATATCATTGACTTATTTCAGAATCATACACATTTTTATGATTCTATATATGGTCATATTATTAGCTTCTTAATAATATTTCATTTTTACTTGTTATTCGGGTGTTTATTGCTTTTTGTTCTTATGCGTGTTTTGTCGAATAAATTATTATTCCTCTTTTTAGGTTATAGACACCTCATTTCCAGAATTTTATTAGTGTAATATATATCATATTCAATCATTCAATTCATTTATATAATCATTATGCAATGAAAATCATGTAGAACGAGTCGCATCACATTAGGGAGACTGTATTCCGTACATACGCACGAGCGATGATATCGTTCCCATGATCGTGGAATTGTATTGGAGTGTATTTATACTATTTCAGAATCAATATAAATTTACAATAATCATATATAGTAATTATTTACACCATTATACCCATCCAAGTAAGGTGGTGGTGGAAAATATATTACACCAAGGCGTGGAGACGGTATTCTGTATGTATGCACGCGCGGTGATTTCATTTTCCGTAGGATGGATAGATGGTGAAATAGGGTTGTTTCATACTTATAATAACATATCATTATATGAGTGATACTGATTTTATTACTTCATAATTAAATAACTATAGAAGAAGAAGTGGAAGAAGAAATAATGTTGAAAGAATCGGTAACAGACATTACCTCTTCTTTGAAGCGCCTCTTTGAGACATCCTCTTAGGGAACTAAAATTGGTCTTTGAAGAAGACCAGGACCTCTATTATGTATCTAGGGAACTGTAGAAGAGAATTTGGCAGGGTTTGTCTGAGCATGAAGTCTCAAAGTGGTGTGAGTAAGAGAGGGAGGAGGTGCCCTTTTATAAGGGAGGAGAGGGGCACCATTGGAAAAACAAAAAATATTATTTTATTATAAAGTCATATTCGGTTATTAATAGATATAAATTGTTTTATTTCTAAGATAAGGTAGGTATGGGTCTAAAACCTCTCATACAGTAGAATTTGGACAAGTTTAGGTTACTATTTTAACCTTATCATGTTGATTTAACTTTAAGTTAGATAATTTTACTTTTACCGTGTCTTTTTGTTTTCTTACACTATAAGGTTAATAGACTTGAAATAAAAAGCCAAAAGAACCCCAAAGTTGTTTATTATTATATATATAACCGTATCTAAGTCATTTGGCCGAACCATAGATTTTTAGGAATAAAATAACAATTAATAATATAATATTTGTTTTAAAAACTATTTTATGTCAATTTTGACACTATTTTGTAGTTTATTTTTGTGAAAATCATAACAGATATATTAGTTCAAAAACAATTACTTAAATAAATAATAACATATAGTATTAACCTAGAAAATTATTATAATTCATAAAAAGTCTCAAATTACATTTATTTGGGTATTTATAACATCAATTATGTCAATATTTCATTAATATGATAATTACTGCATCATATTTATGTCATAAAAAATTAAATTATTTAATGTCTAAAAATTATAAATAAAATACCATTATGTAGGAAATATTTCTAGCCTTCTAATTAATATTTATAGTCGAATTTATCTTATATATAACCCTATATTAAAAATGATTTACTTATTAAACATTGATTTTAACTATTTTAACCCTTCTTTAAATAAATTAATAATAAACGTCCTAATCTAATCCATGTGGGCCTAAATGGTCATATTTTATTCCTAAGGTTATTTTTGGTCTAATTACACTTATCCAATAGAATTAGTACATGTTTTAGGGTAATAATAATATCATTTTTACCCTTAATTACCCTATTCACTTTTAACCGTGGTAAATAAAAGTAAAAAGTTACTATTCACCAAAAATTATTTTCATCTCATTGAACCACATTTTACATACTGACATCAACCGTGTCTCTCGGATTTTTGAAATTCCATTCACAAAAGCGGTAAAATTAAGTTGTATGTAAATTTGCAAATTCTCCTTGGAGGTGGGTAAAAGATGGTCAAAAGTTTAATAAACTTTTTATATATCTAAAATTATTATAAAATGACTCCAATGAATTACATTGAACTTATATAGATATTATGTATCAATTTTTAACTAAAATAAATTTCAATAAAATAAATAATTATTTAAAAAAAAGTCAGTTTTTAAATAGTAACCAAGTGTTTTCACTATTCATCAAAAATTGAAAGTTTTCAGAAAAATAACAAAATTTCACCATATGCTAATTTCAATATTCCAAATCCAAAAATGAAGTCCATTTTGAAAGATAAAATTTATAAAATTTCAAAAAGAGGGTATTACTATTCATAACGGCTAGTTTTAATAATATTTTAATAGCATATTGTTGTTTAGTGAAACTCGGTATTGCATAGGACGAAAGCTATCGAGGAAGGTCGTGATTGCATGTAAAGAAAGCCAATCTAGTGTTGTGTGTAGTGAAATATTCCTTTCATGATTTATATAACATAAAAAAAATATTTCTCATAAAATTCTCAGGTGTTACATAAAGAATACCTTATATTTAGAGTAGAAACGTCACTATTTGATTCCAATCTAGATCAACCCCTAGTAGATCTAATAAATTAAATTATTTGGGGGAAGGGAGTGAAATAACTGTGGGTTAGGAAATGAATGTTAATATATAGGATGTACCTATTTTGCAAGAATATATTCATATGTTTCCATAGTATTTACATGGACATCCTCCATAACGAGAAATTGAGTTTTCCATTGTTTTAATTCATGTTTCAAAGCCCATATCGATGACCCCTTATAGAATATCCACTTGTGAAATTAGTGGAAATAAAGAAACAACTAGATGAATTGAGTAATAATGGATTTATTCTCCCTAGTATTTCTCCATGGGGATCCCCTATTCTTTTTGTTATGAAGAAAGATGAATCTATGAGGTTGTTCATTTACTATGGGGAGATCATTGCTATAAAAATAAATAACAAGTATCCCCTACCTTGTATTAATTATTTATTTGATCATCTTCATGGAGCTAAATATTTTTCTAATATTGACCTTCAATCTAGATACCGTCAGTTGTGCATGAAAAAGGAAGACACTCCAAAGGAAACATTTTGAACCAGGTATGGGCATTACAAGTTTAAAGTAATGACTTTTTTGACTGACTAATGCGCCATATGGTTTCATGGATCTAATGAATATAGTTTTCAAGTAATATATTAATGAATTTGTATTGGTATTTATTGATGATATCTTGGTATACTCCAAAATCCATGAATATAATGAAAATAACATGCACACTTTTCTAAAAACTCTTAGAAGAGATGAATTATATGGGATGTTTAGCAAGTGTGAATTCTGGCTTCAGTAGATTTCTTTACTTGGATATAATGTCTCCAAGGATGAAATATCTAGTGATCCTTAAAAGACAAGCGCATTCCAAGAATGTAAATCACCGATGAGTATAACTGAGGTATGTAGTTTTATTGGTTTAGAAGGTTATTATCAGCATTTCTTCTAGAATTTTTTATGATTAGCTAACCCATTAACAAAGCTCACACATAAAGGGGTTAAATTCTTTTAGAAAAAAGAGTGTGAAGAATGTTTTTATGATTTGAATAAAAAGTTATCCAATGCTCCTATCATGACTCCTCTATCTAGGAATGATGTGTTTGTTATTTATAGTGATTATTCAAAGAAAGGACTTGGTTGTGTCATTATGCATAATGATAGACTTGATTTCTCTATATCACGATAGCTAAAAATTAATGAACAAAACTATCCTACTTAGGATCGTGAGTTAGAAACTATAATCTTTTCTCTAAAGATATGGAGGCACTATCTCTATGATGAAAAATGTGAGATATATACTAATCACAAGAGTTTGAAGTATATTTTCTAACAAAATGAACTCAACATCTGGACAAGATGATGGCTTGAACTACTAAAGGATTATGATTTCACTATATACTACCACCCGGGGAAGGAAAATAAGTTGGTAGATTCGTTGAGTAGAAAGGATCATGGAGTTATGAAAAAAAAGATGAGAGTCAAAAGGGATCCTATTTTTAAAGATCTATAAAGATGGATATGGGAATAATCGTGGAAGGTGAAGCATATTTACATTTTCAAATGGTTGACATACTATCTCTACTAGAAAGGATAACAAGTTCTCAGACTGATGATTAGTAGTTTAAAAAGAAAATTAAAGCTGTGAATGATGGGAGATTGATTGACATCGTATATGAAGATGGAATTTTGAAATTTGGAAAAAGGATTTATGTTCCTGGTATACCTAATCTAAAAACTGAACTGTTAGATAATGTTAATAGCTCCATTTTCTCTATAAACCATGGTAGCACTATGATGTAAAGATATTTGAAGGAAAATTTTTGGTGGGACAACATGAAGATGTATATTTGTGATTATTTGTCAATATTTATGGTTTTTTAATAGGTGAAGGATGGGAGACAACATCTTGGAGGAGTCATGAAACCTCTTCCCATGCCTGAGTAGAAATGGGTTGATATTACTATGGAAATTATCATGGGGTGACCAAATACTCCTAGAAATAATGATGCAATATGGGTCATTGATGATCGTTTAACCAAATAAGCACATTTTCTTGCTATAAGAGAATATTTACAACTTTAACGTTTTACAAGACTATATATTAATGAAGTTGTAAGACTTCATGGTGTACCTATATCAATTGTTTCGGATCGAGATCTCTATTTTACATCAAGATTCTAGAAATGTCCTAAAAAATACCAAGATACTGAACTTTGTTTGAGCACTACCTACCACCATCAAAATGATGGACAATCAGAATGGACTATTCAATACATATAAGATATTTTTAGATCTTTCTCATATGACATTCAAGGTTTGTGGGATCAATATTTACCTCTGGTAGAATTTTTCTATGGCAATATCATCCATTCATATATTCAAATGGAACCATATGAAGAATTATATGGAAATAGATGTTGCACCCCATCATGTGGGGATGATGTTGGTGAAGGAAAACTCATAGTCCTAGAACTTGTTGAGGAAACAATTGAAAAAGTGAAGATTATCAAAACCCAAATCAAATAAGCTCAAAGTAGACAAAAGAGTTATACTGACAATCAAAGGTAGGATTTGGATTATTAAGTAGGATATCATTTCTTCTTGAAGGTATCTCCATTGAAGGGTGTTATACGATTTGGAAATACGGGTAAAATGAGTCCTAGATACATCCGAAATTTCAAAATTATAGAACGAATTGGAGTTGTATCTTATCGTTTGGAAATGCTATAAAGTCTCTCCAAATATCATGTTGTGTTCCACTTATCATTGTTGAGAAAATAAATTCCTGGACTAACGCATGTACTCACCTATGAAGAAATAGAACTGGAACCTAATCTATCTTATTGTGAAGAGCCTATCAGGATTATTGATACCAAAGAACAACTGTTGAGAAATCAGGGGGCTCGTATGGTAATAGTTCTTTGGAGAAACCATAAAATGGAAGAGGTAACGTGGGAACATGAAAAACATATGATGAAGAACCACCAGAATCTTTTTATGCAGTAATATTCTAGAACTTTTGTGGAAAAATTTATTTGGAGGGGAGAATGTAACACCCAAAGCGTTCACAGTACACTTATCTTTGAATAATGCAATAGCTTGCGTGGTACAGAACATCGATTTGTAGCACACCACGACCAATCAAATTAGCCTTTTCAAAAATAGTTACGAATATTAATACCCACATTTTTTAATTTGATAAATTTTATTTTTCAAAATGGACTTTATTTTTGGATTCGTAATATCAAAATTATCTTAAGGTGAATTTTTGGTATTTTTCTGGAAACATCCAATTTTTTATGAATAGTGAAAACCACGACGTTATTGTTTAAAAACGACTTTTATTTAAATAATTACTATTTTTATTTAAAAGTTAAGTAGATACATAATACCTATATTCGTACACTTTAATTTATTGGAGTCATTTTATAATAAGATTAGATATATAATTTTTTTAACTTTATAACATCTTGTACCCACCTTATGGGAACATTTGAAAATTTGCATAAATATAATGTTACCACTTTTATGAATTGAATTTAAAAAATCCATGAGATAAAGTTGATATCATTATGTAAAATGTGGTTTAATGGGATGAAAATAATTTTTGGTGACCAGTAACTTTTTAATTTTATTTACAACAGTTAAAAGTAAATTAGGTAATTAATGGTAACAATGATATTATAATAACCCTAACACATGTCATAATAATATTGGATTAGTTTTTTTCGACCAAAATCAACATTTTGAATAAAATATGTTCATTTTTTATCCACATGGATTAGATTAAGACATTTATTATATTTTATTTAACGAAGAGTTAAAAGTTATAAATTCAAATTTTAATAAGTAAAACATTTTTCATATAAGGTTATACATAAGATAAATTTGACTATAAATATTAATTATAAATATAAAAATATTTCATACATCTTGATATTTTATTTATAATTTTTAGACATTAAAATATTATAATTTTTTATGACACAATGATGATGCAGTAATTACCTTTTAAATGAATGATTAAAATAATTGATATTATAAATATTAAAATAAATATAAATTTAATGTTTTGATTCCATACACTAATTTTTTAGTTGAATATGACATTTTAGGGTTTATTAAATGTATTTTTTTTTCAAGTAAAAAAGTTGTTATGACTTTCCCAAAAACCAAATACTAAATAGTGTCAAAATTATCATAAATGATTTTTTAAAAAACATACTATTTTATTAAATGATATAATACTCCTAAGAATATAATATTCGGCCAAAGGACTTATATAATGATATATATATATCATTAATGAACCAATTGAGGTTTGGTTTAAATTTTATAGTATGTTTATTAACCATGTAATATAAAAATACAAGAAAACATGGTAAAAGTTAAATTGTCTAGCTAAGAGTTAAATCTAAAAGATATGTTTCATATCATGACCTAAACTTGCATAAAACCTATTTTTTTAGAATATTTTGACCCATACCAAACTTAACCTAGAAATAAATCCATTTCTATCCCTTAGAAACCAAAAATCATTTTATAATAAAATAATATTTCAAGCTTTTTCAAAAGTGACCCTCCCCTCTTTTATAAAAGGGTACTTCCTGTTCTCTCAAATTCACACCTATGATGTCTTTTGTCTCGCCCAAAACCATCAAAAATATTCTCCCAAATACACTCAATTAATACTAGATTCTATCCTTTGATCATAAATTCAACCTAAGAATCCCTTTTGTTAAAATTATAATGAATAATCCGAATAAGTGGTAATTTTTTCATCAGCTCTTTCAAAGTTATTTTCTTCTTCCAATTCCTCTTTATTTGTTGTTTCCATACCAAAATAATAATTTCAGTACCTTATAAATAATTTTATGCCATTATAAATATGGTACAACAATATTCATTATTCTATCCATCATATGAATGACAAAGTCACCATGCTTGCATACGTACGACTTACTATCTCCACGTCATGGTGTAGTTTGTTATTCAGCACTTCATTATTTGGATGGGTATAATAATGATTATAATTGTTGTAAATAATAGATATAACATGTTAATGATTCATTATATATAATATAAAAGAAAATTACATACGATTTCACCATCAATAGAATGATATTGTTGCTCGTGTGTACGTACGACTTACCGTCTCCACGATGCAATTAGATTGCATTCCTTGTCGTAACAATTAAAGAATATATTTCATTTGATGATTAAAAATAATTTTTAAGAACATAATATCATTATTGATATAAATAAAATACATCCTATCCATAACAAACAGGACTTACGAATAAAAACATATAATGTAAAATGTATCTATTACCACCTAAAACAATGATACTACTAAAATATTATTAACAAAGAAACAGTAGAGGATCATATATGATATTATATTTATGTATGTAGTTCTTGTATAATTTAATAACAATTATTTAACCAGTTTAATGGTCTTTAACGTCCCCTCGACTAAGGAAAAGTACAAGTTAAAGGTTAATTTTACAATCTCTTTATTATCTGAGGTTGTCAGTACAGAAGTATCGACTAGGACCTCTTTATCATCCACATCCGTGATTCTTAAAAACGTATTTCAAAACATTTTTAATATTTCCTAGACTATAGGTAAAATTCAAGTATACTCTTTTTTGAATTTTTATAAAATGTTATGAAAGGAATATTTCTGTCATTTTCCAAAAAATGTACTTTATGACCTTTTCGATAAATTAAAGAATGAATGTTTTTTTAACTTATACGACTGGTGAGACTATTTTCCTCCATTAAAAAACCTTTGAAACATCACTAACAACCTTATAAGAATATTTTTATAATAATCTCTTTCTTTATAATTAAAATATATTAATGTAGAAAGAGATATTTCCATCAAATATATTTTTGATTGATTCCATCTATGTCAACATCGTTTATTGGATTTTAATCTTGTTTGACTTCGATTCATTATTATACAATTTAACATATTTTATTGAAGGTTTTGTAATATTTTTTACTTTGTATATTATTTTTTTATGTCATTTATGGTTTATGGTTAAATTATTAACATTTCATATTCTATTTTTAATACAAATGTTTATGTTACTTTTCAACCTTTTCATATAATGAATATATTGGACGAAGTAATTGATGGGCGGGTCCAACTATATCTCCTTGGGCCATCAGTAGGTCTCATGAGACAGACTAGTTTCTTTGAATAATCCCTTGACTAAATCTTATTTGTAGTCTTGTATTGAGGCATTTACTATGTGGTTATGATGTATGAATTATGTATTCCATCAATATAAAATTAGCTATTGATATTATATGTCACTATTCGACTAGTAGAATATCCATGTGAATGAATAAATGGAATTATTTTATTTATATTTTCAATATTTTTCTAATGTTTACATTTAAAAGTCATATGTTTTAGTCTTATAAATTTCATTAAATGTTTCTAACTATTTATGATAGTTTCCACTGTATTGTTATCCTTACTGAGCATCTGAGGTCACCCCTTTCTTAGGTTTAATTTTTCCTAGGATACAAAGAATTATATTACGATTAACCTACAGGAATAGGATAAGTGATATTATTATGTTCAATGTGGACACAATTTTTTTTTCATTTCATAATGTAATGTAAAAATTATGTATGTATCTAGTACATCCAAGCCTACTAAACTAATCAGTTTTTCGAGACTTTATCTCTTGTGATAATGCCAATGTTATGTAATAATGAACCAACTCTAGGTAACATTCGTTGGGGTGTTACCAAGAAAATATGTTTTAATATAGAAAATGCGATGGATTTTGGGAAATTATAATAAGGATAATGTAGTAGAAAATATTGGGGGAAGTTCAATTTCTGATTGGTTAATTTATTTTCTCTTAAATAAAAGAAAAAATTAGATTTCCAGTATACAATATAATTTCTAAAACCTTATTTCAATGTTAAAATCTCTTAAATGGATGAATTCAACAATTTTTAGACATTAGACTTTATGAGGCCAAGGTAATGATTGAATAAAAGTTTTATAACATCACCTTGTCACTTGATATTAATGAAAACAAATACAATTAATGAAAAAGAAAAATAATATAGTAAATAAATGAAAAAAATTAATGATTTTATTCGACCATAATGAATTTAGAAAATATTAATTTATATTTATCCAAACCAAATGCATTATATAGAAAAAAGAGAGATAAGAGAGGATTCTTCCTTTAATAATAAAATTTAAACGTCGATCTTCATCTTCTCTCACCACTATAATAACTTTATTTTATAATATATCCATCAACTACCTTTCTTATCCTCTTATTCAATGTATCTATAGTATTTATAATAATCCTATTGAATTATTCTTTAAAAATAGATTTTCCACTGATATAAATTCTTCAAAACTAACAATTTGTCCCTTATTTCTCCGACATAGGTGTCTTTTATTAGGTGTATAAAAATTATGTAACAAAGTTTGATAACTAAAGAAGGATTAATTTTCTATAACTATAACTTCCTTTAATTCCATATTAATTATATATAATTTTTTATAACCATAAACAAATTCATCTTGAAATCCTAACTCCTTGCTCATATAAGAAATCTATAAAACTTAATATAATTTCCCCATTTAGACTCCACACAATCTAAGATATTGAATTATTTAATCAAATCCAAACTTGATATCTTTTTCAAATATCCAAAGGAATTCCTCATCAATATATATCCCAATTATAGTTTGAACAAGACAATAACAAGCTTTCTTTATAAATGGAACATGTCCTCAACTTTGGGTCATCTTCAATTTTTGACATACCATTTCAAAATTATGATATATAATTCAATGGGTTGTGTCACACCCTGACTCCTTAAATTGTTTTATTTTATTATCTATTGGTTTTGGTTAGCCTTTCCAAGGTGTGGGGCGAGCGTGTGTCTAATATTTTTATCGTTTAACAGTTTTGGTGGGTGTCAGACCGGTGCGCGGACATCACATGGTTGGTGGTGACCGCGTGATCAGCCCAAGTAGCCACACAAATGTGTAATTTTTAAAATAAATAAAATTTGATGTAAATGACACAAGCTATATGTTTATGTTGTAATATTAATAATAATATTATTGTGTAGATAAAAAAATATTTCCATTATTAAAAATAAATAATAATATTATCAGTGAAATTGTTGTAAATATAATTATTTAGTTTTTATTAAAATTGTTATTATTTAAAAGAAAATGAATAAAATTATTATTATTATTATTATTATATTATTAATCTTTTTATTATTATTATTTGTATTATTTTTATTTTTATTACTATGTTTTTTGGTATTATTATTATTATTATCAATTTATTATTGTTTTTATCAATTTATTAGTATTATTATAATTATAATTTTTTTATCCTAAGATACTCATGCGCCTCCCCCATTTCTTTTTTTTCCAACATCCCCACTCCCCCACCACTTTCCACACCCCAATATCTCTTTTTATTAATATTTTTGTTTTATCATTTTATTTATTATTTATCACTCACCTCTCCCCTAACCCCTCTCCCATTCCATGCCTCACCCCTCTATCTTTCCATGCCTCCCCCCTTCTATTTCTTATTTTGTTTTTTTAATTCCCTCACTCACTCAGGACTCTCCCCTCTCACGTTTGTTTTTTTATTAATTCTCTCACTCTCTCACGCCTCTCCCCTCTCACTCCCCTCTCTTACCCTCTCTAATTATTTTTTTTAATTACATCACCATATCTCCCCTCTCTCCCCTGTATACAACGCACCCCCCCCCCTTGTAAACACCCTCCTTGGTGCGACGACTCTCCACGACCAGCCTCTTCCTTGCACCATGTTCCGGCGCTGCAACCCCCTTCCATCAGCAGTGCACAACCCTACAGACCCCCTTGTTTAGGTGCGTATGAACCCTCAGCCGAACTTCGGTGGAGAGTGACCCCCTTTCCCTAGAACTCCCGCACCCTTCGAGATTTATTTTGATTTCTTCGTGTTGCTTCAACGATTCGTCGAGGTATGGTCCTTGGACCACTTTTCCATAATTTATTTGGCGTTTTGTTTCTATTTCGGTACCCGGTTAGGATTTAGCCGAAACCCTAAGGTTTGGATAATATTATATTGTGGTGTTCTTCCCCTTATAGGTAATGCGATTAATGTATCGAGACCCGTTGGTCAAGGCTCCGGCATCCACCGCCAAGGGCGAGGCAGATGAACTCGATTTCCCTTGCTGCCAATTTTTCAGGTAAGGTTAATGCACCCACTGTTTTTTTTCATCATCCAATTTAGTGTCTGATGTTGTATTTGAGTCCCTGGTATTTAATTGTTTGTGCGTTGGTCTTCGCCGCACTAACTTTGGGTGTCGAATGCGTTGTTAAGGTGTGATGATTTTTTTTCCTAGTGTGTGTGCCTTTGTGGGAGTGTGTGTACGTGAACAGGTGGCTTTGTGAGTTTGAAAGCATTGGCTCGGCCAATTATTTGAGGTAGGTGGTTACATGCCTTTGCGTCATTTGATAAATTTCATATGTTTATTTGATTTTATAAATATGTTTTATAATCTATTTTGGTGTCACAAAAAAATATTTTTTTGATGTGTTTTGTATGCGTTCAATTGGATAATGAATTATTTAGGTGTGTTATATTTATTGCGCATCTTTGAAATTAAATTTTGAATTGTTTGAGTAATTGAAAAGAAGTCTTAATATGGTTATTTTGTGCATTTAGATTTAAAGTGACGTTTTTATGTGAAATCAAGTGCATTTTTTTTGTGTAAACTCTTATCTGCAAATTTGGAGTGTTTGATGAACTGTTTGATTGGATTTATTTTTTTTCAAATGTGATGTGTGAAAATGGTGTTTAATAGTGTTAAATATGTGTTAGATTTTTAAAGTGGCATTCTTATGTGAAAATTGGGTGTTTTACATGTGCAATCCCATAGTGCGCTATTTATAAATATTATGTTAATTGTTTAATTAAATTAACAAGTAATGATTGTCATGCGAATAATGATGTGAAATGGTTTTTGTGTGTGTTTGGTCGAAAGAGGTGATTTTGAGTGTGTTTTAGGTTTAAATTCATGTTGCGCTTCTTATAAGTGTTTCAAAAATTGTGTATATGGTTTATTAAGTTGTGTGAGTAATGCGAAATACATTTTTGAAGGGTTTGACATGTTGTATGTTTTTTGTGTGGGGGTGCGGGTGAGTTTTTGTGTGTGCGAAGTCATGTGTGTCTTCATAAAATTATTTTATAATTTTTCTTAGTACTTTATTTTGTGGTGAAAATGGTTGTTTAATTACACAAATGGTTTATTGTATTTTTAAGTGCTGCAAATGATGTTTGAAGAAAACAATGGTGTGCGTATTATTTCAAAATGGTAATTATTAGTGAAAATATCATTTTTAAGTAACATTAGTATTTTTTAGAATTTGGGACTTGTTTGAACACAAGGGAAACCCTGGGTATCTAGGTGGGAGGACCGGAACTAGTACGCTAGTGAACGGAGTGGTTTTGACCATGGTTCACTAAGCAAGTTTGATGTGACAACACTAAAAAAACTATATTGGATATAATTGTGGACCACTAGGTTATGGGTATGCTCCTTTCTAGTGGCTCATGCATGAGAATGGATATTTTTCATTGCTACTTTTCACCGAGGTACAAGGTTCTAGAGAACCACACGAGATAGATGACCCTTAGAGGATTTACCCATGGTTCTCTACTATTCATGACATGGTCCCTTCTATCGGCATACGGAGGACCACTCGGGTGTGTGCATGAGTTATCTTTATAAATTTTCCCTTCCTATTTAAATTAATGTTTGAAAAGAAAAGGTTTTTCTTAAAGTGTACATTTTTCACTTTTAGCTTGTAAATATTTTGCCTAAAAGTTTTTTTCCCTAAATTTATATTTTTGAATAAGCATGTTAAATTATACCTTTGATGTTGCAGAATGGAATATTTTATTCGGTGATATCCTACTGGGCTCTTGGCTCAAACGCTACATGCACCTTTGGGTGCATGTAGTTTCTGTATCTTGTGTATCTCGGGTGAGGCATCGTGCTTGGTGATGGTGGTTCCTGTTGTCGATGGTCTTCTTGCGCTGGTTGGTGTCGGTGGCTGGAGGAGGTTGCTCCTCTTATTGTGTGGAGGTTTGAGGTGTGTTTTTAGTTTATCGTTGTGTCAGAATTCTTTTTAGTATTTGTTTAGTTGTAAAATTTATATTTTTGGATTTCTTATTGGTGGTTTTGATCAAACATTTCAGATCTGTTTTTTTGGGTTTTATTAGTTATTTTAATAAGATAAATTCGGGTAAATCATTCTGAAGGCATCTCATGGGATACCCGGGAACTTGTACCAGCCCATGGGGATTGGGAACGCCCTATGGGCCTTGCCGCGGACCAATTCGGGTGACCATTTCAGGGTTGACCTGGCTTGGTTCGTGACAGGTTAGATCAATATATAATGTATAAGACCACATAATTAGATCTCTTAGACTAGGAGAACCATCAATTGAACTATCATATTAAATAATTATGGAGGGGATACCATATCTAATTAAAATAATATTTTATAAATTTAGTTTTTCATATTTGGTAATTCCTCTAAATCTATTACATTACTTCATAATGTTTGGGATAGAGGTAGAATGAAATATTTGAGTAACATTTCTCCAAAAGATTTAACAAGAATTTTGTGCCTAGAACTGGTATGTGTTGGAACCCTAGCAACCACACTGAGTAATCCAATCATCTAGTTCTGGCCTCCCAATTTCATTATTCCAAGAAACAAACAATGACATGAAAAACAAACACACATACAAGAAAAAGTATAATACAATACACAACAATATTTTGTGGTTTTCTATTTCATCCTACATCCATGGGAGATTGGAAACATCAGTTTAATTCAATGTGTTAAAGCATCTAGGTTACATTAATTACCATCTTTTGGAACTATACCTGGACTATGAGATGATGTTCCCCCAGTATTTTTTTGTTATCACATCTTCTATCACTCACCTTCTGGTCATGAACCTTTTTATTCTTGACCTCTACAATTTGCTATTATTCCTCTAGATCGTTTTTTGCACCAATTTTGGATTCCTCAAAATGGGATCCACCTTCACCTTTATCATGCGATGTTGGAACTCATTGATCATAATGAAAACAGTTCACTACATCTATATATATTGACACTGAGTCGATATCTTCAATTAATGTAGTCAACATTACTTCCTTTACATCTATTAATATTGATAATTAACACTCCACTAATATTAAGAGAAAATCATCTAATAATTTTGTAATAACCCTCCATTAAAAAATTTATCTCTTTTATAAATGTAATGGACCCAAATATATTTTGACATGAGAATTGTTTTCATTGGTTGAGTCAACAATATCCCACTCAAAGACCATTCACATGATCACATCAATGTTTAAACTGGTTCATCATACAATAATTCCTCTTCTCAAAAACCTATATAGTTCTCTTGTACCTATTTCATCAATAGTTTAGTATTCCACTTAAGTATCCCACCCTCAATATTTTGGAATAAATATATTATTTTTCTACAAAATATTTGAAACTCATCTAAAATTACTACTACAGATTCAGCATTTAATGACGCAAGGATTTATGACTACTAAAGAAAATAACTCATAGATGGGGTATTTGTCAGGTCTAAATTTTCAATGGTTAAGTGGGTCCATTATTAGTGCTAATAAAAAGAACTAATAAAGGGGACCCTTTATTAGTTCTAAAAAAACACTTATAAAGGAGGTCCATTACGATCTCTTTTTTTATAGATATTATAAACTATATGTTTCATTAAAAAGTTATATTTCATGAAAAATATTTTCTAAATAGATAATTATATTTATATTAATTTAAATATAAAAAATTTCTTATATAAAATTTATTTAATGATGAAGAATAATTTAGAGTTAATATATATGATATTTATTGAAAAATGGATTATAAAAAAATAAAAAAATAACATTAATTATTAATTTAATAATTATTTTTATTTTAATAGTATTTTTAATAAAAATCAGGGGACATAAAATTTAAGTATCTGTCTGAGCTCAACCATATATCAAATTCAATCCTATGAAGAGATCTATTCCTTGGTGACCAGGGGGTCCTTGGTCACTGTTTTCTTATATGTGTAGGTGAGAAATAAAAATTCGGTTGTGTGTATGTAAATATGTGTTTAAGTGTCAGTTTATCAATATTTTTTTATATATGTCATATATAAATGTACTTTTATAGAAATATCAATATCATTGAATCTAGTATATAAATGTATTCAAATTCAATTTTTATAAATACATTATAAAAAATTTATATCTAAATACAGAATTACATGTAAAAATGTATAATTATATAAGTGAATATAAATAATTATAAATGTATTGGTCTTGTTTGAAATCTATATCTCAATATATAGAAATCTTTAATAATCCATTTAAAAGTAATTTTATAAATCATATGAAATTATTTGTCATTCACTTTATTTAAAATCATATTTAAACATTTGTTATACATTAAAAATATATATTAATATTTATATATACTTATAAAAATATATATTTCGTGCATATATATACATATGTGTGTGTATTAATAAACACACACACAGATATATATATATATATATATATCTGTGTGTGTTTATATTCTAAATCATATAAATGAATATTAGTATACAATATTTTTAAATAAATATTTTTCTATATATATATATATATCAAAAAGTTATAAATATATATGAATTAATAGAAATATTGTAAAATATAAAAAAACATGATTGGAAGAGTGGTACCGGCCATTGAAATGTCGAATGATGGTCACAAGATCAATTCAAAGCATAAAAATGTATATTGGCAAGCAATCCTAGAACTGAGAAATGGAGTGTGGGTGTTCATGAGTGCTGAGTAGACGTTGGTAGGTATGGGATGGTGGGTTTGGGAGTGGGAAGCATTGAGAAATGGGGTCATGAGCACTGAAAAAGGGGGGTGTTGTGTTTCATGAAAAAATAATGTGTTCTTCATATTTTTTTCATCACTAAAATTCATTGATAAAGTGTTACTTTTACATTTTTTAGAAATGTTAAATAAATCAATTATAAGTGCTAAAAACAGATGATAAAGGATAGACTTTAAAATCCCTCAAGTAGTTAATGATTTCATAGTGTTGATATAGAATATTTTTAGTGGTGTTAAAGTCCAAATCAGTAGTAGTGATTCCCTTATGGATGATTTTTGAAAAAAAATATGAATGGTACATCATCATAAAAATTTGGTGAAATTTCAAAAAATATGTTGTGCAGTGAACAATTTCCATGGCCTCACTCTATTAGACTTGTATGCATATCTGAGGTCACTATTAATAATCTTCTACAACACCAAATAGAATTTTGGCACACTAATCTCTATAAGCACCATCAGAACCAACCTTTATTCAGTAAACCTATCTTTCATAATTCTAATGTCATAAGCAAGATAAACCCCCCATTAAATCATCCTTTAGTGAAACCATGGAAACATGATCCTTTTCTATCACTAATTCTATCCAACTTATGACTCTTTAAGATCCATCATTCATCAATGAAGGTCCTTCCATTTCTCTATAGAGTTTCCAAAAGATCATTTCTATTGAGGTAAAAGATAAAATAGAAATTATATGTAACAAATTCCATGAGAAATAAGGTTATTAGATAAATTTTATGTCAACATAAACTAACAACTAATTTCATCATATGATATCTCATTATGGGGAACTGAGAAATATTTCACACGAACTCAACTTCTATAATAGTACATGTGTTATTTATATCATGGTATTATAGTTTTATTAACTTTAAAAATTTCAATATCCTTCCACCAAGATCAAAATTCCACCCAATGAATAGAACACACCACTTCACTCTTGCGACCATGTATACTTTTGGTATTCATGTAACTCCGAAGGTACTCTAACAATCATTTGGTGAAATTATTCCAGACGCATGATATATCTAATGACCTGCAGAACCTATTAGTGTTACAAAAATTCTCTAACTATCACTAATAATAGAACACATCTCAAAACTAAATATGTCCAAGAGTGATTTTAATATCCTTTAAATTCCCTAATAAACTACTGAACCAGATTTATAAATCCATGTTTTCAACCAAACACTTCAACCAAGAACTCTGATGCCACATGTTGGGGATCGAGGCTGGTAGAAACAAGTGTGAAACATTATAATGGATGATACTTTGTGATATTGGTGTCCCAAATTAGGATGTCCAAGAAACCTAACCACCATAATTAAAAGTTCATTCATATAGTTCTGGTCCACCCAAGGTCTTCATTTAGAGAAAAAACAATAACATGGAAAACAAAAACATATAAAAGAAAAAAAAAGAAAACAATCCACAAAAGGACTATGTAGTTCAAATATTTTCCTACAACTATAGAAGCATGACAACATCAATTTAAATAAATTGTGAGAAACATCTATAACACAAGAATTACTATATTTAATAACTCTTCCTATACCATCATATGATATTACAAAAGTATTGTTTGTTCATAACTTCTTATATATCCCATATTCTTGTGTCCATAATTATTAATATCGACCTATGCATTTGGATTTGGTGCCTCACACACTTTTTGAGCGCTAAGGATGGATTCCCAAGAAGGGGAGCCACCTCCACATTTGTTCATCCATATCAACAATCATCATTCATACTCAAAAAATTTCAACACATTCACTTATATAGTCACAAAGTCTATATCATCAATTAATATAGTAAATGTTCCTTTTTTTCATTCATGGATATTTATTATTATATCTATATTTATGTGTAGTGAAACTCAACTATAAATTTCTATAAAATCATCTCTATTATTAAATTTACCTCTCTTAAATAATGCACTAGACTTAAATCAAATCTGACATGAGTTTTTTTCAGTTTGATTCTACACATATTGGTTTGGAAAAGAAAAAAATCTCAATTAATGTATGATGAAAATTTTTGGGAAAAAAAAAACATACAACTATAGAAATTAAATATTACATTGAAGAATAATATTCATGTGATTTAGGGACCTTTAACTATAAATCAATCATTGAAACTATGTTATTGATATTTGATGAATACACCTATAGAACCATTACAACTATTATAAAGTGGTAAAAATTATTTCTCTCATTATTGGAAAGAGTGTAACTAGTTCTAGGATGAATAATCTACCTCTCACCCTTCACATGGTCCAACTCTTCTCATATACCAATGTCAATATGTCCAAAACAGCCCTAATGCTATCATTTTTTTAGTTTCATTTTGTAATGTTAAAATGAAGCCTCTACATAAATATTTTTCTACAAACATCTAATATAAAACAAATCTTGTATGATAATTTAAATAATACTTATCACATTTTCCAATTTGTTTTCATATGGATTTTCAAATAAGGTTTACTAAAAAGGGACACTATATCAATTAATATCTCCAACATTGGGTCACCTATTTATGGAGGTAGTGTTACTCCTTATTCTGAATTATCATCAAATTAAGTCTTCCAATATCAGTATTTATGTCTTTGTGGAATAAACATTCAATGTCCAAGAAACATAGTATTCATTTAATGTTTCATTATAAATGAGTGTGTATATTCTCCACAAATGGGACTCCATTGAATTATTTTAATTCCTAATCATGAATATCTTCCAAAATTAAGAAATTCATTTATCATCCCATACAACATAGATATCAATTAAAATCTTCATTTCAATAAGCACCATATAATGTAACACCTAAATATAACATTAATATTAGAGCATAGATCATTTGATCTAAATAAAAATAAATATCATAACCCTGTTTTTATGGTAAGGATATAAATCGATACATTATAATGTATTTCTACTTCAGGAATAACCATGTTGACATGTTATAGTTTACTAACACAACTATCCATGAACAATGAGTGTTACTTTATAATCCACAAAAAGTCACTGCATCTTTAGATAGAGTAAGATAAAGGCTTATCATATCATTTAAAATTTCATAATCCTCGTGATCATGTTTCATTCACTGAGGATGGTATTTTGGGAGATGAATTTTCCTATATTTATTTTGTGTATCTATGTTCCATGTTAATTAAATTTCAGTATCATCACATATATATAGGTTCTAAAAAATTAGAATGTTTTGAAAGTTCCATAAAACATTTGAAGGATTGATTCAACATTATTGTATCAATAAATATTGAATGTAACATTTTTTTGAGGCCATAAACATTGAATGTAACATTTTTTTAGCATCATAAGTTTTATAAGAAAGATCATTATCTTGTGGTATAATATCATTCAAGAGAGAAATTAGTTTAGTATAGCTTGATTCCATCCATCATTTTGCAACTTTTAAAACTATATAACTTCGTTATGGAAAAAAATACATTATATTTGGTAAAAATACCACACGATGGAATATTTTAATAAATATTTTACTTCTGAAGTAGATTTGGACAATCAATAAGTTATTATTCAACTGACATTATAATTTCATCAATATTATCTTCATCTTTTTTACAAATGTATTCATATCCATGATATAGCCTCCTTCATAATTCACACATGAAATCATACCATATTGAGTATAATTTTTTTATCATAATCCCTAGCTACATTCAATCCTTCCCCAATTTTAGTAAAATATTAACAAATTTAATTTATACAATAACTAATTATGTGTTCTTCCAACTACTCTTAACAAATTAGTCTGGAATAACAACAATATAAACACAAACAAAGGATTTAATAAAGTCCATATGCATGATCTTTTGAAAAGTTTATAAAATCATTAACATCATCTCAAACTCATCTGCCATAAGATTGGAATCCATCCATTTATGGTTTATATCCATCCTATTTAATTTAGTTATGTTTATATTTAAAAATATAAATATATACACAGAAGGTATGAGCTTATAAACCTAAAATGTTATTCTTTATACACACACACATATATATTTTCATCATATTTAATATAAATTTTCATGGTGTCAAAAAAAATTTAGAATATATAAAAACCAAGAATTTTATGAATTTCATGTATTATAACATGTTTTTTTATTAAAAGAAGATATATATCATAAAAAATATTTTTTCTTGAAATTAATTTATCAATGGTATAATAATGTAAACATTTAAAATGGATATCACCATCTCTATCCATTTTACTTGGTAAAAGGTTTTTAAGGTCATTAGAAGTTATTATAGGTCACAATTAAGAACAAATAGATAGTAATTTTGATGCACTCAATTTTACATCTCGTATGGTAAATATTGAGTTATCATACATAGAACATGGTTAAATGTGAATATAATTGTTTTTATAGAGTAATCCCAAATTAATATAAGAGACTCAATCATAAATCTCTATTGGTAAAAACAAGTTTGGAATGTTATTTTAATAAACCATTATGTTATGGTATTTCCAAATGAATGGGTTATGATACAATACCGGACCCCCTTAAATAGTTGGTACTCTTTAATTAGGTATTAATTCAATAAATTTTGTTAAAATAGTTTAATTAAATTTTAATGATTACTCTTTTATAGTCATTAGAAATTTTGGATACTGTTTTTCAAAAGAAATGCATATTTATTCATACTAAAATCGTTCATGTAGGTAACAATGTACCATAAAACACCACTTTCTTGTGTACATGTTGATCCAAAATCATATGTGATGATATAAAAATGAATATTTATTGGAAATAAATAAGTTTTATATATCTATAATGATTTTTTATTAGTGTATATGGGGTAACATATTGCATAATGTGATTATATAATGTGATGTGATGGTTTTTCCATAGGGGGTTTAAATAATCAAAATATAATATAAATAGTATTTTTATGTGAATATATATATATATATACACACACATAGATATATAAATTTTCAAACACACATAAAATATGTATATTCTTACTTATAAATATAAAAACAAATGAAAGACACATATTTGAATGTATATCTTAGAAAACCTTATATCCCATGTCATGTTTCTAGAAAACCATTAATCATACTCTTAAAGCATTCATAATTCAAATATTTTTACTAGTTTTACCCAAACAATAACCCAATGAATAATATTAATTCAATTAATATTTATATAGCCTACAATTATTTATAACATTATGAGTATTGATTTCTTATCTAAAATTACCCAAACTATTAATTATTCACCTAATCGATAATAAACATTTTCATTCCACCGAACCGATTTAAATTTTAAATTAAAATAAAATAAAATATATTAATTATTTCATAGAAAATAAATATATATGGTTTGTATTTATGCATATAAAGTTGAATAAAAACGTAAAATATGGGAAAATTAGGTAAGATCGGTGAACTGAATTTAAAAATCTATTAAAAGGTTAATTCATCCAAAAAATATGAATGAACAATGGAAAAAATATATTATATAAAAACATGGGTGGAAGAATTTTTACAGATGAATAAGGGAATATAAACTTAATGTTAACATGAAAAACACAAGAAATCATGATTATTAGTCCTCAAAAACAAGTTCTAAATATCATAAATGTTTTAATAAGTTATATTTGTCTAAAATAAATGAGATCTATAGATTCATATAAATATGGGAAGAAAAAATAAAAAAACATAAAAAACTAAAATATTGAATTTTAATCATTAAAAACAAGTTCATAATTTCATTACATTTGTTTTGAGTTTCCATTTTTCTAAGAAAATGACTCATGCTACTTCATAGGATAAGTTCCCCAAGATATTTAATTCAATGTGGGAGAAGTGAACTATTAGGGTTTATTTTAAAAATATTGATGGGATTTGTTTGTTAGTGAGTAAAACTCAAGTGGGGTGAATTTAGTTTCCAATTAAAATTTATATTAATAATTACATAAAATCATAAATAAAAATTAATGAAATAATAACTAGTTCACAAAAATAATATAAATATATAATTTTATCTTTAAAAAATATTCTTAAAATATTGATATAAAATAGTTATATATTTTTAAAATAAATTTAACTCTTGGAAATACTTTAATAGAATAAAAAAAATTAAATCTAAATATCAAATTAGTGTTTCATTATATATTTTATAGGATAGGTACTGTTTTGGTTTAAAAATGTATTAAAACAAAATAGATAAAACACAAAGCAGAATAAATAGGAGGATTAGTCTCAAGATGAGACATAGTTCTCTCCACTAAGAAATCACATGTAATTAAATAGTTTATTATAAATAATTTAATCCACAACCTGGATCTGGTTTTACAAAATTCCTCACAAGGTTGTGTAAAATATACTGATCTTGTTCAATGATTTTATATTTGATAATAAAGAGATAACAACTACCCGTTGGAAGTCCAGGCTACACAGCATCTTCCATAGTTCAATATACCAGTAGATGAAAATGAATAAAATAGAGTGTCTCTCACTCTACAATACCATATAGGTTCTAGTGATAAAATATATTACGTGTAATGTACCTATAGTTCAAAAGTAAAAAAAATAGTGTAAGAGAAGCGAAAAAGTTCAAGGAAGTGGTGTATATAGTTTTGTTGTTTTATAGTAGATTATCCACTTCTCAATTTTTTATATTTCTTTGTATGTGAAGCACAAACATGTTTATATGTTCTTTTAGGTTTCCTTGTAGTTCATGTATGAATAGAGTTGGACGTGTTTAAAAATTGAGTATTTGTATAATTTCTTTGATTAAATTCCACTATCTATAAATCCTTATATTCCATGATCATCCATGTCACGATTCCCCTATATTTTTAAAAATGCAGGAGATTTCATGACAAATAGATATTGGGTAATCATTATAGATGATCCACACACTTCATAAGGAAATATGGGTTCAATAAATGATTCTGATCAAAATTTAATTTTGTTAAAAAATTATTTGACTTAATAATTTTAATAATATAAATTTACATTCATGTGGAATCAATTATGGGTTGTCATGAAAATATTACATGGTAGTTGTTGTTTAAAAATGTGTTTATTATCTTATATGGTCTCTTCAATAATTTGATGTTTTATGTTGAATTATTTGATAGAACTTATGGTATATTTCATGAACTTGCAGTCAATTAGATTATAATTATGTTCATTCATTTGAACTCACATTCGATCAACTTATACTTATAGTATATCTATTAATATATCATATTATGAATCCTAGTCATGGTTTATTCATTAATTATTTTATTAAATTAAATACTTTATTTTATATCCACATATAACATACATTTTATCAATTAAATGTTGGTATTTCTAAATGGTGGGGTTACTTACAAAAGTATTCGCAGCCAATCTATTTTGCATTTGGTTGATCAATTTTTCATACTCTCAATCCATGACTTTATAGAAAAATAGATTGAATACTTCCATTGATATAATACACAAAATATCTTTTATTGTCTTTCGATCGATTTGGCATAACATAGTTTCGATGCATATGTCATGCAGTGAATTCTAGAATTAGTGAAATTTTAGAAATTTTTCTGATAAAAATTATCTATTGTAAAATTTATGATATGTATGAAATAACATAAATATCATTTTTAATTATAAAAATATGGATTTATAGACGAATACAATAGTTTCCCCTTTTTTATGATCACAAATAGGGATATAAATATCCAAAAACTTTATTAATGGTTATAATATGTTATAGTCTACCCATATTAAATATTTTATTTCTTTCTCCTTTTTTATTCCATATATTGAAATCCTCTTTGGGTTTATCAAAAATAATTCATAAACTATGAAAGAGAGAAGAATCTATAAATTTAAAAAATTCATACATAATATGAATAACAAAGATATATAAAGTAATAATAAATAGATATTTCATTATGTGTACCAAAAATTAAAAAATTACCAATTATTGTCTAATCATAATATGAATCCTCATTTTCTATAAGGGTAAAAGACTCCTTTCATTTTATATTAATTAGAGTAGGAGGAGGTCAAGGATTAACAGTGTCTATAGGAATGGATATACCTTTTTTAAATATAATGATGTTGGTAAGGGATTGGTAGCAAGTAAAACCAATAGGTCCTATAGGAGGTATAGTATGTATGATAAAGGTTTGAATAAAAAATATTGATGAGGTAGAGGCTAAGGCTTGGATAAGAGGATAGGTAGTTACTATAAGAAAATGTGTTTATAAATCTGAAGTATTTGTAATATATATATATGTGTGTGTGTGTGTGTAAGGCTTTTAGACCATTTTAATTCCTATAATATCCCACATTCCAAGATCTAAAACCTGAATGAACTCATATTTCTTTGAGATGAACTGATTGAGTAGAGAATTCCTTACCAATAACATCACTAAAATCACTTTGAAAGTAGATATCAGACGTGGTGTCTTCAAATATCTATAAAATTATCAAAATTGTGTCTTATGGTCAGCCTTAATGTATATAATCATGATATAATACTATATCACACCCTTTATTACACATTTATATTTAGCAGTCTTAATAGATTCAGTTATAAAAATATCTTACTGCTTTCTCCATGAGAATAAACACCCATTTTCTCATGATTTATGATATCCTTCACAATGTCAAGGATATTTTTAATCTCCTTATGAATCATCCTTTTAATTAAATCCCATTAAATTATAATAAATGTAGTAGGTGGTGTTGATGAAGAAGTAGAGGGTTGATAAGGACTATTCATTTCTAAGAAATATCTTCTATCTATGGTAGCGATCATATAATCCAGTTCAACTTTTTAGGATCCAATGTTTCCTCTAAAACATTCCATTTCTCTTCTGAAATATCTAATATCATATTTTATATAATCCAATTTTAGGAACAATTGATGTTATATATGTGAAACAAAACTTTTAATAGTATATTCAATATCCACATATATATAAGGACTATTAGCTGAACTAAAAATAAAAGAAAACTTCTTTTGATGCACTCAAAAGCTCACTCTTTAATTATATTGAGTATTCAGAAGTGAGCAATATAGGAGGTAAAAAAAAAAGTTCAATCTTCTTGATATGGAGTAGCTTCAGCATAAGAAGTATAAGCTTCATGAAGGAAATCAACATTCACATTGGAATATTCATAACTGAACTCAGGGGTGTTCTTTGATGCTTATTTTTTTTAAAATATCCTAGTAGGTCTTTCAACATCATAAAGGGAATTAACATATTGTAACTTATAAACTTCAATGATAATCACTTTGGCCCATGGATAAGATTCATTAGTTTATTTTCCATGAAAAATATTTTTCAAAAAATTTGCAAGAGTGGGTGAAGTATCGAATAACTACAAAAGATCTTCATAAGAGTTTGACCTTAATGGTATCTCTAATATGTGATCAAAAGAAGATGTTTCATAATAGGTTCTTCTTCCATTGAAAAAATAACTTGGGAATGTATTTCTAGCATTGGAGGATTATCTTCACCATCATTCTCATCACCATTATTATCAATATACACCTCTTTTTCATATTTTTTATCATCTTTACCAACCATCATACCATTAAAATCACTAGGAGTAGATGCATACATATCAAAGAAAAAATTATTTATATGGTTTATCACTAGAGGGTGAGGAAACAAAAATTAGATCTCCAACATCTTAAACATAGGTGGAGTATCCATAACTAGATTTATATACCTTCCACAATCTTGATCAATGAGATCTATTCTAATGAATATAGAACTATAAAAACTATCCCCCTCATGAATTATAATACCTTATCCTACTGATTCATCAAAAAATTATAATTTTATCCTCTTTTGTAGTTTTTTGTGGAAGGTTAGAAAATAATGGAGCTACATGATTATAAGATACTTCTTCTCCCACAAGTTCACACTCATGTGAAACCTTAGTAACATGAGAGACACCATAGATCCCATAAAAATTGTTTTCATCTTCCCAATATATATCCATAATATCTTGAAAATCACCTTCATGTAAAGATTAATTATCCTCAATGATCTCATATTGTTCCAAACCAGGTCCATTGTTATCAATTGGCCTAGAAAGGTTTGATAATGGATTGAAACTATCATGAAGTATCCCCACATAGGTTATCCATATCCTTTTCCAAGGATTATAGATAATATGTATCCTTTTACAGCTAGTATAATTCAAACAGACACTACTGGGAAACACTCTCCATCAGAATCCCATAGGGATAAAACTTTTCTGTTCCATAAAAATAGAAATAATTTTACGATATAGAAAAGTGTTGAATCTTGAATATGGGTTTGTAAACTATTAAATATGTATCATGAATAAATGTGGAATTATTTTCTGAATTTCATGAACAATTAAGTATTAAAAAACCAATATTAATACAAAACATAGCTAAAATATCCCATTATAAGGTAGATTGTTTGATATATAAATTTCAACAACATCCTTCATTTTTCACTAAAATCATTTGTAACTAGTCTCTAATATATTTGTTAATACATTATCATTTCCAATTTACTCCCAATCATTAAATGGGGAGTTTTATAAGATACAAACAATTATAGTCACAAAAATAATAAAGATTTGGGACACTTACAAAATATTCTCAAAAGGTAATAGTGAACTCGCACTCTTGACTATTGATAACTACCATAATCACATCTCCATGTTCAATATCATCAAATACACATTTAGATAAAACTATTTTAGTAGGTATGGAAAAAAAATTTTATTTCATATATGAACTAAATGGTACAATTTTGATGCAAAACATCTCTCTATAAAAATTAGTGATTGGTTCAAAACCACTCAACATAAACTTATCTCTCAAACACTATATCAGGAAGTAGGAGGTGTGACTTTGAATTACTTATAGATTCTATTGATTTTCCTTTCACTGTCTTGGAATATTCAAGAGTATCTTCTACAAAAATATATTCATTTAAACTAATAATACTACGATTCAAAATTAGGGATTCAAATGAATGGTTTGAGGAAAACGGATCAGAAATTAGTTTGGTTTGAGATAGTAGATGTGTGATTATTTGATTCTAATTAGAAATTTCAAAAATTTATGTATTTAATCATATAGTTATGTGAAGGAAAATAAATATATAAGATATATGTAAATTTATACATATATTTAAAAAAATAACTAAGAAAAAAATTGATAAAAGAAAAAAAATGATATATATATCTTGGGAAATATTGATAATAAAATTAAAATGAATATTAAAAGACAATAAAAAAATTAATCATACATGATTCATGTTTTTTATATATCATTATCTCAATATTCAATGTCATGGTAAATATTTTAGCAACATCATGTCCTGTACTAATGAATTTGGAAATGTTATATCCTTTCTGAAAATGATCTCTCAATAAGTGATGTCTAATACCAATATGTTTTTTCCTTGGATGAGACACAAGATTTCCAGAAATTTTTATATAAATATTATTATAAAAATTTATAAGGAAATGTTTGAATTGATGTTAATAGTAAAATAATGTATTCTTGATCGATATAAGATATAGACAATAACTAATAGAAGCTATCTACCATACTTTGGTAGTAGACAATGTAAAAATGTTTTCTTTCAGACTACACTAGGAAACTAAATACATTACCAAAAATGACACATTTTAGATGTCCTCAATCTATCAAACTTACAACCAAAAAAATCAGTATCCAAAAATAACTAAATCATATTTACATCCTTTAAGGTAAAATAATAAAAGATTTTATTTATTCCTGAGTTATTTAAATATACTTCTATAAGCAAATATATGAGATACTTTTAGGGTTTGATTGAAAACATGACCACATACACACAATCAACATAATATCAGGTCGCTAAGAAGTTAAATATAATAATATTCCAATCATACCTCTAAAAGTTGTTTGATCTATAGTCTTTCCATTTTTATCAAGATCAATATTACAATATGTACTCATGGAATTTTTACTAATTTTGGTTATATTCATGGAAAAAAATTTAAATCACAATTTATGTATATTCATATATTTAAAACAACTCCTTCATGGTTTTGAAAAATCTGAAATCCAAGAAAGTATTTTTACACACCCATTAAACTCATTTCAAATTTTTTATCATTTTAATTTTTAAAATTCACTATAAAATGAGTTTTTTGATGATCCATAAATAATATCTTATATACAATGTTTTACTACAAAAAAATATTTATATAAATATAGAAGATTAGAAACACATTTTTTAAAACAATTTGAAATAAGAAAAGTTTTGAGCATGCTCTAGGAGATTGTTATAAACCATACAATTATTTTGTAAATTTAAAAAACATTATTTGTAAAATGAGGGTTTTAAAATCTATAAGGTTTTTGTGAAAATTGCATCCAAATTAATATATCCATTGAGTAATTCATTTTTTACTTGAATTTGATATATTGTGAAATTATTATTTGATGCATATGAAAGAAATATTATAATATCCTCACGTATAGAAACTGGTGAAAATATTTCTTCATAATAAATACTTTATTCTTGAAAATATAATTCTATAACCAATATTTTTTTTCAAATTATTATTCCACACTCATCATCCTTGATTCTCTATACCCACTTAATTCAAAAAAATGTAGTCTTTCATTCTATCTATAATTCCAAAAACAATTATATAAGAATAATTCAAATGTTCATTCACTAGTATTGTCCAATGTTCATAACTTATTACAACACATATTTTATTAGTTTAAATCCATGATGAGAATGCTTTATGTTTAACCCGATTTCTTACTGAGGCTCTGGTTTGAGTTTTTATATCTATATTTACATCTATAAAATCTAATATGTGATATTTATTGTTTCTAATAGTTATAGTGATAGAATTATGTGACACTTTATATTTTTTATGTTTAGAAAAAAATTATGATCTATCCTATGTGATTTATCAAGTAAATCAGCATAATGATAAGATAATTTAGAGGAATTATTGGTATTCTGATTTTATATATCATCCTCACGATTTTATAAAAACATGCTTGGGTTCATGTGGAAAGATATCATTAAAATTTATTGAAATATTTTCTTCTATAACTTTATATATCCTGTTAAATACCCTATAAGATTTACCTGTGGTCGAATAAACAATAAAAATTCTTTCATAGATTTTTTTTATGGTTTCTCTAGATTCTATTTTTGTATTCAGAATATAAACTTTAGATGCAAAAATTATAATTAATTTACATTAAATTTTATTGCATTCCATAAAATGCATAGGGAATTTTCAAAACATATCATATAATAACTCTATTAATTACATTGAAATATAAGTAAATAAATTCATATCATAAATAAAAAAGGAGAGTCATATTCAATGTTCATAATTATAATAGTTTCTTAAAGAGTACTATTTCTTCTTTCAATGGACCTATTTTGTTGAGGTGATCATGGTGAAAGAAATTATGGTTATATCCATGTTGTGGGGAGAGAGATACAAATTATTTATTCTCAAACTAATGGGAATGATGAATTCTCAAAGATTTTATTGTAAGACCACTAATGTATTCTATGGATTTATCGTTGTTATGAAATCTGGAAGGAGAAATTATTTTTTGAGAAAGGAAAAACACCCATTTATCTTGAATAATAATATAATATTACAAGGTAATAATGTTTTCATGATGAACTAGAAATTATATATGGTCCAAATAAATCCTTATGAATAAATTCAATTGGTTGAGAGGGAGAGACCTCTTTATTTGATTTGAAATTTAATCTATAATGTTTTCCCTTTTAATAGGAACTATATACATTCAATTTATGAAATTATATCTTATGTAGATAATTGACTAAACCTTTAATATCTATATTTATATGTGAATTTATATTAAAATGGAATATTATCATATTCTATATCTATTATTATCTATAAAAATAACTCAAACAAGAATCATTTTGATAAAACAATGATTAAATATTTATAGTATAATTGTTATTATTTAAAAAATAAATAAATACTAAAAAATTATTAGAATAAAAAAATTTACAAGAATTAATTTCATATTTATCATTAAAATAAGAAACACATATATGATAAATATTAATGAGGTAATATTTTAAAAAATAATAAATAAAACTATAAAAATAAGTACTTATTCAGGGTTACCAATTTTTCTGAGTCCGATAATTTTTCAACTTGCATTGTCACCAAAAGTAACATTCCCACTATCAAATTTTAAATGGTTTTTGAAAAAGGAATACTATAAAATCATATTTATTTAACATCCACTATCTAGATTCCACATATTCTTACTAGAGGAATGCATGAATTCCTCCTTTAATCAAAACAATACTCATTGGTTTTGGTACCTAGATCTTCCTGGGTCCATCCAGGTTATAAATTAATTATTTTAGAATCCAATTTTTTTAAAGGATTATTAGAATAAGATTTATAAAATAATAGAATGAAAAAGATTAGGTCCAAAATTAATATAATTATTTCTAAAACTAGTATAATTTCTAAAAAATAATGTTCTATTTTTGGAAGTTGGAATATTTTTTTTACATTTTATTTTACTATCCTTGTTGATAACCAAAACTTTCTCTTGGTTTTTGTATAACCATACTTACAAGAGTTTCTATTTAGGTTTATGTCATTCTATAAAAACCAACAATTTAGTTTTTATTATTTTCAATTTATATTTTCAAATCTATATTCTCTTTTAAAACATTATCATCCATTCCTTTTTAATGCTAAGAGAATATTTTTATACAACACATAATACATGATACGTTTTTAGTTTTTTCATTTTCCTATTAGAAAATTAATTACTTCATCTAATGTATAAAAATTGTATTCTAAGTATTTTTTTTACATTTGAATATAATCAGTAACATAAGAATAAATATAAGTTAACTCAGAGGTAGTAAACATAAAGGAAAATTCATCTGATTCATTCATATATTTTTTGTTTCAATCTGAGTCACTAGAAAAAACTCAGATGTACTCTAAGTAGAATTCATTGATATTTTTAATTTTTTATCCTTATCATATTATTTAATATTATATTTAATAATTAATAAATAATTCTTTTTTATTCCTTTTTTGTATTCATAACAGGTGATCTCATCATATGAGCCATTCTTTTTCCAATATTTCTTCTGATTTCATTTCATTTCATATTTACATTAATTATTATCCATTCTGATGAAATTTCTCCTTTTGTAGAACTCGATCAACCTTGTGGATTTATGAGCCATTTATTTTCCACTTTTACTGTTACCTTCAATTATAAATGTATTTTGATCTTTAACAACTTCTTTTTCTGAAGACTATGATTCATTAAATGCATTATATTTTCATTATGATTTAGAATCCACATTATTTACCTTCATATCTTGTCCATACATAATGATCTCCCCAATAATCGCTTTTACTATTATTTTTTTTATGTTTCATGACTCATAGATAGAGACTACAGTTCCTCCACCTCTTTTTGGTGAAAAACATTAGATTCTCATCACCTAATCTTTGTCATCAATCATCTATCCATGTGTAATCACGGTATTTATGATCTAATTAAACCTAATAAACATGTTAGAAATATATTCATTAGGTTTAATTTTGAATGTATCATACTTATTAGTATATTTTTTTAAAATCATTTTCTTTACATTATAAGTTCTTAAATGAGATATATAATGGTTTCCCAAATAAGAAATGTAACATCACAGGAAGATATTAATTTAAACTAATTTTCACCTAAAACATAGAATAATGTGTTCATAAACATTTAGTTTGAATTATAAGTAGATTTAATAGTATTATACCATTTATTTCAAGTAGTATTTGGTTTCTCATATTTATCTTCAATATATCCCCAAATAACAAAGTCCATATTCTCAAGATGGATTTTTATTTTTTTCCATTGAGTATAATTTTGATCATTAAAATTAAGAGGTATATTTGTAGAATAAACATTAGATGTAGCCTCTATAATATCATATTATAAATAAAAATTAAATAAATCATGTGAGAATAATTTCATCGTAATATATTTTTAGAAAATAGAAAAAAACCCATTAAAACCAAATTTTGGTCAGAATGGAAACCCAAGAGGAGATGAATTGAGCTTTCAAATAAAATTTCTATTAAAAACCTAAAAACTAAAATCCAATTGTTTATAAAATATGGTTTAGTTAACTAAAATAGTAGAAATATATAATTTTATCTCTCAAAAATTCACTTAAACAATTGATCAAAACTAAGCCAAAATAATTATCAAATCAATTTAACATTAGAAACAAATTTACTAGAATCAAACATGGAATATAAAACAAAAAATTATGTTAACTGCCAATTTAATGTTTTTTTATATATTTTAGAAAATAAATACTTGTTTGAATAAATAATATAGTAAAATAAAATATCTAAAAACGCGACAAAATAAACAAGTTGTTTTTTCTCAAGATAAGACTTAGGAATCTACATTAGCAAAGAATTTTCAATCGATATTTTTATTATAAATTAATTTATCCAAAAATAGGATCAGTTTTTAAACAATACCTCACAATTTTTTCTAGGATATATTAACCATATTCCACATTTCTACATGGGATAATAAAAAGATAACAATTACATGTTGGTAGTCGAGGCAACACAACATGTTCCACAATTATACATGGGAGTAAATATAAAAGAATAGGAGGGGGTGTGTATCACACTCTCAAATAAAGTACATGAGCTAATAAAAAGAGATATTCAATGTAAATCACACACTATTCAAAAGTAATAAAAACTTAGTAAGAGAGGATAAATTATTCAGCACAATAGATTATATAGTAATGTTTTTGTATAAGATATTCTCTTCGTATCTTTGATTTTTTTGGTAATTGAAGAGAAAATACATTCATATGATCTTTGATGTTTCATAGATGTTTATGTGAGATCAAAGTTGTAGATGTTCAAAAATAGTGTACTGTTTCATCTTCTTTTTTTAAAATTATAATATCTTCTTATCTCTCTATGTCACGATCATCAATGCCATGCATCTCTAGTTTTTTTATTTTATATTTATTTATCTAAAAAAATCATTGATAAATCATCATTAATGATCCTTGTACTTCAGTTGGAAACCAATGTTCAATAAAATTTTGTAACTGAAAATAATTTTATTATAGAAATGTAGTTGAATTAATACATTCAAAAATATAAATGTTACTTTTAGCTATGGTACATTTAAGGTATGTCATTTAATCATTACATAGTGGTTGTTGTTATATGTTATGTCATGTCAAAATTCCTGATCATGTCAATACATTTATATTTCTGTTCCAATTCAGTATAAGGTAGATTTCTTGAAAATATGGTCTATCAGATCTCACTTGCATTCAATCGGTTAAATTAATAGTTGATCACCTTATACATATGGTCAATCCAATAATTAATCAAAAAATCACTTCTAATCATGGTCTATTTATTTTTCTTATAGTTCATTATATACTTTGATAGATATCGATAATTCACATACAATTGATCTTTAAGTTAGTGAGGTTTTTGATTGGAGTGGTGGCTTCCAAAACGTTGTGTGTTCAATATAATAAGCAATCGATCAATCCGTTTTTCATGTGGTCAATCCATACATTTTTCCAAAACTAGATTGAGATAGTCCCTTGATGTACTACATGTCATCACTTTGTTTTTCTTTTTCTTGCTCTGGAATAAATTATGGTCAATCCATATGTAGTCCGTTCATTTCTAGACCTAGAAACTTTTTCACTATTTTTTAGAAATAAAATTATCATGAATAAAATAGAAGATATGTTAGAAATTATATAAGAATGATTTATTGTTATTAAAATAATGAATTGTTCAACTATGCGAATGTTCTTTATCATCGCATACTAAAAATTTCTAATAAAATCCCTTTTTATCTGCATTAAAACTACAAGTGATGAGAAATAAACTTTTTCATCACTTTCTTAACAATGGTTATTTATCACTTTTATCATTTCTAAAAAATCACTAGAAAAAGTGGTATATCTCCATGCTTATGATTTATTATTAATAACACACATTTAGGAATCGTTTATGTAACATTAAAAAATGTAAAAAATTAATAGAAATGAATAAATAAATAATATTAATTATATAAATCACAATATTATTAAAAATTTATTATACTAACTATTTAAACTAACAAAATATTTTAAAATGTATTAAAATATATTAATTATAAATTCTATAAACATATTTTAAATATTTAAGAATAATAAATAAATTTCAATAAATAAACATTAAAATTTGAATAAATTTAGAAAATATTAAAAATTTATAAATATTTAAAATTTATAAATAATATGGAATGAAATATTATTAAATAAGAATAAAATTAAAAATTAATAAAAAAAAGTAAATTTGTAAGATTAGATCGAAAAATTAAAAACAAAAAAATGAAAACAAATGAATAAGACATTAATGTTTATTATATAAATAACAAAATTATTAGAAATGAATGATATTAACTATTAAAATTAAAAAAATATTATTCATTTTTTACAAAAACCCAAGAAGAACTATATAGTTAATTATCTTTCTAACATAACCCATTCACATGCGGGTATACCGGTCCACAGGTCTCAAACTCTAACCGCAACCGACTGGGTAAAATTGTCCTCCCCACACTACCTTATACTGTTGAGGTGTCAAATTGCACAACGTCCAATTACCTCAGTCGAAACCAATAACTAGAGGGAATTGAACACTAGACCTCACAACCAAAACCCTCATCCCTAACCGTTGGAACACCCTGTGGGGGAATAAATATTAAACATTGTGTTTTAGTGACTTAATTATATTAATTTCTAACATATTAAAAATATTAAAACTTAATATGAAAATGAATAAACATTAATCATAAAAATTAATATCATATTGAAAATATTAAAACATATTATATAATTATGTATAAATAATAATGAAAAATGAATGAATTCTAAAAAATATAAATATTAATATATATTAAAAATCAATAAATTATATTAAATGAAATAATACTATAAAAAATTAATAAACTGCAAAATTATTTAGAAAAGTGAATCCATAAATTAATTACATGAATTCTAATCACAAAAAAATGAATAAATATTAATAAATAAATTATATAAATTATATAAGTAAACAATTAATAAAGATTTTTTATATTAACTATTTAAATTACAAAATTATTAGAAAAAACATCGAAATGAAATAATTATATAAATATGAAATATCTAAAAATAAAAAAAAAATTAATAAATAAAAATGAATTAATATTAATCATATAAATTACTAACATATTAAAGGTATTAAATCATAGTAAAATAATATGTATAAATAATTATTAAATAATGAATAAATTCTAAAACTATATAAAATTAAAAATGTTTGAAAATGAATAATTAATATTAAATAAAAAAATATTAAAAATACAATAAATAAAATTGGAGAAATTACCAATATATTTTAAAAATTTAATTCATAAAATAAAATACATGAATTACAAAGAGATAAATTATGAATAAAAATAAATAATTAAATAAATAATTTTAACAAGTTAAATTAAAAAAATTAAAATTTAATTACATTGACAATAAAAGATAGGAAAAAATAAAATTTACTTAAATGAATTAATTATCTAAATTTCAAATATATTTTAAATATTAATATTTATAAATAAAAATTAATAAATATGATTCATATAAACTAAAAACATGTTGAAAATGTTAAAACATAGTAAATAAATATGTTCACATTTTAAAAAATGAGTAATTTCAAAAAAATATTACAAATTAAAAACTATCAAACATGAAAGAATTAATATTAAAGGAAATAATATTAAAATACATAAATTAAAAAAAAATATTTTAAATATAGTTATTTCATAACATTATTATAAAGGTAAGGTTCAAATACCCTTTATAAACAAATATAAGTGAAGTGGATGGGGTTAGACAAAGAAAATTTCCCACATCAACGAAATGTCAGTCACAGAACATGTTTTTTAAATCTCAACCCATGCATCAAATATATCATTATGTTGAGCCCATAGATTAATTCGACTACACCCATGGCCTAAACCACTTGGACTAAGACCTATTTCACATGTCATAATATGTTGAAAATCCCCATCAAATTCATTTGAGTCCTCCAAGTCACTCTCAAGACCCTCTGTCTGAAATGCTTCCCTCTTAAAGAGATCATCAAGTTAGGCATCCTCACTGCCTTTATCCTCACTCAATGGGGTCTACATATCATAATAGACAGATTGAGCCTCTCCATCCACAGAGATGTATTCAACATCATTTGGGAAGTTATGAGATGCATCCAAACTACATTTTCTTTCTTCAAAGACAGGTATTCAAGGGAATTAATCAAATCAATCACTCAAAAGAGATTTGATGCAGGAACTTATGAATTTTTAATTTTTTCATGAATGGAAGAATAACCACTAGACTTCAAAAACGAACATGTCCACATACTATTGTATCAAAAAATAATAAAAATTATAATGTGAAGGTCTATAAGTATCAATCTTCTAAGTTGGAAAATGGTCTGAGTGAGCTTTACCTGCTGAAGCAGCTGACTCAGGGTGACTAGATGTTCTTGAAACAACTACCCCAACCTAATTGTTCATATTGACATTCAAATAATCATCTTGGCATGAAGGTTTACCATCAAAGATAACTTATGAATAACTGAGTAGATTATAATATTTTCCAATAGGCATACCAACAAGAGAACTACATTTTTATACCTCTATACTTTATAGGACATGAGAAATTAAAGGACATATTGTGTCCCATATCCTTTAAATGTAGAAGGTGTATTATATTCTCTCTTGATGTTGGAGCCCTTACAAAATGAAAAAAATCCATTGTCATCTTACCCTTGTGATCCTCAAAGTTAATAAGTTGTGATCTATCTATAAATTATGATCAACCATGTATTATACATTAATTTCACCATTTGATTAAATAACTATAAAATCAACCTTAATGTCATCCTACATGACATGAACAAGGACATCTTTAAATTATGAATAATGTAGCTTCTATAATGTTTCATAATCCCAAAACATGTGTTATTTAGATTTTTTGAAGACATTAATTAGTTCCCTTTTCCTATCTAGTACAATGAAAGTCATCACCCTCCTTTATAAAATCTTCCTATGAATTTAAAAGCCCATACTGGTGTAGGATAACAATAGAGTCAATTATAACATTAAAAATTGAATACTACACCACTGTAAATCATACCATTTTACCCCAATCTAGGATTCCAAATACCACCCGTAAAAGGATACTTTTCATCAACATTATAAAATACACCATACCTTCCAAGATTCGCCATAGATTTGTGTACTATAATTGGTTGGTTAGTTACATATTCAAACTTCACCCTATTCAATTATATAATAATCCATGTCTAAATATCCCCTGAATCCAAAATACTCACATGTGATATTCCTATGGTAGTACACCAATGAGTTCCCACCAACCATAAAGACAACACAAAATTCAGACGCTCCTAAAACTCAAAACTACTATGAATTTTTAATAGTTGGACTGGAGAGAATTAAATTTTAAGAGAGAGTGAAACTGAGATTAAATTCAAAAATTATTCTAGTATAGTTAAAAAATAAGGCTTTATTGGCCTCTCTATCATAGAGGATAGGTTACCTAATTCCCATTGAAATATCAAGAAAGATATTTGGATGAAAAATATGATATTTTTTTCCATGTAATATAACCTATACCTTGGGAAATTCATTCATCATTGATGAGAGATTTAAATCCAATGACCATTTGTGAAGTTAGAGTATGACATGATTCACAAAAGGAAACCTTTACTCTATGATCATAGCCCGATATCATTCATATAGAAACTATAGTAGAAATACCATAACCTAAATATATGAAACTACAATCTGAGAAACCCAAAATAAAAAAAAATCCCTCCAATATAGGATGTCATGATTCAAGGTATTATCACCTTTTGGGAGAAATATCATCACAATTAACGAAAGATTTCCCATAGAAGACCTTTTCAGAAAGTATTCTAGATTATCTTCAATATGGTTCGATGAACCCTCACTAAGGATTCTTCCATTGGAAGAGTCCTTGAATTAACATAGTGAGAGAGTCCTTCATGATGGGTCCAGTTTACACTATTTTGGGTGAGGAGGAACCACTAGCATTCCCTATTTCAAGGGTTTTTAATATAGGTCTGGAAGGGTCTACTCCTAATGTCTTAATATATAAAAGATAATTCCTCATGACATAGAAGTGGAGGTATAATATAATGAATAATATTTAGAATATCAAAAATAATCTGTTTAATAATAAAATACTTCATGGAGGGTTAGAGGAATAAGTTACTTTAGTTCATAGAAATATTCAAGGTTTTCCAAGGATGGTGTGATTAGTGACCTTTTAGTTGTGGAGACTTGATTAGACCAGCCCCTCATAATTCCATGGAATGATTTAGATTGAAATTTCATGGTCTATGAAACCCATGATCAGTTCATATTCTCTAGATATGTATCTCCATGTATATTTGGGATATGTTATTTTTTTTCTAATACCATATTTGTAAACATGGAAATTGGATAGATTTCATTAAAAATTGTCTTTCATAGATATTTATTATCTCAACAAATGGGTTATGAACATGGTATTTGTATCATGTGGAGAGAAGAATCATAAGATTATGTTCTTAGTTTCTCCCAAAACCAAAAATATATTATGATTTTTGAACCTCAATAACCATAATGGAACATAGTGGGATTATATAAAGGGTTTGGTTTAAGAGATATGTCAAACTATACTGATCTAATAAAATCTCTTAATAATAAACTAAAAATCCCAATTCTTATTAGTGGGGGACATCAATGAAATTATATACCTATATGAGAAGTAAGATGGTTCCAATGAATAATTATTCTTCAATACTTCAATTCTATAACTATATTATATACTCCAGTCAATTAGATCGGGGCTTCTTAGGTGGTCCTTTGATCAAGTTTCTCATTTGTGATTAGGCCTCCAATATATCTAAATAGATTTATAGATTTGATACTTCAATATACCAACCATAATTTTTAAAGAGATATGAGTCCTCCCACTTCCCTCAGACTTCTTTTGATCACTACCCTATTTTTATATATTATCAGGTGGTTCCCCATTACAAAATCCCTCCATGGGGATTCAGATTTTAATGAATTTTGGTTCATAATAATATCTATATGGATGTTGTCGAAGCTAGTTGGTCCTCCTCCCAAGGTTAGTTCATCAAGAAAACTAAATGGGTAGCTACTCCACTATATTTATAGATTCAATTGCATTATTGGATGTCTAATCAATGAATTCCCAGTATTGAAGAAGTCCTCAAAATATTTTTTGAGGGACCCACTTATTATATCACCAAGTTCGAGGCAATGAGTCTAGAAAAGTATCTGGATAAGGCCTTGAGAGACAAAGATAGTGATTGGTTCATCAGATCAATGGAGGATTTAATAAAAATGGGTTACTATTACACCAACTACTTTGATAAAATATATATAGCCAGAAGAAAAATGATATTCATTTCTAAATTATAGTTTCGGAATCAAATATACACTTTTTATAGAGTTGAGATTTAGAAGTTGATATGTTCCTTTTTCTGAGATCTGTTTTTCTCAAATTCTTGAAACTTTCTGGGGGACCTTCTAAGTTGCATTGAGTTAAAATTTACCTACTCTATAACAATGGAACTTGAATCAGACATTTCTAGGGAGGTAATAGTTTCACCTTTAAATATAATTCAATCAAAAAATTCCCCAAGAATATATGGGATTTTTGCTTTATTATATAAGAGTATTTGGAAAATTTTTAGACCTGGAACGGTCAACCATGTACGAGGTTTGTAGTAAGGATCCAATGGTATAGAAAATTTCAATTAAACTCTTATTGTTTTGATCCCAAAAATATTTTTCCTAGTGAAGATTAATTTTTTTATTCTTATTAGCTTTTGAAATGTGGTTTACAAGAATTTATAAAATGATATTTACTATTGGTTAATTATGTTACTTCATTATATTATCGATATGATTTAGAGAGATTTCATGTCCAAGAGACACATTATAGAAAATACTATTATTTATCCTCAAATATACATTAAAAAATCTTATATCATTGAGAGGGGAAATTTTGAAATGACACCATATATGAAAAATACTATTATGTTATGACATGGGATTTCCTAGATGAGTTAATTAGGAAATTGGGATTTGGTCTAAAATGAATGGGAGTTATCATGATCTATATTATGTAATTTCTATTTAGCATCCATGTTAATGGTTCTCTCAAAAATAACATCAAACAAACCAAATTCTTAATGTGGGTAGACCAACTATCTCTTTACATATTTTTACTTATTTCTTATGTTTCTTCTCATCTTATAATAAATGTAGTAGGGTATGGACTCATTAATGGGGATACATTTTTTTCAAATTATTACAATTTATAACTTATTTTTGGTTGATTATTTCATTATTTTTAAGGGAAAATCATCAGTAATTTCATAAGCTTCTTTAAATTATAGATGCATTTACATATTCTTTAGGTCCCCATATTAACATGGAAAAGTAATAGATGAAATTTAGTTGGGGGTGTGTAACATGGGAATAGAGACACTATCACTAGTATGCATGGAAACAAGATTCTGGAGAAACAAAAAAAATTGGGTCTCCCGATGGTATTTGGTTGTTCTAAAAGATAAGTATTCTTCTTTATTTTCGATAAAGTTCATAATAAGATTCAAGTATGGTCATGAAAGAAGAAATTTAGGGATAATAATGAGGATATTATTAAATTATTGGACTAAGAAGTTCCATATTATGGGATGTATATTTTCATGATTTGGTATTTATTTATTCACCAACTCCATTCATGTTTTGATAAATTTTTATGGGGCTATTAAAATGAGAGGAATAATTTACACTGGAACCCATGGGAGATTCTTTGTGATCATAAGACATATAATGTTATGGGATCTATGTACATTAACTCATTTTATAATCCCATATTGTCTAAGAATGGTGGGAGTTTATTATTATAATTAGACAGTTTGTTCCCAATAGTTTTCAAAGAGAAGTACTTCCCCCATAGTGAATTTATATCCTCCAATATAGGAGATCGACCATGATTTTTATAGGGAAGTGTTTGGGGATCCAAATATTTCTTGATCTAATATATTTATTATAGATTTTACCAAGGTGATAACATTGATATTTAGAGACATCTAGTTATTCATGATTTTGATGACATAAAACCCACCTATAATCTAGTGTTAGGCCTATATCATGCTTCAGTGAGGTATAAAATGGTTAATGAACTTAGTTTATGGGATTCTTGGAAGCATTATATTTTTCTTAAATAGAATGAATGAATGGATATTTTAGTGGTTTCGATGACACATTGAGTGTGACAGGACAAGTTGTGATAAAAAATTGATAGCATGGGTTGCTACTTAGTGTGCTCATGGTTTTGGTATAGAATCATGTAGGGATATAACGTAGGGTTTACATTGTGAAAACATCTCTATAATTTTATTGTTCCATTGAATTTGAAACTCTTCTATTGGAAAATTTTATGACTAATCCTAACTACCCATTCTCGTCTAGATAAGAAAAACATTCATGAAAATACCTTATGAAATATTTATAAAACTACCATGGGAACAAAGTTCCATGAAATCCTCTCATGCCCTTAGGTTTATAGGCTGTGGTATTTTATGATTGAGTAGAATCATGATTAGTAGAGGATCTCAAATATGTGAAGCTTGTTGTGATGGATTGGTTAAGATCACTCATAATATTGGATATCATTGGTTTTGGAATTTATGTATTGATTATCTATTACCACTGAAATTCCATTGTGTTTGAAGGAATTTTTTAATTTGAAGGGGTATGGATTGATAGGATACAATGTTAGACTTATTAGTGGAGCTTCGGGGGGGGGGGGGAATCACCTTCATCAGTTCATCTCCATCCATCAAGGTGGATACCTCTAAATATCAGATTCTATAAGATTAATACTGATACAATGCTTCTAGGAGATGGTATAGTTAGTCTCGGGGCTGTTATCTATAACCATGTTGGATTTTTAATTTTGGTATGACCTATTGTTATTATGGATCGAATGGATCCCACATTGGCCGAAGAAATGGATATTTGGTTTGGGATGGATTTTTCATCTTATGATGGTTGGATAAATATTGTGGTTAAATCTCATTTCAGAGCTATTATAATTATTTGGATGATGGTGAAATATTTTAGTAGATATTTCGGTATATATTTGGTAACATCATGTATTTATCACCTTTTTTATCCTCTTTTTATTTCTTCTTTATTGAGATATAGGGTAATTATGTAGCCATTTTCATGCACTACTAAAATTTAAGGTAGTGTCCAAGCCTCAATAACAACAATTTTCTATAAGCATAGGTATAATGTCCTTTATAATAGCATATAGAAACATGTTTTATAGTATGTGGGAATATATGAGCCTACACCAATGTTTTCTAAAAAATGGTGGTATATAAAATCATATACCAATATGGTTTCTAAAAATGATGGAATATGTTCTTCATATAAAACCATCAACATCCACTCCTTCCCTCTCCATCCACAGTCCCTAATATCCACTAACATGAGAAGTTTCCTCCCCTCTCTTATCCTCCAATGATCTCCCCTCATTCAGGAATCCTTTTTATTTTGTTCTTCTTCAACATAAAATTTGTGATTTCCAAATAATTTATATATTCTACCATGCATTGTTTTTATTTTCCACTACATATCAAAACCCAACAGAGTTTATATTAGGCTGTTATTTTTATCTATTATTTTAAAAATGATTTTTTAGATTATTTTTCTTAAAATTTTATAATAAATTTTAATATATTATATATATTTTTTTGTTTTTTAATTTATTTATTTGAATCTTTTACATCAATCCAATATAATTTGTTTTTCTAATATATGTTCTCTTTTTTTTAATTTTGGTTCGGAAGCCACTTTCCCTTATAAAATAAAATATCTATTTTTTATTTGAAGATGGAGACCTAATTCAATGACCATGGGCCTAAGGCCAAGTGGCCCATGAACATGGACCAATGGCCCATTTCTACATCATGCATATATTATCTGCTCACGTCACCAGACCTACATCATGCCTGAATCACTATTTACCAGCATCATGCCTATTTCACCACCTACTGTCATCATTACTACATCATAAATCCTCCATGGGGCTTTAAAATATTCAATATCTAGTCATTTAGATGTAGTATTATGAGATTTACCACTCAAATTCCTCCCAACTACAAAACATGTGTATCCGTTACACTCGACTCCCAGTGGGGGATGTTGACCAAGCCCAGAGAGTGACACACATTCCCTATCTCAGAAATGGATTTGAATCTACCTATCATTAATTTGTAAAATGTCCATATTTTGAAGGACACAATCATATTCCAGTTCCAATGGAGAGTGAGGGTTATATAATTGGGTATTATGAAATTATTCATATAATTTTTTGACCTACTAATCTATTAGGGGATTAATGTATTATGGGGTTATTATATGTCCTATAATTATATAGATTTTTTTATGGGAGATAAATTTGATACTTTATTGGGAACATAGGATATATACTTGGTTGGTCATATATTTGAAATAAGTTTTCATATGATTTAAATTATTATAATGAGTATTATAAGGATATATCACATTAGTGGAGTAAATAATTTTGGTATGTTGTTCCTCCCATCAAAATTGAACCATATAAACATGATTATCCAATGAAAATGCACCCCAGTTATATGGAACTCCCATATAAAATGAACTATAAAAACAATGTTCTCTAATGAAAACATTTAAAAAGGACATAATGTTCTAAAAGATATCAAATGTTTTCCAACCTTATCTCTTTTGGTGCTTACCCATGATCTGTATTTATAATCTTTATTATGACATATTCAAATAATATATTCATACTTAATCTAATACATCTCATATAATCTGATTGTTATTTATTATGTTTTGTTTCTTTTATTCACTATAATGAGATTATTGTTTATTAATTCCTCTAGATTTTATATATAATATTTGTATATATTATAATTTAAATGGTATTTCTTTATAATAATTTTCATTGGTTATAAGGAGATATTTTATTTGAAATTATTATTTCCATTTAGCCCAAAGTTATTTCTATAGGAATGAAAATTTAATCCTTCTATCTCAAAATTACTTTATCATAAAAAACATTTCATTTAAAAGAAAATTTTCCACCTCATAAATTAATGTTAATTTCTTTATATGTCCATATTTTATTAAATATTAGGAAACATATTGGAATTTTTTAAAAAATTGGATAACTTTTTCATCTTTTAAGAGATGGACGAAATTTTTTCCATTGATGATTGTATTTTTTATTGAAAATAAAAAATTATTTTTAGATTTTTATTTCAAACTAACATTGAATGGATTATATTATAATTTTTATGAGTGGATAATTTAGTGTAATGATATTAGAAGTTAACTTTTCAACCTTATATTAACACTCCATGTTTATGTAGCCCCGTATTTATATAGTATTCATAGTGTAATTTTACTGTTTGAGTTATAGAATGATCATTAGATATCATTCGGGATTATGGAAAGAAAAAAGTGACACATTGTTTCCATTCCACTTGGATATGTGTAATGTTTTCTAAAGAAAGTTTTATTGTATTGAATTTATAATACAACTGTCTGATTGTATCTCATTTTTTACCTTTTGTGTATGTATTTCTTCTATTATAAATCATAGTATCTATAATTTTAAAATTATATGATTATTTTGATTTATATATAAAATATGGTATAATTACCGTTATATTATTATACAATGTTTTGTGGTTCTTTTAATTTCAAAAAAATGAAGTTATATTAATCATAAATTTTTCATAAATAAATATATATTTAATTGGATTTTGTAATAGATTTTTTAATTCCATTTCTTATACTTTTTATGGTTCTTTATTTATATGAATCAGTTTTAGCACATGTTATTTATCTTATTATATGTTTCTATAGATACCACTATGCTTTAATGAATTTCATATAAAAATTGGTTGTAATGAATTTTATAATTAGGTTTTTCTATGTTGATTTGAATATAAATTTATTCCCATAATAGAATCAATAAAAGTAGGATGTATCATACCAATCATATATCAACCATGTTTCAAAAGAATATGGACTTTTCATATATATATTTCATTTCAAAATGATTCAGATAGTGGTCTTATACATTTTTCATATTATAATTAGGTTGGAATACCATATTTATTTCAAGAAAAAGTTAGATATAATTAAAAAAACAAAGATTTCAAGAAAACTATTATGTTTGGTATCATAATATATATAAGAGACTATATTCTATAATTCATGAAAAAAATGGAAGTAGTGGTCTGACGAATTTTATATTTTATATTTTTTGTTTTTTGCATCATCAAGTGAAATGTGGTACTTCAATGAAATAATGAAATGATATAAACACACATTATGAAATTCATGAAAATGATGATGTTGATAGACTATAGAAAAAATGGATGATTCCAGGACACTAATATATCAAGAATGTAATAAGATAATTTTTTTTGAAATTTTAATTTCTCTATATTTTAGAATTTTTAATTCTTGATTACATATTTATTACTAATTAGGTAAATATTCACTCAAAAAATTATATGGAATAAAATTTAATTAACCATCCTATATTTTATACTAATAAAATTCATGTTTTCATATACAACTTCTGTTTATTCTGAGATAAGAGAGAATATCTTAATTAATGTAAAGAATGTGTTATATGTAGTTGAAATCCAAATACCAATGGAACACCGTCTCTAATTCCATGGATAGTAATTTAGAACATTCCATCGATTCGAACGCTTTAAAATATATTCATAACTGCTGAAATATCAACAAATATACTATTTAATGATGATAAGGTAATTAAAAATAATGTTAAAAATTTACATCCTATAGATGGATTAATATAGAAGATGTTTAATGCACGATATCCTAATTTTGTAGGTGAGGTGCGTAATGTTTGGTTGGGTATGTACTATGATAGTTTTAATCTATATGGTTAGATTATTACTTCTCAAAACTGGTGGATACTTTTTATTATCATTTATAAACATCATAAATCTATGTATATTAAAAAAATTCACTTTCTTGATTGTATTAATATCCAAACCATCAAATCCTAGAAATTAAATACATGTATATTTGAAACCTTTAATAAAAGAGTTGAAATAACATTGGTATTTGGGAGTGTTCACAGTTGATAATTTCTCACAAAATTTATTTTAGATATGTGTTTTCTTTATTTGGACTGTAAATTATTTCCCTAATTATGAAATGATTTTTGGTAGGATCACTAAGGGAAAATATCATGTCATGTTTTTATAAAGAACACATTATCTAGAATAAATTAATTTCATTATATTATTAATTTCATGTGGTATCAATGATTCATACCAATGGATCATCCAAATGTGAATAATCATTAAAGTCTTTCTAATATTGTAAACACTAAAAATACACTTCAACATATCTCATTAAATGATGCCTATAATGAATTGAACGATGTTCGTATTTTTCAAGGACATGGTAATATGAAATTTGAAATGAGGAATAATGTTATCATAGAATACACTTACAATTAGAAAAAGAAAAGTATCATTTATTAGTTAGCATATTGGTTGAAAAATTTCTTATATCAATGTTTAGATGTAGTTCATATTGATTAAAATATATGTGAAATGATTCTTTTTAGTTCTTCTAGGTATCAATTGGAAGACCAAATATGAAAAACCATTTCATAATGACTTCTTAGATTTCATTGTTCTACATGAACTAAATCATGTTTGTATCAATGAAAAAAAATGTTCTTTGTGATTCTTATGTGATTTAACCTTTAGATAAATATCAATTTTTCAAATTATTGTAGAATATCAAGGTTTCTAATGTCAATTCATGCAATATATCTAAACGAGTCAACAGAAGAGAGTGGAAACTAAAATTCCTTAAAACTCATGATTATCGCATCCTTCATCGTGAATTTATTACAATAAAATATGATATTTACTATCCAATAATGTAAGTTTGATAGTGATTCAATTGTTCAATATTTATATATACATTTGTGCAAAAAATTTCTCCATGTTTTTCTTGATAAAAAATCATCAAGTGGAACCAATTATTTTTTGTGATTTGGATGTAAATTTTCTCCCATCATTTTTCACTTAAATGTTTCATTTAATAGTCCAAATTCCAACTGAATCACTTCTTATGGAACTGATATCATTTTTTTGGATGTATCCTTATAAAATAAATATGTTCGTAATGAATTCTTGCATTCTGAACCATAAACATCTTTATGGTTTAAATATTAGAGGTTATTTGTATCAAGAATGCATTGATTTTTTATGAATTTATTTTTCAAATGTAAGAATAATATGCAACTGAAAAATGAGAAAAAATAATAATAATTATGTATACATTTATCTTTCATTTCCATCTCATCCCCAAACAATATGAATTTTTGGGTCATATATAAATTGTATATTGATGCTTGAAGAGTGAAATATGTCACGTTGTAGAGTCTTGAGTAACTATCGATTGTTCATTGACTATTTCATGTAATTAATTTGAACATGTATATGTTATCTCATAATATATAATTTAACAAATATCATAATTTTATTTTGACATTTTATGAAGGTAATATAAAATAATTATATGTAGAGTTCATTATTCTTTTTATTTGACAAGGATTAAGACTTTTCATAGAAATAAATTTCATGATTGGTTGAAATCAAAGGATTTTCCATTACTTTAATCAAAATAATATATATATATATATATATATTCATTTAATTATACTATTCTTATATATTTAAGGTATATAAATCCCCGATTGACTATATCTCTCAAGAATTAAGAGAATTTTCTTTTGGTCCTAATTCTTTGGTTTCTGAAAGAAACTCTTTAATAATAAGTGGGTATAAATTTGTTTCAACTGATCAATAAGTGAATATGATAACACAACATGATGGTACTATATTAACTAAAATAATGGACTTTTTTTCTGTTGAATCAAATAATAGTCTTTGATATAAACAAATTCTGATTATAGATTTATTTAAAAAATATTATTATCAAATTTGTACTCACAATGTTGATTCACTACGATTAACTGAAAATGTATTGATTCATAAATGTGACATGATACATTTATTGAGTACTATATATTTATAGTGATTGCCATGAATCCCTTCCTAGAAACTGATGAACAATATATTTTTTCATCATTGGAAAAATAAGTGTTTTATGTGAAAGATCATCGAAGACCTGAGTATAGTGTCATTATTGATGTAATCCCAAAACATATTTATGATTATATTGGGGATGAAATTGACACAATTGATTCCCCCTTGGTGTTTTAAAAATATTATAATTTTATGAGTCAAATTGTCTAATTGTGAGAATTAATGTTGAAATAGATATAGAGGTGGTTAAAATACATAAGAAACCATATATGTTTGGTTTTCATTCAGTTTATATTGACATGAGTTTCTCAGGTTGGTACTATTGCAATAAATTTAATTTGGGTTTAGTTCGGAATGGTATATTTGTTTTATTTTTATCTGTATTTATTTATTTTAGTTATAATTATTTTAATTTAGAAAACTGTGTTTTAAAACTTGTATTAAAAAATGTATTACTTGGTTTTAAATTTAAATTTCTAATTAATTTTATGATATTATCTATGTATTGTTTAACTTCTAAATTGTATGTATAGTATGTAAAAAATATTTTGAGAAATTTATATATTATTTCTATATAAATTATGAATGATTTTTATGAAATTCACTAGAAGATACCATTTGATAATAATCAATGAATTTTTGAACTACGGTCTTCTTCCTCTGGTTCCCTTAGTGATTACAATAGCTATAATATTTTTATTTTATATTTAATTTAATTTCATGTTATTATTATTTATCAAAAAAAATTTGTTACATTCATCTAAAACAAATTTTTTATCTACTCAACCTACTAGTATGGGTAAAAAACATGGAATATAGAGTATGGGTGCTACTTGTGCTACACAGAGCACCTCTCTTACATGTTCACACCTAGACCCACCAGAAGCCAACCCCCAACTTGAGCCTCAAGATATTTCCTAGACTATGCCTCCATCATTATCTTATTTTGTCTATAATATTTAAATAAAATTCCCATATCCTATGATGTGTCCACATACCTTTTATCAGTATCCTACTATGTGTACACAACCTCCATTTATTACACTTCTGTGTCCAGTATCTGATGATTGTGCTCCTTTAGCTTCCATTCCACCACATGAAGTTCAAATAGAGTATGCATTGAAACAGGAACAACCTTCAGAGGCTACCAATACAAAATAATCCAAGAATCCATCAAAGCCTAATGACCACCCTATATCATGTTTATATTTTTATGTATATCAAATTATATCATATCAGTTATTTTTTTAGTTGTACTATCAATTAATTCTATTTTATTTTTTATCTTATTCAACAGGATCTTCTAATTGGTTGATGTTGGTGCACCCACATTAATGAATCCTGGACATGAAAACAATAATAATGGTAGATTAAAATAAATTTAACCAAGTGATTGGTAAAAATTTGAGATAACATATTTGTTTCATGTTATCTTTATCCATGTATAGAAAAATCAGTCCTATGAAACCAATATCATGGTCACATATCAGTAATAAAATTAAAGAGAATACATGTGAGTATATATGGGTAAGGTAATTTTTGAAATTGATATCTATATAATCATTTTATTTATTTGAATTAAAATTTTCACTGTACCGTCAATTTAATGTTCTTGATTGTCAAGATATGAAAGTGGCATGGTTGATGTAACATGGGTAATTATAGTGATCATTAAAATGTGGATGATATATTGGATGGAATTGTAGATTAAGAACCGATTTATAGGGTTAACCATTCTTAAAACAATCCCAATACACAATACCAATTAATAATAATTTGATGGAAGAGTAATGATTTTGAGGTATTCTAAAACATTAATGGTTTGTATTGAAAATATAGTTCTTATTGATTGTACTGAATTTTTTTTGATGTATCAGAAAGAAACAAAAATAATAAGGATTTTATGAAGTATATTCACACATGGGGTCATACTAAAATTCATGATCATGAGAGGATCTAGTTACTTTTTATGAACAAATTTGATTTAATATGATCTAAAATAACTAAATTATACCAAGAATTTATGGAACATAACTAAAAAAAAGTTATATTAATATATAAAAATAATATAACATCAAAAAAATCATGACAAAAATAAACCCTAAGAAAACTACTATAAGACAAAAAATAAATATCTTAAAAATGTATACATGAGTATAACTCAGTGATATATTCAAATAATAACCAACTCTTAAACTCAAAAATGATGAATACCAAATCAATATCATGAATGGTTAAAAATTATAGTCCTTTTCAAACCTCAAGTAGGAAACTATATTGCTCTCAAAGACTCACAAGATATATAACATGAGTTTATCTCATTATATAGGTCCAAAAAACATATTTCATTAGTCAATATAACAAGAGTATTACATTCCCAAACTATATATAAGAATCACCCATTAATTAATCATTTTAGACCTCAAAAATAAAAAAAAATCTATATAGAAAATGAGAAAAATAGGATTTTTATATGTAAAAATGGTTTCTAATATTAAAACCATATTTTCTCTATTATTGTACTAATAAATGTTTCATCCACCATGTACCAAGTAGTATTTTCACTATCCTATCTACATGTTTATCAAATACATCATATGTACATATTATTATAAATATTAAATATTATATATAATATAATACAATATAATATAATATGTCTCACACACAAAAACAAATATATAAATATATATGATACACCTAATATTATAAATATATTATTATTTATATATTAAAATATAATAGATGGTGGGAGTTATATGGGCTTAACACAACTTCACTGCCTTTGATGGGTTTATAAAACCTAGAATAGACTGGAAATAGGTGTTGATTTATTCCATTGAGCACTATATAATATATTTTGAATTAATCCTTCCAATTTCTAAGAAGTATGTTATCCCTAGTCTAACTCTACAACACAAAACCTGTTGGTGATCATTTTCCATTACTTTGGAAGACTCCATTCACCATCACTTCTCTACCAAAAACATGCCATTATAACCCTTTTCTGGATAGATTTATCATCCTAGGGTTACCCTTATCTACTCCATTGACCTATCCATTCCATATAAGACTTCTACCCCCCAAAACACTAGCTTCCACATGGCTGATTTCAGCCACATCACTTTGCTTAGCTATCTCTGCCACACACAAGGCCACCATTTCCCACTTAAGTTCAGATACCTATAAGTCTCCTTACATTTTAAATATAAATTATTTCCCACTTGGTTATATAAAAATAAACATCCTATAATATTATACCCATCACCCCAACCACCTCAAGTTGTGAACAATCTATACAACACATAGGCACCCACATGGGTCAATCTATGGGGGATGAACCATCTCTTTCTATCTTTACTCCTAATATATTAATGAAATAAATTTTGTCCATATAAAATACAATAAAAACTTTTACATCTTATATTAATAGGATAAAAAGTTACCAGTAGTCATTATTGAGCTTGACATGGATGGTTTATAGTAGTTAGACACGAGCATATCAAAGTATTGATAATCCAAAAGCGACCAAACATTGTCCAAAATGAAAAAATTCACAATAATGGATAAAAATTTTCCTTTAAAAAGTATATCATTATAAATTATTATATTAATCCATTCAATAACATAAATAAAAAAAATTAGGTTTGAAATGAAAAAAATGAACTTGGATTTTCATAGACATAAAAAACTATGGATTTTTAGACTATTCGAGTAGATGTACCTCAAGAAATATTCATCCTTAAGAATACCAATATAATCCTTATATATAAATAAACACAGTCACATTAAAGTCAAAAAAATCCATCTTTGAGTACCTCCATAAAATATACACTATCAAAAAGGATCCATAAATAATTCAAAGAAGGTAACAAATGGAATAAAATAAAAACATATATAGCTAACTAAACCATTCTATGCCTAATTTATTAATAACAAATAAATCTAAATAGAATAAATACTAATTGAACCAAATAAAATTATATAATCAAAATTGAACCAATCATGTCCAATGAAACCCACCCAAAAATTTTGTTGGATCAAATCAAACCAAATAGACCGAAACAATTTTGAATTGATCTAAATAAATATTAATCTATTTAAATGAAATAAAACCAAACAAGAGATAAACAACACTATGATCCTTTTAATAATAGAGTAATACCCAATAAAATTAAATAGATCAAAATGTCATGACCCAAACATAACTCAACTATTCCAAAAAAACCAAACACATAGCCTACTATGAATAACTCAAATTTATTAAAGTAATAATTATGTGAGTTGAATGAATGTGAAATAATGTAATATATATCCATTCTTAATAAACTCATAAAATTGAATTGTATTGAATTGAGATGAATCAAAACAAACTAAAATTACCTATATTGAACCAAACCGATAATATTTAAACCATACTTAATTCGTCAAGAAATTAATGTGTTAAAACCTCCTAATAAATATTTATTTAAACAAAAAAAAACTCAATTCAGGTAAAATTAATAATAAGTAAATGAAAATGATTAAAAAAATAAATAATTCAATAAATCCAGAATCAATATAAATTGTTATAAAACTAATATGAATATACCTCAAAAAATGATAAAATTTCATTCTAATTTAATTGATTTTGTGTTTGGTTTTGTTTATAAATTTCATATTATTCAATAATTTAGGATTATAATAATAAGGTTCATTTGTTTAAGAAACACTATGTATTGAAATCCATGTTCCTTAAGAAAATATTTTTTTTCTCAAGTAGGATGAAAAAATGGATGTATTGAAAATGATCAAACTAATAAAATATTGTATGTATTTTTATTAATATTAAAGAATTTTATATATAATTCATATTTAGATATCCTTTTTATATTTTCAATAGTGTTCCATAGAGGTCCTTGATGATAAATAAGATTAAAAGTTTAGGTCGAATGATCATTTGAGACAATTATTATGAGAGGAGTACAGAGGGAGAGTCTGATGTCAACACGACAAAGAGCATCATTCCAACTAGAAATTTCCCTTCATCATGAAAATCTAAAATCTACGATATCACTAGGATATAAAATGATTATTCAAAATCATATGAGGCCAAAAATATAGTTATAAAGGAGCGTGAAAGATATAAAATGGTCACTCATAATTTTCTAAAATCTCCAGCATCGATATATCCATAATTTCTATTATAGACTGTTATTGTTTTTGATTCATGGGTGGTAATTATTAAAACCCATACTAAAGGGGTACTTTCTGTGATTCCCCATGCCCACGTCCAATAGGCTAGGTGCTGGCGAGTATCGGTGAGTAGGCATATCACTAACATGAGAGGACTTAGCCTAATTTACCTTTTCAAACACATACATATCTAATCCTATACAATTCTGAAATGTAAACCAAAATGTAAACCATGCATGCATGCATCTAAATCCCAATTCCAAAGTACGCCAAAAAGTATTGGAATGTAAATAGGTCCAAATATAATCCAACCACAAAGAGTTTGAGAATAATTCCAACATAAATGTAAATATGAGGACTTCTGTCAAGATAACCGAAGGAACAGGCCTTAGCATGTCCGACTTACTAAAAAACACTTGGTCTTGGTCCCTTTAGAATTTCATCAAAAGGGGGATCATTTGTAGAAGACACTTCATGTGAGGGAAAATCCCATATATGGGTGAGTATAACAATACCCAGTTGGACACCCGAAAATAGCTAAGAAGATACCAATGAGAATAAAAGTTATATCTACATAGGTATATAACTAAAACAGATATATCAATAATAACCAGAGATGCCAAAAAATACACACATCATCATGGTATTTCACAACCAAATTATCAGTCTATGACTCCTGATCGAATGTTCCTTATAACATTCATTTAGAGAGAACACGCTCTATGAGTAAGAATTAATTGATGAAATCATTCTAAGAGGTCATGATTATCAAATCATGTTATAGGAAATACATTATGGATGTTCGATGATATATTCTACACAGATGAGGATGAAACACTAGCCCATGGGGTATACCAAATCCCTAATCTGGAATAACCATATAAGGAGAGGATTGGCACCAGTGTAGTGTTGGTCATGAGGATACCAAGAATTCTACCAAGGGAAATATGATGATAGAGGATCTCACTCCGGGCCACCTGAAAGGATTCAAACAACTCTATCCATGAATTATTACTAAATGGATCACTATCCTAAGTGTAATATGTGATTCCATACTAACACTCAAGGAATGAATATAAGGAATTCACCCTAACATAACTTATCTAAGGTGAGGCCATGTACGTGTCAGAGTACATTGAATGTATATCCCTATGTACTCATGGTTGTGTCTATGTACCCTATAATGTATATACCAATATTATATGGAATTTTCAAATTCCATGTGGCTGAGTCACACATCGTATGATATTTAAATACACCGTAAACCCTATACACCACACTAAGGATCCCACATGATCTGTATTCTTGAGAAACATGAAGTGTATGTTATAACTTCCCTAAACCTATAGGTTCCTCATATAGCTTCCCAAATCCATCATCTCCAAAATCAATCATTCCCATGGAACATGGATCTTTGGTTTGAAAGGTCTGGTCCCCACCGAAGGATGGATTCTATCCTTCAATTCTTTGGAAAACACAACCCGAACCCACACCACCATATTTAATCCAAAACCTACTCATAAATGTCTCTAATCGAGTCCAGATCCTTCATTTTTTTGTCATCACAGGATCACCATGCCATTATGAATTTGAATCTTTGATATATAAGAATTGATTCAAGAAACAGGTTCACAACATTCAATTCCTTGGTATTTGGGTCGATCCACTAGGAAATGAAACCCCAAGGATGAATGCACATCGAAAAATCAGTGAAAACAAATAAACACAAATTATAGGAATAAAACGTGTTCATTTTTGGTTTTCCATTCTTTATTTTCATTATAATAATAACATAAGAACCAAGAATAAATTAAAAAATCCCCCAATAAAATCACCTCATAATAATACCATATCGTGATACGATTGTTCTACAAACCAAAAATTTGGTTTATTGATTCACATTCACCATAGAAATAATTAACAGGGAAGAAAACCAAATAAATCAACATCATACCTCAATTCCTATTGATCACTGATAAATAGAAAAATATGTGTGTATGTCACTAGTGAGATCCTTGAATCTCATTGTGGACTGATCGTCAATATATGATTCAATTTTTGTTCTACTATAGAATCTCCAACATCATATCTCTAACACTCTGTGAAAATTGTTGGATTATATGGATAACCCATCAATTTTGTCCATAAAACTGTATTTATAGGAGAACCAAGTTGTTGTGTCAATGAATAAAATAAAATAATTTATTCAATTATATAATTAATTTTACAGGCATGATGAATATTTTTAAAAACCCCACATTGAGAAAAGTTATGTCACACCTAAGGTAAAACCCTTATTGTAAACTCAACGATGCCCTTAGATTTCTGATTTGAGCTCCCTTTTGGAGTTATTCCACTTCTTCTAAAAAACTACACATGTGTCAGTTTAATATATTTAATATATTTCAAAGATTTATTTTTAGCACACCAAACCTCATAATCACATGTTGTCTCAGTGCTTTATCATGAAAATAATCCATAAAATTCTGAAAAAAATACAAGAAAAATCCAAGTCACTAAATTTTCTACACCTTGGGGATTTACATCAAAAAATCCAAAAGAAGAAACTATATAGATAATGTGGGTTTTGATAATGCATATGTTCCTCCAACTCCTTGGTGCTCTTCTGAAGGCTCATGTGCTGCCACCACATACACACTAAAGGAATCACTCAACCATGAAGGATCCTATCTTATCGATCCTTGATCTCTACTGGGTACTTTGAAAAGGTAGCTCCATCCTAGATGTCCAGCTCTCCCCAGTCCATAATGTGTGATCGATCATGCATGTACCTCCTTATTTGTGCATGTAAAAGATGTCGTGTAACCATTATAACTATAGAAGTTAATCTAAGTGGTACTCCACCTAAAAAACTCTACGTATTATATGAAAATGTCTAATGAATCTCAAAGATATCTTGCCGCCCATGAAAAATATCTATAATCCATGTTGAGGTGCAACTCGTAGGAACACATGGTATGCATCCTAGATCTCAAAGTACGTCCATCATTTATCTGTATTATACTTATGATGGAACTATGTAGCCCTCATATTACCCAATATGATTTTCACCTTCCATTTAGTATATCATAGAAAACTTTTCCCCTATGATCCAAATCTCTTTGTTTACTCCAACAATGTGGTGACCTACAAGGCTTCCCATATAAGGCCTAAAATGGTGTGATACTGATGGTGGTGTGGTAGCTGTTTTTTACTCAAACATCACCAATCTTAGGTGATCCTACAAATATGAAAAATTTCTTACATGAAAGATCGCAACATTTCCTCTAGAACCTGAATGGTCCGCTTAGTCTTTCCTTTATTTGTGGGGTGAAAATTCATACTCAAACAAAACTAAGTCCAAAAATCACCCTATAATCCCTTGAATAACTAATATGTGAAGCATGAATATAAACTTGTAATTATCATCGAGGGAAATCCATGGATTCGGACTATCTATTATACATAGAAGAATCCCAAGATCTCTACTAAAATCTTCCCTATAATATCTATAATTGGGTTGAATTAGTGAGGTTCCCTATGATCACATAGATATAATAATTTCTCTTAGATGTAAATGGGAATCTAGTCACAAATTCCACGGATATCCCATCCCACTTCCACTCTATAATCTCAAGGGGTTGAGCTAATCCCACTTGAACTCGGTGATCATCCTTCACATTCTAACACAAAAGGAATCAATATAAAAACTATGAAACTCTCTTATTTATCCCAGGAAACTAAAAATGATGTTCAAGGTCCTGGTAAATCTTTTCCACACCTCTATGTACTACAAAAGAATATGTATGAAAATCTCTCATAACCTCCACCCATAATTTAATAGGTACCATCATGCATCCTCAAAAAAAATTACATGATCCCCACCTTTATAAAGTTCATCAGGAGCATTTCCAGTTGATATCTAAGTATGTGGGGTCTCAGAGTTGGTATCCCCAAGTTGTTCATCCCTGACTAACTGCATAGAATAGGGGTAACAACCATCAAATAGAAGTATGTGGCTCCATCTCCATCCGAAAATGACAACTACACTGAGGAATTCTACTCAAAGGCCTCACTCAGCAACTGCGAACAAGATCTATGTTTGATAGCACTTGTTACCTTATTCTCATTCCTAAGAGTATATAAAATCTCAAATTCTCAATCCTTGAGGATCTCTAGAAATTTCCTCTATATTAATTAAACATTCTTCATAGAGAATATATAGTTGAGGATTATATGGTCATTATCATGACCCGTCCCACAGGGCCCGTATCGTGACTACCCTAAGCCCGCCTTTCGTAGGCCAGGTGTAACGCCCCGACCCCAGTTACCCAGAGTCGTTGCGTTAATGCGTAACATTGGCATGATCACAAAAGATCAAGTCTCGAAAGACTGATTAGTTTAGTAGCCTTGGAAACACTAGATACATTCATAAATGTTACATTACATCATAAAGTGAAAAACTACAATAACAAAGTCTCCATAGTCCACACTCATATCCTCTTCTGACTATCCCTGTAGGTCATTCATAACATACTTCTTCACATCCTGGAAAATATTAAAACATTGAAAGGGGTGAGCTCAGATGCTTAGTAAGGATAACAATATTTCTAAAGCTTTCATAAATAAACATTAACATTTAAGGAAATTTATAACTAAAAAAAAAGCCTTTTAAACTTGAACTTCAGTATGATATGGAAAAAATAAAATTAAATAATGCCATTTACTTACTCACATGGATATTATACTAGTCGAATAATCACATGTAATATCAATAACCACTTTCATAATGATGGAATGCATAATGCTAGACTATCAAAACCACGTAGCCAAGGCCTCGTGCCAAGACCACAAATAAGATTTTGTCAAGGCCTCGTGCCAAGACACTAGTTTGTCTCATGAGACCTACAGATGCATTGAGGAGCTATAGCGGGCTCCACCCTTCACATATTAAGTCCAATGCATTCCTCATATGAACAGGTTTAAACATATCATAAACCATAACATAATCGTATCACATAAAACTTGCATAAATGAAACATAACATTTCCACGTTTCAATCACAAGATATCAATAAAACACATTGATATAATAAAAACCTTATCAAAACCATTTTCAATACCAAAATAAAATATAATTAAAACTTGGTATTTATTTTTCATTTAAAAAATGTTATGGATTGTAGAGGAATCGGAAACTCAAGTAATGGTTACGGCGGCGGAGAAGTTGTTGTCGCCGCATACATACGACAAGAAAACATTCCTTTTTGTCGTTTAGTAAAACGCTTCGTATAAAAAGATTCCTTTTGAATAAATGTAAAAGTCAAAGGGGTTTATACACCATATAAAAGAAATTTGTCTATAAAACAAAATATGCCTCAATGAATGGAGATTGAGACAAAGTACGTTACAAAGATCATTTTTTTAAATAAAATAGATATATTATGTGTATTCACTATAAGTAAACATAATGAAATTACAAATACAAGATAGGATATAATAATATCATGACATAATTTGAAAGTAGGAGATTAACCCAAAGAATAGAAATTGGGTTAAGAAGTTCCCTTACCTCGTGTCCGACTTGACTCGAACGCTCTTTAACCTCCTAAATAATAAACTAGAGTTAATATCTACCTTCTTAAGAACCTTTTTCATGTTCATTATTCCTTTTATATCACTTATTACCATGTTATGAACATTATGTAATTATTTAAGTTAATAACGGTTATTTTGTCGATCTTTGGTACTTGAGTCAAAAATAAACTTCTTATAATTACAAGTTGTTCATGTGGTGAAATATCCATTATATCCCGAATTATATTCATGATGTAGATATCATATATATCATATATATCCAGTATATACATTCATTAATAATATTACATAACATTTAGAGGTAAGAAATGAAATGCATCGTTCATGGAGACGGTAAGTCGTACGTACGCATGAACGCTACTTTTATTTCTATTTCATATTTAATAGAATGAAATCATAATAGTATAAAGGTGTAATATAATTCCAGTATAATATAATGTATAATACCATTTACTCCATCCTTTATACATCCCACATATTTCATTAACGATTCAAATCACTTTGAGGGGGCGGTAGTCCGCACTTCCTAAAATGAAATTATCGTGTTTACCCATAATGGAAATCATAAAGTATGCCATAAATGAGAAATAGAGAAGCATAAGGAAAAAATAAACATAATATATATATCATATATGAAAATAGTGTCATCAAAATGTCCACTATTAGAGGTGTTAAATGAATATTGAACAATCATCATTTCGTGAGGCAGTATTTCGCCACCCATAGAAGCAGTATGTTCTTTAACCATTAGACAAAGGTGTGTGTAAGTTTAAACCAAATAATTATCATAAAAAAATCCTAGAATATTTTAGATACTGGTTTTGTTACAAAATAAAGTAATAAGAAGAGTTTAAGGGGTTGGATAAGAAAAATAATACAAAACAACATTAGAGAAGACATTACCTTAAAATCTGGTAACTCTTTTTGATTTGAGCCAAAGGATTCCTTGAGATGTATTCTGCCCAAATTGAGGCTTCTAAGAGTAAGGGAGGGAATTTTAGAGAGTATTTGGGCATAGTTTGGCTGAGCCAAAAGGATTTTAAGGTGTGAGTAAGGTGGTAGTGGTGGGGGCCTTTTATAAGAGGAGAGAAGGGGCACTCTTGGAAAGATTGAAATGTTACTTTATTATGAAATGCTTTTTCGGATTATTAAGGTCTCACACTAATATATTTCGAGGATAAGGTGACGATGGTTCGCAATCTACTCATCCAATAGGTTTTTTACAAGTGTAAGTCATAGATTTTACATTATATTTTCATTTTATTTAAATCGTTAATTATTGAGTTAATCGCTGCATCATCATGGTGTCATAAATAATTAAATTTATTTAATGTTTAAAAATTATTAAAAAAACTATCATGATGTAGGAAATATTTATATCTTTATAATGAATATTTATAGTCAAAAATATGTCTTGTACAACCCCATTTAAAAATTGTTTTAGCAAAACAACTCATGTTTGTGACATTTTTATTTTAACATTAAATAAAACGTTTTTAATGTCATTTTCCTACCAAAGTGGCTCCATGGGGTTCCCAAGTTGACCCATGGATTGTCTTGGTCTTCCATGACTCATTAAATAGGGGTAGGAAAAGTGTAAATGTTTTTTTATATTTTTATAATATCATATTCACCTTAAATTTCACTAATTACCTTTAATCGTGATTAATTAAACTGAAAAGTTACTATTCACCAAAAAATTATTTTAATCCCATTGAACCACATTTTACTTCCTAATGACAACCATGTATGTTGGATTTTTGAAAATTAAAACACAGAAGTGGTAATGTTTCATTTAAACGAAAACTCATTTTCTTAACTATCACTTAGTGGTTTCACTATTCATCAAAATTTGAAGTTTTTCAGAACAATGCCAAAATTTTACCCTAAGATATAATTGATATTACGAATTAAAAAATGATGTCTATTTTACAAAATTCCAAACATATAAGTTACATTAATTAATTTTATAATTAATTCCCGTTGTCCCAACAAATAGCGTGTTTTTAAGAAACAATATATATCAAAATATTGACAATTGTTTATGTCCATTTTCAAAGTGAAATTAATTATAATGAACACCATTGGATAAAATGGTAAAAATATATTCTAATTATACTTTAAAACCACTCAATATTATAATTCATCACTATAAAATATTTTGATTAAAAAAGTTGTTTTTAAGTATTTTTCACTATTCATAAAAAAAATTGGAAGTTCTCAGAAAATTACAAAAAATTCAACTTTAGATAATTTCGATATTCCGAATACAAAAATGAATTCCATTTTGAAATATAAAATTTATATAATTTAAAAAAGTGGGTATTACTATTCATAACTTCTACTTTGATTGGTCGCGGCGTGTTAGAATCTCGAACTTGCGTACAATGCAATCTATTGAATTATTGAAAGAGAAGTGTATCATGAAAGCTTGGCGTGTTACATTCTCCCCTCCTTCAATAAATTGCGTCCTCGCAATTTGAAAATTTTCTTTGAAAATAAAAGGTTGAAAATAGAAAATACCTTTGTGGAAAACTCACATCGGAAATAAGGTTAATAAAAATATAACTTTAAAAGATAGAAAGATAAGTACAAAGGTCACCCGAGATAGCCCATACGAGGATTCTATGAAAATATGGATATGGAAGAAAAACAAACCATCAAGGTCTGATGGAGAGTTGTAGAAAGTTGGACTAGGAGAAAGTTAACCACAAGAAAATCAAAAACTTGTGATTGGCTAAACGGTCATTGAATCCCCAGTTGTAAAAGTTAACCGGCAACATTTTTGTTTTAAGTTACCTTTTATAATGTGGAGGAATTTATTTAGAAGATTTACTAAGAATGTAAGGGAATATACATACTTGTCATGTAGACTTTCATTCTTTAATAAATTTTTACCACAAACCCATCTTTCACTCTAAAAGGTAATAGAACTCAAAAATATTCTATTTATCCTAATTTTATAAGGTTACAAATATTAACACATACCATTTAGATTAGGAAAAATAATTTGTAATAACCAGGGACTTCATGTAGGCTAGTGGTAGGTAGTAAAGGCCTGTCACACTATGGTTGTGGGTTCGATTCCTGCAGCTTTGTCCAACACGACGGGTTATGCCCCACCCTTCAGGTTGTCTTTTTCCTAAAACTATAGTATTATAATATTCCAAAAATAATCTTCAGAAATGTTTTAACCTTAAACAATACTATCCAAGGTTCAACTTAATCCATTCCAACCTTAATAGTTATCCAAAATACCTCTGTCTAGAATTTCTCTAAAAGGTCTCTAAATTCCAAAATCAATTGTAACATCAGATTCCCCAAACAAATTAAAGTTTCTCTTTTTTCACATACTAAAAATATGATTATCTTCATCATATTAAAACCTTACTGAAACAACAAGTACTGCAGTACAATCCTTATATATATATCACATTATTCTTATAAACAAAATATAATCCTTGAGACCAAAAGAACCAATACATAAATTATTCCACTTCAACTGTAGTAATAGCATAATATTGGCCTTCATCCCATGGCCTTTTCTGAGGTTAGTTTCCCTGACGCTTAGGACATTCATTTGCATAATGCCCCATTTCCCTACAATTGTAGCATTCAACATTGATAGCCTCTTTCTTTCCCTTCCAATCACGAGCCTGGTGACCTTTTTCTCCACATTTATAAAAAACTCCCATTCCTTTTAGGCAAGTAACGGGGTGATTCTTCCCACAATTATCGCATAATGGAAAATCATGCTTTCCCTTTTTCCCTTTATCTGTCTCTTGCTCCACCATTCTCTTCTTATCTTGCTTTACTTTATTGTCATATGATTTAGAGAATTCCTTATCTATCTTAATAGAACACGAGACTATATCTTCGTATGTTGAGAAGGTTTGTAAGACTAATGCTCAATGAATAAATGGTTTTAACCCATAAAAGAAACGATCAATCGTACTTCTTGGGTTACGTATATAATCTGCAGCATACCTCGCTAACCTTGTAAAGTTGGCTTCATACTTTGCGACATTCTCATCCTCTTTTTGTCTCAGACTTATAAATTGCCTTTCCATATCTGCTCGATGGTCACGAGGAAAGTATTTTTCTAAAAATAGATCTTTGAACTCACTCCATTCCATATTTGATACTTCATAATCTTCCTTCATGTTTTGAATAAATGACCACCATTGATCAGCATCTCCAGTGAGGCGGTAGACTGCCATGACAACCATCTCCCTTTCGCTACTCCCCAAGGTGTGGAATATTTTCTCTAAGGATTTTATCCATTGATAAACTACTAATGGATTTGTATCCCCATTAAATGTTGGCGGTTTTTGCCTCATGAAGCGGTCTAACATTGATCCTCCACGTTGTGGATCAGGGTGATCCATACGAGTAAGGTTATTATTCATAACCTGAGTGAGTTGTCCCAATATGGTAATAAGTTGATCAGCACCAGTTTTATCTCCAGATCCACAATAATTATCTTGAGTAGGAGGGAAATCTCTACACGGAGTTCGCGCATTGATACCTTTTCCATTCCTTCCACTAGGCGCCATTTCTAAACAATGGTATAAACTAGATTAGTTTATGGATCAAAATACATAATTACATACTTGTAAAATACTTAACATAAATTAAACTATTTATGGATATAATCCATAATCATAAAAATGTTTTCTTTGTGGAAGTATATACTCATAACCCTTCATAGTGGTTTGTAAAGAAAACGAGAATTATCCTAAACATGTCCCCCGGGAGTGTTGTAACCAAGAGTGCAGCAAGTCCCGTTGTCGTGCACCAGTTCCCGTTTGAGTCTAGCTCAAATCGGTGTTTTTGGGTTTTACCCCTAGGTACATCTATGCTAGAGCCGCCTCTACCTGCTCGTATCCAGACAGGGATGTATTGCTTGGAAAAATCAAAAAATCTCTATATCACCAAAATTCTAGGAATTTCATCTATACTAATCCTCAAAGTCTATCTTTGGGCTATGTGCTCTAATTAGAGTTTATCTAAATATAGATTTTAAGGTTAGTAGTAAACTTCCTCTAATACCAACTGTAACGTCCCGACCCCAGTTACCCAGAGTCAGTGCGTTATTGCGTAACATTGGCATGATCACAAAAGATCAAGTCTCGAAAGACCGATTAGTTTAGTAGCCTTGAAACACTAGATACATTCATAAATGTTACATTACATAATAAAGTGAAAAACTACAATAAAAAAGTCTCCATAGTCCACACTCATATCCTCTTCTGACTATCCCTGCAGGTCATTCATAAAATACTTATTCACATCCTGGAAAATATTAAAACATTGAAAGGGGTGAGCTTAGATGCTCAGTAAGGATAATAATATTGCATAAGCTTTCATAAATAAACATTAACATTTAAGTCAATGTATAACTAAAACAAAATCCTTTTTAAACTTGATCTTCAGCATGATATGGGAAAAATAAAATTAAATAATTCCATTTACTTACTCACATGGATATTCTACTAGTCGAATAATCACATGCAATATCAATAACCACTTTCATAATGATGGAATGCATAATGCCAGACTATCATAACCACGTAGCAAAGGCCTCGTGCCAAGACCACAAATAAGATTTTTTCAAGGCCTCGTGCCAAGACACTATTTTGTCTCATGAGACCTACCGATGCATCTAGGAGCTATAGCGGGCTCCACCCATCACTTATTAAGTCCAATGAATTCCTTATATGAACAGGTTTAAACATATCATAAACCATAACAAAATCGTATCACATAAAACGCGCATAAAGGAAACATAACATTTCCACGTTTCAATCACAAGATATCAATACAACACATTGATATAATAAAAACCTTATCAAAACCATTTTCAATACCAAAATAAAAGAAAATTAAAACTTGGTATTTATTTTTCATTTAAAAAAAGTTATGGCTTGTAGAGGATGCTGAAACTCAAATAATGGTTACGGTGACGGAGAAGTCATTGTCGCCGCATACGTACGCCAAGAAAAACATTTCTTTTTTTCGATTAGTAAAATGCTTCGTATAAAAAGATTCCTTTTTAATAAACGTAAAAGTCAATGGGGTTTATACACCGTATAAAAGAAATTTGTGTATAAAACAAAATATGCCTCAATGAATGGAGATTGAGACAAAGTACCTTAAAAAGATAATTTTTTTAAATAAAATAGATATATTATGTGTATTAACTATAATTAAACATAATGAAGTTACAAATACAAGATTGGATATTATAATATCATGACATAATTTGAAAGTAGGAGATTAACCCAAATAATAGAAATTGGGTTAAAAAGTTCCCTTACCTCGTGTCCGACTTGACTCGACCGCTCTTTAACCTCCTGAATAATAAACTAGAGTTAATATCTATCTGATTAAGAACCTTTTTCAAGTTCATTATTCCTTTTATATCACTTATTACCATGTTATGAACATTATGTAATTATTTAAGTTAATAACGGTCATTTTGTTGATCTTTGGTACTGAAGTCAAAAATGAACTTCTTATAATTACAAGTTGTTCATGTGGTGAAATATCCATTATATCCAAAATTATATTCATGATTTAGATATCATATATATCATATATATCCAGTATATAAATTCATTTATAATGTTACATAACATTTAGATGAAATAAATGAAATGCACCGTTCAAGGAGACGGTAAGCCGTACCTACGCATGAATGATACTTTTATTTATATTTCATATTTAATGGAATGAAATCATAATAGTATAAAGGTGTAATATAATTCCAGTATAATATAATGTATAATACCATTTACTCCATCCTTTATACATCCCACATATGGAATTAACGATTCAAATCACTTTGGGGGGGCGGTAGTCCGCACTTCCTAAAATGAAATTATCGCGTATACCCATAATGGAAATCATAAATTATGCCGTAAATGAGAAATACAGAAGCATAAGGAAAACATAAACATAATATATATATCATATATGAAAATAGTGTCATCAAAATATCCACCATTGGAGGTGTTAAAAGAATACAAAACAATCATCGTTTCGTGAGGCAGTATTTCGCCACCCACAGAAACAGTATTTTATTTAACCATTAGATGAAGGTGTGTGTAAGTGTAAACAAAATCCTTATCATAACAACATACTAGTATATTTTAGATATTGGTGTTGTTACAAAATAAAGTAATAAAAATTGTTTAAGGGGTTGGAGAAGAAAAATAAAACAAAACAACATTAGAGAAGACATTACATTAAAATCGGGTAACTCTTTTTGATTTGAGCCAAAGGCTTCCTTGGGAAGACTTCTGCCCAAATTGAGGCTTCTAAGAGTAAGGGATGGAATATGAGAGAGTATTTGGGCAGATTTTGGCCAAGTGAAAAGGCTTTGAAGGTGTGAGTAAGGTGGTAGTGGTGGGGGCCTTTTATAAGAGGAGAGAAGGGGCACTCTTGGAAAGATTGAAATGTTACATTATTACGAAATGATTTTTAGGATTCTAAAGGTCCCACACTTGTATAATTATAGTATAAAATGATAAGGGTTATAAATCTACTCATCCAATAGGTTTTTTACAAGTGTATTTCTTAGATTTTAAATTATATTTTCATTTTATTTAAATTGTTAATTAATGAGGTAATCGCTGCATCATCATGGTGTCATAAATAATTTAATTTTTTTAATGTTTAAAAATTATTAAAAATAATATCATGATGTAGGAAATATTTTTATATTTCTAATGAATATTTATAGTCAAAAAATGACTTGTATAACCCCATTTAAAAATGGTTTTAGCAAAACAACTCATGTTTGTGACATTTTTATTTCAACATTAAATAAAACATTTTTAATGTCATTTTCCTACCAAAGTGGATCCATGGGGTCCCCAAGTTGACCCATGTATTTTCTTGGTCTTCCATGACTCATCCAATAGGGGTAAGACAAGTGTAAAGGTATTTTCATATTTTTATAATATCATTTTTACCTTAAATTTCACTAATTACCTTTAATCGTGATTAATTAAACTTAAAAGTTAATATTCACCAAAAAATTATTTTAATCCCATTTAACAACATTTTACTTCTTAATGACAACCATGTATGTTGGATTTTTGAAAATAAAAACACAGAAGAGGTAATGTTTCATTTAAACGAAAACTCAGTTTTTTAACTACCACTTAGTTGTTTCACTATTTATCAAAAATTGAAGTTTTTCAGAACAATGCAAAAATTTTACCCTAAGCTATAATTGATATTCCAAATTCAAAAATGATGTCTATTTTACAAAATTCCAAACATATAAGTTTCATTAATTAATTTTATAATTAATTCCCGTTGTCGCAACAAATAGCGTGTTTTTAAGAAACAACATATATCAAAATATTGTCAATTGTTTATGTCCAATTTGAAAGTGAAATTAATTCTAATAGAACACCATTGGATAAAATGGTAAAAATATATTCTAATTATTCTTTAAAACCACTCAATAGTATAATTTATCACTATAAAATATTTTGATTAAAAAATTTGTTTTTAAGTATTTTTCACTATTCATAAAAAAATTGGAAGTTCTCAGAAAATTACAAAAAATTCAACTTTGGATAATTTCGATATTCCGAATACAAAAATGAAGTCCATTTTGAAATATAAAATTTATATAATTTCAAAATGTGGGTATTACTATTCATAACTGCTACTTTGATTGGTCGCGGTGTGTTAGAATCTCAAACTTGCGTACAGTGCAAGCTATTGCATTATTGAAAGAGAAGTGTGTCGTGAAAGCTTGGGGTATTACACCAGGGGCTGGTGACTAGCACCAATTGCGCAATTCCCTAAAACTGGGAAGGCATTGCCTTTATAAAACATGAACTCACACAACCAGAGTACTAGCGGAAGAAAAGACTAAGTAAAAACTGTATAACAAGTGTACTGAATGAAAAGGGGGCCAGAATACAAGCCCAACTGTAAAGTATAAATACAACTGAAAGCAGGTACAACTAAAAAGGGAAAAACAGCTGAAACGTGAAAGCATCTCCTGGATCATCCTCTGGGGTTCCTACCTGAAGGGTAGGTATAGAAGGCCTCCATAACACTCCACGTCCGTCAGACTCCACATTGTACCAATACATCGTAAGGTCCTCCTTCGGGTATCATCCAGTCCTGGTGCTCTCGGCCTCTGTCAGCACTAACTGTCGTCTGCATCCAACACAACGAGGTGCGAGCATAGCCCATTCATGGGTGAGTATAACGATACTCAGTAGGGACCCCAAGACCGTCAAGGCATCATGAAATCCAACAAGGATAAACCACAAAGTATGAAATAAATGTATAACCATTACTTAAGTATGTGCCCATACTTATACCTAAGTTATCAAGTAACTCATCTCAATCATGACGAAAAAATAAAGGTCACTGACTCAGCTCAAACCAAGATTTTTATTCACAAACCACGGCTGCTAGAGAACTCCTCCTCTGTTGAGCACAATAGTCCTGTCACGACTCCGAGGTGCTACTCACTAACCTTAGACTATTGTGGTACTCCTCCTGTCGAGTACCGCGGGTCTTCCACCTCACACAGTATCGCTCCCCACCATGGGTTTGCCACCTCACATAGTAGCGCTCCCCCTAATAGCCTATAGAGGTACTCCTCTTGTCGAGTACCATTGGTCTACAACCTCACACAGTAGCGCTCCTCCACCATGTTTCTATAGCATCACATAGTATCGCTCCCCACTAGTCTAGTCAAGTCACTCTGAATGAATCAGACAAGCAGTCATCAGGTCTTAGCCAGCTTCTAGGTCTCTGTAGTCTGCTCGCTCGTCTCCGGGAGGGTCCGCTCCATGAGCTACAAGCCGATACTCCAAGTGTCAATAAGTCCCACGAATAAATATCTCAAAGGTCTACAACATCATCGGGGTCTCAACACAACATACGACACATCAATCGGACGCCCGGTCTGTGAGTTATTATCATTTTTCTACCAGGGGCCCGGTTGGTATCGTGTACGAACCAAGCTGACAGTATCTCCACTGTACCCCAAATTCCCATTGGGTATTTTTGAAGGGACCGATTCTCAAAGTGATTACAACCACCGCTGACGGTTTGTCAAACAGACGTCTGGTGCCAATGATATGGCCCGAGAAGGTAAAGAGTCCGTAATGGGCCCGGGTCCGGTTCGTCCCGGTCTGGGTCGACCCGGTCAGACTCACTGGGTCTGACTCGGCCCATTGGGCGGGTCAGCCCGCTATGTTTTGACCCGGTCCGCTGGGCCCGGCCTAGTGGACAGCAGGGGCGGTTCGGCTCGATAGTCACCATGTAGGTGGCTCGATAACTTGGACCGGGAGACCGGGACGGTTCAGCCAGCGACACCGCGAGGGCGCCACGCGTCGACTTGGCAGGCCGGTGGCTGGGAGGCTAGCGGGTAGGCTGCGTGGGGTGCGGGCGGGCCGGCTGGACTCCGGGCAGGTCCCGGGTGCACCGGGCAGGCCGTGGCAGGAGTCGTGCAGTGCGCCGACAGGGGGTGCGGGACGCAGGGAGCGCGCCGACAGGGGCGCAGGGAGCACCGACAGGGGTGCGGGCCATGCCGACAGGGGCGCGGGCCGTACCGACAGGGGCGTGTGGCGCTGGTATGGGCACAAGGCGCCAGGTGCGTGCCGGTAGGGGCGTGGGGCACTGGGAGTGAGCCGGAAAGGGCGCGGGGCGCCGGGTGCGTGCCGGTAGTGGTGCGGGGTGCCAGGGGTACACCGAGCAGTGCACCGGCAGGGGCATGGGGCGCCGGCATGGCACCGAAGGGGCGTTGGCAGCGCGCCGATGAGGTGCAGGCAATGCACCTGCGAGGCTCGGTGGGCCGTCAGCAAAGTCGTGGAGCAGTACGTGGGGTGCGGGTCGGGCGCCGCTTGGCTAGAGGTGTTCGGCTAGGTGCACCGGTGCGCCGCGGGTCGGTGGGCTTCCTGGAAGCCGCGTTTAGCATGATCTTTGTTGTTTCCACCATTGTTGCCTCTTTCTCCATTGCCAAGCCGTAGAACAAACAAGAACGAAAAAGGAGGAGGGTGTCGGGCCGTGTTAGATGGCCCGCACCGTCTGCGTTTCGTGGGCGATAACATTTGGCTCACAGAGTGAACAGGAATGTTCAACAATACATCTGCAATAAACTCTTATCATTTTTGAAGAAGGAAGGATAAAGGATAAAATTTCAACAAGTATAAACCCCCTACCTTTGATTTCCCGGTAGTCGTTTGTTGACATCGTGGAAGGCTGGCCGTCAATCCATGGTAGATGATCAAGTCCCATGTTTAATAGGGTCTGAGTAAGAAGGCCTGAGAAGAATAGCGTCGGTGGCGTTCTTCATGTTCTTTGCGTTCTTCATGGAGAGCGTAATCCTGCAAGTGTTGGGTGTCGCGGCACTTTACCAATGCTTCGTCTCTTGGTGAAGCCGTCCCAAATCCTCCTCCCAAGCTCCAAATATATAGGAGAGTGGGAAAGTTAGGTAACAATCATTGAAATTTATGAATGTTCATTTATTAGGAATCTTCTTATATTCCAACGATACTGTTACTTAATTTAAAAAGGGGAAAGCCAATTAATTTACGCTGGCGCAATGATGCGGTGCTATGGAAAAATTAAAAAGGGAGGATACCAAGAGGCTTCCCTTAATTAAAGTACATAAATTTGCTCAATTAATCGGTACACACGTGGACACCATTAATTGGAACGCGTGTTGGCACAATTAATCAGTATGCGCATTGTCACAATTAATTAACACGCGCGTTGGAACAATTAATTGGTACGCACATTGCCACAATTAATTTGGCAGAGGAGATCAAAGGCTCTCCCCCATTAATGAGGGAGAGTGGAGAGGTTTCAACTAAATGCACACACAACACATGACAGCTTAAAAATAAAATAAAGTGTTGTACTTTATTTTATTAATATTTGTTTTTTAAAAATCAAAAAAATAAATTCCAAACTTGTCAGAATGCAACTACAGTGAAGGAATCACTAAGAAATTACCGACGTTGTGAGTTCAACGCTGCCCACAGATTTCAATTCAGATCACCGGTTCAATAGATATAAAACGCCGCTCGCACGTTTATTGAATGTACCCGAAAAAAAGTTCGGAAAATTATTATCAGTCATCCTCAACCCACTACGTTCAAGGTTAGGTTATGTCTAGGTGGAACACGCCCCAAAGAACCCAATGGTAATCTCAGATTTTCAATCTGAGTTACCTTTTGGATGTTATGAATTTTACAATAAAATAATTGTCAGTTAATTATTTTATTTGCGGCCAAAAGCTAACTTTTTTTGGTGGCCCGCACCGGCCAAAGTTAGTATCTTCTTAAATAAATCAAGCCCTCATGAGTTTAGCAGTGGTCTCAGATTTTTAATTTCAGATACTATTTGTGTGTTATAAGCATTCGAAAAATAAAATAACTTTATTTAATTATTTTATTTACGGTTATTCCATTTTCAGGATTTCTCACAGGAGGCCCGCTCTGACTAAACATAAGTCACGCCAAGGGTAAACCTGCTATCCTGAGCGCAACGGTGCCCTAATATTTCTGATATGAGTAACTGTTTATGAGTTATTCATCTTTTTTTAGTAAAACTGCTTACGGGCATTAATTTATGCTTAACGAAACTTCAAAAATTGATTTCGGGAACACTGGGCCTCGGAATCACGCACCGTCAAAAACTACAGACTCATAAAAATCCAATAAATTAATGAAAAAAATCATGGAATTTTCTTGGTCTTTACATTCTCCCCACCTCCGGGTTTTACGTCCCCGTAAGCTACAACTCACACTAAGGGAATAAAAGGGGGTACTGAGCACGCTTCTGAGCCTTCCGCTGCCATGTGCTCTCCTGGAGGTTCACATGCTGCCAACGTACGCACACCAGAGGTATCGATCGTCCATGTAGGACCCATTCCTGTCGATCCTCAATCTACACTGGAACCTCCGTAGAAGTCACCTCGTCATCGATGTCCAGCTCCTCGTGGTCGTTGATGTGTGTAGGGTCATGCACTTATTTCCCCAACTGAGATACGTGGAAGACACCATGAACCTGATGCGACTGTGGTGGAAGAGATAAGTGGTAAGCCACCTCGCCTACTCTACTGAGGACTTGAAAAGGTCTGATGAATCTCAGAGATAACTTGCCTCCTCGTCCAAATCTCTGTAGACCTCGTCGAGGTGAGACCAGTGGAAAGACGTGGTCTCCATCATCAAACTCGAGTGGTCTTTGTCTCCTGTCAGCAAAATACTTATGTATGCTCTATATAGTCTCCATTCACTCTTGGATGTACCATAAGAGGGGATGTGGAACTCCCTCAACACTTCCACCAGAAGTGGCACTGGTGCTATGGTACGTCCTTTGAAGAGGATGATGTGCTCCCCACCATCAAAAAATCCTATAGGAGACTATCCGGAAGATATTTGAGCACGTTGGGCTTCACAGTCTGCATCCCCATACTAAGCCTCCCTGACTCGCTAAAGAAGTGGGGGAGTGTCTGTAAGAGACTGTTGATAGGATACTCCATCCCTATCCAAAAAGGATATCTACAACGTGGCCAGCTGATCGGTCTCTTCACCTAGCAGCTGAATACCAGTCATCCTACTAAGCGCATCTACAACAACGTTCCCCTTCTCATGGGTATTGACTATCTCATAGTCATAGTCCTGGAGGAACTCAAGTCATCGTCATTATTTCTGGTTCAGGTCCTTCGAATAGAAGATATACCTTAGGCTCTTGAGATTAGATTAAAATGTAAATCATTCATTCAATGAACTGTGGTTGAGACTATCCATTTATAAAGAACTCGACTACACCCTTCTTCGCCTACATCCATCAAGAGATGCTAAGATTTCTCCTTTGCCGAAAATAGAAATCTGGTCGCATCCCCTAGATGAACCACGTCCTTTTCCTAATACAGTCAATCCTCACATGAACTGTACTAATTTATGCCATGGATGATGCTGTAAGGCCACAACTCTACTACCAAGAGATCCAACCGTTACTCTATCCTCCAAGGGTCGAGTCACACTATTGGCATTAGTGTGTGGTCACTAGGTCTCCTCCAGTATGAATCTCGAATGTGAGAGTCAAGTCAGCGGTTTTAACCAGAACCTCATAGTATTAACCACACAAAAGGCAGGAAAGAAAATGTCACAGGGACTAGTGTCTTTTATTACTGTAGCTCAAAGTACAAAGACATGAAGAAAACACAAACAATGACATCAATGAGGCAAGAAGCATCATGAACAATGGCCTCTATGCCTAGAACTACAATGATCATGCTCTCTCGGCGTGCCTTGTACTCCATTGCAGATAGTGGTATGTGCTTCCCTATGGGTGGTGGTGCTACTGGTACACCACCCGATGGTGTCAACAAATTAAGAGGGCCCTACACTAGAGTCTCGTCACTCGATGGGCCATCATCGTGTACTCTCTCAGAACTCTAAATGGCTGTCTACGTGGAGGCATCCTGAACAGATGTGGCACAGTCAAAAGAATATACCTAGTGAGTTGACCTGGTTTGCGATTACTTAAGAAAACTTTTGAAAACACACATGCAATCAGTGTTTTCATGCACTGAGTTAGAAATCCATATTCAGGGTCCTTCTGTATGGATATGCCGTCTGCTGCACCATCACTGGACTCCCTGAACAGAAAACCACACTCAGTACCCTTAACACTATTACTTCACAGAAGGGGAATATCAGAGTCTGATGTTCTTCTGTAGAACCGACTCCCCAGATACAAATTTTTCACGAACCATCCCCCGGGGCCCATATCGTGACTACCCCAAGACCACCTTCCATGGTCCTGGCGCTGGTGACTGGCACCAAAGGCGTAATTCCCTAAAACTGGGAAGACATTGACTTTATAAAATGTAAACTCATGCAACCAGAGTACAAGCGGAAGAAAACACTAAGTAAAAAGTGTATAACAAGTGTACTGAAAGAAAAGGGGGCCAGAATACAAGCCCAACTGTAAAGTAAAAATACAACTGAAATCAAGTACAACTAAAAAAGGAAAAACAACTGAAAGGTGAAAGTAGCTCCTGGATCATCCTTCATAGTTCCTACCTGACGGGTAGGTACAGATGGCCTCCACAGCACTTCACGTATGTCAGACTCCACCATGTACTGATATGTCGTAAGGTCCTCCTCCGGGTATCATCCAGTTCTGGAACTCTCAGCCTCCGTCAGCACTGACCGTCGTCTACATCCAACAAAATGATGTGCGGGCATAGCTCGTGCAGGGGTGAGTATAAATATACTCAATAGGGACCCCGAGACCCTCAAGGCCTCATTAAAACCAACAAGGATAAACCAAAATGTATGAAATCAATGGATAACCATTACTTAGGTATATTCCCATATATATACCTAAGTTATCATGTAACCCATCTTAGTCATGAGTAAAACACAAAGGACATTGACTAAGCTAAAACCAAGATTTTTATTCACGAAACCACAGCTGCTGGAGAAATCCTCTTCTATCGATCACAGTAGCCCTGTCGTGACTCCGAGGTGCTACTCACTAACCTTAGACTGTTGTGTAAATCCTCCTGTCGCGTACCGCGGGTCTTCCGCATCACAAAAGAGCGCTCCCCGCCATGGGTCTTCCGCCTCACACAGTAGCGCTCCCTCTAATAGCCTACAGAGGCACTCCTTCTATCGAGCACCGTGGGTCTGCCACCTCACACAGTAGCACTCCTCCACCATGGTTCTGCCTCCTCACACAGTAGCACTCCCCACAGGGCTACTCAAGTCACTCTGAACGAATCGGACAAGCAGTCATCGGGTCTCAGCTAGCTTCTAGGTCTTCGTAGTCTACTCGCTCGTCTCCGGGAGGGTCCGCTCCATGAGCTACAAGCTGACACTCCAAGTGTCACGAAGTCCAACAAATAAGTATCTCAAAGGTCCGCCACATCATAGGTGTCTCAACACAACAGACGACGCGTCAATCAGATGCCCAGTCTGTGAGTTATCAGCCTTTTTGTCCTGGGGGACCAGTTGATTTCATGTACGAACCAACCTGACTGTATCTCAACTATACGCCGAATTCCCATGGGGGACAAATTCTCAAAGATATTACCATCGCCACTGAAGGTTCGTCAAATGGATGTCCGGTGGCAAAGATACGAACCAAGAAGGTGAAGGGTCAGTAATGGGCCTGGGTCCGGTCGGACCCGGTTGGACCGACTCAGCCCAACCCGGTCTGGGCCGACCTGGTCTAGGTTGACCTGGTCAGAAACGCTGGGTCTAACCCGGACGATTGGTAGGTTCAGCCCTCTATGTTTTGACCTGGTTCGCTAGGCCCGGCCCAGCGGACAGCGATCGCGGTTCGGCCTGATTGTCACCACGTAGGAGGCTCAGTAACTCAGCTAGAGAGACTGGGCTGCTTCGTCCAGCTACATCGTGGGGGCGCTGTGCATCGGCTCAGCAGACCAGTGGCCGGGAGGCCAGCGGGTAGGCTGTGCGGGGTGCGGCCTGGCTGACTGGACTCCGGCCAGGCCGTGGGTGCACCGAGCAGGCCACAGCAGGAGACGGGCAACATGCCGGAAGGGGGTGCGGGACGCTGGGAGCACGCCGATAGGGGATCGGGCTGCCGCGGGGCACGCCGACAGGGGCGGGGCGTCGTGGGGTGCGCTGGCAGGGGTGTGGGGCGGTGAGTGCTGGACCGCAGGGGAGTGGGGTGGCCGGGGAGCACCGGGCAGCATGCTAGCAGGGACGCTGGGTGCCGGCAGTGCGCCGGCGGGGTGCCAACATCGCGCCGACGGGGTGTGGGAAATACGCTGGTGAGGCGTGGAGGGCTGTTGGCATGGCCGCAGAGCAGCACGTGGGGTGCAGGTCGGGTGCCGCTTGGCCGGCGGTGTTCGGCCGGATGCACCGGTGCTCCTCGGGTCGGTGTGTTTCACGGAGGCCACAGTTAGCACGACCTTTGTCGTTGCCGCCACTGTTGGATCTTGCTCCATCACCAAGTCATAGAACAAACAAGAACAAAAAAGGCGGAGGGTTTCGAGCCGTGTTAGTCGGCCTGCACCATCCACGTTTAGAGGGTGATAACATTTGGCTCATGGAGTGAAGAAGAAAGTTCAACAGTACGTCCACAATAAATCCTTATCATTTTTGAAGAAGGAAGCATAAAGGATACAATTTCAACAAGTATAAACCCTTTACCTTTTATTTTCCGGTAGTCGTTCATTGAGGTCGCGGAAGGATGATTGTCAATCCGTGGTAGACGATCACATCCCACATCGAAGGTGGTCCGAGGAAGAAGGCCAGAGGAGAAGAGCTTCGTCGGAGTTCTTCATGTTCTTCACGTTCTTCGTTGGAGAGCGTAATCCTCCAAGTGTTGGGCATCGCGTAACTTTACCAGCGCTTCATATCTTTGTGAAGTCGTCCCAAATACTCCTCCAATGCTCCATATATATAGGAGAGGGGGAAAGGTAGGTAATGATCATTGGAATTTATGACAGTTCATTTATTAGGAACCTTCCTAAATTCCAATGATACTGTTACTTAATTTAAAAAGGGGAAAGCCAATTAATTTACGTTAGAGAAACGATGTGGTGCATTAGAAAAATTTAAAGGGGATGATTCTAAGAAGCTTACCTTAATTCAATTACACATGTTGGATCAATTAATTGGTACACACGTTGACCCAATTAATTGTCACGCGCGTTGGCACAATTAATTGGCACGCGCGTTGGCACAACTAATTCGAACGTGAGTTGGCACAAATAATTGGCCCACCCATTGGAAAAATTAATTGTGCAGAGGAGGTCAAAGGCTCTCCCTAATTAATGAGGGAGAGTGGATAGGTTTCAACTAATTTCACAGACAACACTTGGTAGCTTAAAAATAAAATAAAGTGTTGTACTTTATTTTATTAATATTTTTTAAAAAAAATCCAAAAACTAACATACAAACTTTTCAGAACGCAACCGCAGTGAAGGTCTTGCTAAGAAATTACCGACGCTGCGAGTTCAACGGTGCCCTCAGATTTCAATTCCGATCACTGGTTCAAAAGATATAAAATTTGGTTCGCACATTTACAGAACGTACCCGAAAAAAAGATCTGAAAATTATTATCAGTCACCCTCGACCCACTGCGTTAAAGGTTAGGCTCTGCCTAGGTGGAACACGCTCCAAAGAACCCAATGGTGCTATCATATTTTCAATCCGAGTAACCGTTTTGATGTTATGAATTTTACAATAAAATAATTGTCACTTAATTATTTTATTTGCGGCCAAAACAAACTTTTTCGGGTGGCCCGTGCCGGCCAAAGTTAGTGTCTATTTAAATAAATCAAGCCCTCATGAGTTCAGTGGTGGTATCAGATTTTTAATCTGACCTACCGTTTTTGAGTTATAAGCAGTTGAAAAATAAAATAACTTTATTTAATTATTTTATTTACGGTTATTCCATTTTTGGGATTTCTTATAGGAGGTTCGCGCTGACTAAACATAATTCACTCCTAGGGTAAACCCGCCATCCTAAGCGCAACGGTGCCCTAAGATTTCTGATCTGAGTAACTGTTTAAGATTTGTTCCACTTTTTTCAGGAAAACTACTTACACACGTTAATTTAAGCTTAACAAAACTTCAGAAATTGATTCTGGGTACACCAGGCCTCGGAATCATGCACCGTCAAAAACTGTAGACTCATAAAAATCCCATGAATTTATGAAAAAATTCCATGGAATTTTCCGGGTCTTTAAAATCATAATAGAAAATAAATAATTCTCATGTTAGGTGATGTATCCACATTTTCAATGAAAATGCTATTGCTACTAACTCAAGATCAGGGTGGTCTCAACTAACATGATCCATATGCAATCAACTTCATCCTATTAATTAGAACAGAGCCAATCTCAGTTCCTAATGCACCTAAGAACACTACATACTCAACACCCTACTCTAGAAATATCAATATGGTAACACTCTTCAATATATACCTCAACATTAGAAAATAATGATGGCACCTCTCCATACACATGAAAGGCTTCCCATTTCAGGTTAAATCTATATTGGGAGATGATATCTTTTTGAATTCAAGTATTGATCCATGATATTATCCTACCATAACAATGAAGCTTTGTGCCTCCATCATGCTCTTGGGTGGATCCAAAGCTAACACTCCTTCACCTTCATTAGGTCCACTACCAAACCATCTACGGAGATAACGTGTCATATAAAGTGGACCTATTGAATCTAGAAATTGAACATTGAGAGATTCCCCTAAATGCAGATCTCTCTTATTAAGTCTAGAACCATCCTTAATAGTCTTCCATGATCCTCCTCGGACATCGAGTTCACTAGGATGTTGTCAATTAAGATAACCATGAACCGGTCTATAAAATGTTGAAAGATCAGTTTCATGAGTCCCATGAACACTACTAGGTATTTTATCATTCCATTGTTTATCACCAAACTCTCATAGTGGAAATATAATCATGTGAATGTTGTCTTTGTTATATCATCATCCCATACTCACAACTGGTGATAGCTTGATCTGAGGTCATCATTTGAGAACCATTATTCCCCTCTTAAATAATCAATGTGTTCATTGATCCTCGATAGTGGATTAATATTCTTAATAATAACCTAGTTCATGATCTATCAGTGCACACATAACCTCATGATCCAGTACTATTTCTTGGTGGAAAACACTGGGGATGCCTAGGGTGAATCATTTTGTCTAACTGATCCCTTCATATAAAAGACTATCAATGTCACCCTCATGTCTTGAATCTCTGTGGGACCCATCTGATATGCTAATAATGATATCAAATCCATATTTGGGTCTCTATCAATGCATAGTCTATCTATCAGTGGGGAGGTAAACCTAGAACACCCTTAGTAAAGATGTTATCATACTCCACCTCCCCTATAGGGAACTAAATATGAATAATAAAAACTAAACCAATTTTTATTCTAGACAAATTATATATAACCAGCTACAACCTCTTATGTATGATTCTACCCCACACTACATGGGTTTCCCTTTCACCCACAAAGGAAAACCTAGTCTTATTGATAAGGACACACTGTATCCTCCACCTAAAATAGTCTATATGGGAATGAATGGTACATAACTTTTCCATAACTAAGATGATGTCAAAAGGAGTCATCATTTCTAAAAATCGATGACAATATAAATTATTACCTCCAATATTTAGGCCTGACTATCGGCACAAGTTTGTGATCACTAAGTCATATCTAGTAGAAGTCCTCAAGCGTAAGGGTCAATCCAATGGATTAACCAGATTCTATAAGTCTTGAAAAGGTATGTGGAAATAAAAAAATTAATCACACCTATGTCTATTAGTACTACATATATGATATAAAAGACACATATAATACATCGTATCCCCCATGATGCCTCTAGTTCATAATACATGACCACATTCAGCTTTCACCACCCCTTTTTTCAAGCTCCCTAATCCATGAATGGACAACTTGGTGGTGGTGGCGGTAACAATTCAAATGGTATACCACATGCAGATATTGTCATATCTCCTCTAACATGTACATAACCCTTTAGACCTAACTAATCCTAAGAATGCCTCTGCCTTGGAGACCCAATTTTGGTCTCCCTATCTTTCATAAGGCAGGTCAGTAAATATTTTTCAAGATATCGCATATCATCATATGAGTATCACTGCCTCTCACTGGGCTAACTGGACCCATCATGTGATCCCTAAACCATATATCCTCTATCCTAGGACCTCATCTTGAAACTTCTTTCAATTTCCTGTCCCTAAGACTAATATTGGATCCCTACTTTCAAAGCCTCTGGTCTTATATACCCACTACCAGCTTACACTATTCGTGTATACATAGCCAGAAAACTCTGAACCACTAAAGCTCACTCTAACACCCCTAGAAAAATTTTGAACTCACATAGGTATAACACTATAATTAATTTAACTCTACACCCCTTACTCGAATTCTGAGCCAAGAAAAAATTATCATGAACCATATCAATAAAGTAATTGTAGAGGTTGCTGAACCTCGACGAATACACATCCATTGTCATACTACCTAGCTAAGTAATAATAATATCTTAGATGTTTAAAACCCTCAAAAATCTATAGAGAACCTATCATTGGAAATGAAAATGAACTATGACTATGATAAAGTATCATCTTCAAAAGATTGTGTCACTAAAACCCAACATCATCCTACAGATCCATGGAGAAGGTTCACTTCCAGGACTACCAACAGATATTTGGGTGTCCTGACAAGATGGAAAACTCATGTAAATGCATCAATCTAGACCTCAATGACCCATGGTTTAGGATTTCCTCAGAACGTGGGGGGTAGCTATCACTGAAACTCATGATGTTCCCTCAACATGCACACCTCATTTTTTCCCTATAGGTAGTGGTATAACTAGTACACCACCTGGAACTAACGCCTCTTGAATAGGCCCATTGTATCAATGTCTCATCACTATGGGTATCATCCTCATCATCGTTATAATGAATCCTAGATGACATACTTAATGAAGATATCCTAAAATTGTTATGATGTATCACGATCAATGAGTATATTTGGAGACATGACTAATGAAGGAAATAGAAACCAAAACCCATTTTTATATGATGCAAGTACCATTTTTTCATGCAACTAGTGTCCCCATGTACTGAGTTGAAAGGTAGGTTATCAGAGTCCTAGTGTATGGATACATAAGTTTTCACATCATCACTATATTCTCTAGCTTGAAGATGAACTCGAAATACACAACATTATTTTCCTAAACCAATCTCACATACTCTGTTCCAAAGGTATAATCGACTATTCTAATACCAATCTGTCATGAATTATCACAATGGGGCCCGTTTCATGACTCCCCATGCCTTCCTCCAATAGGCTAAGGGCTGTTGACTAGTGTTGAGTTGGCATATCACTTACCTGGGAGGCCTTAGACTAAAGTACTTATACACACACACACAAACATATATAAGCCCATATAATTCTAAAATATAAGACATTAAATAAAACATTAATGTATACATCTAAATCCCACAACCTGAGTGGGACAATAAGAACTAAAAAATAAACATGTCCAAATACAATCCCACCAAAAAGTGTGTGAGAACAAGTAAAACCTACAAGTAAATATTGTGAATGATGTCAAGATTACCAAAAGAACACATATCAGACTATCTAGATCACTATGAATATCCATTTCTAGGTCCTTCTATGACTCCATCAAAAGGTTGACCATCCACATAAGGCATGACATGTGTGGGAAAATCCATTTTAAGGGTGAGTATAACAATACCTAGAAGAACACCCCTAAGTCCAAAGAATATAAAAAATAATATATGTCAGATCATAAAAGTTATATTTGTAAAACAAATATAACAAGAATATCGATATATACTCAACAAGACACAGAATATCTAGGTATCTCACAATCGAAATTCTAATCCATTATTCTAGCTCAAAGGTTCTACATAGAACTTCTTTCTGGAGATAACACTTCAAAATTTGGATAGAACTGATCATGTATGTCATGCTCATCGGCTCTCATCATAGACACACTAGATGTCTGATGAGATATGATATATATATATAAGGATAAAACACAGGTAAATGGGGTATACTAACAACTAAATCCGGAACAACCCACTATATAGAGGATCGACACCTATGTAGTGTTGGTCACGATGTTACTAAGAAATCAACCATGGGAAAGATGACGATATTGGATCTCACTTCTGTCTCATTGAAGGATTCTATCAGCTCTTTCCAGGAAATCATGCTGAAGGGATCGCTATCCTAAGTGAAGGACATGATTCCATACTAACCCTCAGGGAATGGATACAAGGAACACATCCTAATGAATCTTGACAAAGATGAAGAGGAAAAGGGCACCAAGCCTTCCTTAAAGGAGTATATGATGTGTAATAGTAGTACAAGACATGTCCAATCAGTATTGGGTACTACTTGTGTATCATTGTTCATGCCTATGCCTATACATAAGTATACGACGTGTTAAAGCCCATATACCACTGCCCATGTCCAAGTACATGACTTTTCCCATGTACACCTGTCATGGAAATGCCTGTGTCGGAGTACATGACATGTCTATCCCTGTGTACTTTTGGTTGTGTCTATGTATTCTCTAAGGTACATAATGCACTTACAAAGAAGCCTCACATTTCATGTAACAAATTCACACACTGTGTGATATTTAACTTATTATAGAACACCAACCAGTACACTAGGGGTTCTACATGGTTTGTTTTTCCGAGATACATGTCTTCTGTATCATGATTTCCAAAAACCCATAGGTTCCTCCAATGGCTTCCCAAATCTACCAGCATCACAATCCATCATTCCCATGGAACATGGATATGGCGTTTGAAAACCTAGAAATCATTGAAGACAGAATTCAAACCTTAGATTCACAAAAAAAATGAAACCCAAAGCCACACCTCTATCATTAATACAAAACTCATTCACCAATTCCTCTGATCTGGTACAGATCCGTCATTTTTTTCATCATCGCATTATCCCCTCACTATATCATGTATGAATCTGTGATACTAAATCATTGCACCAATAACCAAGTGTGAACCATTCGATTCATTGATATTTGGGTCTAACCACTGGGAAAAAGAAACCTAGATGGGGACACATATAGAAAAATGAGAGAAATTCAGGAAACAAAAATATAGGGACAAACCTCAACCATTATCGACTGTCCTTGATTCATTTATTTTAGATCAAAAAATGATGTACCAAGAATAATTTAACAAATATCAAATTAAAATCATTACAGAATAATCCCATCCCAAAATATGATGGATTCCTGAGTCTATCTTTTGGTTGATTGATTCACGTTCATCATAAAAGAATATAATGGGGAGTAAAACCACATAAATAAACAACCTATCTCAATTTGGATAGATCTCTAATGAAAAATGAATTTGTTCCATTGTCATTAGTGAAATTATTTAATCTTGTTGTGAACCAATCGTCAAACTACAATATGGTTATCGTTCACCCATGGAATATCCTCTAATGGATCTCCAATGATATCACAAAATTATATTGAAAATGTAAATAACCCATAAATGTTTTCTGTAAAAGTGTATTTAAATGAGAATATAGGTCTCTAAGTTAATGAATAAAATAAAATAATTTATTTTATTATTTTATTTATTTTATGCTCCTAATGACATTTTCACAAACACCCCACAACAACAATGGTTATAACATGTCTCTGGTAAAACCCATGTTATGAACTCAATAGTTCCCATTGATTTCTGATTCAGTCCCACATTCATGAGTTATTCCACTTTTTAATGAAAATTATGCACATATGAATTTAATATGTTTTAATCATTCATTTAGGGCACAATGTTCCTTAGATTCACACACTATCTCAATATCATGTATTGAAAATAATACAAGTAATATTCATGTTTCTATATTAATAAGTTTCTCTTTATATGATTCACTGAGTGATGGAAATGAGTATCCTAGTTGAAGTCAAGGTGATGACACTACTGAGGATAATGATGATGATGAAGACAACAATGTTGAAACAAAGTTGTTTGTGCCAAATATGATAGTACTAGGGAGGATGTTTCTGATGATGGTGATGATTATGATAATGATAGTGTAAATGAGGTAGATATTGGTCCTATCCATATTTGAGTTGAAAGTTAAGATATAAATGTTTTGATGTTGTTTAATGACTAAAACTGATCAATTGTTTGGATAATAAATGTATATTATAGCATTGTAAATGGTTTAAAATTTATTGAAAACTAATCAATTTGTCAAATATTAAATATACAATATCTGTACTACATTAATGTGTACTATGGTGGGAATTTTTTAATAATTTATTGTATTTATTGTGATGAGGTTTTTGATGGGATTATGGTGGATTCTGGGGAGAGGAAGCTATACCAGTTGTTTTATGATCCATTCGTATATATATACCCATAGTTTCAAGAAAAACTCTTGGAATAGCATGGTTTCTGAGAGAAATCAATATGCGCTATTTTGTAAATGTTGGTATACATCTATACCAATGGTCTAGTGAAAATTATGGGTTTTCAGAATTGTCCATCAGTTATACCAATTTTTTCTACAACAATAATTGGTATATACCTATAAGGATAGCTTATCACCCCATGGTTCATAGAAACATTGGTATTAACTATCCCAATGGTTCAATGGCCTATAAATTTTTTTTAAATCCATTGGTATAACATACTTTTCTAGCAGTGATTGCTACATTAAGGGGATTTTGGATAACTTTGTTTTAGTTTTCTTATTTTCCCCTTTAGTTGTGTACCATGGTTTTTACTGATATCTAATACGAGGATTTATTTTTCAAAATAATAATAGTAATAATTATGGTCATTTATGTATGTATTGTATTGATAATATATAAAAAAATATAATTAATTAATAATGTTTTTAGTTTTTAATAATATATAAAACTATAATTATTTAAATTGATTTATAAAAAATTAAAAATTAATGAATGACTATTATAATTTAATATATTACAAAAATATTAAACAAATATTAATTAAAAATGAATAAATTATAGAAAATGTTAAAAATTTAAATTTTTTAAAAAGGAATAAAAAATATTAATTGATTACACATACATACACATTACATACATACTCATACAAACATACATGGACATAAAAATACACTAACACGTCTATACACATTGACATTCACATACACATACAGATGCTTACATGCATATAAAAATAAATACACATACACACATGTATACCCATACATATATATACAATTACATACACCTACATACCTATACATACACAAACATATACAATTGTACACATACTACATATTCATACACGTATATACACATTTACACATATATATACATACACATACACAAACACAAACACAAACACATACACATACAGATACACATACACATACACATACAAATAAAAATACACATACACATACACATACACATACACATACACATACACATACACATACTCATCGAATCATAAACAAAAAATCATACACATACATATAAAAATACATATGCACATATACATATGTACACATATATAAAAACATACACATATATAAATATACATATATATAAACATATACACACACATCACATATATACACATACAACACATATAAACACATACATATACACATAGATACATGCACATACCATCGTACACGTACATCAACCTACAAACACATTCAGACACATATATATAAATATATGTGTATATTTTAAATTATGTAATATGAATACAAATATACAAATAAATTTATAAAATATTCAAATAAATATGTATTTTTTTATATAATTATATAGTTTTTTAAAAATATTATTAATATATTATATTTAATCCAAGGAGGCTCAGGTATTGATAATTCTCAGTCATTAAAATTATTAATGAAAATTTTAGTTTAGTACAAGGTATTGCAATACCAGATCTTTTGGTACACAAGTGCAACCAAACAAGTCAAGAATAGTAGAATAAATAAAAACACCCACCAACATCCCAAAAATAAAATCAAAATTTCTTTTATCAATTTGTCATATCCTAAGTAAAAGGACCTAGCCTTAAAACATTACATAATCATGAATTAAATGAATAATTCACATTGAGGATCATTTCAGGTTTAGAGTGTTAGAGAATTAGGACATATCTATTACATCTCAAAAGATTACAAAGTAGAAACTTCTACTCAGTTTCCATTTTTTTCACAAAATAAAAACTCTTAAACAAAAGTGTCATGTCTAGTTCCATGTTTTAGACAGCATGACATTTCCTTGATCTCTTCCTTCACCATATTCCTCTTTATGTCTTGTGTAAAACAATTCAAAAACTTGGGATGAGCATAAAAAGCTCAGTAAGAGATATAAAAATACGGAAAGAAAAAATTAGTCCATGTATACATAAGAATCAATGAAATCATACTTTACTCATAAAACATAATCACATTAACATACGATATGAAATCATAAGATTTATGAATAACTCATAGAATCATAAGACATAAAGGTAACTTGAGGCATTCATAACATTCTTACGTAGGGAGTAACCCTCATGGTTACATTTGGAATACCCATCACAGTATATTTCCTAAATATCTTCGTAGAAAAATTCACGTTTACCTCCTTCACATTAACCAATGCATTGGAGAGATATATCAATCTCACCCTCCCTTAGTTTATCACGAAACCACCAGATTTCATAAACAATTCCCAAGAACCATAACATAATCATATCACATAAAACATGCTTAAAGGAAACATAACATTTCCACATTTCAATCACAAGATATCAATACAACACATTGATATAATCAAAACATTATCAAAACCATTTTCAATAAAAAAATACATAAAAGAGTATATGGTATTTATTTTCCTTTTAAAAACATTATGGCTTGTTAAGGAAGCCATAGATCAAATAATACTCATGGCAGCGGAAAGGTCATTGTCACGTATGTTAAAAAAAATACTTTTTGTTGTTTAGTGAAATGCTTCGTAGATAAAAGATTCCTTTTGAATAAAAGATAAATTCAAAAGGGTTTTATACACCGTATAAAAGAAAGTCGTGTATAAATCAAAGGATGCCTCAATAAAAGGAGATTGAGACTAAGTCCCTTAAAAAGATGGTATCCTTAGATTAAGGATAAATAAACTATAAAATTATGTGTGAAAAAAATAGATACACCCAATATAAGTGGATCTTAAGTGTAAAACAATCAGAGTTCATTTAAACATATTAATGGAAATACATAATCAATAAGTAGAGGTTTAACCCAAAGAATCAAAATTGGGTTCAGAAGTTCCCTTACAGAAATTCGACAGCCTAACGGCGTCACTTTAAAATTCAGAAAATGAGTTGATGAGAAAGAAAATGGAATCTCATAACTTGGACATAATATTTATAGCAAAAAAGATATGTAATAACATATCCCAACATAATAAGATGTAAATTAAAATACATAACAAAAATAATTCCTTTAAAAAGAGGAGGGTGAAAGGTTCCCTTACCGAATTGGGTAACTTCTGAAACTTAAACCCCATGAAAAAAGGTTCATACAATGAAGATGTAACTACCCATAAATTAAATTATATTATAAAAAGAATACAATCATTGGTAGTAAATACACCACACAAAAGGAAATAGTGGCAAATGTTGCATGAATCTCAAGGGAACACAAAGTGAGATAAAAACCCCTTACCTCATTGTGATCAATCGAGTCATATGACCAAATGATAATAGACACCAAATGAATCACATAATACAATGAATATAAATAGAATCTTGATAATATATATGAATGTTCAGTACACAATACCAAATGCAATAAATAAGTGGAGAACAATGGAAATCTCAGCGAATTAAAAGTGACATAAGAAATTCCTTATGAAATTTCGGCAGCCTAACGGCGCCACTTAAAACATCCAAAAATGGATTGATGAGATAAAATAGGGTATCTCATAATATGAACATAAAAGTACAGTATGATGGATATAATTATAATACCCCAACATAAGAAAATGTAACTTGAAAGACTTGATATGAAAATAAAACTTTGAAAATGAGAAGGGTGAAAATGATCCCTTACAAATATTCGGTAGCCTAACGGCGCAACTTAAAAATTCATAAAATTAATTGATGAGAGTAAGTGGGGGTCTCTAATAATATGAAAAACAAATTCAGTATGTTTAATATAAATTAACATCCTCCAACATCATAACATGGAGCATAAAATAAATGACATAAAATAGAGTACTTGAAAAGAAAGAGAGAGGTGGGATCCCTTACCTCAAGTCTGAATTGTCTTGTTCGTTTCATTATATTCCTGAATAATAAATGTTGGTCAATTTATAATTTCATAATTTCATCCTTTAAATTTTATTATTCAACTCATATCACATATTATAATTTTATAATAATTATTTAATTACGTGAGTTCATATCATGCGTTTTGTAGTTGTTCGGTACATGAGTCAAAAATGAACTTGTTTGAAAAGAATTTTCCATGTAGTTATAAGTACATCATCTCTAGAATATTATTAATGATTTAAATATCATATATATCAAGTATATATTCATTTTATACTATTCCATAACATTTTGAGATAAAAAATGAAATGCACCGTTCATGGAGACGGTAGGTCGTACGTATGCATGAACGCTACTTTCATTTCTTTGTCATATTATTGGAATTAAAACTAAATAATAGATATATATAAATATATAATTCCAGAATGATATTCATAATTTAGATATAATATATATCATATATATCCATTATATATATGTACTTATAATAGTACATAACATTTGGAGATAAGAAATGAAATGCACCGTTCATGGAGACGGTAAGCCGTACGTACGCATGAACGCTACTTTCATTTCTATTTCATACTTTAATGGAATGAACACATAATTATATATATTTATAGTATAATTACAGTATAGTATCACATATAATATCATCAACTCCATCCTTTATACATCCCACATATGGCATTAATGATTCAAATCACTTTTAGGGGGCGGTAGATCGCACTTCCTAAAATGAAATTATCGCATTTACCCATTATGGAAAACATAAAGGTATGGAATAAATGGAAAATACAGAATCATAAGGAAAACATAAACATAATATATATCATATATAAATATAGTGACATCTTAATGGCCACCATGAGATGTGTTAAAAAATGATTGAACAATCATTGTTTCGTGAGGCTGTAATTCGCCACCCACAGAAACAGTATGTTCTTTAACCATTAGATGGTGGTGTGTGTAAGTGTAGCTCGAATAAATCTCATAAAAAAATCCTAGTATATTTAAAATACTGTTTTTGTTACAAAATAACGGAATAAAAATAGTTTAAGGGGTTGGAGAAGAAAAATAAAACAAAAGAACATAAGAGAAGACATTACCTAAAAATCGGGTAACTCCTCTTCAAATGAACCAAAAGGGTTTCTTGAAGATCTTTCTGACAAAGGTAAGGCTTTTAGGATTAAGTTATGAATAGTTTTATATTATTTGAGCAGATTGTGGCCGAGACAAAGGGTTTGAGAAGCGTGAGAGATTGGTAGGAAATGGGGTCTTTTTATAAGGGAGAGGAGGGGCTCTTTTGGAAATCTTGAAACTATTATTTTATTTTAAAATAAAATTCGGTTTCTAAAGCTCCAAAAAGAATTAATGTCAAGGATAAGGTGTCCTATGTTCGAAATAAAATCATCCAATAGGTAATGGATAAGTTTTGGATATTATTTTAAACATTATCTTCATTATTTATTTAAATCATTCATTAATGACGTAAACACTGCATTATCATTGTGTCATAAATAATTTTATTTATTTGATATCTAAAAATTATAAAAAAATTACCATGTTTTAGGAAATATTTTTCTATTTCTAATAAGTATTTATAGTCAAAAAGATAACTTTTATAACCCCTTGTAAAAATTGTTTGAGTAAAACAATACATGTTTGTGAAATTTTTATTTTTACTTTAAATAAAAGGTATTTATGTCATTATCTTACACAAGTGGCCCCATGGGGTCCCACAAATTGTCCCATGGGTTTTCTTTGTCGGGCATGACTCATCCAATAAGTGTAGGACATGTTTCAAGATATTTTTATATTTTTATAATACCATTTTTACCTTTAATTTCCCTAATTACCTTTAATCACGATTAATAAAACTTTAAAGTTACTATTCACCGAAAATTATTTTCATCCCATTGAACCACATTTTACTTACTTATGACAACCTTGTATGTCAGATTTTTGGAATTCAATTCATAGAAGCGGTAATGTTTCATTAAAAGGAAAATCAGTTTTTTAACTACCACATAGTGGTTTCACTATTCATCAAAAATTGACGTTTTTCAGAAAAATACCAAAAATTCACCCTAAGTTATATTTGATATTCCAAATTAAAAAATGATGTCCATCTTAACAAATTCATAACATAGAATTTTCATTAAATAATTTTATAATTAATTTTTGCTGTCAAAACAAATAGCGTGTTTTTAAGAAACAATATCTACCAAAAGATTGACACTTGTTTATGTCCAATTTCAAAGTGAAATTAATTCCAATGACCACCATTGGATTAATTGGTAAAAATATATTTTAATTGCACTTTAAATCCAATTAAAAAGATAATATATCCATATAAATAAATTATATTAAAAGGAGGTTCTTAATTAAAATACAACATTTTACACTATTCATTAAAAAATGAAGTTTATCAGAAAAATACCAAAAACATACACAAAGTAAATTTTTATGTCCCGATTATAAAAAAGGATTTTATTTGTTACAATAGAATGTATAAGAGTGACCAAATCTATTTTTAAAAAGGGTTCTCCATCGAACATAGAAACCCCCTTAATGTAAAATTAATATTTTATTCACAAATATTAATAAATATGAAAAGGTAATATTCCTTATTTACCTAGGATGTTACATACTTCCCCCCTTTTGGGAATTTCATCCTCGCAGTTTTAAAATTAGTCTTGGAAACATCATTAAAAGTCCCACATCGGAAAAGGAGTAAATGAAACTGTCCCTTTATAAGAAAGAAAAAGAAGTACAAAGGTCACCTGAGACAACAGATACTAGGATTCAATGGAAACATGGATATGGAGGAAAAAACAAACGATCATGTCCGGATGGAGAGTGATTGAAAACGTGATTAGGAGAAATTAAACCACCAGAAAATCACAAAATTGTGATGGGTTAAATGGTATTTGATTCCATAGTAGGAAAAGTTAACAGACAATGTTTTTGTTTTAAGTTATGTTTTATTGAGGAATTTATTTATGAGATTAACTAAAACATAAGTAAACCAACATACTTGTCATGTAGACTTTCATCTCGTACTATATTTCTAACAAAAACTCATATTTTCTCCAAAATATTGGTATTTAGGAAGACTTGTTCACATTAAGAGTGCTATAATCAACTTCTTGAGAATAAACTAACCCACAAAAGATGAACTATATATTTTCCATGTCTTTAGACATTAACCAAAACCAAAAATTTAGTCCATGGTCAGATAATCCCAAAAAAGGATAATCCTTTATAAAAAGAAAAGTTACTCTTAATCTCTAAAATTTGTCAAACAATACCCAAAGTTCAAAAAAGACCATTCAATAAAAAATTGTCCATAAAATTCTTCAAATTAAACCAAACTAAGATTGAAACCCAAATCTCTAAAGGATTTAATCGCATAGTCTTCCAAGGTAAATCTTAACATTTATCTCCAAATAACATCAGTTACTCTTAAAGTCTCATATAGAAAAGTAATTAACCTAATCACATATCCTCCATGATAGGTTATTCATCTCCATATATAACTCAAAATCAACTTACTCTTGATTCATAAAATCATATAATTAAAAATATTTAGCCAAACTAACCAGGGACTTCACGTAGTCCAGTGTTAGGCGATAAATACCAGTTTCACTTTGGTTATTGGTTCGATTCCCGTGGCTTCGTCCGACGCGACGGGTTGTCAAACGGTCTGCTTTTTGTCCCTTTTTAAAAACTATATAATATTATAACATTCCTAAAAAATAGATAAATTCATCAAAAATAAACATAACATATTTTAACCTCATGTTTGTCTCATGCCTTTCATTTTCCATCATAATATATAGTAACCCATAATTTCCTCAAAAGTAAGGATCATAAAAACCCTAATGGTTACCTTTATAACAATTACCTGAACTTCCACATCGAGTTGGTTCTCTCATACATGATGCATTAGAGAACTCAACAAGGTTCAAGTTGTTAATTGTGACTCCTGATAGTTGTTTTAGAATAATCATGGGATTTCTCATTGAATCCCCCATTTCATCCAGTCTCTTAATCAGAGAACCACCATAGTTTCCATAATACCCATTGTCACTTTGGTTCCTGCTAGATCCATCCATTTACTAAAACAAAAAATGTCAGTGTGAGTATATCAACAAAATTATCATGTAGTAATGAGGAATATAAACACTAAGATATAATTATCCATGTTATCTAAAACTCATTTCAAATTTCAAAAATAACAATGACTCCATCTAATATACTGACCATTGTGGATATACACAACCTGTCAGTTATGTTTAAACAACACTCTAACCTCTAAAGTTATCTAAACCGACCGTTGATACCGAATATAAGGACCCGACCTTAAAATATTACATAATCGTTAATTAAATGAATAATTCACATTGAGTACCTTCCCAGGTTTATAGTTTTAGATAATTAGGACATATCTATTACATCTCAAAAGATTACAAAGTAGACACTTCTACTCAGTTTCCATTTTTTTCAAAAAAATAAAAACTCTTGAACAACATAGTCATGTCTAGTTCTATGTTTTAGACATAATGAAATTTCCTTGATCCCATCCTTGACCCTATTCCACTTTATGTCCTGTGAAAAACATATCAAAAACTTGGGATTAGCATAAAAATCTCAGTAAGGGATATAAAAATACGGAAAGAAATCATTAGTCCATGTATACAAAAGAATCAATGAAATCATACTTTACTCATAAAACATAATCACTTTAACATACCTCATGAGATCATAAGATTTATGATTAACTCATATATATCATAAGACATAAAGGTAACTTGAGGTATTCATAACATTCTTATGTAGGGAGTAACCCTCATGGTTATGTTTGGAATACCCATCATAGTATATTCCCTAAATCTCTTCGGAGAAACATTCACGTTTACCTCCTTCACATTACCCAATGAATTTGAGAGCTATATCAGGCCCACCCACCCTTAATTTATCACGGAACCACCCGATTTCATAAACAATTCCCATGAACCGTAACATAATCATATCATATAAAACATGCTTAAAGGAAACATAACATTTCCACATTTCAATCACAAGATAACAATACAACACATTGATATAATAAAAACATTATCAAAACCATTTTCAATACAAACAAACATAAAAGAGTATATGGTATTTATTTTCCTTTTAAAAACATTACGGATTGTTAAGGAATCCATACATCAAATAATACTCACGGCAACGGAAAGGTCGTTGTCGCCGCGTACGTTAAAAAGAAACATACTTTTTGTCATTTAGTAAAATGCTTCGTAGAGAAAAGATTCTTTTTTAATAAAAGTAAAATTAAAAAGGGTTATATACACCATATAAAAGAATGTCATGTATAAATCAATGTATGCCTCAATAAAAGTAGATTGAGACGAAGTCCCTTACAAAGACTGTATCCTTAGATTAAAGATAAATAAAGTATTAAATTATGTGTGACAAATATAAATACACCCAATATAAGTGGATCTTAAGTGAAAACAATAAGAGGTCATTCACACATATTCATAGCATTCCATAATCAATAAGTGGAGGTTTAACCCAAATAATTCAAACTGGGTTAAGAAGTTCCCTAACAGAAATTCGATAGCCTAACGACGTCACTTTAAAATTTAGAAAATGAGTTGATGAGAGAGAAAATGGTATCTCATAACTTGGATATAAAATTTATAGAAATAAAGATATGTTAGAACATATCCCAACTTAATAAGATGTAAATTAAAAGACATAACAAAGAGAAGTCTTTTAAAAAGAGGAGGGTGAAAGGTTCCCTTTACCAAATTGGGTAACTTCTGAAACGTAAACCCCATGAAAGAAGCATCATACATTAAAGATGTAAATAGCCATTTATTAAATTATATTACACAAAGATTACAATAATGGTCAGTACATACACCACACATAAGGAAATAGTGGCAAATGTAGCATGAATCTCACGGGAACACAAAGTGAGATAAAAACCCCTTACCATGTTGTGATCAATCAAGTCGTATGACCAAAATATAATAGACACAAAATGAATCACATAATACCATGAATATAAATATAATCATGATAATATATATTAAAGGTCAGTACACAATACCACATGCAATAAATAAGTGGCAAACAATGGAAATCTCACAGAATTAAAAGTGAGATAAGAAATCCCTTATGAAATTTCGTCAGCCTAACGGTGCCACTTAAAACTTCCAAAAATGGATTAATGAGATCAAATAGGGTATCTCATAATATGAAAATAAAATGATAGTATTATGGATATATATATAATACCCCAACTTAAGAAAAATTAACTTGAAATACTTTATATGAAAATAGAACATTGAAAATGAGAAGGGTGAAAAGGATCCCTTACAAAAATTTGGCATCCTAATGGAACAACATAAAAATTCATAAAATTAATGAATGAGAGTAATAGGGGGTCTCTCATAATTTGAAAAATCAAATTTCATTAAGTTTAATATAAAATAACATCCTCTAACATCATAACATAGAGCATAAAATAAATGACATAAAAGAGAGTACTTGAAAAGAAAGAGAGAGGTAGGATCACTTACCTCAAGTCCGACTTGTCTTGTTCATTTCTTTATATTCCTGAATAATAAAATTTGGTCAATTTATAATTTCTTAAGTTCCTCATTTAAAGTTTATTATTCAATTCATGTCACATATTATAATTTTATAATAATTAGTTAATTATGTGGGTTCATATCAAATGTTTTGTCGTTGTTCGGTACATGAGTCAAAAATGAACTTGTTTGAAAAAATTTTCCATGTAGTTATAAGTAAATAATCTCTCAAATAGTATTAATGATTTAAATATCATATATATTCATTATATATTCATTTTAAACTATTTCATAATATTTGGAGATAAAACATGAAATGCACCGATCATGGAGACGGTAGGTCGTACGTACGCATGAACGCTACTTTAATTTCTTTGTCATACTAATGGAATTAAAACTAAATTATATATATATATAATTAAATAATTATATTCATAATTTATATGTAATATATATCATATATATCCATTATATATATGTACTTATAATAGTACATAACATTTGGAGATAGGAAATGTAATGCACCGTTCATGGAGACGGTAAGCCGTACGTACACATGAAAGCTACTTTTATTTCTATTTCATACATTAATGGAATTAAGACATAATTATACATAGTTATATTATAATTAAACTATAATATCACATATAATATCATTAACTCTATCCTTTATACATCCCACATATGGCATTAACGATTCAAATCACTTTTAGGGGGTGGTAGTCTGCACTTCCTAAAATGAAGTTATCACGTTTACCCATTATGGAAACCATAATAGTATGGAATAAATGAAAAATACAGAAGCCTAAGAAAAACATAAACATAATATGTATCATATATAAATACATTGACATCTTAATGGCCACCATTAGAGGTGTTAAAAGAATATTGAACAATCATCGTATCGTGAGGCAGTAATTCACCACCCACAGAAACAGTATGTTCTTTAACCATTATATGGAGGTGTGTGTAAGTGTAGCTAGAATACATCACATAAAAACATCCTAGTATATTTAATATACTGGTTTTGTTACAAAATAATGTAATAAAAAGATTTTAAGTGGTTGGAGAAGCAAAATAATACAAAAGAACATAAGGGAAGACATTACCTTAAAATTGGGTAACTCCTCTTGGTTTGAACCAAAAGGGTTTCTTGAAGAGATTTCTTCCTAAGGTAATTCTTATAGGATGAAGGTAGCGATATTTGGAGCTTATTAGAATAGAGTTTGGATGAGAAAAAGGGCTTCAGAAGTGTGAGATATGGGTAGGAAGTGGGGTCTTTTATAAGGGAGAGGAGGGGCTCTTTTGGAAATCTTGAAACTATTATTTTATTATAAAATGAAATTAGGTTTCTAAAGCTCCAGAAATCATTAAAGTAGAGGCTAAGGTGTCCCATGTTCGAAATAAAATAATCCAATAGGTATTGGATAAGTGTTGGATATTATTTTAAACAATATCATTTTATTTATTTAAATCATTCATTAATGACGTAAACACTACATCATCATTGTGTCATTAATAATTTTATTTATCTGATGTCTATAAACTATAAAAAAATTACCATGTTGTAGGAAATATTTTTAGCTTTCTAATTAGTATTTATAGTCAAAAATATAACTTGTATAACCCCTTGTAAAAATTGTTTTAGTAAAACAATACATGTTTGTGACATTTTTATTTTAACTTTGAATATAAGGTATTTATGACATTATCTTACCCAAGTGGCTCCATGGGGTCTCACAAATTTACCCATGGGTTGAATTTGTCTGCCATAACTCATAAAATAAGGTTATGACATGTGTCAAGATATTTTTATATTTTTATAATATCATTTTTACCTTAAATTACCCTAACTATCTTTAATCACGATTAATAAAACATAAAAGTTACTATTCACAAAAAATTATTTTCATCCCATTGAACCAAATTTTACTTACTATTGACAACCATGTATTTCGGATATTTGAAATTCAATTCATAGAAGTGGTAAAGTTTCGTTTAAAGGAAAAATCAGTTTTTTAACTACAACTTAGTGGTTTCACTATCCATCAAAAATTAATGTTTTTCAGAAAAATACCAAAAATTCACCCAAAGTAATATTTGATATTCCATATTCAAAAATGATTTCCATTTTACCAAATTCATAAAATAGAAGTTGAATTAATTAATTTTATAATTAATTCCCACTGTCAAAACAAATAGCGTGTTTTTATGAAAAATATCTAACAAAAGATTGACACTTGTTTATGTCCAATTTCAAAGTGAAATTAATTTCAATAACCATCATTTGATTAAATGGTAAAAATATATTTTAATTAAACTTTAAATCGAATTAATAATAAAATATAACCATATAAATAAATTAGATTAAAAGGAGGTTTTGAATTAAAATACAACATTTTGCACTATTCTTTAAAAAAATGAACATTATCAGAAAAATACCAAAAACATACACAAAGTAAATTTTGATGTTCCAATTCTAAAGAAGGGTTCTATTTGTAACAATATAATGTATAATAGTGACCAATACTATTTTTAAATAGGGTTCTCCATCGAACATAGAAACCCCCTTAAAGTAAAATTAATATTTTATTCCCAAATATTAATAAATATGAAAAAGTAATATTCTTTATTTACCTTGGATGTTACACTAAGGACCACTCCAAGATGATGGATTTTGACCTCTCATCCATTAGAGAGGTTATCTATTTATTGGTCCATCCATATCTGATGTCGCTTCACTCTCACCACGAGATTCTTCAAGTTTCTCCAAAGATAATGGATGTGGATCGCGAACAATATATTATAATCACATATAAATTTTGTAACTAATTTATAAAAATATATTATGAAACATTTTTATTAATTTATATAATGTTTTAATATTATATTTCAAAATATATTGGAATGATAATAAATTTTTATTATAATATAGTTATTTAAATCATTTATAAATATATTATATTTACATATATATAATTTTTATTATATGAATAAAATTTAAAAATATATAATTATGTATATATAAATAAAATTATTCATTTCACATTTTACCAGAGTTTTTTTCATGAAAATGAAGGTCACATTTATCAACACTTTCAGTTTTTACCAACAAACATCTCCACATTATTAGCATTTTTTGGTTAGTGGTGATAATTTCTTGCACTTAATAAAAAAGGATCCTCATTATTGGAACACGTGTTATCTATAGTTGACAAAAATAATATTATTATAAAAATAAAAACTCAAAGTAGAATACTATTAATATTTTAAAATTATAAACTTCCCCCAATATTATGCATGAAGTGAAAGAACATTATGATTTTATTACTATTTCCTAACCCTAATAATGTAATAATTAAATTTTTATTTATTTTGAATTATTTATTGTAGATTTGAAGTTGATGTGGGATATAAGTATTGTAATTTATGATGCTCATTGAAAATCAAGAGTTCACATTGTTGCCATGTAGTTCTGAATGATAAATTAATTTCATTCTTATTAATGATTTTCAAGGTTAAAATTACTGAATTATTTTGGTGTCTCATATGTGAAGAAGGTATAAAATTGGTTAAGTTAAAAAATTATAATGATAATGTTTATTTGGAATCATAAATTTTTACCTTGACAAAAAATATAAAACAACATAAAAAACATTCGATGGGAAGGAAGAAGAAGGTATGATCCCTTCTTCATTAAAAGGTAACGAATACATTAAGAATTTAATATATTTTTCACCATTTTTATTCAAATATTATTAATAACTATGGACTTATGATGTAAAAAGTGATAATTTTTATTTAAATTATGTGTATTAGAGTTTTTTATATGTAATATATTTTATTATTATCTTGCATGTAAAACAAATTATCAGTTTGGGTCATTATTAGGTTACTCAAAACACCAATAAAAATGAAAAAATGGAATCAATTATAGGTTATACATAGTCATTTTAAAGATAATGGAAGATATGGAACTAGTAAATGAGGGATGTCAGACATTTCATCCTCTATCATCTCACACTCTCTCTAGGAAATAGAGATTTTACATTTCAAACATCAAAAATAGTGTACCAAATCTAGAGTGATATTAATAAAATATCATAAATATTGTCTCGATGGATGCAATGACAATAATAGGATTAAAATTACATGATTTTCATTTTTTATTTGAGATATAATTTCTATGGATTTTTTTTTATTTTCCAAAAAATCCATAGCACACAATTACCAAATAATATTATATTTAAATTTATATTTATTAATGATAGAAACATGGTTAAATTTAAAGTAATAGAAAAAAAATTACATCATATTATATAAACATGATATTTTATTCCCATAATCATTCTTTGATATAATATCTAACTTGATGGTTCACTTGGTGAGAGATATCCAACAATATGGCCCAATACAGTGTAGTGCAATATACCTCATCAAGTGGTATATAATTATTTTTAATGGGTATATTAAAAATTAAAGTCACCTAATATTTTAAATTATTGAGTGGAATATTATTAAAGAAGATGTTTAATTCTTCAACTAATACTTATTTTATGTAGATAACAATGGGCCTCCAAAATCATGTCATATAGTGTGTATTGAGGGAGAAATAATTTCAAGAAGATATGTTATCACAATTATCATCATATATTGGAATAAAATCCACTTTTAAGTATTAAAAGATAGTATAAATTTTGTGATATTTCTTTAAAATCATAATGAAATTATTAATAATTTTAATCCATAAAGGGTAGAAATTTGTATATCAAATATAATAATAAATGTTCAATGTCATTATTTTGTTACTATATTTTTAAAGAGTTATTTCAGAATTGGAAATTAATTTTTGAAAGAGTTTTATAGTTATAAATTGGACCATTTTTACATGTATTATCTTATTTTATATATTAAATTAATTGGAATATTTTTTATACAAAAGTCATGAAAAATGATGTTCTATTAAAAAGAGTGGAGTAACTATTTTTGAAGAATCAATGAAATTATTTTGTTCCATGGAAATAATTTTAAATTAATATAATATTAATTTTGTTGGAATCATCAAAAAAACATGGGATTTTGATTATATGAAAATCCTAGAAGCACTTTTTTATGGAAATTTGTTGACAATAGAATTGAAGTTGAAATCAATTAATTCGGATTTGTAAAATTGAATTTCAGTAATGTAGACGATGAATTTTGTTCCTACTAATGATTCTAATTTTATGTAACAACATAATGATGATCTAAAA